>CM052706.1:67561976-67573638 GCA_028551405.1 Uromys caudimaculatus
GGAGCAACCAGATCTTGGGGTACAGAATTCAGCACTGGAATACAAGCAGCACCAGACCAACCCCCAAAAGTTTAGTGTAGCACATTCTGTTTCACCAGTTGGGTTTTTCTTTAAGCCTTCTCTGTGTCTTTCTGGGATGACTGTCTTGGAAATTTGGGGCGTTGATTGGATCCACTCTGCACAGTAACTAACAGCAAGGTGCTTGACTCTGAACCTTTAAACCACTCTTCTATCAAAGATGCACCTGACTTTTCTACATCCAGTCAACCTACTTTGGATAATTTTATATGTCATTGGAAGACAATTTCAAATGGTTTTGAACCCAGGTTTCCAGTTCTAATCTGTGCATTCTATCTTAATTGGCAGATCTTGTCCTACAGTACCTCTTTCAATCCCTCTAAGCCTTAATTAGCTATAAGCCTGTAATTAGCATTTCTGTGTCCTGTAGTCCCTCCATTGCAGCTGCACCATCAGGAAAGAGCCTGTGCGCTCATTTCCTTGACCTTGGACTGTGAAGATCTCTGCCTTTTCTGCTTGAAGAAGACGATGAAAATTTGGTCCTGAAACTGAGATCTCCAATGATATCTACAGGAATATTTTCACAGTGAGGTTTTGTGGGAAGAATTTGCTGATGACAGTATGGGCTGTGGAGTCTCAAACAAGGTAACCACTGTCCCACATCTAGATCAGAGCCTCCACAGATGGGTCAAGCCTTGTATTTAGAGACCTCCACCCCAGGGGCTTGGATTCAATGATGTTTTCTCTATAAACGTTTTTAAAGGAAGAAAGCTGGCAATCTCCTCTAATCTCTCCACTTCCTCCAGCCTTCTGCATCAACAGGACACCAGCCTTAGCCTAGAGCCCAATCTCTACAAGTTCAATGGTGCTACTCTGCAGAGGTTCTGGGCATCTACTGGCTAATGACTAGAGACATCTGTATGTGCTGTTGCTCAGGGCTTCTGCTCTCTGTTGCTTAGCCATGACTCCTGCAAAGCAGAGGGTGATGCATTCCAAAGATATGAACTTCTCACCCACTGCTCTCAAAGCCTCACCCACATCCCCTGGTACTTCCTGGCATTCCAGAAAGATTTCTGCTGCCTCTTAGGACACATTCCAGTTGGCTTTGTCTGGTTGCCAGAGTGCACTCTGTCTGCCACAGCAACTAACAGAAATGTGAGGGTGAGCAGCTGAAGAGGAGGACCTCAACTTCCTCCATCTTTAGGTGGGGCAATTTTGAGACTCAAAAGCTCAGGATCATCATTCAGTAACTGTTGACAGTTTTGCATATTACTCTCTTCTTTTTCTAAAGCAAAGTAATGTCCAGTCTGAGAGGTTTGCTGCAACTTTAAGTGAACTAGCCCACATGCTGTCATGTAAATGTGCAATGTCTTTTACAGGTTAAAGACTTTACAGTTTTGATTATTTGGTCCTTAAGTAGTGGAGCTGTTTTGGGGGCTGAAGAACCTTTCAGGGGGTATTGTAGAGTGGGAGGAAGTGGGCCTTGAGGGGAAGGTCTTGAGGTACAGCCTTGCCCTTCTTCGAGTCTTTTCTCTGCTTCCTGTTCTGCCAAGATGTAAGCATGCTCCCTCCACCACAGAGCCACCTGCCGCCTGGCTGCCCTTGCATGGATGGACTGTATCTCTTCAAACCATGAGCTGAAATAAGTCCTTCGCCTTTAAGTTGCCTCCTGCCGAGTACTTGCATTCTGGTGCCCAGCAAGCTGCTGACACAGTTATAATCACCATCTTCATCTCAGACACTGCCTTTCCTCCGCAGGGCAGCAATCCCTCCCTAGGCTGTTCTTGGTGCATGTTACTTGCCTTCGAGTCTCAAGGTGGAGTCTGCCATGTCTGCCTTCTAAATATCTTTTCTGACCATTGACATTCTCTACTCTTTACAGTGCCCCCCACTCCCCTGTTTTCTTGTGAACCCTAAGACAACTTCCATATAGCTTCTTCCTATCCATCCGCTTCTTATTTATTTACCTTACACAATGCATCTGATCATACTGACCCATGAGCTTCATGCACATTTCCATGTTGGTTGTATAGCCTGAGACACATTTCCCATCTCTCTTCACCTGAATAGGATTTAGTAGTTCCCTAGATTCAGTTCAGATATTTCCTCCTCCAGGAAGGCTTTCCCGGATGCTTGCTCTAGCGAATTATCCTCTCTTTTGCTCTTTTACCACTGTCTTAGTTAGGGTTTTTATTACTGTGAAGAGACACCATGACCATGACAACTTTTATAAAGGAAAACATTTCATTGGGGCTGGCTTACAGTTTAGAGGCTCAGTCCATTGTTGTAAAGGCAGGAAGCACGGTGGCATGCAGGTAGAGATGGTGCTGGAAGACAGCTGTGAGTTCTATACCTGGATCCACCCACAGCAGGATGTGAACCATGAACTACTAGGCCTGGTTTGAGCTTCTGAGACTTCAAAGCCCACCACCAGTGACACACTTCCTCCAACAAGGCCACACCTACTAATAGTACCACTCCCTACAGATCTATGGGGGCCATTTTTATTCAAACCACAATAAACACCATAGTATATACTCCAAAATTATTAGTTACCACTCCAGAAAATGAACTATTCAGTTCTCTCAGTAGATGGCAAAGTCTCAAACAGCAAAGTCTGAGTCTACTTCATCTTTGTGTCTCCAGAATCTAATATGGTACTTGTCATATAATCTGTGTTCAGCATATTTTTTCATTTTCATTTGAACTGTTGTGTAGAGAGATAGAAGGGCTTGCAGAGGAGGCAGTATAAGACATGGCTTACTACTGGCTGTTAAATTGACATGACAGTCTAGCTTGCTGTCCAGGCCTATGAGCTCAAACACAAACATACTTTGTCTCCTTCAGTCCTCGGCCTCCTCTGGGTTTATTCCAATTTGTTTATAGGCAGTTTCTGGCTTTCAGTATGTTTCATTGCTGCTACTGGTGCTGTAGAGACATTTACTGTCACCTTTTCAGCCAGGAATCTCTGCATGGCTCCCAGAGGTTGCAGACAGCTGCAGGGCTCACAGTAGACAGATTATCTGTGCACTGGGAATTGTGGAAGAATATTTGGACAGGAACTCAAGAAACCCCAATCAGACTGTCTCTCTGCCTGTTGAACACACTGTTTATTGTTCTGGCCTCTGGGCTTGGAAATGTCAGGCAAGCAGACTTTTTCAGGCCTCTTGGCTTCAGTACATGGTCCAGAAAACCACTGTGGCCACAGAGCGTGCTTGGAAGAGCCTCCATTCTTGGGCTGTCTCTGCAGTTTTGGGACACCATAAGCCACTTGTTTTTCTGATCTCAGAAACATTACCCAGGAGTCATGGAGAGGGCAAATCTGATTGTCAGGCTGCTGGGCAGAGCAGAGCCACACATGCCCTGGAGCCTCTATGGTATGTGGGTTGGGTACCTGGCAGATCTACTGAGGGGGAAAGACAGGGAGCCATCTTCAGGGTATGGCCTTAAGTACTATCCTCTCCCATAATCAAAACCTTATTCAATGGCTGACTCCATTCAGACTCTGGAGGTCTGGGATCATGCTTTTCCTTTTTAATGTATTACATATAATTTCTTTTTCAGAAATGCTATTGGGAAACCATATGTGGTAGGCAACAGAATGATAAACAAATTGTGGTGGTCTCTTCCCTCAAGTATTCATAGTCAAGTTAGAGAGAGAGGGAGAGAGAGAGAGAGAAGGATGAGTGCTTAGTGCTCCAACCTAGCTCATAGAAGAGGGGCTTGTCTAGGTGTGGACCACCTTTACTGCATCCTGAAGTAGAGGAGGGATTCAGCAGATGGTCAACCCCTCCATGGCGACGTTAGATAATCAGCTGCTAGGTCCTCCCAACTGTACCCTCTGTCCTCAGGAGATGGGAAGCTATGGCTGGAGGTGGAGGGAGCCCTACATCTTTATATGAAAATCCTTTTCTTCCTCTTGACTACTTAACCTTCTAGAAGATTACAGGCTGTCTAAAAGTTCACATTGGGCTTCTCTATAATCCTAAGAGTTTGGCAGGAAGCTGACAGATCCCACTCTCTGATACAAAAACAACAAAAAACAAACAGAAAAACCACAAACAAAAACAAAAAAACAACCGACACACCAACCATCCAAACAAATAAAACAATACCTCCCTATTTGCTCCTCCCAAATTCCAAAGTCAGGAACACCGTAGAGACAAGAGATGAAGGGAGTTCAGCATCTTGACACCATTGTGGCATGGGGGAGGTGCTCTTTAATACAGACTGCAACATACACAAGGGAAGGCTGGAAGCAGTGGCTGCAAACAGGCCCTTGTCATGAAGAAGCCAGCCGGGCTGTAATTAGCAGGGCCTGTAATTGAAGCATAAATAAGAGCCGAGGGGCTGACAAGTATTGTTATTGAAATGTCATGTTTTGAATGCAAAAATACAGTGAAAATGTAGGGAAGCTGGGTGATATTAATGTATGCAAATATACTTTAATTAAAGCTCAGCTACCACTTGCTTTAAGTAAAGGGCTTGATTTAAAGACTTAAGCAAATATTATAATGACTCATATGACAGGTGGCCTAGATGGTTTGTGACACTGCAAACAAAACTAGGAAAAAAAAAAATCACCTCCCAGACCTCTGTGTGTGTGTGAGGTGTTGGACTTACCAAAGCAGAAGGCCCTCCCAGACTGGAGATTTGCTAAGCTGACCTCTGGGGTGTTTGGAGTTTGTGGGAGTCTTTGAGTGTCACGGCCTTCAGTGAGAATGGGTGGAGGAATGACCTCATATGACCAAAATGTTCTGTGGACTGATAGCCTCCTTGGTTGTCTCTCTTCTCTGTGCCACCTAAGGCTGCAAGTCCTGCTGATTCAATGTCCAGATGTTCTGGTCTTGGCTCTGGGTTCTGAGTATGCTTAGTTCTCAATATATATAGTTGTTGGGACGATTGTCTTTGCATTTGTGACTCTGGAATGATATTCACTGAGAAAATCCAACAGCTGCTGATGAATAGCAAGATCGGTGTCCTCTCCTGCACATTGATAACACTACTTTGTAAATGCGCACACAGTCTCTGTCTGTGTTCTGCCAGATTCCCAGCAGCCAACCTTCACACACAGAACGAGTCAGCATTACACCTTCCTGTGGAGGGTGACTGCTCATTAGTGCAGGCCTTGTCATGTCAGTCAGCAAGGGCAGTGATTGAGGACTTGGATTCTCATGCTGACATTCAGTATTGTGAAATTCAAACATGCCTATGGAAAGTCACACGGTTTTCTATACTTTAGTAAGTAGGGAACTTTTCAATGAAGGGAGAAGGAGCCAGTCCAAATAAAGACGCATATGAAGTTGGTTGAAGATGTGTAACAGGGCCTCAAGCTAAAGCAGTTTACTAATTCCTAATGTCGAAAACATTGTAAATATTCAGTCATAAGTAATATAAAGTGTATAGCAGTTTGATGTCACATTCTGAGACCCCTCAGGAGAAACCCTTCAGTTCTTCCTTTGACGATCCTTTTCTGGTAACAAATCTGCCATTTTCCTTTGTTTTGAAATTGTCTATTCCTCTTATCTTTTGTTTATTTATTTATTCAGCATGTATGTTTGCATGTCTGTGTATGCATGGTCATGTATATGCAGGTGCACATGCATGTGTTGCATGTGTGTGTGTAAGCCAGGGAACAACTTTAGGTGTCTTCCACATTGGTTTTTGAGGCAGGGTCTCTCACTGGCCTACAATTCCCCAAGTAGGCCAAGTTATTTATGCAGCGAGCCCCAGGAATCTGCCCATCTCTGCCTTCTCAGAGCTGGGATTACAAGTGTATATCACTATGCTCAGCTCAGCTTTTAATTTTATTGTATGTTCTGGGGATTAAACTCAGGCTCTCCTGCTCATAAGCCAAGCACTTCACCAGCTGAGGCATCTCCTCAACCCTCAGCTTCACTTAAGAAGAAGAATTTTGCTGGCTACATAATACTCTTGAGGGCAGGGTGGTGACAGGGAACCCTCCTTTTAATACTTTGTCCTGAGCTGTTATCAATCATAAGTGGAGGAGATTGGCTTTATTCGGCTTATTTTTCCTCAAATTCCCTTACTGGAAAGGTAGGATTTGAACTGAAGTGTCATGGTTTGGAAATTAAATGTCTTTGGCAGGCTCAGGCATTTGTATTCTTGATTCCCAGTTTCTGGCACTGTTATAAGATGCTGTAGAACCTTTGGAGGTAGGGCCTGGCTGGAGGAAGTGGATGTCCAGAAGGTGGAACTTTACAGCCCTATCTTGGTTCCAGTCTCCTCCCTTTTTTCCTGTTCTGAAGAGATGTGAGGAGGTACAGAGTTCTAGTCACATGCTACATAGAACCACCTGCTAACATGCCCTCCTGCCATGATGGACCGTGTCCCCTCAGACCATGAGCCAAAATAAGTCTTCCCCAACAAAAAATCAAACAACAAAACAAAACAAAAGCAGCAGCAGCAACAACAACAACAACAACAACAGCAACAACAACAACAACAACAAAAGAAGAATTTTAAAATGGACCAAAGAGGCATCAATTTTGCATGTAACACAACTTCCTTGGGTCCCCGGGCTCTTAAATAGGTGTCTCCCAAGCTAGAAAATTCAGCTCCATCCACTTCTTTTGTTGTAGCACATGCTTTTTTTCTGTTTCAGAGGAGGAAGTAGAGCCAACAGAATTCAGCAGCAGTTAGTTTATCTTTACAGGAGAGGGGGAAAAAAAATCAATTCCATGATGATTTGCTTACTCAACAGTTGGCTGCTCTTCTAGATGGCACTCTTCCCTGCAATTTGCTCAGGGTTGAGCAAAGCTGTTGTGAGAAGCCTTGATTTGTTTGTATTTTATGTCTATGGCCAGAGGATGGGAGAACCTGAGGGAGAAAATATGGAGAAAGGAGAGAGTGGGACAACCGTAGGCTCAAATGCAAACCAAAGCAAACCTCCTTTCACATCTCATTCGTCAAAGAGCACGCAGCAGACGCACATGAGAGAAGTTAATCCCCCTCAAGGGAAATGGATTTAATTATAGAGCAATCTTGCCCCAAATATGAAAAATAATCCGTGTGTGGAGCTTCACACACACACACACACACACACACACACTCACACACACACACACAAACCAAGGGCTTGTTGGAGACAGTTGACCTTTCAGTCAAAGAGCCCTGAATATTTATTATCTAAGGCTCAGAAGCATGCGTGTGTGTGTGTGTGTGTGTGTGTGTGTGTGTGTGTGTGTGTGTATGTGTGTGTGTGTGTCCCCATGCCCATGTTCCCCACTTTTAAAATTCTACATGGGCTAATTCTGAACTATGCAAATTTTACTGTTTCAATTAGCAAAGATTATTATTTGTTTTTCTTTCTTTCTAAGTGCTTTGGTAATCATTACGCCCATGATGACCGAGTTTTGTGGGCCACTTTCTCATTTGCAGGCACTCCCTGAACGAAATACAATAATAAGCCATAATAAAATAAAGTTGGTTCATTGGAGAAGTCTGGTCTGCCCAAACAGACAGGCCATTAAAGGTGGGTTATAGAAGGGGATCAGAGAGCAGCCATCATAAATGGATCATCAGGCAAATTAGCAAAGCATTTATTACTCAATGGTGGGAGAGCGTCCTTTCCAATAACTTCCCTAATGCTACTGTAATTGGGGAAAGATCTACCACGGCACAGCTGTGCAGGCCATTATCTGAACAGCCACTCAGCTCTGCTAGCTGGGACAGGGCCTTCAACTGAGAGCCTTCTCTGCAAGTTAGAGGCCCTGATTAAGTAGGGGTGAGCACCCCAGGCAGCTGTGAACTCCCTCCACGGTGAATGCCTATAGAACAGCTAGGATTTGAAGTGGGGAATGGAAAAGCACGTGACTAAGAGGTGCCCCCAGGAGGGACTGTTTCTGTAGGGCCTTCAGAAACCAACCTGTTTGGTTCTCAGTGTCTTGATAAAGGGGGCATTTCTACTCCAACAACCAAGCCTTTAGGAATGAAGTTGGGGAACACATTTTTTAAAACTTGTAGATAGTTAGGAAATTATTGCTACATGCAGATAATTGCTCCTCTTTATAGTTTAAAAAACAATTCCACAGATATCCATGCGATCTTCATATCAACACTGTGGGCAGGTTTATTATTATTATTCTCATTTTCACTGCAGAGGATGATCCCAGAGGGAGAAGAAAATCTTACCCAAAAGCTTTAAAAATTTTATCGCCTCTACCACCACCAGCACCACCACCACCACTACCATCATCATAATCGCCATCATCTTGATCATCATACAAACTCTCACTATATGGCCCTAGCTGGCCTAGGACTTGATATGTGGACTAGTCTGGCCTTGAACTCACAGATGTCTGCCTCCAGAGTGCTGGGATTGAAGGCATGTGCCATCATGTCTGGCCTAGAACCTGGAATTTGAACCCTGTTCTTCTCACCCGATGCCCACCATTTTTGCAGAATAAAGGCCTTTGTAAGTCATGTCCTTCTCCATAGCTCATGCACTCTTCCCGCTGCAGTGTTTCTCCTCTCCTGTGCCACACCCAGCACCCTTGTCCTGTTCCAATTGCTGGATGTTTCATGAATCTTGGTTAACCGAAGATGAGAGTATAGGATGGAAATCAGGGGTTGTCAGAATTAAGCATAGTGCTTAGTATGAGAAAAATGTTCCATTGTCGACAAATGAGTGAATTAAACATTAAAAATCAGTTCTATAGTGTAAGTATGACGTCAGAGCTACGGGAGGAGATACAAACGGCAACTGACAGTCAAGGTCAGTATTAGCAAGGGGATCGTATTAGTTTCTTTACTTGTCGCTCTGACCAAATATCTGACAAGAAGAACCTAAGGGAAGAAGGCTGTTTTAGCTCAGTGTTTGAAAGAATACTCCTATTATTGTGGGAAAGGTCTGGTGACAAGAGTGTGGGGTGGTTGGTTGGTCACACTGTATCCACAGTCAGGAAGCAGGAAGAAGCAAATATTGCTATGCAGCTCACTTTCTTTTACTTCATCTTTTAATGTGTCCAAGACTGCAGCCCAAGGGATGATACCACCCATCAGGGTGGGTCTTCCCTTCTCAGTCCGACCTTTCTGAAAACATACTCACAGACAGAGGTATGCCTTCGAGGTTGCTCTAAACACAGTTGACAGCGGAGATTCACCACACCACGAATGATGTGACAGAAACAGAAACAGGAAACCTCTGGCAGGGAGGTTCTGAGTGTGAGAGGAGTCCGGACTTCAAGCTTTCTAAGTGCAGGGCTGAGAAAGCTGAGCAATGAGTTCTCCAGTTAGGAGGAATACGCTATGGCCAGCTCTCCCATTCCCTCGTGTGGACTCCCAGGGTCTGGGATCTAGATATCTCAGAAGTGGTCTGTCAACTTCCTCTTATGCCCATGTCTGTCTTCAGCCTCCTATGTCTTGAAGTCACAAGTGCTCATTTTGACTGTTGGTGCAGTGACAAAGTTAAAATCAGGGACATGTAGAAGTGTATGGGTCACAAGGACTCTACTGGGATTTACCAAAGATTTAGTTCATCCATTTTCTATTTACATGGAGAAGTCAAAGGTAGTGTCTCTAAATAGTCTGTGCTTCTCTATTTATACAGGTAAGCTTGAAATCTTGGAAGCCCCCCTAGCTTTGGTAATTCTATTGGGAATATGTCATTCAGAGGTCGACTCATCCTTTCTATTGTTGTCTGGGCAGAAGTCCTATTGCAAAGTACAAGAACTTTATGCCAACATAGCACCAAGTCAAGAATGTTGACCACTAATACAAGCTCAGTCAGGCTTCCTGACTTGAAGAGTTTGCATCCCAGCCCACTCTAGCCAGCATGGCTCTTGTCCCTGTTTCCTTTGCTCCTGACAGCTTCTCTCCCGCTTTCTCACCAATCTCTGTGTGCGGCTTGCCCACTCCAATCTACCCTGTCTTTCCTATCATTCACTCTGAAGCCATCAATCAACCAACCCCACTTTTTCTCTTTTCTGACACCTCTCTAAGGTCTCCACCCTCTGGCCTTAACCCAGGCATTGTTCTTCTCCCAGTAGAAGTTTATTTTCTGCTTCTTGGACTCCAGGGAGGCATTGGTTTTCTCTAAGTTTTGTTTTTATCTCTTATCCTGGGCAGATGCCTCTGTCCCTCATGGCTTGTATATAAAGATGAAATCGTTTTGCTTACTTGTTTTCATCCACAGATGTCACCACCACATACTGTATCTCCCCCCCCACACCCCCCCCCCACCCCGTGTTAGTGATCTGGCAATTGGAGGCTTGATCCTGGGGCCACTGTCCCTTGAGAGCTATCTGATTCATAGAGGCAGCAAATGATTTCCCTGAGAGTATACCTGCCTTTGAAGTACCGACCAGTTAATCACCTGTAACTACCTCCTTTGTCAAACTCACACTTGTGCTTGGGCTAATCTCAAATGCTGGTAGTCACAGTGACCAGAGAAAAAGATCTCTGGAAGATATCACAGTCTCAGTGACTCTTCCTACCCAGAAGCAATGGTCACTGGGCAATCATCACTTCTGCACACTTCTGAATGGGACTAGTCATACCTATTTGCATGTGTAAAATACCAGGAGAGGAGAGGCTATTGTGGCATAGATTGTGTGTCATAAAGCTGACTTGGCAAGCCCAGGTAGTTAATCCCTGGCATTGAAGGCTCCCTAGATAGAGTCTCGATACTGATGGTGAGAGAGAAAAGGGAAGGTTCCTTCCATCAGAGCTGGCTTAGGATTTGATGATGGTAGGTTCAGGAAGCAGGGGAGCTGATGACCAAGGGTGACAAAATGAAAAGGAGGCTGGTTGGGGCCTGATTCACTGTCTCCTTCCTGTTCCTAACTCTCTTGCTTCAGGCCTTCCTCTCTGAATGTTTTCATCTCAAACACTGCTCTAGACAGTATCTATGCTTTCTACTATAATGGCAGAGTCATCCACTCTTAAAGTTTATTAGCGAGGAATTATTATTAAGGCTTAAAGTGCTATTCTAGGAATGTCTGCATTTTAATAACTTTGAAGTCTTTGAAAACTCAGTTAATAAATCTCCAGCAAGAGGACTTCAGGCCACAAGCGAGGATACAGTTATTTAATGAGAACTCACTTTGCGCATCCTGTTTTAGACTAGGGCTGTAGCAATGAAGGACAAAGTCTCCCAGAGTGACCTGATTGTCTTGGGGAGAGAGACAGGTGATATGTGAATATGTGACCCCCAAAATACTTGTATATATTTTTATTTGCGCTTTGAGATTTTCATAGGCGTGTGCGATTTAACTATATCTCCCTCTACCTGCTCTTCCCCCTTTGTCTCCCCCAGCACATATCCCTCCCAACTTTACACCCTGCTTTATAATTCCACTTAATCAAATTAGCATTGTCTGTATAGGCACTGGTACATGGCCATTCACAGGGGCAGAACCAACCTGCCAGGAGCCACAACCCTGAAGAGAAATGATTCTTCTTCCCCCAGTAGCCATCAGCTGCCAATCATTCTTCACTAGAAGTGAGACCTTGTGTGCCCTCCCCCATGCACCCAGGAATGTCGACTGGCTTGATTCTGTGCAGGTCTTATGTAACCAGCCAGAGCTAATTATGAGTGCCATGGAGAAAAACAAAACAAGATAAAGGGATTTGGTGGTGCTAGTGCACGTGTGTGTGTGTGTGTGTGTGTGTGTGTGTGTGT
>CM052706.1:67582743-67601901 GCA_028551405.1 Uromys caudimaculatus
TGGTTAAGATCTTTTCCCAATCTGTTGGTTGCCGTTTGGTCCTATTGACAGTGTCCTTTGCCTTACAGAAACTTTGCAATTTCATGAGGTCCCATTTGTCTATTCTTGATCTTAGAGCATAGGCCCCTGGTGTTCTGTTCAGGAACTTTTCCCCCGTACCCAGGTGTTCGAGAGTTTTCCCCACTTTCTCTTCTATTAGCTTCAACAAAATTATAGAGGAAATAAAACAATTTTTTAAAAAATGGATGGAGCCGGGCAGTGGTGGCGCAGGCCTTTAATCCCAGCACTTGGGAGGCAGAGGCAGGTGGATTTCTGAGTTTGAGGCCAGCCTGGTCTACAGAGGGAGTTCTAGGACAGGCAGGGCTACAAAGAGAAACCCAGTCTCAAAAAACCAAATAAATAAATAAATAAATAAATAAATAAATAAATAAATAAATAAATAAATAAATGGGGCGTCTGCTTGAAGAGAACTCTGGGAAAGATGCTTGACTGAAGAGTTATGAGGAGGAGAAGGCAAGGCTCTGTCACAAAGTCAATGGGGAGAGTCTATTCCTCAGCATCTGGTCTTACATCAGGTGGTACATTTATTGGATGGCCCATCTCCCATCTGGACACTCACAGAGCAGAACACAGGACAGGTGTAGCAGGGGGATCTTTAAGGTAAAGCTAAGCAGAGGTAGAATGGAGTTCAGAAACAGTGATATGATGATTCTCTTAAGCACCTGGGTACACAGATATATAATTGTTTTTTTCCCTCTGCCTCTAATGTCTTTCCTGGGTCTGGCCTAAAACGTGTGGTGTGTCCATCATCACCTTGCCCGTCTTAGCCATGTCAGGACTCAGGCTTCAGAATTCATAACTGGAGACAACAGACTAACAACTCTGTTTTCCTTCTGGGACCCTACAGGTCTGGAACAGGAGAGTTCCCCATGTAAGCCTGCAGGTCAATGGGTAGGGAGAATCAGGTCAGACTAGGTAGGGTTTACTCCAGCCAACTGAACAGGAACAACAGTGAGATTTGATGATTGACAGCTGTGCATTAGCTCTAGACTCCGGGGGAAACGCAGTCTACGATGGAGCTGTAACATATATCATCTCTTCCTGAGTAAGAAGAAGCAGTTGGACCTCCTATCTATTAATCACATCTGCCATTAATCAGGATAACTCACCATAATTGTGATTACAGTTGGGAATCAATTAATGTTCACCTTAAAATAACTTGTAGAGAGGAAAGCAATTAATGTAATAGAGCTAGAGCATCAGAACGACACAAATGTTATTGACAATTATGAATCAGAGCTTGCAGGGCGATGTCCATGGCTTTCACAGAGAGGTTGACAGTGAAAGGGAAGACAGGATCAGATAGGAACCAAGGACTGCTCCTCTTATCACCATCCACGAAAAAGTATTGTGCCTGGCACTTCCTACCTCCTCCCACTTCATGGCTCAGCTGTAATCACTCAACCTCCAAGGTTGGAAAGAAACAGGCTGAAGAAGGACCACAGTTTTCTGTTCCTTACCACCAAAGACCTAGTTTATTATTTTTCTCAGACTTGGATCTGGTTGGCTGTTTGTTTGATAGGTGTCATTTGGAAGAGATTTTATGATATTAAATAGGTTTGACCTAAACTGAACACAAAGTAGCATTTTAAACTCATTCTGACCTCTCTCTCTCTCTCTCTCTCTCTCTCTCTCTCTCTCTCTCTCTCTCTCTCTGTGTGTGTGTGTGTGTGTGTGAGAGAGAGAGATCAGCTCCACATCCAGCTTTTGATGGAAACTGCACACTCCTAGAGTTGTTTATTTGGCTTATCTCTTAAGCTCCTTCTCTGAATATTTATGTATCTACCTTCGGAACACCCATTGCAGGTGATCTTGAATTCTTCAACAGCTGAAGTTCTGGGGTTCATCTCCAGCCACTTTTATCCCATCTATAGGACACTCTTTGTATCTGTCTAGTACCTGGAGGCTGAAACCTATGGCTTCTTGGATAGAATGGCACACAGTTCGTTTGAAAATGGCTGCAAGGACTCTGATTTTTTTCCTTCTGACTAAGGGCTTCTTCCAGTCACTCTGGTCATGCTCAAGGTCTGTAATGATCCAGTTTACTAGCCTCAGTGGGAAACGAGTTGGTACGCAAGACTGTTACCCACAGTAAGTGGGTAACAATGATTTTGGTTCAAGTGCCAAATAAACTCCTATTGATGACCCACTGGTGTTTCATGTTTTGTTTTATTGTTTTATTGTTTTTTTTTTTTTTAAGTTAATCGATGTTAAGGCATAGACATTGCGCAGGGGAATATCCAAGAGTGACTGATTCTTAATCCCTACCAGTGGGCCATCCTAAGATTTGTGCCCAATTAAGTGTGGGTTCTCTTTAAAAATCGATGCACGCTTCTTGTCCGTCCGTTAGGAGCTAGGGCGGCAAAGGCCTCCAAATCCACTAGATGGCAGTAGTCGGTTAATCATGTAGGAAGGGGTTGCCTAGAGAAGCAATTCCCAGCAGAGCGGCCACGCTCCAGGATTTATAATCAAGTCCAGAATGTCTAAATATAAAGATACTTTCTCCCTTCTTGCATTCCCCAAAGATTACTTTCACTCTTTCTAATTATTATTTAAAAATAACAGCTACTCTGGGCTAGACTATGCAAGAGTATGGCAGAAAAGAAACAGTGGCATCCAAGCCCGAAGCAGTGGCTGGAGAATTCGGGAGTCAGCATAGGGCCAGCTCGATTCAGCTGCTGCCTCCTCCTACAAGCAAACGGTTTCTTCCGAGTAGAGCTGTTTCTAGCCACCGCTCTGTAAGCTTCCAGGCCTTCAAATCAGGGACCTCATCCAGACCATGAGCCCCAAACCACAATCTACTACATAACTACGCTGAGCTCTGAACCAAATCCTAATATTAATTTATGGAACCACAAAGCCATTACAAAGTTGTGTTCTATTTTCCGTATAGAAAGAAAGGGAAGAGGGGTGGGTGAAGGGCAGGGGGAGGGGGAAGAAACGAAGTCACACTGAGGAGAGATTTGAACTGAAGTCTCTGTGGAACCCGGGTTTCAGGAAGTTCTCTCAATCTGACCTGAACCAAATGTGTATTTCACAGCCCTGCTCCTCTGGTTTGAGCCATGGTTCTCTGAAACAACCTTGATTTCCCCTGAAGCTGCTTTCAACGCTATCCTGGCCTCCAGTACTGGAGTGTCACAGGAGGGTTGTGGAATTGTGCCCCTAGTGTAGCCTTTTACACAGAGACACCCCCAACTCTTTCATGAACACTCCTTATTAGGCCATTTTCTTGTTGGTCTTTGTCTTTTCTTTAGCAGCCAGAGAGTCTGGTGGTTGGATCTGAGATTTATGTAGGACACTTGGCTAAAATATAAACAGAGGTTTAGAGAAGGGGAATCTGCTTCCTTTCAAAAGTAAGACTAGGCTGGGAGCCTCCTGGAAAGCTGAATTGGATGCTTATTCACAGAACAACATTGTTGTCACTAAGGATTCTGTCCCAGTCTAGCTGGCTGGGGCCTGGCTGCAGAGCACAGTCAGGTTCATATCGTGTCTCAGACCCACCCTTACCTGGGTTAGCAGGGAGGTTCTCCAGCACTCTGTTCATAATCATTTGTGGCCAACAGTGCTTGGCTTCCTGCAAACCAATCACATTTTGGTGTCCACTTCATTTAACCTATTAATTGAATAATCCTCTGAGGGCCTTGAGCAGTGCAACCAGGTAGAGTTCGTACAACTCTGGGGGAAGAGGGACTATAAGAAAATGAAGTCAAGATTCCAAGGATAGTATTTATTGGACAACAAAGAAAATATTGATTTAGAATGACACAGAATGAATCATACTCTCACAAAATGGCTCCTCCAGCCAGGGAAACTAGATCTCTTTCTTCTGAGTGGAGGGCTAGGAAGGCATACTCTGCTAGCTTCCAGATAAATCATTCTTCAGAGTGCCCTAGTGACTCTGAAGAGGCTCACATCCCTTGTCCAGAAGCAGACTTCATATGGGGTCCAACTCAATTGTGAAATCAAAACTTTTCAAAACTCTTGACTCTCATGGTGGTAGATACACTTGCCCTCCCAGCACCCAGCACGGAGGCTGTGTAGGAGGATTGTGAGCTCCAGGGTAACCTGCTCTGGGGCTCTAGGATTATACCTTGAAACAGTGCAGAGTTACTATTGGTTTGAGTTAAAAACCAGTCCTTTCCCTAGTCCTGAGACCAAGAAGAAACAAGGTGAAGGTGAAGGTGCTAATTCCCCTAAAGAGAAGCCACCTAATTTATCCCAACTCTGTTTGGTAGGATGCAAGCTCCATTCTTGTTTGTTTGTTTGTTTGTTTGTTTGTTTGTTTTTGGGGGTGGTGTCACTCTCTGTAGCAAGCCTGGCTTTGAAACTGAAGCAATTCTGGTGCTGAGATTATGCCTACAGGTTTGTAGCACCACGCCCAGCTACAAGCTTCGAATTTGCCTGTTGCCCTGAAGCCTTGAGGGATTTGATCTTCAGCAAAAAGATAGCTTCCTGGGGAGAGACTCCAGAGAGTATGACAGATCTTTGTGAGGCAGTGGGCTCTCTGGGTCAGTTCTGGACAGATCTTGGGGCCTCTGAATGTTGGAAGGTCCATGCTCAGTTCCACAGGGAGTTTTGCTCCTGGAAGCCTTTCTCTGTCACCTCTGAGTGCCCTTCTCCCCCCTCCACAACAGTCTCTCCTCTCCCCTGCTCCTCTTTGAGCAAGGTCCTATTGTTAGTCATTTGTGTCTTAGGGTGCGTTTAAGTTATTTAGTTTCTTCCTGCAGGGGTGAGCAGCAATTCCCCATTGAAGGAACAAAGCTCTCACCTTCAAAGGAATAGGAAGTGGGCGCTGATGAGGGAGGCCCTGAGTTGGGGGCAGGGATGGAGGAACTGCCTACAGTTTGGAGATGACAGCACAGACACAGCTACTCCAATGTTTGTAGGGGAAGGAAAATAGAAATTTAAAACGAACCAATGCCTAGCATTGGCCATACACCAGATCCTTAGGCAGATGATGTCAGAAATACTGTTTGTTCATAGGAATTCTGTAAGGTGTGTGTACAACTTTTAATAGATGACGTAATCACGATAAGTGACAGGTAGGTACAGAGAGACACAAATGTAGGGAGAACCATGTTGGGACAACTGCCTAGTTGTACCTGGAACATGGCTGTGCCTTCTTATGAAAATATTTTATAGGTCTGCTGAGCATTCAGTATTAGGCCCATTTTTTTTTTTTTCAAATAGGAAACCTGATACTCAGAGTTGTGAGGTAACTCCCCTAAAGTCCCTGTCACATGCAGTGGCAGGTAGCTTGTACGTTCTATACTAAGGAAGTGACTTCTGGGGTTTTAGACTAGAGTTCATTCACCCTATTTGTTTTAAACACACAGCAGGGGCAAGGAGAGAGGGGCCAGTAGGTTAACTCCTTAGGAAGAGTGCAAGCAGGTGACAGGACCACACTCCTTGAATTCTACTTTCCACAAACTCATCTATCTCCCTCCTGTCTGCTGCATCCTTGCTCTCTGCTGATGCTGCCTAAATCAGGGAAGGTCCCCAGGCAAGCATAGGGTTGATCTCTGACAGGAGGGTTATCGTTGTCAGAACAATGGCAGCTATCACTTGACAATTTCCTTTCTTGACATTCAGTGATGCTAGGTCGACTTCCTGTCCAGAGCATGTGGGACCAAACTGAGACTATATGGATGCTCTCAATGAGTAGCTGATTTGGGGGTGACAAGGCTTCAGCCCAGAGGTGATATGATCATAGTCTGTCTTCTCTACCTTTGTTTCACCGTACGTTCTACTTGCTCTGTAGTTCATTAGTATGCCTTGCAGATGGCTGATTTATTATTTATAACTTGCATGCCTTCTGAGGTCTTCCTACAACTCACAAGCCACTTCCTTACCCATTATCTGCATTTCACACATCTCATCTCCTGTGTTTTGCTCATAAGTGACTTGCTTTCTCTCTTTGCTGCTTTAGCTATCTATCTACTGCTGGATAGCAAAATGGCTGAAAACTTCAAAGCTTAAAATAATAATTTACCCCCCAGGCCCCTGGCAATGGGCAAAGAGACACCTTGTTGTTGGTGGTGTTCTTACATCAGTCAGGGGCAGAGCAGATGGCCGTCCTTTGTGCATCCTAGCCTGATGCCTGCCTTGGTGGCCAAAGCTGTGTTATGCCTAGGACTCATCAAATCAAATCAAGTCCAGGCAGCGCAGCACAGGAGGAGGAAGACAGACATTCCGACTGCCATGCTAGCCACAGGCCTGCCCTCCAGTGTGGCACAGGCCCATAGATAGCCACTTGAGGCCATGTCATGTACTGAGGATGGAGGATGTCACCCAGGGGCCTGCAGCCACATGACCAGCTTACAGCAGGAGCCACCACAGTGTGTAAGTATGTGGTGGTCAGATGGGAGAGAGAGAGAAGTGGAGCAGCTTGAGTATCATGAAGAGAGACGGAACTGGGAACTGGAGACTCCAGGGCAGAGAGGAGAAGCCTGTTGTAAGTGGTCAGCCCCAACACCTGGGGCCAAGGTGAGGGCCCAGCCTGAGCTGCAGCTGAGGGAGGGCCGTGTCTGGGTCCATGGCTCTACAGTGGCAGGGGTTGGTATCAATGTCTGTGGCTCATATTACCACTAGAGAACATGGGGATGTTCCTGGTGGGGCAGCCTTTGGGGACCACTTGGATGTCCAGAGACTGTTCAGAAGTGGCTGCAGCCTCTCTGGCTCTGGAGAGCTGGCCTCATCTCTCATCAGTGGCACCACTCTGGAGAGTAGACCTTGCATCTCAAACAGGCAGCACACTGGAGCTGTCTCTGGTGGCAGTGGTGTGGGTGTGCCAACCTGAGGGCTTAAGTGTGGGAGAGCTGACCCTGCCACTGATCTGCTGTGAGGTGGTTGCTGGGTGATATACCTCCTCACTCCTCTACACCTTTGGTAGTTAAGGGAGAGCTAGCCCTGCCCCCTCACTGGCTGCAGCATTGGGAGAAGGGGGCCTTGCATCTTGCCTGTGTAACACAGTGGAGCTGGCCCTGATGACAAAGGCAGTGGTGAACCATCTCTGAGAGGGCGTGAGAGCAGGAGAGCTAGCCTAGTCTCTCAAAGGCTGCAGCACTTGGGGGCGTGGCCTCTGTATCTTGACTGGGCAGCACAGTGGAGCTGGCTCTGGAGGCATGGGTGTGGGTGAGCCAGCCCCAAGGGCCTGAGAGCAGGAGAGCTGATCTTGCCTCCTGCTAATGGCAGCACTGGGTGGCCTAGCCAGAGCACTTCTGGAGAATTTGCCCTGGCGCTGAAGGTGAGGGAGAGCCAGTATGCTGATCAGCTCAACGGCCACCCAGGCCCAGATCCAGGGCACTGAGTTGGCCTGCCCCTAAATCTGCAAATGGTTGGGACACGTGAAAAGGCCAGCCCTGCTGATCCAAAGCTGCAGGATCTCCATGATGCAGGGTAACAACAGGATAACTGGGAGGAGTCCTGGTGAGGATCCAATATTGGTGATGTCAAAGAAGCCAGAGATCTCAAACCAGACCAATGAGTCATTGCAATGAACATTTGCAAGTGAAGATGTGTGGACAGAGGGACAGACTGTGGGACACACTGGGACACACCACAGCTTCCATGTTGAGAGGTTCTCTATACTTTGGTTTTGTTGTTTTGTGTGTGTGTGTGTGTGTGTGTGTGTGTGTGTGTGTGTGTGTGTGTGTATGTGTGTGTGTTTTGAGGAAGATTGGTTGAGGGTCGAAGGGCTGATATGAGGGGACGGGCAGGTGAGCAGAACTGGGGTGCAGTTCTTTATTCACAAAGAATAAAAAGTTAAAAGAAAACCAGCAACAATGGTCATGTTTTGATGCATATATAATATTTAAATTTATTCTTTGAGAATTTCATACAGGCAAACAATGTATTCCAATCGCATTTCCCCCACTTCCCCTTCCAGTTCCCCCTCATCTCCCCAAAGTCCTTCTAAACTTCATGCTAGTTTTTGTAAAAATATCCCACTGAGCCCAACTGGTGAACAGGGACATCCAATGGAGCATTGCCAACCTATTAAAAACCTTCTAGAAACCTATCCTTAAAAAACCAAAAAACTAAAAGGTCTCTCCCTTTCCTAGCAGCCAGCAGTTGTCACTAGCTCCTCAGCTGGGAGTGGGGCTTGTGAAGTCCTCCCTCATCCATGCTAGGCTACTGACCAGCTTGATTTGCACAGGTCTTGAGTGGATGACCCCAGCTGCCAATACTTTACATATTTAATCTCTCACAGTATCTGTGGGCCAGGAAGGTGGGAGCGGTTTGGTTGGAGTAGGCTGGCTTAGAGATCCTCAAGAAGTTGCAGTCATCTGAACTTAGCTGGGACTGGAGGAGGCACTGCCAAGATGTTATAGCCACAGCTGGGATGCTGGTCCTGATGGCAGAGATTCCCAGTTTCTTTGCACATAAGCTTCTCCATAGGGCAGAATGAGTGTCCTTATGAGGTGGCAGCTATTTTCGCTCATCCAAGAGACAGCAGTGTCCTCTATTACCCACCGTTGGACATCACACATGAACACGTAAGACAGCCCTGTCTGACATGAGATAGCATATATGATACTGGGATCAGAAGGCTAGGATCATTGGTGTCATCTTGAAGACTGACTTCCATAATGAATCCTGGATAACATGATAGTTACCTGTCCTTCTTAGGATTGTCATCCATCCAGTTTATTTCCATAATTCTGTAAAGAGATTGTCCATCCTAAAATCAATATGGCAAACTTGCACTACTTTACACACTGTTGGTTGTATCTATCTCCAAAATTTTCCTTTTACCCAAGTTGCTTCCTTTGGATGCTCTAAGTTCTAGAGTTTTCAATGGGTACAACAAAGCAATTATAACAGTGGTAATCATCACCATTGTGATCACTGAAGCAGGCTGCTTAATTAGAGAGTTATACAGGGCAGGGGAGATGGCCCGGTTGGTAAACAGCTTGCTGTGAAGGCATGAGGATCTGAATTCTGGCACCAGAACCCACATTAAAAAATAAGAGAAACAGTGGTGGGGACGCCAGTGGCATGTGCTTGTAATCCCAGAGGCAGAAGTAGGCAGATCCTTTGGGCTTACTGGCTAGCCTGTGAGGAAACTTAGAGATCTCCAGGTTGGTGAGAACTATGACTCAAGAAAAAGATATAAGATACATGAGAAGCAACACTAAAGTTGTCTTTTAGCTTCCACACACAGATTACACAAACACGTACATGCATATATGCTTGAAAACTTGTATACACATGTGCACACACACAAACATACACACACACATAAACATACATGCACACACATACACAAGCATACACAGGTACACACACAAGCATAGACAGATACAGACACACACAGAAACACATACACACTCATATGCACACGCACAGATAGACAGACAGACAGACAGACAGACAGACAGACACACACACACACACACACACACACACACGAGGGGAGGGGTTATGCATAAGATCTTCACAGAGCTCCAGGGAGGAAGGCTGACCCAGCATCTCAGCTGGAGAAGGCAGCTTTTCCTTTACATTTCACATGGCCTCTAAATGGCTTGTTTCTTTTATTCTCTGGGTATGAGAAGTGTAACTGAGCAGCATCTAGAAGTCTTTAACTCAAGGCATGAGTCACTATGGTGCCTCTGACACATAGTCGAGTAATAGCAACAAGTGTTTCAATCTCTTGTCTTCTTGAATCTGGATCTCTCAAAGGTCAGAATTGCTGGGCAGTGGTGGCGAACGCCTTTAATCCCAGCACTTGGGAGGCAGAGGCAGGCAGATTTCTGAGTTCGAGGCCAGCCTGGTCTACAGAGTGAGTTCCAGGACAGCCAGGGCTACACAGAGAAACCCTGTCTCGAAAAACAAAACAAAAAAAAACCCCCAAAAAACAAAAAACAAAAAAAATCAAAGGTCAGGATCATTTATGTCTATGATGTTGGTCTATGTGGTTTGGTTTGGTTTTGCTCCCATGTTCACATATCATATCTTTTCTCATCAGTGGCAACTCTTGGGGTGGGGGCCATGCAGAAATAATACTACGAATTCATTCTTGTTCTGCCCCATAACATCAATTGGCTGACATTATCAGAAAGATCCATTGTTTAAAGTTACTGTTTGATTATCTGTAACACAAGCAGGGTTCACTCAGGGTGTGATTGGCTTGGCTAAGACCTTCTAGGATTGCTTGACCTTAGCCAATCTATATATTGGCTATTTCAGTGTGTCCTGTATTAGTATGGCATTTCTTTATGCCTTGCCAATGGAAGAAGGCCTGAGAATCCTAGGGCTTGGGTTAGGATATGCAGAATTAGATTTTTACTTATTCATGACTTCTTTTAGGAGGAGAATGGAATGAGTCTCTTCAGAAGAGACATTCACTAGAAGCCTAATAATTTTTATCCTTCAATTCCTTATATGGTATTAGAACTAGACTGTTAAATGTCTCCCATAAGCTCGTGTGTTTGAACATTTGGTCAATGTTTAATGCTGGTGGTTTGGGAGAGGCTGTGAAATCTTTGGGAGGTGAGGCTTAGCTAGAGTACCTGAGTCACCAGGACAGGTTACTTGGAAGGCTATACCCACAGCTGCTTCTGAGATCTGCTGCCTGCTGAACTGAGATCCCTGGACACTATGAGAGTCAAATGAACCCTTCTTCACTTAAGGTCTGTCAGGACCTTTGTTGCAGCTATGGAAAACAAAATTAGTACACATAGCTAACTAAAGAGCACAATGCTTACAGGAACTATGGTGCTTTGAGCTTCATTGTTTACAGAAGACAGCAAATTGATATTGTTTTTCCTACTGTGACAGCTAATAGTATATGCTGGCTTGTCTGGCCACAAAATGCTTAGATGCTGGTTCATATGTACATTATTCTGCATATGACTCTGACAGTGGTTTTTGATGAGCTTTATGTTTAAGTTGGCAGACCAAGTAAGCTGATTGGTGTCTCTAAAATCAATCTCATTAAATCAGTTAAAGGGCTGATCAGAACAAAGAGGTGATCCTTCAGTAAGTGAAGAGAATTCTTCCTACCTGGTGACCTTCAAATTGGAACGCTTGCTTCAACTTTTAGTGCTCTGCTTAGACTATATCCTGTCTTGACTAAAATACTCTTGGCCATACCACAGGTGACTGTGTATAGGTGAGCATGGTGTATCTGGGTCACGGTACCGCCCTAGAAATATTTTCCACTTTCATGAGATGGTGGCACCCTTCCCCACTGAGCACAGATGTGCTTCCAAGGGTTATGGTTATAACTGCCTCCCTCTTATTGCTTGCTATGAATGAAGAAGCCACAAGCCCTGGTTTACTGATAACTTGGCATGATACAAACAACTGAATAGGGATTGGGTTACCTAGGCATGTGTAGCCTGAGACCTTTCTATATGAGTGTGTGAGACAGATTCTAGTGCATTGTCCTTTTAGTAGAATGGGCTGGTGGTGCTACATGGGAATTACCAAGAATGACTTCCTGTCTATTCTCTGAATCTCTGTGAAGTGACTACTTGTTTAAGGATAATGGCCTCATCTACTAGACTTCTTAGTAGGAAGACATTTTCATTAAAACTGAACATCAGAGAGAGACAGGGGTCAGCATCTAAATCTATAATGCCGTTAATCATTAGGAAGTCTCCTCCTCTTGCCATTTTCTCATAGATGCCAGAGCTCTAGTTACCTCATCTTCAATCTCAGTCTTGTCCCTCAGGACACAAAAGAAACAGTGGTAATAACTGGTAGGGAGTCCCTTTCATCTCCCCATTCTGTTGTGCAAACAGCTCTTTGGGGGAGGGTGCCAGCTGATAGTAATGTGGGCCCCCTTTGAGTCCCTTCTGTATGCCCATAGCAGCTAGGGGTGTTGACCCTATGGAACTATTTTTCTCATGTACATTATATTTGTAAACTATATTATACTGACCACAGAGGATGCGTGGTCAAAGTTTACATTGCCTTTGTATTTATTTGCTTGTTTGTTCACATGGTAGCAGCCTCCCCACTCTGTTATTGTAGATAATGACACCCCATAGAACCATGATGCTTTTGCCAATCCTGGACTTGAGACTTCCTTTTCATGTGTGTATATGTTTGTGTGTGAGTGTATGTGTATAGGTGTGTATGAGTATGAGTGTGTGAGAATGTATACGAGAGTGTGTGTGTATTGTTTGTATGTATGTATGTGTGTGTTGTATGAGTGAGCATATAAGTGTGTGAGGATCTGCATGTGTTTGTGTGAGTATGTGAGTGTGTGTGTGAGAGTGGTGTGTATGTGTATGTATTTTTGTGTGTGTGTTACAGTGTGTTGAGTATGTGAGTGTGTGTTATTGTGTGGTTGTGTATGGTGTGTATGTCTGTGAGTGTGTGTGTGAATGTGTCTGTGTGAGTGTATTGTTTTGTGATTGTGTGTGGTATATGAGTGTTTGTGTGTTTGTGTGTGTGTGAGTGAGTATGGGTGTGTGATTGAGTATGTGTGTGTAAGTGTGTGTATGTGTATGTGTGATTGAATATGTGTGTATGACAGTGTGTGAGTGTATTAGTGTGTATGTGTGTATATAAGTGTGTGTGTGTGTGTGTGTGTGTGTGTGTGTGTGTGTGAAGGTCATAAGATAATATCAGTCATCTTCCTCCTTTTGTTTGAGACAGGATCTCTCACTGATTTGGAACCAAGCAGGCATGACTAGCTGACCAGAGACTGTCTAGAGATCTGTCTGTCTCCACCTCACAGCTCTCTATCAGCAGGATTAAAAGGCACACACCATCAGTCTGGCTTTCACGTGGTACTGCGGAGCAGACTCAGATCCTTATACTCACAAAGTCAGTGCTTTACGGACTGATTCACCTCCCCAGTCCTCAGTGGGCTTTTTGCCTCGCCTATGTAAACCGAGGTTCCCAGAAAGAATTTTCTCCTTCCACTGAGTCTTCTGCAGAGCAGATTAACTGATTAGAACTTCAAAGATTGTAGAGAGGTTGGAAAGTTGCAGGTCCTGAGTCTAATTACAATTTGTGTTGGGCTATCTTTAGTTCCCTAAATAACTATTCCTTATCTACCACTATGTCTGACCTTACACATTGTGACTAACAGATAAATTCTTTGGAGTATATTAACTTGACAAAACCTAGTTTCCACCAACCCAAAGGCCAAGGTGTTATCAGACAGCATTCTAGTCCTGTTGCTGAGATTTCTCTGTTTTGCTGTAGCTACCTACTTAATGTTTCCACTAATGTGTTTGGAAAGTACCTTGATTTATGACTTTCTTTGTTACTATAAGAATTTCATGAAACTGTTACCACACTGGAATTTGGGCTAACCTGAATCTGTGTTCCCAAACTATGGTCACTCATACTTGGATACAGAATAAATTCTGTCTCATCTCCTTTGAAGAGAGGGTTGTGGTTTGTTTGTTGACATCTACTACTCTTGGGACTATTAATACTAAGAAGACTTTCAAAAGCCAACTGTACCCTCTTCTTTGCCTTACCTTTCTTCCCGTCTCTGTACTCTATATTGCTCAATGATCACATCTTCTGAATGGCTTCTTTAGCCACCTAGAGGGGCAGAATCTGGGTCACACTGTGGAAGATTTGGTTGGGCTCATATTTTTGTGATTGATTCCTGTTAGTATCTATAGCTACAGTGTGCCAATAGCTGATTGGTAACAATTTTGGGTCTATACATACCATCCTTATTTCCCTATATGGTATATGGTGTGACAATCTCTGCTCTTTCCTTTTAAGGATACATATCTCTCCACTTTGCACTCTGCTGAGAATTCTGTTCTTTGTCTTTGAACAAGAGTGTGTATATATTTATTTTTCCACTATTTTAAAACACATTATTATTTTTGTTATTTTTACTGTTTCTCTGTGTTCAGCAAAGAGAGAGAGATTATATATTCTGTCTGCCCTCATGAATAAGAAGCTTGACTCTCTCTTTCAAACCCAGCTCCTCTTTTCATTGTATAGATTGTCTTATCTTTATATTCTTTACCCTACTTGGCTCCGAAGCCCTGCTTATATATGCAAAGATTCATTGATATGTCCTACTAAATAGCAGACTATATATTCCAACATTCCTCTTTGGCAGTGTAGAATAATTGGCAAGCATTTTGAAATTTCCATTTTTTTCTTCATCTTCTTCCATTAATCTCAGCCAGGGGAAGAGAGCCATAGAGAAAACTCTACCCTTTTTAATATGGATTCTATATTTTTGAAAAGGCAAGCATAATGGTTTAAAGTAATATATTCCCTTAGTGTAATTATAAATATCAGTTGTGAAGCACTTGTCTATCAAGTATTGCACTAAATAAATTATAAACACAAATTCACTTAACTTTTTGCAGTATTCCAAGTGTAGATATTTCATCTACATGTGCAAGTGAGAACACCAGGATGAGCAGAGGATAAGCAAGGGAGGCTGGAGAGATGACTCAACAGCTAAGAGCTCTGACTGTTCTTGGAGAGGACCTGGATTCGGTTCCCAGCACCCATATCAAGTAGCTTGCCACCAACGTCAGTCCCAGGGGATCCCACACCTTCCTCTGGCCTCAGAGGGGACCCACACCTAAGTTACATACACATGAATGTATGCATACATTTAAGAAAATAAAGACAGACGAGGGTTAAGTGGTTGTCTATAGCTGCTTAGCTATTGATGGACAATCATAACATTCAAATTTGGGTTGTATAATCTTAAACTCTTTCCATAATTCATAATGGTAACTATTTTAGATTTTGTAGGC
Source organism: Uromys caudimaculatus (assembly GCA_028551405.1). Classification (NCBI taxonomy): domain Eukaryota; kingdom Metazoa; phylum Chordata; class Mammalia; order Rodentia; family Muridae; genus Uromys; species Uromys caudimaculatus. The sequence goes on from CM052706.1 coordinate 67,597,512, forward strand.
CACATAAGATTTTGTATCTTTCTTGGTTATGAAAGTTAAAAAGGTGACTTCACTTAGCAGGCTACAGAAATCAAACCGTGGTCTGTATTTGACCTGACGGCCACAGTTTGCCAGTCTCTCACTCTAGCACACCTGCTTCATCCACCACAGGTATCTCTAGGCAGTGTGGCTTGCCACGTGCACACGAGCACCATGAATATCAGACATATTATGGCCAGTTATGGTTTAAAGGAGCTTTTATCCACCATGTATTCACTCTCTAGTTTCTCCATCGGTAATTAGACAGAACAAAAGGATTTTTTTTTTTTTTGCGTTTTAATATTTATGCCATTTGTCACACTGGGCTTCTGGGAACCTTGGTGATGAGCTAATGAGTTCTGCGACATTTTCTCATCCAAAGCTTTAGGTGACAGCTGCTTTGCTGGTCACTTCTCACGGAGATGCATTTTTCCCCACGAGAAGGGGAAACGGAGCCAGGGCCTTCTTTCCTCACTGCCCTCCATTGATAATCATTTGACATGGAACACTGGGCAAAGCCAAGTTGGTAGGCTGGTCATAGGTTCAAGCTCAGAGATGATGAAGGCCTAAGGTGAAAGAGACTGTCAGTGGGTGGGACTGAGTAGGCTTAAAGAATTGAGGCTATGAAGTAGATTAAGAACATGCAGAACCTAGGCTGAGTCAGAGAGGCCATGCCTGCATGGTGGTGGATGATAGTTTATGAAAACATGGAATTCAGCAGCAGAATCATTTTCGAGGGAGGGGACATGTCAAATTCAGCAGCAAATGAGTTCATTCTTCGGTTTCTGTAGCCCCCCCCCGAAGATGGATGTCTATCAGGACAGCAGTTTAAAATACAAGTTCATTACAGAAGCAACAGTGAGACTAGAGAGGTTGAATTTAGCCCCGGGATAACTTGGATCTATTGAAAAAATTGCACAGAGTTGAGTCTTCACAAAATCCTTATTTAGGAGAGAGATTTTGGAGGAGAAGAGAGAGAGGCCCTGCAAACCATGATGCTACCGTTTCCAGGGATCCTGGCTGTGGTACGACAGAGACTGTGAGCCAGCTGCAGCGAGAACATGATAGACAGATGCTAAAGATACTTTGCCTGGAGAATTAGACACACTTAGAATTAAAAAAAAAAAAAATAGGTTTTTTTCTTTTAAGTACAGTATTTTCCCCAATATTTTATTTTGAAAAATAGTGAAAAATGGCCTTAGGAAAAGAGTATAGTAAATAAACATTCATATAACTTTCATACAAATTGACCAGTAATATTTGCCACATTTACTATGGATATTCTTCTAAATAATTACATTTTAATTATCATACTCAGTAGATTTAAGGAAGATACCATAGTTTTTCAAATATCTAACTTATGCTCAGGTTTCTGTGATTACTTTAATGATATATTTTTTAGCTATTTTTAAAAAGTGTTTATTCAATGGTCAAGAATTACACAGAGGTCCTATTAGGCATATTTAGTCTTTAACGTAGAGCCATTGTCATTTATCAATAGACAATTATTTAACATTTATTATGAAACATTGGAGAAAGACTTATTTAGGAGGTTGAGACAGAAATGCAGAAAGATCACAAGTTCAAGGCTCACCTGGGCTACAGAATGATTTGAAGGCCCAGCCTGGGCAAATCAGTGAGACTAAGCATCAAAGTAAAAGTACAAAAAGGATTGGTGATGTAAGAGCATTTTCCTTCTGATGCTTTATAACTCCCATTTACAGACTGCTCTCATCATTTATTTAATTAGTCTCTTGCACACGCACATTTGGCTCATCTCCAACGGTGTTTTTAATTACATACAGTGCCATGAAGTAAAGCCCCATGAATGTTTTCATTCTGCAGTCGTCAGAGGAGAATCATCAGGGTAACTGAGAAAATGGGGTTGCAGAGTTAAGAGATAATGTGCTTGTTACTTCACTAGACATGGCCATGCTTCTTCCATAGGAATTGGACCAGTTTTGCTTTCATACTGGAAGTATAAGGGAAGATCTTGTCACTACTGCACCGCTAAAAAAAATGATTGCCAAGGTTTTGGAATTTAAAAAACTTTATTGTTATTACTGTATTATATATTGTTGTTGTTGATGATGATGTATTTGTGTGTGTGTGTGTGTGTGTGTTGTATGTGTGTGTGTGTGTGTGTGTGTGTGTGTGTGTGTATGCATGTGAGGGAGAACACAAGCTACAAAGTGAATGTGCAGGCTAGATGATAATATTACAGAGTCAATTCTCTTCAGCTCTGGCAGGCTTACACACTTTACCCACCGAGCTATTCCACTGGCCTGACTTTGAAATTTTTGCTAATTTCTTTTTTTTCTAATTTCTTAACTGAGAAACGTCTATTTTTAATTATCAATTCACCATTATTAGTGAAATTAAACATCTTTCAGTATCTTTAAGGAACATTGCGTTTTCTGAGGACTTATTTATTGAGACAGAGTCTCACTTTATAGCCCTGGCTGGCTTGGAACTCTTACATAGACCAGACTGGTCTTGAACTCACAGAGATTCACCTACTATTGCCTCCTAAGTGCTGGGATTAGAGGAAAGGACTGTGCCCAGTGTTATTTGAAAACTAATTGTATTAGTTGCTTTTCTCTTTGCTGTGAGCAAATATCTGACAAGAGGCATCTTAAACAGGAGAAGGATTTATTGTGGCCGATGATTTAAGGAAGTATGTTTTATCATGGTGGGAAGGTGACTGGGAGTACGAAGCTCAAACTCCTGACTTTCTCATAGCTTGATGGAATAACACAGAACAGGCAGGAAGCCAGGCAGCGCTATGAGTTTTAAGACCCACCCCTCGTGATCCACTTTCTCCAGCTAGATTCCATATGCTAATGGTTCCATCCTCTTCCAAAACACCCCCATCACCCAGCGACCTAGTGTTCAAACATGGGAGTCTATAGGGGCAATATCATATGCATATCTTGCATAACATTGCTTATAATTCTATCATATTTTAGATTATTACTATCAGTAGGAAGAATAGCCCCTCTGTGGAATGTTGTACTTCCCTCTCCCATTTATCACCTGTCTTTGTGTATGTGTGTGTACATGTATGTTTGTGTATGTAGTCAGGCCAGAAGACAATACTGTATCATTCCTCAAGCACAGAGCATCTTTTAAAAGATAATGTCTTTCATTGGCTTGGATCTTGCCAGGTAAGCCCCAGGTGTATGCTTGGCCCCATCTCTTCAGGTGAGTACCACTTCTCCTGACCTTTTCTTCCTCTTTACAATAGGGTCTGGGGATAAATCCAGGTCCCTGTTCTCACAAAGCAAGCAATTTATAGCCTGAGCTATCTGCTCTTTGACGTGTTGATTTTGCTCTATTAAAGAATGTTTATTGTTTGTTTGTTTGTTGTTGTTTTGAGACAGGGTCTCCATATGTATTTCTGGTCAGCCTACAGTTCTCTATGTAGACCACACTGACCTTAGACTTATAGAGACCAGCCTGCTTCTGCCTCCCAAGTGCTGGGATTAAAAGCATGTGCCCACCATACTCTGTTATTAAGAACTTTGAATAAATGATCAGATTCTTTTCTTTAGCATATCTGCCAAATGAATTCCCTCACACGGTTCCTATATGGTTGTGTCATTACAGCTAGACTCTTATACATTTAGATATTATGCCGACTGTATAACAAAATCCCATTGTGCTATTACTATTTTAAAGATTGAGTTGTTTACTTTCTGCATATTTATGTGCACCACATGGGTGCAATGTCCACAGGGGACAAAAAAGGGAGCCAGATCCCCTGGAGCTGGAATTACAGGTGGCTCTGACTGCATAACATGTGGGTCCCGGGACCGGAACCTGAACCCAGCTTTTGATCTCTTGCCTGCTTTAAAGTGTTCCTTTGCATCTCTTGTCAGCCTTTGCTTCATTTTGTTCTCCCTTGGACATCTGTAGTTTCCCATGTGAGATGATTTTACCTTCCCCACAACTCATTTTCCAAGTTTAATCAATTCTTTCACATCTTTCTGTGGTTTTTTTTTTTTTTTTGTCTACTTTGTTATCAGATTCGTGTTTAAATGTAAACTTATCAGCATTTAAATGTATAACTTGAATTGTTTTCATACATGCAGACGTGTGTTTAGAATGTTTAACTCAGAAAACTTCAGACCAATTTCCCTTATGAATATCGATGTAAAAATACTCAATAAGATTCTCGCAAACCGAATCCAAGAACACATCAAAACGATCATTCATCATGATCAAGTAGGCTTCATCCCAGGGATGCAGGGATGGTTCAATACCCGGAAATCCATCAATGTAATCCACTACATAAACAAACTCAAAGAAAAAAACCACATGGTCATTTCATTAGATGCTGAAAAAGCATTTGACAAAATTCAACATCCCT
>CM052706.1:67602401-67627031 GCA_028551405.1 Uromys caudimaculatus
AGAAAAGTCTGAAGGAGCGGAGGGAATTGGCAGCCCCATGGAGGGAGCAAGAGCGTCAATGGGCCTGACCCTCCCCCTGGTCGTCCTCTAGTTCAGACCACTAACCAAAGAATACACATCTATTGACCCATGATTTGGACTACATATGAGGCAGAAGAATCACCTCGATGGCCACCAGGGAGAAAGGGACTTTGGGCCTGAGGGTGCTAGGGGCGCCAGTAAAAGGGAATGTCAAGGTGGGAATATGGGAATGGGTGGGCAGGTAGGTGGGAGGAGGAATTCCCTCACAGAGGCGGGGAGGGGGAGGGGACATGGGGTTTCTAAAGAAAAGGGGAATCATCGGAAGTGTAAATAAAATATCAAAAAAAAAAAAAAAAAAGATCTCTAGGAAGTTCTTCAGTACACCAGCTGGCCCCAACCTCCCTCAGCTTCGAAAGCTTGGTCTCTGGTTTCTTTATAGCCTAGTATGTTTATTTTTTCTTATCTCTAATACAGATCCTTCATGTCACCTCTGTTTTTATTTAGAGTCTCTTACAAAAGTCACTAGGACAGGGCTTATCCTAGACCAAAGTATACACTAGGACTTTAGACTCAAAAACTCTCTCATCCCCCTTACTTCTGAGTCATTGTCCTCAGTCCTGTCCCCTCCTCAGACACAAAATGCCCTTGGGTTACCCAGGCTCTATTTAGGAGGAGAGAAATTAGCTTACCCCATTCATTCCTGAGTTAATACTTACCAATCACCTAGGGACCTCCATATCCTGTAGATGGGAGCAGGAGGGTAATGCATATGCATGGTTCAAATGCTCATGTCCCTAGGGGTGGGATATAAGACACAGGGTGCACGCAGGATAATTTGGAACCAAGTAGATGTCTACCAACTCTACTTGGAGTGTTGGGTTAAGGTCTTAGAATGATGGCACTGGTAGGAAAGAAAGAGGCCACCTAGCCTCACATCTTCTTGTCACAGGTGGGGAAAATTGAGGACGAAAGCAGTGCTCACCTGGTCACTGCTAGAGTCTGCATTCAGACCATCTTTGAGCTGAGATTGGCAGCACAGACCTGCAACCCCAGGACCCAGGAGGCACAAGCTTGTACTGTGCTAAGGCTTAACCATAGTAAGCACTTTGCTAAGAGTGTACCAAGAACCACCCTAAATTTTTGCAGGTATGTACTCATTTATGTAACTTTCACCACTCTGTGGGGTAAGCATTATTTTTATTCCCATCTTACAGAAGAGGTAGCTGAGGCCCAGGGAGACTCAAAGACTCCTAAGACTAGCAACAAGCAAGAGACAGCATTCGCCTTGTGTGTTGCACTGTTTCCATTCAGCCTTCCCACTGTATTTCCTGGACTCCTTATCTCTTGTACTGGAGCCACATGGCCTCCCCAAGTATTTCCTGAACTCCTTTGAAGCCTTATTGTGGGGGCCATGTTCCAGCATTTTTCATTCTTTGCCTTCTCACTACTAAACATGCACCCCACATTGCCCACTCAGCCTGCACTAAAGGCCACCAAGACCTCAAAGGAAACCGTTATTCTAAGCAGGAGGAGCCACTCTTGCCCGACAGACCAGCCTGTCTGCACAGACTCATGAGGTTGGCTGCCAGCAGAGTTGTTATTGAAGCTAGACATGGGATTCTCAAGCTCCATAGCCTTCCTTCAGTCCCTACATGTCTGTGATATCACAGAGAATCTCTGCTTCTTATGACATCATCCTCACATCCCAGCATCCCTGTTTCACCAAATTCTTAGCAGCTCTAAACAGCAGCCATAGGAAAAAAAACAAATTATATGTGAGATCCAAGAGAATAAAATTATTCTCTAGTTCACAGAGTCAAAAGCTATTTTTCCCCATCTTCCCTGCATTGCCCCCCAAAACAATCCATTCTGGGGGCACATTATCATGTTGTTTCACAAGGAATAAGGTTAGAAGTTTCACAAACTCTTTCTCCTCACCACACATCCATCGCTCCATCGCTTCTTCATGAGACCGTAGCCAAGTTCCTTCCAAACTGAAAACTCCACATACACATAGCGTCTCAGCTCAGCTATGTTTTCGTGTGTGTGTGTGTGTGTGTGTGTGTGTGTGTGTGTGTGTGTGTGTGTTGTAGGGAACCTTGAGTTGGTCCATTATTAGGAACTTAGTTTAAAATAGTCTAAATGCAGGCTCAGGCTGGATGCTAGCACCAGATTCAGATATGCTGCTCTGTCTCCCTATATTCAGAACAATGAGGCTCTTGGAGTGGCCCAGGCATCAAGAATGGGGAATACATGGTCATGGGCCCAGTGCTGACTTCTGTATAAAATATTCCTGCTGGCCTGATTGTATTTTGCAGAAGGGGCATTCAAATCTGGATCTGGCTGGAAAATCACATAGAACTTATTGTTGCTCAGTTTTTCCTCATTACATGAAGATCCACAGCATTTATCAAGTGTTGCTTTGTCTAGACACCACGCTTGCTGCTGAGCTTACACAAAACAAGAGGAATCCTCAGATTCAAACCCTTTCAGCACTGATGCAAGGCCAATAAGCTCTATTATTTATAGATAGTTTGGTATTCCACCCCCTGCCCTGAAACAGAAGGATTGGAAAAAGTAGTTCATGTCCAATCTGGTGTACAGCTTGAACTCATTCCATAGGGCAGTTCTCCTTTTCTAAACTGCCAGTCTCCCAGGCAGAAGACGATCGGGCTTACATTATTCATATGGCCTCTTATTCCTCTTCAAGAGAGATGGCGAGAGTGGGCTCCCTGAGACCCATTGGTAGAGGATGGCGGAAGTGGGCTCCCTGAGACTCTTGGTAGAGGAGGTCACCTCAGGCCCTTCATGCCTCTTTTCTGCTTTCCAGAGCCTCGCTCTTTGTCTCAAGGGTGTTTTCTGTTCTGTTACCATCTTAAGCAAAGTCTGTTCCCTGTGTGATTTTTGATCTACATAATCTATTTCTTTGAGGTTGGCTGCAGACCATGTATTCCACTGGTCACGATGGACTCAGTCATACTTTGGCTTGGCTGATGCTCTAGACTTCTTAAAATCAAGACATGACTTCCAATGTGCTCCATGTGAGTGGCAGCATCCATAGCTTCCACCTTGCCAATGCTGACCTGTCATAGAAAATTCCACAGAAGAATCCCTAGCTACTTCTTCACCCTGACCTTACCTTACAGCAACCTAGGATGACTCAGGAAAGTGCAGCCTCAGGCCTTCTATCTGCTTCTTCATTCTGGCTTGCTCCAGCTTGCCAAATTGTTCCTATGTCTGCCTTAACCAATATCAATGGTTTCTTAAAGGTCCAGAATAATATATTATTGAACTATTTATCAGCAGAAACTCAGTAAAAAAAAAAAAACTTTTAAAATGTTGAGTTTTGAATGAATCAATGGAGACAAATTGTCTCTAAGTTTCCAAAACCTCACATAATAGAGTCTAAGTAATATCTGTGATGGTTATTGTTGTCAACCTGCCATGATCTCAAATCACTAGTGAGATGGGCCTTTGGAGATGCCTGTGAGGGATTATCTTGATTATATTAGTTGATGTTGGAATAATCATCTTAATTGTGAGTGGGACCATTCCCTGGGTAGGGATGCTGTAACTTATAGCTGCAGGAAGTATAGCTGATGGTACCTGGTATTCAGTCTTGTTGCCTGATTGTGGATGCATCATGACCTACTGCCTCCAGCTCCTGCTTGCTATGACTTCCCCTGTATAATGGACTGCACCTTGATCTGTGAGCTGTAATAAGTCATTCCTCCTCTAAGGTACTTTTGTCAGAGTGTTTTGTCACAGCAGCAGAAAAATAAACTAAGAAAATATCCTTTGCAGAAAATTAGCATCTCAGGGAGAGATGACAGGTTTCCTTAGACCAATAAAAGAATGGTTGTCTGTGAAAAAGCAGTGTGATGCTGGAAATTGGGAAGGGTCAGGCACCGAGTTACAAATATTTTTCTACACTTAAATTCCACAAGTCTTTGAAGCAATGATTGAATGTGTGCTGTTATTATGATCACTTCGTAGATGAGGAGACAAGTCTGGAGATGTACACTAACTTGGCCAAGGTCATGCAAACGCAGGTTGTTAGATGCCAGGTTTGAAATCCTTATCAAGGAGCATAGAGCTCTCTTCTTCCAGCCTGGAAGCTTCCTGGGAGCCTCAATAAGTGGCAAGCCTCCCAGGGTCGTTGAACTATTAGGACTACATAAAACCCCAAGAGGAATGGAATTCTGATCTAATGGAGCTTCAAATCAGCAGGTGTCCAAATCTCAGTGTAAAAAAAAGTAAAGAAAAGGCAAATTTAAACACAAGGAGGAAGTTCCATAAGAATACAGTGCAGTAAGAAGGGCCAGGAAGTTAATGTCTTCTAGAAGCCTCTATACCATGAGAAAGGTCAGACTTAGATGTCACTGTGCCCCTTTAAATGCAAGCAGGCGGGGAACTCACAGTAATGGATTCTTGAACATGGCTAATGCACGGTGGAGGGCATCTTTCTCTTCTGGGTTTGGCAATGTAATTTTATACTAAATTTACTGTAGTTTATGTAATTCTTTTCATTCACACCAGAAGGAGCTTCTATGCTACTTCTTTTTTCAGAACTTGGAGACTATCTTTCTTTGCAAAGTCATTTCTAAAAAAAATAAAACAAAGAAGAAAAGATTAAAGCCAAGACACGCTCAAGTTTCCTGCTACCTCTCTGGACCAGCTTCTGGGTCTTATTCCTTCCTTTCTAAGATGGATGTGGTAGATGTCATTGCAGTAGCCCTGGCCCAGAGAAGGCCAGGCCTCCTTCAAGTGAAATCTCTTCTTGGAGGAATTGTGTAGCTCTGACTCCCTAGGAAAGCTGGAGAGACAAGAAGGCAGGAGATAGATCTACCCTCTGAATAACCTTCAGGAGGACAAGACAGGAAAGGCTCCTTGGAAATAACCTTCAGGTCCCCTCTCTTCTCCCAGCGGCTCCTAAGGACACTCCTGATTTCTTCAGACACCCTTTCTAGGCAATCTCCAAGCCACCCACACTCCTCTATGTCTTGAAAGAATCTCCTATCATCTGCTGAATAAGGATACAGGGTGAAGGAAGGACAGGATCAGGTCCATGATCAACACTGCACTTTGGTAGCGAGAGTCTCTGGACATTTCATTTGTCCTTTGCAAATCTTCTTTGGCCCAGGCCTCAGAATTGAAGTGAATTCAGAAGAAGAATCTCAGACCCACAATGTTCTGATATCTTTCTCCTGCATTTCTCCTGACCTCATCTGGTATCATCAGCAAACCTATGCCATGACGTCCTTCTGCCCCTTTAATACCAAGCCTTTTGCCTCCTCTATGGGGATTGTTCTCTTTCCTTACAATACTTGGCTTGGTGATCAGCATTTAGCCTACTGCCAATCAAATTTGGGATAGAAGCCCATTGTCTTGTCAGTGGGACTCCCCCAACCATTCTTTTTTTTTTTTAAAGATTTATTTTATTTATATGAGTACACTGTCACTCTCTTCAGACACACCGGATCCCATTACAGATGGTTGTGAGCCACCATGTGGTTGCTGGGAATTGAACTCAGGACCTCTAGAAGAACAGTCAGTGATCTTAACTGCTGAGCCATCTCTCCAGCCCCCAACCATTCTTTTAAAAAGAAGTCTGCAAGGTCAAGAGAGATAGCTCAGTGGTTAAAAACAACTTGCTACCCTTCCAGAGGACCTGAATTCAGTTCCCAGAATCCTCATGAAAGTTCACAACTATCTATAACTCCAGATGCAGGAGATTCAATGCTCTCTCCCGGCCTCTATAGGCACTAGGCACACACACGGTGCTGACAAAGATTCATACACATGAAATCAAAGTAAATATTTTTAAAAAAATCTCTCAACCACTCATCTCGGTCTGTATTCTGTTATTTAAAATATTCCCATGAAGGTATTTTGTATACTTGCCATGAAGTTCTTTATGTATGGCTTGCCGTTTTTTGGTTCTCTCACAGGAATGAAAATTTTCCAAGGACAGAGGCTGTCAACCTATCCCTGCTAAATCCCCTGTGCCTAACACAAAACTCATGGATGTCCACATTAATCAAATGGACACTTGAATCTCAAGTGTCTACCACATGGCTGTCTGTTCTGTGGGCAGCTGCAGGACAGTCTCTCCTTCTGCACCATGAGAAAACCTAGAGTAGATAAAACCCTGCATCCATATTTGCAAATGATTGACATTATTCCTTTAACTCCATGCCAAAGCCTTTCTGCTTGGAAATCCTGGAGAAGGGCCCATCTAATGGGGACAGGGGTCAGAGAGGACTACATATGAGCACACCATTATCAGGTGGCATGGTTTGCAGGGGATTCTGAAATAAAATAATCATCAGAAATAGTCACAGCCCACCAAAGCTTTCTCCAATACTTACTGTCACTATATCCAGATGTTCATTGTTTCTCTCCTGCTTATATTTGCTCTTAAGTACTAAAATTTAGTTTTGATTTTTAAATTCAAATTTTAAGTTAGCATACACAATAATATCTTCATTGTCTCTCTCTCTGTCTCTCTGTCTCTGTCTCTCTTTCTCTCTGTCTATCTCTCTATCTCTGTCTCTATCTCTCTCTCCCCAGTGTCTCTCTCTGTAGTCATGATTGGCCTGGAATTTGCTTTGTAGACCAGACTTGCCCCAAACTCATGGAGATCTGCCTGCCTCTGCTTCCCAGGTGCTGAGATTCAGGGTGTGCACCATCGTGCCCCACTTCGTCACAGCACTGTCATACATCATGCCTTGCATTTTGTTCTTGTTTGCCCCTTTGTACTCCCTGACCCCCAAGCTCTTCTCTCACTCTCACTGGGCCCCTTATTCTCCTGTACATAGCCATGCCCTCTGCTTTCATGTTACCTGTATTTATAGCTCTTTCTAGTCCCCTTTCTGCTTTGATGTTCAACACACACACACACACAGAGAGAGAGAGAGAGAGAGAGAGAGACAGAGAGACAGAGACAGAGACAGAGACAGAGAGAGAGACAGAGAGAGACAGAGAGAGAGAGACAGAGACAATGAGAGATTGTGTATATGAAAGAAAAATTAACACTTGAATCTAGTTTATGCTACCATAGTTCCATGCTATGAACATGATATCAAGTTCCATGCATTCTCCTGAGAATGTCATGCTCTCATCCTCCTTCATGCATGCACAGAATTCCACTGTGTGTAGGAAGCATATTTGTTGTATCCAGCATCTGGGCTGGTTCCCCTTCTTGGCTGGGGTGAATGGAATGAATAGTGCAACAGTTAACACAAACATCTAAGTATCCCTCTGACATATCAACTTAGAGTCCTTTAGCGACACACCCAAGACTGAACTCAGCACCATAGAGTAGTAGTTCTATTTTCAGTTTTGCTAAGGAACAACCATATTGATTTCCATGGTGGCTTCAAAGAAATGCAACAAATATTACCTGAGGTTCTGAGAAAAGGTGGGAATGTGAAGTGGTAATACGTTGCTCTGAGGCTACTTTTCTTGTTTGCTAGAAAGGAACCTGAAGAGCTGCTGACATTTGGTCCAACTGGCCACAGAGTGGAAGAATCCCTTAGTTCCTTAGTTTATTTTTTGGTTTTTTTTTTGTTTTTGTTTTTTTAGTTCACTAGTGGCAATGATCTAGCTCTCCAAAAGTCAGAGCCTCTAGTACTGCACTGCTTAAGGGGAACAGAGTCTTGTTTGGGAATTTCCCAATGTTGCCTTTCCATGCCTTTCTCTGTTGGTTGTATTTCACCTGGGACCATTTTATAGAGTCGCCTTATAAATATGAGAGATGGTAACTGTGTCTTTCTGTCACCTTGGCCAGCTTTACTTCTCAAAACTTCCTAGTCTTGAACCTGGCTGTTCAGCCATTCTCTCCTGTGCATTGCTCTCAGCCTATGATCTCTCTAATAGGGCCTCTGCATACCCTTGTCCCAATTCAGTTAGCAGAACACGAGGAGCCGGTCTCTCAAATTTCTGTCTTTGTTTGAGGACTCTCTCCTACTCCTGGATTATAGGAGAGAGGAGCTATTTGACTTTTTTTGACCAGAATGGACAAAGAAGACAAAAAAGCAGAGTGGTTAGGTTAGATGGTCCTATTCTTTGCACACCGTGGCTCTTAGTCTGTAAGTCTGAGCCCTGTTCTCCTTGGCTAATATGATGACTTGCTGTCTTATTGAGGATGTCTTTAGGATAGGATAATGATACTTCCCATCTTCTAGAACTCTTTGCTTTTACCAGAAAAACAATGTTGCTATGAGGCATCCTTTGCCTTCAAATGGGCAGCTTGTTTTTCCAACCAACTCCAAGTCTGAGAACAAAAAACTCCTAGGGAATTTCCTCATGGAATTTTCTTCATAGATTTCTATATAGAGTTAGTAATTCTAGTCTCCAAACAATTCTCACACACTTGGCTTAAGTCCCTTCTTTTGCCATGCAAGCCCATCAGAATCAAACTAAGGACTGGCTCTGTGATATAAGATAGCGCCATGATAGTATATGCGCAAGCAGACCAGGTCCTGCTCCCCATCAGTCTCTTAGATCTAAAGGTTCTGTATTAGTCTACTGGGACAGATGCAATAAAATACCACAGTCTGCATGATTTATACCATAGACATTTATTTCTCATAGTTCAGAGTCTGAGAAGTCCAAAGTAAAGGTGCCACAGAATTTGGTTTCCTGACTTGCGGACATATTCTTGATATGTCGGCACATAGTACAGTAAGAGGAAACCCATAGTGACCTCTTAAAGGGGCACTAATCTTCTCATGAGGACCCCCAACTTTATGATTTACACCATCTCTAAATACTATTGCATTGAGAAGTAGGGCTGGGGCTTTCCATATGATTCAGAGGCGTGTGTCATAGGGTGGCAATAATTCAGTCCAAGGTAGTTTTCTAAAGAAGGCATATGTACATAAATAAATAAAGAAGAGTCACTGTGAGTTGAGGCAGTATCTTGAGGCCCTAACCCAGCCCCACAGAATGCTACAGGGTCTATGGCTTAAACAACAGACATCTGGTTTTTTATAGCCTAAGTCTAGCCCAGCATAAGAGGAAACTCCTCATTCTAGATTGCAGCACATCAGTACGAATCATGGAACCAGGATCATATCTGTGTTCTCTGTGGCCACACTTGAGTCCCAGACCATAGTCTCCAGTGTGAGAATCAGCAGATACAACACTGCCTATCCCATTGTGAGGGGTGGCTGAGAGACAAAGCAAGAGCTATCTCCAGCTGTGGTGTGCAGGGAATATCAGTCCTGGATTCCTATCCTGGGACCATGTAGGCTGAATCTGGGTTCTTGGGCCCCTAAGACAGTCATGTAAGATGAGGTGGGGAAAGACAGAGGGAGGAACACACACACACACACACACACACACACACACACACACACACACACACACACCTACACACATACCTGCACATACACAAACACCTATACACACACACATTAACCAGACACCTGCACATAAACACATCTGCACACACAGCCACCTACACATATGCAGACCCCCCCCACATACCCCTACACACACACATACATACACACCAACATACACCTATACACACACCTGCACACACACCTATACACACATGTACATCTGCACACACATCTCCCTACACACACCTACATGCACCTACACACACCTATACACACACCTGCACATATACACTTACCTGTACATACCTGCACACACACACACACACACACACACACACACACACACACACACACACACACACACACACGTACACATACTCCTACATGCACAGACACACCTATACACAAATAAAAAATAAAAGTAAAAGAAAGACAGAGTGAGATATGGCTTATCTCAGGGCTCGGTCAAAAGAATTAAAAGAAAAACTGACGAAACCTCCTCACATGTGCAGACGGAGTAATTCTTAGGGAAAGTTCACTGCTTAAAAATCTGACTCAGGAGCCACTAAGCCTCATCAGTCCAAGTTAGGAATGGGAAGAATGGTTGAGATCAGACAAGAAGAACTCAGTGTTTCATCTGGAAGCCCAAATTTTGTATCCATTAAAAAAAAAGGCAACCCATAACTATACTTAGGTCATTTTTAGGACCCTGTCCCTACCAGTGCAGTGAACATATATTTGTGAAACACAATACGCCCTAGCTGTTTTAGCAGGTGCCTCTCACTGCTGGGTTATTTCTGAACTTATGCACGTTTAACCAAGCCCTCCTCTCAATGAGTTTTCCTGTGAATTGCTTTCAAGTCAGTGCTTCTCCATCTAAAATTGAATAAAGCACCATTTGCATCCACTTTTGGGAGCATACATTTATTTCTGCAAGGAGTTATCTTGTTGGTTTTCGTCTGTTATGGAAACTGCAGCATCTATTGTCATTTTGCATTGTCATCTTTGCTGTACAACAGACAAACTATTTTCTACCTTACTGAGGTTTTCACTGCAGTGTCTCCAGAGTCTCTGCTGAAACTCAAATGCCCTAGTTAGCATTCATTCAGCTGCCTCCTCCTCCACTTCCAAAACAGAACTCAAAGCTGAACTCTCCCAGGAAGGCTTCCAAGATTAAATGAGGCTCCTTCCTTCTAGGACAGAAGGAAGCTCACAGAGCTCTTTCTGAGGTGCCCCAGGCTAACAGTGCATTTCAAAGCTGAAATTCTGTTCTTAGAAATGGGGAACACAGGGCTGAAACTGTAGAATACCAAATATGCTGCTTCTGGGGAAGAGCAAGCTTCTGCAGTTAGATACCAGTCCCTCCTTCAGGCTAGGAAAGGGTATCCTCACTTTTGTGCCAGCTTTCTGGGCTACTCGCCTCTTCCCAAAAGAGAAAATCCTTCCCCAGGACTGTAATCCATAAGTGCTCAAAACCTACCTCTTATCAGAATGAGCAGTGGAACACCCTGGTTCAGGAAAGTCCTAGAGCTTGGAGATCAAAGTCAAGTCAGTCCTGGGATGTCACATAACTCAGAGTTCAAATGCTTGTTTTGCCATTTATTAATGGTTTAACCTTAGGCAAAGGGTTCTGCTGTCTAAATATCAACATGTCCTTATTTGCAGAACAAGACCATTCATTGGCCCTTGTAGTGAGACTTTTGGTTTCTAAAAAACCAGAAATGTTATGAGTATGCTTTTGTTTTAATCTCAGGTGTGGGATATGGGGCTGCTTCAGTGTGTCCACAGCAGCTAAGTATGGTTTGTCTCATGCTCTGGCAAGGGTGTGATTTTGCCAGCTGAAATAGTTTACATTTGTAATCCTGGAGATTCTTCAGAGGACATAAAAATGGCAGAACTTCAAGAGAGGGGGTGGCTGCTGCTCCCCCTGCTGCTGTTGCTGACTGCTGGCTTCTGGCTGCTGGTTTTTGGTTGCTGGGTGCTGGGTGCTGGTTATTGGCTGCTGCTGCTGGTTGCTGGTTGCTGGCTGCTGGTTGCTGGTTGCTGGTTGCTGGTTGCTGGCAGCTGGTTGCTGGTTGCTGGTTGCTGGTTGCTGGTTGCTGGTTGCTGGTTGCTGGTTGTTGATGCTGGCTACTGGTTGCTGGCTGATGGCTGCTGGTTGCTGGTTGCTGCTGCTGGTTGCTGGTTGCTGGTTGCTGGTTGTTGGTTGCTGGTTGCTGGCTGCTGGTGGGAGATATCCTGACAATAAAGATTGGACTTGCCCCATGGAACTCCATATCCCTAATCAGCAAGAAGTAGTCTACTAAGATCAACACTCCCTTTCCCCTTCTTTTTCTCCCACTGAGTGTTAGGAGGTTAGAAGGGATAAGAGTAGAGAAGGGTAAAGAACCCAATGAAGTAGCCAAAAGTATGGGTACAGACCTTACCTTCAAAGGATACAGGAAATAATGGTGAAGACACTTTGTAGAGAATCGTCCAGGTCACATGTGCAAGAGGTACTCAGCAATAATAGCATTGCTTACTGTGTGTTACATTTCCTCAGCTCATCTCTCATTGTGATCCTAAGAGAAGTCTCATTTCCTGGCATTAACTTCCTACTTGCAAGCACACTGGTCATGGTGTTTATTTAAAACAGACGTTTTGTCATAAGCGTGAGATATCAATAAGCATGATGTTCTGAAATTGAGAAATCAGGGATGCTAACCAAGCTGTCTCCTGGCATCTCTAAATGATCACTTGTGAATCACCCGGTCTTTCAGTTATCTGCAGCTACGTAAAAATCCAGCCTAATGTTTAATAACTTAGATAATGAGGAATTTTTGTTTTTTTCCCAATTCTGTGGGAATTCCAAGCCTGTCTGGACCATTCTTCTCTCCCTGGCACTGGTCAGGGTCATGTGTTTTATAATAGGAGCTAGACTGGATCATTGTCATGGCTTTACTCATGCCTAGTGCACCATTGGGGTGGCGAGAGCCAGTGTGCCTGGCCGGGCCATTCTATCTCCATATACTCTCTCTACATCTGGTGGTTGGTAGGAGCTTTTGTTTTCCAGTAACTATATATATTGACCTGTGTTTGAAGGGAATGGAAGTAGTCTTTACTTCCTGGTGAGGTGTCCAGCGTTCATGTACAGAAGGAGCAGGGGTCATGGCCATATTTGAAGACCATCATCTACCTCACCCTTAGTCCATCACCTCTCCCAGTCTCTACACTGCGGTGCTACCTGTGGTTCCCCATCTCTTAGCCTGGCTTTCACTTCTTCCCTTTGTTCCAGTCCCATGTCCTGTTGAGCTCCTAGTCCTTCGTGTTCCCATCTGCCTCTTCACCTTGGCTCCTGCTTTGGACAGAGAGTAGTAAAGGTCTCCAAACATGTGTTCCCAAATAGATGCTCCAAAGCATGAGTGCAAAGGAAATATGTTGATCTGAATTCTAAAGAGCATGATGGCATACCATTAGAGACAGCAAAGATTTGGGACAACATAGAGAAGAAGGCAGTGAAGCACAGCACTGCCTGCTTTGTATATTTTCTGCCTCTTGGACTTGTGGGAGAATCTGCACAGCTCTAGTAACAAGGTATTGGGCCAGAAGTCCTCTCTTTCTGAGACATAGCCTGTTCTTTCTCCCAGGGAAGAAAACCGAGTTAAGATGGAAGACATGCCTCCTGGAAGTCTCTGAAGCTGGGCTCAAGAAAGCTAGTGCTCTTCCCCCAGTGTGAAGAGGGGCTAGAGCTTCCAACTGCCACCTTAATGGGCTCTCTTCTTCCATTTCACAGCAAAGTAGGGAATGCCTGTCTCCCCAAGCTACTTTCTATTTGTTTCCAACTGAACACGTTGTTAAGTGATTTCCTGAGTCTGAAAATGGGGATGGCAACAGTCATTGCAATGAAAATAGCAAATAATAAGACAATAGCATTTACTGAGGACTCCCTATCAGTACTAAATGCTTTCTCTGTATTATTTAAAATTTGTGTTTACCCAATAATTTGCTAAGTTCATAAAGCTCACTGCCAGGAAAGGGCAAGCCTGGCTTCAAGCCCAAATTGGGTAACTCTTAGAGGCAGTGCTTTCTCCACCAGACTAAATAGAAAGAAGTGGCTCATGACCACTGCCCAGTGACATTGCAACTCCAGAAAGACTGGATCCTCAGTTACTCCTTCTACGGTCAGCACACCCAGGAACCTCTCCCATCCCAAATACAGCTTGGAAACAGAGTGCAGGTTCTCTGAAAGAATGTTTGAGAAGGAATAGAGCAGTGGTTCTCATCCCATGGGTTTCAACCCCTTTGGGGGTCACATATCTGATGTACTGCATATCAGATATTTACATTACAATTCACAACAGTAGCAAAATCACAGTTTTGAAGTAGCCATGAAATAATTTTACGGTTGGGGGGGGGGGTCACCATAGCATGAGGAACTTCGTGAAAAGGTTGCAGCATTTGGAAGGTTGAGAACCAATGGGATAGAGCACACTGAAAAGAATGCTTTGGTGATGTGGGTTTCAGATGCATTTCTCAAGCACAGAAGCCTCCGAGTATTCCTACTTAGGTCCTCTTAGCAGTGATGTCCTCTCCAGAAGCAGAAGAAGGGGTTGTTTTCCAAGCCGTCCACAAGGGTTTGCAACACACTCCCTCATTTAGCTTTCCTGGAGCTTCAGGTGTTGCACTTTTGGGAATCCAAGGATGAAACAGAGATTGGATCTCAAGATGGCTGCTATTTTAATCCACTGCAGCTTCCTAAACCACTAGAGTCTTCTCTGCACCCTGAGTCTATCATTTGTTGTCATGGCATTCACATAGACCATTTGATTTTAACCTATTCCCAGCCCAGCAGTGAGGCAGACCCAGCAAGCATCACCTCTAATCTTCACAGTAACAGATGCTTTTGCTTAGGTGAACCCTGATACTGAAGTTTCCATTTCTTTCATTTTGGGTGGGGGGGGGGACACTCAGTCTAAACAGGAGTAAATAGTAAATTGGTGTCAATCAAGAGGATAGTTTTCTTGGGGCTCCTGTCTATGTCACCAATCCTATCTCTTCTTTGCTTCCTAAATATTTATTCTCATAGGTAACATTTATATGGGGAGTGACGTAAGAATGTACATCTTTCCAGATGTAGTGGTGCACAGGCTGCAATTCCTACATTTGAGAGGCTGAGACAGGAGGATTTTGAATCTGAAGATAGCATGGGCAACATAGAGAGACCTATCTCAAAAAGCAAAATGCAATAAAATAAAAGAACATATAAATCAATTATCACGAAACAGCCACCCACAGATCACTGTTCTCATCTCCCTAAGATGGACCAGTGATGTAATAGCCTCAAGCTCGCTGTGAACAACCTTCTTCTTGGTTTCCCAGAGATGACAGCTAGCCAGATCAGTATGATAACCACTTATATGCATATCTTAACTTTATGAGTTAGATAGGCATCTCTAAAGTCTATGGTGTTTAAGAGTAGCCCAAAACAAAGTCACACAGTATGCTAGTTATGTTTATGAAATCCATACATACTGTGACTGCAAATCATTCATTTTCATTGCCACATTAGGTTCTTTTCTGTGAATATAGTGCACATTGCTGAGCCATTATACTATTGATGGACACTTGGGTTGGTTCCAGTATGGAGCTTTTGCAAACACAGCTGCTAGAACCATTATTGAGTGTGTCTTGTGGTGTCCATGTGGAGCTCCTGAGTAATAGAGTATATGTCTGATTAGCTTTAGTAGAAGTGCCAAAGTATCCTCCAGAGGTATTATACCAATTTTCACTCCCTCCAGCCCTGTATGAGGGTCCTGTTACTCCACAGCTTTGCCAGTATTCATTAGGATTATTTCTTTTAATTTTAGCCATTTTGGATAGTGGGCTCTACAACATTCTTCAATTTGCATTAGATTTTTTTTTTTTGTATGCCACTGATTACTAATGAACCTGACTCTGTTTTCAAGTATTTATTGGGCATCTGGATATTCTCTTTCACAAGTCATTTACTGGTGATCTCTGCACATTTTTCTATTTAGCTGTCTGTTTATTGTTGTTTTTAAAGTATTTTTTAGTATTGTAGGTTACAAGGCTTCTGACAGTTGTGTGTGTTCTGAAGTCTCTTCTACATTAATTCTATTTTCATTTTCTCCTTTTATTTGTTTGTGTTTTGATACTCTCATTGTATATCTCTGGCTGACATGGAACTTAGCATAGCCCAGACTGGCCTTAACTCCCTGAGATTATCCTGTCTCTGCCTTCCTGTTGCTGGGAATAAAGGCCATGCTACTACATCCAGCTCAATAGTACTTTCTGATAAACAGAAATTATTAATTTAATGTAGCCAAAGTTATTGATAATTTTCTTATTCTTAGTGTCCTTTCTTGTATCTTCTTCTAGTATGATGCCTTTTTCTATCACAAGGACATAAAATATTTTCTTCAAGTAGCCGTGGGATTTGTCTTTCATATCTTTTATATTCAACTGACTCTTACCTATTTATGTACAACGTAAACTACCAGACGTATTTAAAGTGCATTTCCAATTGGCATCTATTCAATGGACAAGGGGTATTTATTTGCTTGTTTGTTTGTTTACTTACTTCATCGCTTATTTATTCAATCAATTCTTTTTCAGAAACAGTTTGGTCATGAATCTGATTTTAGGCTAAAGCGTTATTCATCAAAGAGCTCTCATGGCGCCATTCCTCATTGCTACCCACCTGTTATTTTATTGTAGAACAATTCTTCCTACCTTTTTTTAAAAGCATCTTGATCTTTCTTATTTTCTATACATTTAAAAATCATCTTGTCAATATTAACAACACACTCTTTGGCATTTTGATCTGGATTTCTTTTCTTTCTTTCTTTCTTTCTTTCTTTCTTTTTTTCTTTCTTTCCTATTTTTACATAAATTTGGTGAGTGCTGCCGTGAAGCGGTAGTAATTTAATCTGCTCTAAACTCCCTGGCAGGTGTGCACATGCTCCTTGCTCCCTGCTCATTCATTTTCTCTTCTATTGAGATTAATATCTCTGTGGGTATATATATCCCCTTTCTCTTTATAGAACTTGAATTAACATCCTTTCTTATGCATTTAATTTTAATTAAATGTTCTTTTATATTTTTGTATGAACCTATTTTAGGCTATTAATTTGTCATACCAGGCTAAGTAATCTTAGAAATCCCATGTAGACCATGTTCAAAGATCTCAAGTGTTGCCCTGGTATATATTTTTAAAAAATTTCTTTTAATGTATTTTTTAAATTTATTTTATTCTATCTCCATGTCTTTGTTTCTTACATTTGAGAACAAAAGCCTGGATTTCTTTATTCCATGTATATTTAAAAACATTTAAACAATTATTATATTCCCTTTTATCTTTAAAAACAAATAAATAAATTTTATTTATCTCTATTTTTTTGTTTATCTGTTTGTTGGAGGAAATCAGCCTCTATTGTCTGCCTCTCTCTGCCTTCCAAGTAGCCAGTTGTTTTGTATAGTAGGGGCTCCCAGCACCTCCAAGTTTAAACTCTCTGAGGGAGCCAAAAATCTTTGAGAAGGGCCTGGAGTAAATTCCTACCACCCAGATTTGTCAGAGCCCACTTGGGGGGACTTAACTGTGTCTCAGCTCATGCCATGAACCCTAGAATCATGTGTGTTTTTGTTTTAGTTCCGAACCTGTGTGGCTTGGGGAGGAACCGCGTAGCTCAGCTCGGCTTGGCTGAGAAACCAATTCTCCCCACTTCCTAATCTCAAGTCATGGCACGTGTCTTCCATTCAGTAATCTCTAATTAATTTTTAATAGTGAGTACAACGCCATGTGAAGCAGTAGTATTTGAATCCGCTCAAAACTCCCTGAAGGGTGTGCACATGCTCCTTGTTACCCAAATGTTTGGGATTTAAGAATGAAAGACACACATATGTAGTCTTATTTTTAATATACCCTAAACAGCTCAATGTCTGGGCCACTCCCAAACTTTCACATTGTTAACGCATCCCCTCCAATATTCCTAAATTATTTCTTACTAATATCTATGTTTCATCTCTGCTACCCCAGACCCAATGGGGGAGTGTCCCCTGGGGCCGCACTTCCCAGATTCTTACAGGGCCATAAGCTTTCTCTTCTGCCATTCTCAGGCCTGATCTTTCATGCCCACCACCGTGATTCTCAAAAAACGTCTCCCTCCTGTGGTTCCCTTGCCTAGGAAATCTAAAGTCCAGTCTCTGTCTTCCTGCCCAGTCATTGGCCCCTGACAACTTTTATTCACTAATCAAAGCCAACTAGGAACAGAGACCCTCAGTGTCTTATAGACAGATGTGCAGGTTCTCATGTAATTTTGAGAGCCAAATTAACACAAATAACATTAAAACCAATCCACAACACTGCCATTTATGCAGTTGTAAGCCTTCCAATCCATGAACATGGTAGATCCCTCTTACACAGGTCCACTTTCTTTTTTTTTTTTTTTTTCTTCCCGTAAATGTCAGAGCTTTCTGCACATACATATAAATATCTTGAGTAACTTCCATTAGACTTATGCACTGATACTTGATTTGCTCTCTTTTTTCTTTTTCTCCAGTTCTGGGAGCTCTATATTCAATACCTCATAAGAAAGGGTACCCGTTTGCCCAATAAACACATGACAAGGGAGTCAGAACCATTAGTAATTAGTGAATATTGCCAGATAAGAACTTGACCATTGACTATATCCTAGCCCTTGATTCTTTTCATGATACTGTAAATGCGATATGTTACTTGAGGTTTCTGTTTCTTGTTTCCTATACCTAACCCCAGTGGGTTCCTGTTCATCCACATTGTGTCCAGAACTTTGCTAAAGATTTATAGGCTCACTGAGATTTTCAAGACACATAAGGAGCCTTCCCTTTTAATTCCTATGGCATCATTTTCTTGTCATCCTGCCCTTTCTAGTACTTCCAGCCCAGTTTTTTCCAAGAGTATTATTGACCAGATAGTTGTGTTATTAAAATCTTTCATTCTTTATCTCAAAAGGAAAGCTTTCAACATTCCACCATTAGTCTGATGTGAACAAAGCATCTGTTGAAGGTTTTTTTGTTTTGTTTTGTTTTAAAATATTGGGCTACTATATTCCTGCTACTTTTGTTTGGTGATTTCATTTGCTTGTTTGTTTTACTGATGAATGGATGTTAAATTTTACTGTATTTTTATCACCTATTAAGATGACTTATCTACATTTTTATTTTGTTTATTACTGTGAATTAGAATGATTAAATTTGGGATGTCAAGTTATGATGGTTTAAACAAGAATGGTCCCATGGGAAGAACCGTGTGGGACGGATTAGTAGGAATACCCTTGTTGTGTCACTAGGGGGTGGGATTTGCGGTTTCAAAAGTCCATGCCATGTATCATGGTTGTTGTCTCAACATGTAATCTCTCAGCTACTCCTCCAGTACCATGCCTGCCTGCCTGTTTTCATGATCTCCATCATCATGGCCATAGACTCTACACACCTTCTGAAACTGTAAGCAAGCCCCCTTAATTAAATGCTTTCTTTCATTAGTTTTCTTGATTATGGTGTCTCTTGACAATAATAGAAAAATAACTAAGAAACAGATTAAATGTACTTTTCTGGAGTAGATTCTGTTTGAACTGGTTGGTTTTCTTTCTATATGTTGTTGAATCCATCTGGTAAGATTTTATATAGACTTTCACTGCTATATTCTCAATGAGATTGCTTATAGATTTATTTTACTCCCAGTTATTTGAGTTTGAGACCAGATGTCACATAGCCCAGGTTATCCTCAAACTCACTATGTAGATGACAATGGTCTTGAGTTTCTGACCCTCTGTTCTCACCCCATAAACTCCATGCCTGTGCCACCACACTGGCTAAGGTGCTTGTTCTTTGTTTGTTGTCAATTTCCTACAATGTTTTCTATTAATATTTTGTCTCCATAAAATTTACTTCTGCCTCATCTTTGTTCTTTGGAAGAATTTGCTTAAGATTGTTTATTGTTTGTTTCTCTTAAATTGTTAGGCAGACTCCACTATGGAAGTGACTTGAGTCTAGAAATGTTTTCTTTGAGAGATTTTATACATATTTGATTTCTTTAATCATTTTATGAGAATATTTTCAACATTTTCTTATTCCAATTTTAAGATGTATTTCTCCTAGGAATTTTTCCATTTCATTATCTTTTCAAACATGCTGTCATGGAGCCATCCTCAGAGCCCGTCTTTAATGTCTGTATAATGTATCAGCGTGCTGGTCTCTTTGTTCCTGACATTGTTTCCTTCCCTTGCTTCATCAGCTTTGCTAAGACTTTTAAAAACTTGAACTCTTCAAAGAAATAATTTTTGGCTAAGTTTTTCCTCTCTATTTTGTGCTTGCTATCATTTCATTAACTTCTGCCTTTACTCTTTTATTCTCTTAGCTTATAATTTGCTGAGTACAGGTTGATTGCTTCCATCATTGATTTTAAGAATTCTTTGTTATTTTTGGCTATGTAAACTATAATTTTACCTTTAAATATTATTTTGGCCTCATTTTATAAGCTTTCAATATGTTACATCTAAATAATGTTGCAGTTAAATACTTCATCACTTCATTAGGTTGGATTTTGACAGTATTTTTATAAATTATTATTCCAAATTATATTTTGTATTTTAAAATAATTTCTTTATAATCTATTTCTTTTATGGCTAGAATATGTATTTATAATGACAAGCTTTAAAATCTGATAAGACTTATTTTGTGATCTCATACATGATCAGAGTTTTAAGCACCCCTTAAACACTGAAAATTTTTTGTGCTCTTTGGTGTGGGGTCTCAGTGTTTATCCAGTGTAACTACATCTACACTCAAATACAAATATAGCTAATATTCTTACTTCTTGGACTCATATTTTTACTGGCTTCTCAGGTCACATTTTTATCAGTTATTAAAAGAAGCAAGTTAAAAATTTTCTGCTGTAATTGTGGTTTATCTATTTTCTTGTTGCTCTAGCGATTGAGGCCAGATGCATATGATTTCAGGATTGCTGGTTTTCTCCCCAGGGAACTGAAAGCTTGATGTGTTTTCCTTAGTAATCATTTTTAGATTTGAAGCACACCTTCTCTGATAATAATATAGACATAATAGTTTCTCTTTTGTTCACATTTGCATATGCTACATTCTAATTGCTTTCCTTTCTATATTTCTGTAGCTTATGTTTTAGTGTGTGTCTCCCATCAACAGCAAATGGCTGGAATCTTAAGCACCCAGTCTGACAGATCTTTGTCTTTTAATTGGAGCATCTGGCACATTTACATGTAATACAATGGCTGCTGCATTTGAGTTTAAATCTACTATCCCATCGTATGTTTTCCATTGCCTTGCCTGCTCATCTTTTCTATTTTTTTGCTTGCTTTGGGACCGGCTTTTGAAGGTAGAGCTAAATAGAAAATGTATAGTTCCATGAGTTTTAAGGTAAATCAAGCTAGAGGGGCATCTCTGTTAACTGAGAAGGTTTTTCACGTTTGTCTCCATTCGGTCTCCACACTTCTGCTCCAAGCTAGCTGTAAACATTCTTCTACTTCCTAGTGCTGATTTATTCTAGAACATCACTGAATGACACTCTTTTTGTATGACCACTTTCTCACTTGACATGATTCTTACATGGTGTTGTATGATGGCTTTGAATACAAAATTATCCCCCACAGGCTCACAGGTTGAGTGCTCAGTTCCAAACCAGTGGGCCTATTTTAGAAGATTCTGGAAACTTTAGTAGAAGGGGCCTAGTTCAGTCACTGGGCAAGCCACTGAAGGTTATATTGGTTCTTAACCCACTCCCTTTCCTCTGCTTCCTGTTTCTCATGAGGTAAAGAGCCTCCTCCAGCACTATGGTATTCTTCCACACAAGATCATGGGACTAAGCTTACAGACTGAATCATCAGAAACTAAATCTAAGCAGTTGTGGGTGTTCAACCATGAACATAGAGCATCTATGTCTAACCCCAAGAAGGATGGGAAAGATGGTGTGAAAACATGGCAGCAGTGGTTACTGGCACAAAACATCCGTAAGATCACAGGGAGTTGATGGCACTTCATAGCTGCTGAGGCCCAGTCAGCTTTCTTCGGGTTTGTTGGGGAGCTTTAGTAGGTTGGCAATGCCTCAGTGTACAACACCATGTGCATGCCCTTTATAAAGGACCCGTATGCACATTTTGTTGTCGTGGAGACATGCAGGATATTATCTCCTAGTGTGTGGCTTTCTTGTACATTTTCTTAATGGCATTTTTTGCTCAGCCAAAGGAGAAGGTGTGATATCTTAGTCTTGAGGTATTGTTCTCGTGTGTCATCTAAGATGTCTGCCTCCAATAAAGTTACAAGGATTCCCTTTTAGGGCTCATGTGATGGGCTGCAGGTGAGATCGTGCACGGTTCTTCCAGAGAACACAAATTCAGTTTCTAGCACCCTTATCAGGTGGCTCAATTGTATCCTTAACTCCAGTTCAGGAGATTCTAATTGTGGGGCCTCTGTGGACACTGTATTCACATGCATATATTCATACATATAATTTAAAAAAGCTTTAAAAAGTACTCATGTATGTTTACTTCTAAAAACCTTAAAGTGTTACCTTTAGCTCTATGATATATCTTAAATTGTTCTGTGTATCACGCACACTAAGCTTCCTGCTATAGGTATTTGTTACATATTTTTTATGAGTAATTACTTCAGTATCATATGTTAAAAGACTGTGCTTGTAGCTTTCTCGAAGATTGATTAAATGTAAATATGTGGGTCTATTTCTAGACTCTTTCTTTTACTCTATTGATTATCTTGCATATTCTAACATCAATATCAGCCTGTTTTGATTGCTTGATTGTAGCCTTGTTTTGAAGATAGTTCACTATGCAGAATACTACACCTGAACACATAAGTCTTCTCCCATTAAGAGGTAGAGTCTACTCGTTTAGCCCCTGCATTTGTTTAAGCCCTTAATTGTTTTGACTAATAAAACATGACAAAACATCTCTGTATGAGTTGTTAGATTGTCTAAAAGAAGCCTTAAAGCTTTCTACCTTGCTCAATATATTCTTTTTAAAACGTCTAGGACAAAGTATATGCTTAGGAGAGAGGAATGAGAACACAGTTCTGTCTCCCAGGGAATCTATAGATTACTGAACTCTGGAAAGACATGTTCACCTCAGAGACTATTTTCAAAATCACTTCCTGTTGGTAGCAGATAGTGTTTAGCAAGTCCTAAGGAACTAGCTCTGTTGATCTGGAGTCACACAAAATTGTGAATGACCAAAACCCAACAGTGAAACCTGCTTCCCTTTCCTACTGGTCCCCAACAAAGTCAGAACCAAAGGTAAGCGTCAGCCACTGTCATTGCCAGTCAAAGTCAGAACCAAAGGTAAGCGCCAGCCACTGTCATTGCCAGTGCTTGTTTCACTCCCCCTTCAACACAGCTTCCAAATTTCTACTTCTAATTTAAGAGCGTCATATTATAATGTCTTAAATTCTCCTGAGGAGTAAGTTGGAGGTGACATCATGAATAAAATATGCATTCAATCATGTTGAAAGCTTAGGCACTGGAGTGGTACTGAGCCTGTGCTGAGAAGATGACCCACTACCACCACTACTAGTGCAGCCATAGCTAAAATAATAACCACAGTTGGTTTTTACTAAATACCTATCCCAGCCACTGTACTGAATGTTTAAATGAGTCACTCTGTATCATTTTGTCATTAGCCCTATCATCGGGACATTATTGTCGTCCCAATTCTAGAGATGAGGGCGCTGGTACTGGGGAGAGTCTATCACTACAGCTGGTAAATGTAGAAGGCAGTGCCACATCCATGCCCATCCACACTAGGTGCCTGGTGCTCTCGGATCCAAGGAAACAGTGAGAGATGGGTTTCAATGAGGACTCAGTCCAGGCTGTGCTCTTTGCTAAAAACTCTCCTTAGGGAGGAATTTCTCCAGGGGGTGAGCTGACTGGGGTCCTCTTCATTCTCCAGGGAGTGAGCTGACTGGGGTCCTCTTCACACGTAGCACTCTCAGTGCAGAGAACCTGCCTGTATGAACAATTATACTTGTGGACTCTGAACCCACTACAGCTATGCACACAGAATTGTGTGCAATTATGTGTCTAGTGGCCCCAGGAAACTGGAGCATGGACAAGAGGAAGGTGATCAACTCTAGAAGCTATTTCAAAATACTTGGGAAAGTAGCAGTGGTGTTCAAAGCACACCACCATGGAATCACTAGCATAGCAGCTTTGAAAACTCAAAGGAGCATCTCTAATACAGAAAATAAAGGGCAGGGTCTCGGGAATAAGAGGGAGATAGAGTTGTTCAGGAGCAGAAAGGGAATGAACAGGCACTCAGCATAGAATGTGCCAGTCTCTTGTGCACATCCTTCACTCAGTCTTCTTGTATCAACCACATATAGGTGGCATCATGGCAAAGAAGGGCCAGAGAACAGTGAGTCCAATCGCCCCCCTTGTTTAGTTGTATATCAGTTTGCATATCCTGTGTGCGCTTCAGTTGGTTTATCATCATCATCATCATCATCACCATCTTTATAAAATAATTATTGTGCTTGTCTCAACATGTTGTGAGGATTAAGAAGGTACAGTCATATTAAGTAACCCTTATTAGGCCACATGCAGGGCCTCCATAGGCAGATGTAGTGTGTCCTTGAACATAGTTTGATGGATCGGGAGGCGGTGGCTAAAGACATGAGGGACAGGGGGAAGAAAAGTGGATTTGGGCGGTTCCCACCTGTGGGTGGAGACCTCTGCCTGGGCCACCAGGAGTCCGTAGCCAACGAGCGCCAGAGAAAGGTACCCTCCCAGGAGCTTGGAAAAGCCGTGAGTGGGGTTAAGCTGAGCAACACCTCTCACCCAGACCTGCCCGGATCCAGAGAAATCCAGGGCCTGAGAACCCGGGGCAGGAGAAACCTCTGAACCTTCCAGTTTCCATCTGTGGGTGGAGACCTCTGCCTGGGCCACCAGGGGCCTGTGCCTGGGGACCTCAGCCTGGGCCACAAGGCTCCAGGAGAGAGCGGGTATCCCAGGAGTGCTGACACACCTTTGAGCACAGGCAAAACCACCACTTCTGTTCAAATTTACTGGATCAAGAGGGACCCTTGCAGAGCCATCAGGGCATAGGAACCAAGGGACAGCTGGGGACAAGATCCTTCTGATTTCTTTCTGCACCCCCGAGTGGACCCTGTGCCACAGCTCTCCAAACCCAAACACCTCTCAGAGAGAGCTGGTCTTCAAGGAGTACTGACACAGAGACCT
>CM052706.1:67627531-67645439 GCA_028551405.1 Uromys caudimaculatus
TCTGTGACAGTACTCCTTGAAGACCAGCTCTCTCTGAGAAGTGTTTAGGTTTGGAGAGCTGTGACACCAGTTCTGATCTTGGTTCTGGAGGTTGCTGACCTTCAGTCTCTGTGGCCTGGTGCGCTGTGGGGCGTGTCTTTGGCCCTCTCCTGGCTCTTGCGATCCCGGCGCTGATTAGCTGTGGAGCCCTGTGGCCCAAACTGAGGTTTCCGGCCGTCACCGGAAGCTGCTGACCGACAGTCTCTGTGGCCCGCGGAAAGCGGGATGAGTCAGTGAGCTCTGGGGACCCCTTGCCCCTGCTAGGGGCTTTTCTGTGTGCCTGCGAGAGAGGATTTTCTCCCGGAGCTTCTTGTCTATGGAATCCTAGTGTCCTGGGCAGAAGTTTCCTGCCACAGCCGCCCGCTTTTGGGATCCGCGGGGGTTTCTAGGCCCGCCTACCTCGTCCCTGTGTCTTGCGGGTTCAGGGCAGTACCTGGTGAGCTGTGGGGCGCGTCTTTGGCCCACTCCTGGCTCTTACGATCTGAGTGGGATCTTTGTCCTGGCGCTGATTAGCTGTGGAGCCCTGTGGCCCAAGCTGAGGTTTCCGGCAGTCGCCGGAAGCTGCTGACCGACCCAGGTAGGCATTTCTAAGGACAGGTTCTATACTAGACCATGAGCTAAGTCTCCATAACAGTTTGGCATCATTCATTCTTAGGAAAATACAAGGTCAAATTAGAGTGGAGCTCTGAATTGGTTTATTGTCAGTGTGACCAGGACACCTGAAAGAAACACCCTATGGGAGGAGAGGTTTGTTTTGGCTCATGGTTTCTGACGGGTCCAATCCATAAGAGCAAGGATGAGATTAATAGAGAACCTCAGGCCACAGTGAGACTTTCAGGGAGAATGCTTGTATCTTGACGTTGGTTGCACTATGTGTATTAACACACACACACAAACCTATACACATACACACGCATCCACACCCAGAAACATGCATATATGCTCACATAAATTCACACTCGCATACATACACACAAAAATAATTGTAACAAATTACCACTTATCACAAAAGCTCCCTGAAGGGAAGTTAGTCTGTTTGTCTGCTGCAGATACTCCAATGTGTAGTCTTTGGTGCACTGCACAAACTCAAGATATTTGCAGACAGAGTGAATGAATATTTATGGTATCAAATTCTCTCTTCCGTTTCCTAGGACTTCCTTACCAAGTTCCACATACTCGTGGTTTAAACAAACACAATACATGGTTCCATGGTCTGGAGTCTGCACATTGAAGATCAAGGAGTTATCGTGTCTTTGCCTCCTCTGGAGCCCCTAATGGAGAACACTCCTTTCTGGAGCCACTGGTGGGGAACATATTTTTCTTGGATTTCTGATGGAGAGCACCTCTTTGCCTCTTGATCCCTTGGTAGCCCAGGCCTTTGTCGATTCTCAGAAGCACAACTCCAGTCCCTGCTTCCAAGTTCATGAAGCTACTACCCAACCCACAAATTCACAAGTGACTTTCCAGTCTGGTTCTTCTGTTTTCTTCTCAAAACATCAGTCACGTTGCACTTGGGTCCTGTTCTACTCTGGTGTGACCACGGCAGAACTTCCTAAGTCTGCAATAACTCTAGTATCAATTAAATGTCCATTTCCGGCCAGGTGCTGCAATTAGCACTTCAACATATTTTTGAGGGTTCCAATTTGCCCCATAACTTTGATATAATTTCTTTTTTTAAATTTTTCTTTTTCTCCTTTAGTAGCAATTATCTCTTTGTAGACCATATCTGTCTTTTGCTAAATTTAATTCTGGGTAGCTCTCTACCATAGTTGCTTTTACTGTAAAACTATTCAGATGGTTTTCTTTGCTACCTTTTTAAAACTAGTTGTTATCATGTACAGGAACTATGCTGATTTTGGTATACTTGTCTTTTATTTTAAAAACTTGCTGAGCTCTCTTCACAGCTTAAGAATATATTTTCTGATGTGTGGAAAACTATTTTAAACTTCATATTTCTTAGTTTCACCACAAGTTGAAATAGTGGAATATAGAATGTACAGGTTGATAATTTAAGTACAAAGTTGAATATTGGCTTAAAATTTTCAAAAGACAATACTGGGCTATTTGTCATGCCTTCTTAGATAATAACTAAAAGATTAGTGAATATTTACATACTGATTACATGAAAATTTGAGTTAAATCTCTCTTTAATCCGAATCTTGCCAGAATAAAATTGAATTTTCTCCTACACCTGTTTGCTAGAAAGGACAAAAAGCTTTCCTAAGAAAATCAAATATTTGTTTTGTTTGTTGTAAGAACTTTTATTGTTTTGAGGCTGAAATATGCCTATTGTGGTGAATTAATCCGGCGAATATTTGTTGTGAAGAACTACTCCTTTAAGTTTGAAGTTTGTGTTTATCACACTGGTTGATCTTGTCAACACGTGGATGCTGATGAATCCCTTCTTGTTAGCAGATTGTTAAAAAAAAATTGAAGTTTTCTCAAAATTAAGAATATAAACAGAGGGACGTTTCTTCCTTTAGAGGTGTGTCTACATGCCAGTGTGATGGTTCAGGGGGTAAGAATACTTTCTGCAGAACCTGATGGCCTGAGTTTGATCTACACCGTGAAAGGAGAGAACTGAGCCCTGCACGTTTTTCTCTGTCCTTCATATATACATGCATGCGTGCTTATACATGGGTATGCACACACACACATAAATAAATTTAATAATATGTAAACTATAGCCACCAGTCAATATTGGGTATTCTGACAGATTAGTGTTGAGATGCAGGCAGCATTACAAGGTGGGAATAGGGGCATGGGTGGGTGGGTGGGTGGGAGGTGGAATTCCCTCATAGAGGTAGGGATGGGGAGGGGATAGGGGGCTTCCAAAGAGGAGACCCAGAAAAGGGGAAACATTGGAAATGTAAATAAAGTATCAAAAATAAAATTAAAAAAAAAATGTGTCTTGAAAAGTAGAATTCTAGGCCAGTTATATAGTTCAGCAGAGAACAAGCACCCGCCTCACAGGCCTGATAACCGAAGTAGAATCCTCAGAACCCACAATGGAAGAAGAGAACTGTATTCCAAAACGTTGCCCTGTGATAGCCACATGTGCGACACAGCATGAACACACACAACCTATACATACGTGCATGCATACATACATGTATACATACAAACACACATATAATAGTAATAATAAAAACAATAAAATTAAAGATAATAGGAGAATCTTATGAATTAAATAAAATCCATTAAAAATGCCCTTCAATTCCAAGTTTTCTATTGTGTTTTACTTTCTTACCTTATGCATCAAGGTCACCAGGATAATCTCAGCAGAGGCTCACTGAGATGCTACCACACGGCTGAAGAAGGGAGATCTGCACTATTTTGACAGTGTCATTCCCTGTGTCAGGGATTTGCAAACATAAATGCTGGGTGTTTTAATATATTTTTATTATTTGAAAGTTTTATTTATACAATATATTTTGATCATGTTCATCCAGTAGTACCTCCATTCAACCCTTCCTAGTGTTCCCCCCCACCTTGTCTCCCTACCAATTTCATGACCACCTCCTAAGTTAGTCAGTCCTGTGCCTATAGACCCGGGCTTGCATCTATCCAAGGGAGCATGAGCAACCCACCAGCTGCTGCATTCCACAGGGGCATGGATCAGCTGTCCCTCACTTAATAGCCATCAACTGCTGCTAATAGTTCCTCAGACAGAAGTAGGGACCTTGGAACCCATACTAGCACTATTTTTGCAATTTTATTTCTAGTTTGCCACTATTTTTTAAAATAATGATTTATGCTAAACTTAGTTATGTTTCTTTTTCTGTAGATGTTGACATGATTTTTGTTCTTTCAACCTACTAACGAACACTTTATTGATAGGCAATCTCATAATTTTGAATTTCAAAATGAGACTGTGTTTAATTAATAGTTTTAGTTTTTAACATTGGCTTCAATTTGTTAACATTTATTTAGAAATTGTACATGTTTTCAATAAAATTGATTGATAATTTTCATGTCCTGTATGGCATTTTTTTTATGTACCAAGATTCATACTTGTCTTTAAAGACCAGTTGACTTATCTATTCTCTGGAAGAGTTTATAGATGTTATAAATCACTTGTCTTTAACTCGTAGAGACTGCCCTTCCAAGTGACCCTAGTTCCTTTCCAGTTCTTCAAATTTTCATCAGTTACTGAGTACGAAGCACAGTAGAGAGTCCTTTATTCAAGGTGCCCAGAGACCAGCTGACAGGAAACTTCCTAGACTTCAAGATTAAGGCCCTCGTAGCATGCTCCCTGCAAAACCTAATTGAACAAACAAATCACAAAGACTTGTCTTTTCCTTTCCAAAACTTAATTGCCTTGCAGATCTGGGTTGTTACCAGAACTCACAAGTAGTCCATCCTCTTCTCTTTCTACTTCTTTATTCTACGTGCAATCCCACTACAGTCTCAACCGGGAAAGGGTTTGGAGGTTGCAAGTTCAGATCAAACCCTGTGTAAAAGTTCAGCGCTTTTCTCCATCCACCCTTGCTCCGTCCAAAACAATAACAATAAACCTGGTGTATATATTATTAGCTTCTGGGCACTGTAGCTGGGCAGATACTGAGCTATTCCAACCAGACTATGCTAGCCTGGCCTACTTCCCAGACACTTCCCAGCCATGCTTTCTTGGTCTTGCCCTGGCTATTCCTGTTCCATCTGTGTCCCATGGTGACTGTCTCATGGCCACCTCATGGCAAATCTCTGTCTCTCTGTCTCTCTGTCTTTGCCTCTTTCTCTTTCTCTCTCTCTCTCTCTCTCTCTCTCTCTCTCTCTCTCTCTCTCTCTCTCTCTCTTCTCCTCCAGATACTCTCTCACTGGAATCAGAAGTGCTGACTTATTCTTGCCTACCCAGCTATCTATTGGCGGATCAGCTCTTAATTAACCAATCAGAGGTGATGGAAAACAATTTTTACACAACATTGAGACAGGAGATGCTTGACTATGGCAACATCGGGTCTGCAACCAGATCTCTGGGTACAGTAATCACCATCTGAATACACAATGCACAAAACCTTCCCCCCAACAACCCTGTTTTTCTCACTGTCGATGGTCTGGGTCGGGGCTTCTACTTCATGAAACCTAGTGGGAAATTTTGAGAAAGAACTCATATGAATTATGTCCCCTGCTGGAGGTGGACTGGAGGTAGGGGCAAGCATCCTCCATAACAACCAACTTTTTGTTCAGTTCAGGGAATACTAAGGTTAGGGTACAATGCCATAGCTTAGAGCATGTTCAGGTATAGTTAGTTCGTTGATCAACAAAGATTCCAAAGGCAGAATCCCACTAAAGATGAATGAGCTATGCAAATGTACACATCTTCCAGGGCTGCACTCATTTGTGTCCTTCCTGTCTTTGAGCCTTTGGAACAGAATACTGAAGAGTGTTGACCTAATCTCTGAGTCTGTTGATAATTAGAGAGAGACTTACATTCAATAGTGTTGGGGGGGGGGGAGTCATCACTTCCTATTTATCCTATCATGTTGGTATCAATCAGATCAGTGAGAGATGTGAACATCTGGTGACCCAAGTCGGAGATGTGATGCACAGTGATGTCCCTCAGTAACTAGGGGTTAATTTGGATAACCTGGTTTATCTTCATTAGAAAGGGTGGGATGCGTTTGTTTTTCTTATGTACCACCAATCTAATATGAAAGGAAGTACCAGGTCCCAGTAGGTCTGCCAGTATGCATAGAGACCTCTCCAAGGAATGAAGGGGGATCTCTTCACAGTCCGTGGAATGCTGCTGTCATCCTTGAGGGTGTAGGTATATGACAGGCCCCATGAATGTTAGAGGGAACACCATTTGGGACAAAAAGCACTGCCAGGATGGATGTGTCCATGGAGTGATGGTGGAAAGCTGTATCCAAGAGGAGACCAAACTCCAAAAGACTGGCTGCAGAGAGTTACTGATTTGTTGGGTCTGTGGTCTAGATAACTAAGGAACTTCAAGCAGAATTTAATGTTCAGTGAATAATGTCATGAGTTTTCCTTTAGAATTTGAAGCAGAAATCTGGTGTCTCTAGATCTCTTGCCTGTTGACATATAATTTCCCCCAAGCTTTAGTAAAGTTATTTTTTTTATTTCATGTGCAAGTGACATAAATCAATGATTATATGTGACTTAATCCATAAATTTACCCATGAGAAGTTCTGAAGCAGAGGGATTGCAGTGGTTCACAAACCTAAGCCCTTCCATTCTCACACCCTTTCCTCTACCACTCATCAGCTATGTCTGAAGATCCTCTTCTCTCACGTGGTCACACCCTAGCTAAGGGGTCATACCATACTTACAGCAGTCTTTGGCAAAGGTCAAAGTTATCTGTTATATCAATATTTCTATTTTTCTCCCCATAAGATACAACCTTCCCTGGAGATTCCAGTAGCCGTCCTTTCAAGACTCATTAGTCAGAATGAAGTCACATGCTATTCCTAATACAGAAATAAGCAGCGTGATTGGCTTAGGACGTTAAGGACTGAATCTGAATGTGGGGGTCAGTCTCCCTTGAAGCAAATAGCTACATGAAAAAGATCAGAAGAATGAATAAAATCAGCAGTCCTTGGGATGATCTGCAATCAGGATTTGTTGGAGGGAGGATACAAGGTGGAAAATATTAAAACAAGCCAAGCAATCAATAGTAGATATTACACCTGATTTCTCTTGAATAAAGATGCTTCCCATCTCAGGCTCAGACTAGAAAGGGATCAATATTTGTTCTAGTGGTCGTTGGAATAGGCTTAAAAATAGCTATAGAAGAGAAAAATGAATATTCTAGAAGAGACAGAGGCGATCAATGCAGTGCCACCCATAGATATTGGTTTGTTTCCTCCAGGGCTATTTTTCAACGTTAGATGCTGCTACCCCCATCTCTCTTGTGAAATCTAACTTAATAAAGCCAGAGGGATTCTTGGAAATTGTTGAGGTGGGGGCTTTGGCTCCTTTCAAATGGCAGAATTTGCAGGAACCTCGGGAAAATGCCTCATAAGCTCAAAGCACCAACACCTAAATGGCTGCGTGCATCCACTGGGTTGGATTTTATCAGCTGTGGGCAGATTGGATACCACTTTGCATGATGGAGTTTGTTAGAGTCCTCAGGCACTGTTGACCTCAGGAACAGGGATACTGGCTGGATCCCACTTTCTTTTCTGGAGGCATGATACATGCATAGGTCAGTGGTTGAAAAAGGGTATTAGCAGCAAATAGAAAAGGCAGGAACTGAATTTAAAAGGTCACTTTTTACTGACTGAAATTGTTTTAGACAACTTCTCTTAAACATGAAGAAGAAGCAGCCACCACCACCTCAACTAGGAATTTGGCCAAGATAAAATTTTTGAGGCTACACTCAGACCTGTTAAATCGAACTCTGCTATAGAGGCCTAGGAATGTGCATTTTAAGGCTCTCCCTTGTAGGGGTGGTTTTGACTCTGATACGGAATCTGTATGTGAATGTTGAAGGTC
The DNA here is from genome assembly GCA_028551405.1 of Uromys caudimaculatus. Lineage (NCBI taxonomy): Eukaryota > Metazoa > Chordata > Mammalia > Rodentia > Muridae > Uromys > Uromys caudimaculatus. Next base: position 67,635,029 of record CM052706.1, read on the forward strand.
CCAATTGGTAGATCAATAAAGATGCTAGCGGCCAATGGTTGGAGGGAAGAGGCAGAACTTCCCGGTTCCCCCAGGCAGGCTAAGAGATGAAGGAAGAGGAAAGAGGATTCATCATGCTTCGAAGGGAGAGAGAACCACCAGTCATGTGAGATCTCAGTGGAGTGGCCACTGGCTGCTTCCCTGACTGGGCCTAGGGAAGCAGGCAGGAGATTAGAAATGTAACTAAGTTGAGGGCAGATTTAGGGTGCTGAGCTAGGAGAAGGTAACTGGGCAACTAAGTTGAGGGCATATTTAGAGGTGTTGAGCTGGAACTAAAAGTAACTGAGCAACTAAGCCGAGGGAAGATTTAGACGTGTTAAGCTGGGAGTGAATAAAAGGACACACTAGCCAAGGGAGGCTTAGAAGAGCCAGGCCATTGATGTAAAAGTGTGTGTGTGTGTGTGTGTGTGTGTGTGTGTGTGTGTGTGTGTGTGTGTGTGTGTGTGTGTGTGTAAGCATCCATGGATCCAAGGGAACCTGGGCGGGAGCTGGTAACATGGTCCACCTGGAGCTTAAAGAGGGGCTTGAACTACATGCTACACTCTCTGGGCAGTTTCCCAAGCTTAAAATACAATGCTTTAGGTGCTTGATGTCCCTGTAGTATTCCTAGAACATCAGTCACTAAAGTAGCTGTTATCAGCCAATGGATTGCAACCCCTTTGGGGGTAAAATGAACCTTTCACAGGGGTCACCTAAGGCATCAGAAAACACATATATTTACACTATGATTCATAGCAGTAGCTAAATTACAGTTATGGAATAGCAATGGAAATAATTTTATGGTTGATTGTCACCACAACATGAGTAACTGTATTAAAGGGTTGAGAACCATTACTCTAAAGGAAAAGAGGTGGGGTCGGGTTCAATGTAGGGGTAGGAAAATAAAAAGGCTTTGGATAAAGCCCTAGACAACAACTTCTGAGAAGACAATCAGCTTCATGAAAAAAAAAATGGTGAAGACGAACAGGGATTAGAAGTGTGAGGTTAGTAACTTAACCCTGAGTGGACATGTGCTCTGGCAGAGATTTCATCAAAGACATGATGGACTCCACAGATGAAGAGCTCAGTGAAGGAGAGCTACTGAGAACACTACATATGTCAACTTGGCTGTGCACACGGAACAACTCTGGAGGAACCTGAGTACTGAGTCCTGGTACTGCAGTGAGGCAGCTAAAGTTCACATGACTGAGCAGCAGACTCAAGACCTTGAAAGCCCAGATTTCTATCTTATATTTGTCACTAGAGACTAGTTCAAGAAAGAAAAAGAGTTAAATAGTAATGGTGATTTATTTCAACAATAGCAATAGTACCCACCACACATACTAACATGAGAGCAGGTAAACTGGCATCAGATCTATCTATAATGGTTTGTATTTTAAGCAGATTAAATAATTTAGAACTGCATTCTAGGAGGTTTTCCCCCTACCTTCTGCAGTTATTTATGACTCCTCCACACCCTCAGGGGATTCCGTATACCAAAACATCCACCTACACAGCCTGACCAGCCCAGGAAGGAGCCATCCACTGAGCCAAGAGTGAGAAACCTTAAAAGCAATATTGCCTAAGCCTAAGGCTCAGACATCTGTGGGAAAGTCTCAGACATCTATATTTAAATCAAATCAAAACAAGCAAACATTTTCTCAGGTAATTCTCCTATACAGTAAAGAATGAGTGGGCTGCTCCAGTTAGCAGTCCAACCTCATGTAACCCTCAGGTATACCTTAATTTTTTGTTTGTTTCAGAGGACAACACAGCGGGACTCTAGAGTACTGTTTTTTATGACCTATAATTTTGTCTATGTGCTTCCCCTGACTGTATGGTTAGGATGTGTTAAAGGTGGTCACAAATTCTTTACTAGTTCTCCATTGAGAATCATAGTCTATGAACATTTTTCTGAATTCATAATGACTTTAAAGGCTTGCTTGAGTGGCACAATAGCATGTGTAGAGTCAGAGTGTTTAGGACCTTCTTCAGGTAAGTCACAAGAGGCTCTAGATCTTTCACCCACACTCCTTGGCTCACGTGCTTTTAGGGAGCTAGTTACCATGTGAAAAGTCTAAGTACCTAGAGATTATCATGATGTCATGAAGCTCAACCTAGACTCTGGGACAGAAAAGAACTGAACCAGCCACTGTGGATGAACTCAGAGATGTCATTTTGAGAATTTCAGCCCTGACAGATGCTACAACTTTCCCACTGGAATCAAAACTAGATCCAAAGGACTGTACATTGTTTCTTCCCTCCTTGGCTAGAGGTGTTCATATTATTACCACGATGATCCCCTCTTCGCCTGCCTGTCTTGTCCTGGTGGGTCCAGGGTTGATGTTTGTGTCTGATAGATGGCTGAGGTATCTATGGATTTTTTTAAGGTTTATGGAGTTCAGACAGCCTCTTCCAAAATCAGTGTTTGCCCCATGACCTCTCTGTCTAGCCTGGTAAAACGTAGCATGCTTTCCAAATCATTCAAGGAAAATTTATCTGATCCAGTTTTTGTCTTAAGGTGGAAAATGGATTGGTTTTTTTTTTTTTTTTTTTTTTTGCCCTAAGCAGGTTTGCCTAAATTTGCCATATGATGTCAGAAGACTCTTTAACAAAAGACTTTACTAAAACTATGTGAAATGCTCAACTCTAAATTTGGTACACTTCCGATGAATACACAGCACAACAAAGCTGAGTTCCCAGTGTCTCTTCAAAGTTCAAGGTGAGCTATGGACAGGCCAAGTCTGGTTCCATCTTAATGTCACTTCCTCTTTTCCCTGTGATGACTCTTCCAGACACCCGTGCTATCTGAATGGCAAGGCCGACTTTCCAGACTCCTTTGTTTCTCATTAGAGAAAGTTCTATCTGCTTAAGCCATTTTCCAAGTGGAGTCATTAAGAACTAGGAACTTGCCTAGAAGATTGGATTGCTCTACAAAACAGTCTGTGGAATACTGGCTGCCTATCTTACTTAGTTAATCTTAGATTTTTTTTCTTTCTCTTTACCCTAGGCACTGTTTATGCACCTGCACTCTCATTGGTCCTCATAAATATTTCTAGAAGCAGGAAATAGAAAACTCTTTGTAAGAAATACAATTCTTTCTTAAGGATCAACATTAGTGGATGACTTTCCATTAAATACTCTAATATCATTTTTTTTTTATATAATAGAAGCTCTTGGCATAAGACTAGAATAACTTTGCAACAGCTCTCACATAGACCACATGACTGACACATGCAATAACATACATGAAAGACCAGTGGAAGCCCATGTGCTGTGGTCTCTTTTGTGAGCTTCTGTAATACCTCTTGGATTTTTATACATCACTTGGACATACCATTGGGACTGTATACCCATCTGTGGCCAAACAACCTTCTCATGGGCTCCAAAGCCCTTTAGTAGAGAAGTAGCAAAAATGTCCCAAGACCACTTACAAACATTTCTATTTTAAAATTTTAACTAATCTAAAAGCAAATCTGAGTAACTAGCATTAATATTTCCCTCTTCATTTCATTAACTGAATTCCTTAAAGGAGAAGTTTATATCTTGCTACCAAAGCCTAGGAACCCAAATGTGGAAAGTTTAGCTCTTCTTTAAGTTTTTAAATTAATTTTAAGAACTGCTGATGTGGTCTAGGTTGTCAGTTTCCCTGAAAACAACTTGGAGAACTTGAGCTCAGGGAACAAAGGATTGTGTTACTGAGACAGCCCAGTCCCTGTGGTGGGAGGTAGAGAGCACTGGGGATAACAGTTGCTAGGGGTTAGAGCCAAGAAACTCCCATGACAGTTGTTAAATTTCATTACACTGCCCCTAGAAATAGGTTAGAGCTTTCTGTGACTTCTCCAGTGAAGCTCCTTAGAGCCCACAAGGAGGGCTGTTTGACCACTGAGTAGTATGCTTGGCTCTGTAGCCCAGCTACATTTGAAATGTCCAGGTGGTTAACAAGATAATCATGCATTAGCTTAAAAAAACAAAATAGTACAAAAACCATAATACTGGTTCAGAATATGGCTTTCTTATAAACAACTCCTTTGCCTGCTTTGGCTCTGCCAGCCCTGCTAGGCTGCCACAGGCAGTATTCCAATCTTGTGTCATTGTTGATTATACTTTGTGACCATAGAAAACTATTGTGTTGGTTATTGGGCTCACAATGCTTCTATTCTTGGCCTGAGCTTATATATAAAGGGATGACCCAGTGGTGTTATTATTTCTATATGACCCTAACTATGGACCTACTCATCAATCCCAGGGGGAATTAGGCCTATAAGAGGTGTTTTGTTTTGTTTTGTTTTGTTTTGTTTTGTTTTGTTTTGTTTTGTTTTTAAACACAAAGTAAGAGAATAAGGTCACTCCTTCACCAAGGGCAAGATCTAGGCCATGAGGCTTGTGAACTATTAGTGACACATTTTCCCAGTTACTGAGGAAATATGATTATTACAGAAGCAAGGGAGAGAGCCTAGGCTACTTGTGACAAAACCAAAACAAATCGTGAGGGTTCTTTAAGTCTCCGCTCCAGTGATCCCTAAGACCCTTTTATCCCTTGAATTACATAAAGCACTCTAGTCCTCTTGCCCCTTTCTGATACACGTTCATTTGTGTCTAAGACAGTGTGAGTTGCGTTTATAACATACTATCAGCAAATGTACATGATGAATTCTGAAAGGTTTAGATTTTATCAAGAGCTACAGGCAAGTGTCATGAAATACCCTGTTGAAGAATAGTGCAAAGATGAGTACCCTGGCCTCAGTCTGGATCAGTGTTTGGTTGTATGCAGATTTCTTTACTCTTTAGGCTTCCCCGAGTGAGAAACATCCACTTTGTCATGTAAGTGGCAAGCAGAGAGAAAATGAACTCTTGTCAATCTTTGGCACTTTCTATTCACATATCCACACATAAGATTCCCAGGGCTGAGATAAGAAGGCAATAAACCCTAGGTGTATCATGGAAGGAGGTACCCGCTCTCAGAGTTGTGCAAATTCCCTCAGCCCCTTTCTTACCACATCCTAGCCCCAGGATGCAAGGTGTGAACTTTCAACATAGTTGACTGTCAAATTTATTTTGGAACTGAAAACCAAAACAGAGAACTTTCATCTGGCTTTGTTACCAATTCAATATGATCTCAGAAAACCTCTGTAACCTATCTGGGCCTCTGTTTCTTACTGGTAAATTAAGAACAATCATGTCTACTCTGGTTATTTCCAAGCACTGTGATAAGAATAACATTAAATCATGAACTGAGTGGTTAACAAGCTTGTCGGAGGCCGTACAATTCATTCACTGGAACATTAAACCTAATCTCTTACATAAACGCTAGGTTTGCCCATGACTCATTTCTTATTTAATTAATTAAACAAATAGGTATTAAGTGCCTACCATGATCAAGGCTGAGAGAGGTACCAGTGGAGAATGAGAAGAAAAATCCAACACGTAATATATTCCATAGGAAATAGAAGTTTGGCGAGATGAGAAGGAAACCACCACCAGGACTCTCATATCTTGATTGATACCCAGTGACTCCTGAAGCCCAATGGTTATCCTTGGCTTTTACATCTCTCTTTTTTTTTTTTTTTAATTTTTTAATTTTTAGATATTTACTTTATATACATTTCAAATGTTTTCCCCATTGAAAACCCCCTATTCCATTCCCCCTCCCCCTGCCTTTATAAGGGTGCTCTCCCATCCATCCCCACCCACCCCCTTCTTCCCTCCTTTGCATTCCCCTACACTGGGGCATCTAACACCCTCAGGCCCAAGGGCCTCTCCTCCCACTGATGGCCAACAAGGCCCTCTTCCGCCACATATGTGACCAGCACCATGGATCCCTCCATGTGTATTCTTTGGTTGGTGGTCCAGTCTTCGGGAGCACTGGGTGTTCTGGCCAGTTGACACTGTTGCTCCCTCCATGGGACTGCAAACCCCTCAGATCCTTCAGACCCTTCTCCAACTCCTCCATCCAGGACCCCACACTCAGTCTAATGGTTTGCTGCGAGCATTCGCCTCTGTATTTGTCAGGCTCTGCCTGAGCCTCTCTGGAAACAGCTTATCATGCTTTCATCAGCAAGTACTTCCCAGTATCCCCAAGAACGTCCGAGTTTGGTAGCCGCCATGTTTATAATAGCCAGAACCTGGAAGCAACCCAGATGTCTCTCAACAGAGGAATGGATACAAAAAATGTGGTACATTTACAGAATGGAATATTACTCAGCTATTAAAAACAATGACTTCATGAAATTCACAGGCAAATGTATGGAACTTGAAAACATTATCCTGAGTGAGGTAACTCAGTCACAAAAGAACAAACACGGTATGTACCCACTGATAACTGATATTAGCCCAAAAGTTCGGAATACTCAAGATTCAATTCACAGACCATCTGAAGCCTAAGAAGGAAGACCAAAATGTGGATGCTAAGTGTTTCTTTACATATCTCTTAAGGCAGGTCTACATTTACTATTAGCTCCATCTTTTCCCACAGGCAATCAGAAGAAGAGCCAAAGTTGCTAGGGGAATAACCTGTAATTAGAATTGTCTTAGAGAAAAAGGAATTCACCTCAAAAAAGAGCCACCTTTACCCTTGACTTACCTGAAGCCTCTTAGTATCAGACTTGTGAGACAAAGAACCAGTGAGCAGGTCTAAAAGAGAGCTCCTGGTGAATATTCTTTATTACTCTTTTTGGTATTTCTTGACCTTCAATGACACATCATATTTTGAGGTCTAGGATAATTGGAAATAAAATGAAAGTTGCAATGTTCAGGGTTCAGAGCCCCTCAGAGAAGTGGCAGAAGTCAGATTATACTGCATGTCCAATACTCAGCAGCAACGGACAAGGCATAATAAAGTCCCTGTGAATCTCTGGTCCTCCACTGTCCTATCTGGGGAAAGACATGCCATCGATTTAACAAGCACAAGGGTGTAAATCACACAGCGAAAACTCTCACCATGGAAGGACAAAGATTTCCTAAAAGAATGAGGGAAAAAAGCCACCTAGTGCTAGGCATTCTAGGAGTTAGTGTTGGTGTCTAAATGTTAAACATTTACATTTTACAGCAAAGTGACATTTTTAAAGGCATTCTATTGCCCATTTGCAGCCATTACTCGCTGTTGGCCATGGACTTAGGGCTGGAACTGAGCGATGAATCAAAGACACCCTTTGTACCATGTCACTAAGCAACTGCCTCCTCTTCTGTCTCTCACAGAGCCTGGGCCGGGCACACAGCCTGTGTCATCCACATGGTGGGTTTACGGGTCTTGATTTATGCCAGGCAAAGTTTCCCGAGGAAAAGGCAGCTGAGTTTGGGCTCTGGCCATGCCTCAGCGATGTGCTGGGAGGAAAACACGGAGCAAATGGGGATCAGCACAAGTAGGCGAGGTCAGGCCTGGTGTTCTGTCCCAGATCGCCCTAGCATCTGTAGAATATTGCTTCAGTTCAAAGGAGGCAAGTATACAGCATGCATGCTGATGAGCTCCTTTGCAATCCAAAATGGGCATCCCTAGTCTATCATAAAGTATGTTATCCTGTTGAGCCAGATGTAGCTTGAAATTGTATATGATACACATTTCGGGAATCCACTACCAACTGTCCAGTTGGCATATGAGATGAATCTATTTGTCACCCGGTCTATGTGCCTGAATCCCACCTCTCTTTTACAGTAAGATTACGGGCTTCAGCATTTCTTTATATATAGCTGTCCCTATAACAGAAATAACAATGGTGGGGGCAGCTAACCTACACACTTCTTTGTGTCATAAAAATCACTTAATCTGCTATCACTGGACAATGATTTGATGTTGTCACATCACGCACACATGGAAGTCATGATGCTTGTCACTTAACAAACACCTGCTATGCATCAGGTATGCAGATGGGTTAGTTGCTTAGTATTTTCCATCCATAAGTCATCCATAAGACTCAGCCATTCAGAGAGAAGCTGGACCTGAGCCCAAGAATATCTAACTCCAAACACTTCATTCTTAGATAAAAAGAAGACGTTGACACTGGGTACATAGGCCTGCCATCTTGACATTCAAATTTTCTTCATTGCACCAAGAAGAGAGAGGAGATACTTTATTCCTTTCAGAAGTTGTCTCCAGATTGTTCCTAACTCTGTCTAACTTCACTGGCAGCTCCTTTAACCTTCCCTGTCCTCAGTTTTCCTTTTAATTAGATTATAGGGCAAAGTCCAACAGAAAGATAGAACTAAGTGTGTATATGACAAAGGACTGAACGACAGGTATCAATTGTCTCATTTCATAGATGGTAGTACTCTGCTAACAAGGAGGGCTCCCAGCATCCTCACAGTGGAAAAAGTATGAGCTTCTCATGCTTGGCTCCTAGAAGGAACTATGACAGCCTCATCCATGTCTCTTCCTGCTGAAGCTTTCAGCAACTCTGAACTCTCTGTATTCTTTCAAGATCTTCTTTAGTGTCTAATCCTTATATCTGATGGTTTTTCTACCAAGAACTGTCCACTGTCTCCTGTCCTTCCTTTGCTGACTCTGCTGCTCCACACTCTGGCACATCTCTCTGGCAACTTCAGCTCTCATGTCTTAGCTCTGCATACCTTTTCTTTCAGTTGCCATATCACGTTCCTAGAATCCAGCACTTCCTCCTGTCTCCTTCACTGGGCTAAAATCTTGGTTCTTACAGGTGTGTGTGTGTGTGTGTGTGTGTGTGTGTGTGTGTGTGTGTGTGTGTGTGTGTGTGTGTGTGATTTATGTGATTTGTGTCTCTAGTACTCAGCACTATCTCTCCATGTCTCAACTGATGTACACATAGATGATTGAACAGAATGGATGGATGATCTCACTGTTATGAAAGCTAACTAGATGGGCACATGGAGGAAGGTGTTCTCCTCCATCCTTCTGTGCCTAGTTCACTGTGATTGGCAGACGCCCCTTGAACTTGAGGAAATGTGCAAGCAGCCAGCATAACCCACAGGGGGTTCAGTCTCAGTATCTAAAATTGGTAAGAAAATAGTCTGAGAGAGATTGCCTTATTCAGATGCTGTCTATCAAACAACTTTGGGTCAAAAGAAAAGCAAACACAAGTGATTATACCTTAGTTTTATCACTTGGCATGGCCAAAATCCATATCAGAGGTTAAAAGAAAAGTTCAGAATTTGACCTCAGCATAAAAATGTGCATTGATTTCTCCAAAGTAGGTATGAGTTCATCCACAGGAGAATAGTGACACCAAATAAGAATTATTCCTAGAATCTAAGGAAGGATCATCAAATACAGTCACTTTATTATAAATTTAATGAGACTTGCTATCTCAAGCTAGGGGAATGAAGAAGGGAAGGATATGTTCCTTGGCTGGGAAGCCTAGGGTGAATGGTCCCAGAATCCTAAATTATATCAGCAGCATTGCTTCCCTCATGACGCCTAGCTCTGCACTTCTCTGACATTTCTCCTCATGCTCCATGGTCTGGTACCTTATGGTCCCGTACCTCATGGTCCCGTCGGATTCTCCAGTTTGCCCCTCCCTGAGCGCTGCATACCAGTACCCTCATTTAATACCCTCCATCTCCCTCTGACCACACTGCACTTTTGTAGAGAGCTGGGGTACACTCTGGAGCTGTGAGTTGGTTGCCACTATCCCTTCAATTCCCTCAATTGTCTCTGGGCACTCCCCTGCTGTATGGAGTAGCATTATCCAGGGCTGTCCTGATTCAACATGCTTACTGTGAATCTAGGCCCAGAAAATGCTTTGTGGGCTTAGAAACTAGGGTCTTAGTTTACACAGGTGAGGTTTGGGGCGAGGTCAAATCTCTGGTAGCCCTATCACAGGCCAGAGACTTGAAACTGCTCTTTTATGGGCATAACAAATCAATGACCACCCTGCCTTCTCATAATACCTCTAGCGAGTTTACTCCAGGAAGTTAGCAGTCTCACCTCAGCTGACTATGCCTATGGGGTTATTTTCCTACTGTTTTGTAGTGGAACCCAGGGATCTGTAATTCAGGAGCCGGAAGACTCCATTGCCCAGACCTCCTTGCCGGCTGGCTTCTTGATACGTTTCTGCTGAGAGGAGCATCACAGTGAGTAAAAAGCGGAAGAATAAATCATATTCCCACCCATCTCTGTTTCTGCTCAGCTTTCTCTAGCAGGCAATAGCACAGCCTCAGTATCTGGCTTCTTTGGGTTTTCCAAGGAGTGGCATCTGTGATGGTTAATTGTCTCTGTCAACTTGACTGAATTTAGAATCACCTAGGAGACACAGCTCTGGATTGTGTGTGAGAGAGTTACCAGAGAGGTTTTATTGAGGAGGGAAGATGCTTGCTAAATGTGGATAGCAACATCTCATGGGCTAGGGCACCAGAATGAATAAAAAGGGAAAAGGAGAGAGCCAGATGTGTGCAGGCATATCAGACACCAGCACCACCAGCCACA
>CM052706.1:67645939-67693083 GCA_028551405.1 Uromys caudimaculatus
CTGAAAGAATGTGCCATCTACTGCTGCCAGCTGGGTAAATATCAGTTGAGGTGCATCATAGCAGAAACTAGTCCTTCATGTTTGTGGATTGAAATTTAAAAAAAAAACACCCTACATCTGCACTAAACAAGTACAGACTTTTATCTGTCATTGTTCCTTAAATAATACAGTATCATGACTGTTTTCTAGGATTTATCATTGTATGAATTAAAATGTACAAGAAGGTGTGTATATATTATATGCAAATGACTCCGTCTTACGTAAGGGATTTGAGTACCTGTGGGTTCAGGTTTTAGTGGGGTGTGTCTAGAACTAATCCCAATGGGTGGCAGAGGACAACTGTATGGTTTCACTTTTCCATATCTCTGCAGATTTCCCATCTACTGCACAAGTTACCGAGAAGAAGTTCAAGCTGGAAAAATGGGCATTGAAATTGAAATTTTGCATTATAATTATAGATTTGATTTTAATTTTCTCAGGTTTTGATTCATGTATTTTAAATTTGTTATTATTAGGTGCATAAATGTTTAAGATTATGTCTTCGAAATGAATTGACCCATTTCTACTCACAGAGTGATAGTCTTTACCCTGTTAATATTCTCTGAAGAGAAATCAACTTTGATATTAATATCGCCTTCCATCTGTCTTTGATTAGTGCTCACAAAAATATCTTTTCCATCATTTTATTTTTAACCTATTTTTCTTGTAGACAGCATATTGCAGGGTTTTACTTTTTTAAAGATCTGATTTGACTCTCTGTTCCTTTTCATTGGAGTATGTCAGTTATTTAATGTGATATTGATGTGAGAAGCTTTAAAGCTAATAGCTTGCTGTTTGTTTTCTTTTATCCCGTATGTTCCTTTTTTCCTCTTTATTTCTTCCTTTAACCCTCTCTCTCTGCTTTATTTTTATTCTGTATTTTCGTTTCTATTGACTTTGTAGTCAATAAAACTTTATTTTCTTCATTTTGTTATCATTTTTAGAAATTATAGTAAATGTTTAAAAGTTTCTCAAGTATTTCCAAATGATAGTATGCCAATGTACAGACACTATAAGAATCACCTGGAAGCTCCTACAGCTTCCTCTTCCCCCTGGATTCTGTGCCATGTTATCAAATATTTTACCTTTATATAGGTTATAATCTTTATGCTACATAATGATAATTATTATAAACAGTCTTCTTTTAAAAAAATATTGTTTATATATTTGTATATGTGTGTGCCTGTGTGAGTTTATGTGCACCATGTGTGCGCAGGTGCCCTTGGAGGCCAGAAGAGGACATAAGATCTCTTGGAAGTTGGAGAAGGCTGTGAGCTGCTTGATGGGAGTGCTGGGAACCACACCTGCAAGAGCAGCACGGGTTTCCTGCAAGAGCAGCAAGCACTCTTAACTGCCAAGCCACCATCCAGCCCCAGCCAGTTGTCTTTTACAGACACTCACTTATTCAGGAGTCTTACATGACAATATGCTATTCCTGGGGTTCTTCAACCCATTTGTAGATATTTTCATCTGACATCACTGCTCTGCCTCCCAAGACATGACCTTTGATATTCCTTTTGTATATCTGTTGTTGGTAGGGTTTTTTCAGCCTTTGAATGCCTGAAGATATTTTTATTTTGCGTTCATATTAAAAATGATTTTTCTCTGGTTCTTTAAAGGCATTCCTCCAGTGTCTTTCCCTGCAGATTTCAACTGGAGACCTAATGTCTTGCTTTGCTCCATTCCTCTCCACACAGGCAGTGACTACACTGCAGACTTCTAAGTTTGCTCTTGAACAATTTGATGATAATCCTAGGTATAAGCGCTTTGCTTTCTGGTGCCCGAGGCTCACTGAGCTTTTTGAGTACTTGGTTTACACTTTTAATCAAGTTTGAGAATATTTTGTTCGTTATTTCTTCTAGTAGCTCTTTGGCCTCATGTTCTCCCTCGATGCTTTCATTTCCATGTGCATTAGTGTTCTGTGCTAGTCACAGATGTGGGTCTCAGATTGTTTCAGTCTTGTCTTCTCTTTGTCTTTTATTTTAGATCTTTTCCCTCCCTCTCTACTTCTGTCTTTCCTTCCTTCCTTCTTTTCTTCCCTATCTTTCTTTTTAAGTTAGTTAGTTAGTTTGCTTATTTAGTGTGTGTGTGGGTGTGGGTGTGGGTGTGCATGTGTGTGTCTGTGTGTGTGTGTGGGGGAGGTGCACTACCACATGCATGTAGAAGTCAGAAGAGAACTTTCAGGAGTTGACTCTCTCCACCTTGTCAAGGCAGTGTTTCTACCATGCTGCAGCTTACTCCTGGCTATCTGGACCACAAGCCTAGTCTCTACCTTCCAACCTGCCTTAGGAATGCTGGGGTTACAGATACATGCCCCCACATCTGGTTTTTACATAAGTTCTGGGTATTCAACTCAGGATGTTAATCCTGAAGAGCAAGGCCTCTACCCTCTGAGTGTTCTTCCTATCTCTCCCTTTCTCTCTCTCTCTCCCCCTCCCTCTCCCTCTCTCTCTCCCCCTCCCTCTCCCTCTTCCTCTCCCCCCCTCCCTCTTCCTCTCCCCCTCCCTCTCCCTCTTCCTCTCCCCCTCCCTCTCCCTCTTCCTCTCCCCTTCCCTCTCCCTCTTCCTCTCCTTCTCCCTCTCCCTCTTCCTTTCCCCCTCCCTTTCTCTCTTCCCTCTCCCATCTCTTCTATACTGGGGGTTGAATGTATAGTCACTTAGGAAAGTACTCTACCCCTGAGCTCTTTCCCTAACTCTCTCTTGCCTCTTTTTATTTTGAGACAGGGTCTGTCTTAGTTGCTTGGGTAGAACTCAGCTGGTCAGATTATAGGTCTGCCTCAGCAGGCTTAGCTTGCATAGTTTTCATTGCAAGTCTTCAAGCACACTAATCATTTCTTCTTTGATGTCTAATTTTCTATTTACCCATGCAATAAATTCTTCTCCTAAAATAATGATAAATGAAGTTTTCATGAGTACAGGTTTAATTTGACTCTTAAACACTATCTTCCATGTTTTCCTTGTTACATTAATGATCTCTATAGCCTTGCTTCTTCATCTTTTAATAATATGGGATATATTTATTAATACTGTTTAACTGTATTTTATTAACAAATAAATGAATAAAAATTAATAAACTATAATTTATTAATAATGTATTATAATTTATGTTCATCCTGGTCCAATTTCAACGAATGGGCTTGTTTCTTTGTATTGTTGAGATTTTCCTGTTCTTGAAAGCATATAATCAAAAGCCAGATACTATAAGTTTTATCTTGCCTGGTGCTGAATATTTTTGTGCCATAATAAATATTTTCAATTCTTCTTTCTAGGATACAGTTAAGCTATTTGGACACTGATTGATACTTTCTGGTTGTGCTTTTAGGAGTCACCAAATGGGCCCAAAACAACATTTAAGTTAGAGAAAGGTATTTTTACCACTAAAGCAGGTCTCTGAATATTTGACACAATGCATCATAGGTTGTGAGGCTTCCCAATCTTCCAGATCTCTGAGTCGTCGGCACCTTTCCCTGATACATAGGACAATCCTTCAAATCCATGTATAAGTCATTAGACCTCTCCTGAATTGTCAAGTGGGACCCTCTGGCATACTCAAACTATAGCTCTCCACATCTTTCCTCTCTCCACTATCTCTATCTCTCTGTGTCTCATTATCTCTGCCACTCTCTTTTCTCTTTGTTCTCTCTTCCTCCTTCCCTCCCTCCTTGTTTGCACTGTGCTAGACAAACTCACCCAGCCTCTTAGCTTCATCTTAAGTTGGAGAGTTCCCTGCCTGGATTCCTATGGCAAGGAAGGAAACTGAGGCCATCTTTGAGTTCATCTGACTTGACTCATATCTCTCTAGGAAGACTACCTCACATTATCTGATTCTTTATATGTTAGAAACCACTGTCTTTTACTATTTTTTCTCCTATTGTTAGTTATTTGAGGCAAGAAAGTAAATGCAGCCCATGGCATTGTAACTTGGCTGGCCAAAGAAGACTCTTGCATTGCACTTTGGAAAAATAAAATATTCAAATCAATTGGAATGAGCCAGCACTATGAAATCATAGAGATGAAATATACCACATTGGAGCAGTCTACAGCAACAAAATGTAATGAAGTATGCTGACCTGGATAAATCTTAATTCTGATCATGAACTCAGTTAGGGTACAGCATTTGTATTTTGATCCCATATAAATAAAATTGAAAACCATATGAAACTGTACTATTTCTTCTTATGCATATTTGGCAGGTGTGACAAGATAGAAAAGGTACAGGCTAGATAAACTATTCTGGTTGTCTGCAGAAATGCAATTAGAATCATGTGGTGGTTAACTTTACCTGTCAACTTGACACAACAAAGAGCCACCTGGGAAAAGGGTCTCCATGAAGGATTGTCTATGTCTACATTAGTTGGCCAGTAGGCATGACTGTGGGGAACTGTCTTAATTACGCTAATTGATGTGGAGAAGATCCTGCCCACAGTGGGTGACACCATTCCCTCAGCAGGGGGCCCTGCACAGTCCAGGAGAGGAGAGCCTGAGCTGAGCACAAGTAAGCAAGCCAGTGAGCATTTGGACATTTATTTCTCTCTGCTCTTGACTGTGAGTGTGATGTGAAAAACCTTTTGAACCTCCTGCCTTGGTTTTCCAACAAAGATGAACAGTAACCTGGGATTGTGAGCTAAATACACCTTCTCTCACCTGAGTTTCTTTTAGGCAGGGTATTTTATCGAAGCAACAGAAATGAAACCACAATAAATGATCAACAAAAGGCTGCTTTTCTTTAGCAAGAACAAAAAGACTTTAAGCAAATAGAACATAATATTCCCTTCTCCCCTGGGAAGCTATATACAGAGGAAAGGTGGATTTGTTACACAGGAATGGCACTAGCTTAGGGGTAAGGCATCTGATTGAAAACCAGTCAGTGTCTTGTTATGAAGAAACATTTATATGGACCCAATCTTGCCTTGTTTTATGGTGACTCTAGCAAATAAATAAAAAGACTCGCATGTAGCAGGGATGCTAGTTACATCTCAACAGTAATGTGCCAATTATCCTTCTTCAATACTGGTGTCTTGTTACAATATATTGGGTTTGGGGAGGTTGATGGAGATGGTGCCAAAAGTCTCCCCAGATAGATAACCTTTGACATGACTACTACCTGCAAGTGGGTCAAATGTTCTAGAAGCACAGAAGACAAGAGAGACAAGAGGCCGAAGCATAGATGGGCAGGAGGTACTGGTTGGAGACAGGGATGTTGGAGGGACCAAAGATGGCAATTCTTTCATACTTGGTTTTTTCGCTTCCATTCATGGGAAGGCAGGGAATGCATTCTGCCCAGAGTAGGGAAGAAATTTCCCTCCAAAGGAGGAGAGAATCCCAAGAAATCAGGGCTGTGTTAACCTCATCACAGATCATTTGTGTTGTGGGAGTCCCAGAAGGCAGGCAGTGAAAAGGCCTCTACAGCTGAAACTATTTTTTTTTTTTTGTTCCCTGTTTTCAAGCCATGGTGTAAAGTTTTATGTTGAAATGGATGCTGTCTAACGAGACAGTGAGAGCCTGGGGCTACATTAGCAACGGAGACCCAGCAATCAGCCACTTCCTTCTTGGTGTGTGGGAACCAGCTAGAGAGAAGAGTTTTGTTTATCAGTTTCCAGAACTGAGGTCAAAGAAGTTACAGTGAGTTAGCTGTATGTCATCTGTGTTGATGGCCTGTGACCTGGCCACCAATGCCTTCTGAGCAGCATTGGGACTTCATGGTAACTAAATAGCTGACTATTTTTACATGTGCGCCATGAGTTAACTCTTCTCTATGCCTTGCTAAGAGAGTGTCACAGAGGACCAAGGAGTTGCCGAATGTTGTGTGAAATTTGAGGTCAAAAGAAAACATTACTTTCCCCCTTGGAGACTTTACTTAGAGCGTTCTGACAGCTTTCTTGGAAAAAATTATCTTTGTACGAAAACAGTAACGAGTAGAAGTTTCAAGATTTCACAAAGCCCACTCTTCCTTCTAAACTCAGATGACTAGTTTGCCAAGCATTGTGAGGATAAAAACAGATAGCCAGTCACCTCCAGCTTTTCTCTGCTGATAAGCCCTGTTATCCTGAGAATCCCACTCTTCTCCCTTGCCTCTGAAAGAGTTCCGAAAATCCACACAGCAAATTGTATACATGTCGCAAGGGTCTGAGAAGCTGAACCACTCTATTCCTCTTAGCAGAGCCATTAACGTTCATCTTAGCCCTCAACTGGAGGCTGTTGCTTGAGTCCATCTGAGTCTAAGCCTCCCAGCCTCCTAGACTATGGTGGCAGAATCTTTCAACAAATGTTGGTATCTCTCACAGGTGTTTAGGATGCAGAACTCAGGGTTACAGTATCATCATCTGAATCACCTTCAAGTCCTTTCTTTTTTAGACTTGTGCATGCTGGGAAACTCTCTGTCTCTGAGGTATATCACTAGCATTCTTTATTCCTTTTGGTTTTTTGAGACAGGATCTTTCTAAGCTGCTCAGGCTCTTGGATTTGTTTTGTAGCCCAGTTTGGCTTCTGATTTACAATCCTCCTACAACTGCCTTTCTGGTAGCCTGCATTATAGGCCTGCATCACAAGGCAAGGTTACTTCATGTTTTATAAGAGTCTCCATTCTCAGAGGTTAGGAAATGCTCCCACACTTGGCAGGTAGGCATTGAAGCTGGAGGAAAGAACAGGACAGGGGTGGTAGAGGAGAGAATCTTTGGGTAAGGAAGCTGGTTAGGGCTGGTTCAAGAGGGCTGATGTAGACTACGAAAAGCAAGATTCAGTAGCCTTGTTCCCCTCCCTTCATTTCCCTAGCACATCCCCACTGTGCTATTGGTTCTGACCCTCTTTTCTACGCGGCCAATCTCTCCTTTAGACTCTTTCTCATTCAAATCCTTGTCAATCCTGGACCTTCCAGGAGCTTGCCATCATGGAAGAAAACCAGTTCAATCATTCTTACCGTAGATAGGACATGATTAAATAATTAAGTGTACTGTGAAATATCTCTCCCCACTCAAGAGTCAGGAGTTGGTTGGGATTGGGTGTCAATACTGCAGTGGAGTTGTGGAAATCAAGTTTGGGTTCATGGTGCCTCTGAGCAGATGCTTGGGTTCTCTGTCTACTTTCTCCAGCCGGATTCCCCTGCCCTGCCTGGTGATCTGTGCTCCAGGGTGGGTTTCCATGCTGAGCACAGTTTGAGGAGATTATGCAAAGCTCATTGCATTTTCCAAGAAAAGCCTTTACATATCTTGTTTCACTTAAAAAGGCCAAACAAACAAACAAACAAAAAACAAAACAACACTGCTTTCTACATCCTAAGTGCTTTGGAGATCAACAAAAACAGCACAGTAGGTGCTAGAGGTCCAGACAACTCCTTTACACCTTAATTCTTTTTCATAATGGCTGCTTATATCAATCCCTTGTAAAAAAGACCACCGCAACCACCGCAACCAGCTTCTTTGCTGAATTAGTTGCATCACCTACCTGGTGTAGAGTGCTTTGCTTAGTGCTGTGTCTACTTAGGATCTATCAAAGAGCTCTTCCTGGCCCTGATTCCTATGTCTAGAGACAAAACACCTTTTGTTCTTTAAAGGATTTCCCCCTAGGCTCTGCCTGGGTAATTAGAACATTATGATGCCCCTGACCATTCTCTTGGAGAGCATGTAGTGTCTTAGTCACCAGGACCAAGGAAAATCACAGAAGAAAGAGTATATAAGGGGCTGGTTTACAGTTGCAGAGAGTGAGTTCATAACCATCATGGTGGGGAGCATGAGAGCAGGCAGCCAGGCATGGCACCAGAGCAGCAGTGAAGAGCTTAAATGTTGAGACAACAACAATGAAACAGAGAGAGAGAGAGAGAGAGAGAGAGAGAGAGAGAGAGAGAGAGAGAGAGAGAGGGAGAGAGGGAGAGAGAGGGAGAGAGAGGGAGAGAGAGAGAGAGAAAGCTGACTGGAAGCTGACTGGAAATTGTGTAAGATTTTTTTTTTTTTTTTATGGTTTTTCGAGACAGGGTTTCTCTGTGTAGCCCTGGCTGTCCTGGAACTCACTCTGTAGACCAGGCTGGCCTCGAACTCAGAAATCCACCTGCCTCTGCCTTCCGAGTGCTGGGATTAAAGGCGTGTGCCACCACTTCCCGGCTTGTGTAAGATTTTTAAACCTCAGAGTGCATCCTCAGTGATACACCTCCTCTAATAAGGCCACACCCACAATCCTTCCAAAACAGTTCTACCAACTGCAGACTAAGCATTAAGAAAATATATACATACATACATACATACATACATACATATATACACATGCACACACATACTCACGTACACATAAACTTATGAGGGACATTATCGTTCAAAGCATCACACCTAGTGATAATAGTGTTTTGTTTTGTTTTTTTTTAAAAATGTTTTTGAGACAATCTTGCTAGGTAGCTCAGGCTAGCCTTAAAGTTGAAGTTCTCCTGCCTCAGCCTCCTTACTACTGAAATGACAGGCATTATACTATCTTTAAATTTTTTTCTAAAGATTCAAGAAGCAAATGACTACCTAC
This sequence comes from Uromys caudimaculatus, assembly GCA_028551405.1. Taxonomy (NCBI): domain Eukaryota; kingdom Metazoa; phylum Chordata; class Mammalia; order Rodentia; family Muridae; genus Uromys; species Uromys caudimaculatus. The sequence goes on from CM052706.1 coordinate 67,654,477, forward strand.
TTAAAGCTGTTCTTAATATGCTCAGTGGAACTAAAATGGTACCAATGCCATCTACCAACTATGATAGCCTTCTAAGGATGACAGCAGATGGGAATGGTCAAGCATGGGGCTCAGCTCAAAGTAGGGAGTTGAAAACATCCACCCCTTTCCCAGCATTCCCAAAGGAGAACCCCTATTCCATTAAATGAAGCATAACACCATCAGATCTCTACTAACATTGGGAAAGAAGCTTACAGATTGTTTCACAGCTAACATTCATTGGATGCTTCTGTGCAACTACGTACTCAATTTTTACCATGCAGTCTGCACTGCTAAGGTGTGGGCCTCTTACAAACTTTTTCAAGTGAGCTAAAAGATCTGAGATCAGGATGTAAAGGAAATATAGTGTGTCCTTGCAGATGCTGGAGGACAAATACTCAGGGAGAATGTGTCTAGATGACCATGATGGAATGTTATCGCAATGGACTGATAACTAATGCTGTTGCCGTAGAATGAGATGTAAAATGGCTCTGACATTGCTGTTATTAGGTGTGGTGGTCTGTATATGTTTGGATCAGTGAGTTGCACTATTAGAAGGTGTGGTCATGTTGGAATAGGTGTGTCACTGTGGATATGGGCTATAAGACCGTCATCCTAACTGCCTGGAAGCCGGTATTCTGCTAGCTGCCTTCAGATGAAGATGTAGAGCTCTCAGCTCCTCTTGCACCATGCCTGCCTGGATGCTGCCATGTTTCTGCCTTGATGATAATGGACTGAACCTCTGAACCTGTAACCCAGCCCCAATTAAATGTTGTTCTTTATAAGAGTTGCCTTAGTCATAGTGTCTGCTCACAGCAGTAAAACCCTAAGACATTAGGCAATACTATGAGTTCTTAAGTTGGCCTGGGTGAGTCTTGTAGGTCATGATGAGTTCATGGACACGGAATAGAAAACAGGTCAGATCTGAAGGAGAAAGAAAAGGAGAGGACAAGAAGGAAGAGGAGAGGAGGAAACCTTTGTGTTAGTCCTTGTATCTACTCAGGCTTCATGTTAAACCTCGCAAAGTGCAAGGTTGGGCAGGGTTGTATAGCTTGGAAGTGGATGAGCAGTTAAAACTCAAATCTCCTCAGTCTTAGATCCCATGCTATGACCTAATGCATGCATTTAAGGCCAAGTGAGAAGGCAGTAGGAGCTACTGTCAAGGTGACTGGTATTTCAGTGGGTGAAAGATTAGGGATACTTCAGCCGGAGGCAGTATCAGAGTTAAGGCCGAAGCTGGCAAGTGTGGGTATGTTTAGTGCATAGTGGAAGGTCCTGTCCAGCTGGGGTGCAGAATAGTTTTGTGTCTATAACATGACCTTTGATATTTTAGGTTTCTGTCGAGTGGAAATAACAGTGAAAAGGCTATTCGGAGAATTAAATGAGACGAGACACCTGGGAGAAACCCCGCACTCAGTAAATGCTTGTCCACTCATCTGTTCAACAGCCATTTCCAAAATGTCTGTTATATCATCTATATCAGCAAGGAGGGGGCATTTGTATTACTCATGCTAATCCAGTCCCCACCCTGTGCAGCTCATATTGTGTATGAGAAATGTAAAATTAGCTCATGTATAGCTCAGTTTAATCACAACAGAAAGAAGGGTTTGGAGAGCAGCATGAAGTTAATAACCTTTACAGCAAGGGGGATGAGCAGTACAGAATGATGGGAATCACTGGGCCAGGGAAAGGGAGTCTCCCCAGCCCTGCTTTTGTGTGTGTGTGTGTGTGTGTGTGTGTGTGTGTGTGTGTGTGTGTGTGTGTCCCCATGTGCTCACTCGAGCACCATAAAAAGTCGTGAAGGATTTAGCAGGGGAGTGATATGTTTATTGTCTGATGTACTCTGAGATGTTTTGGATGCCAAAACAAAAGAGATTAACTGGCTTTCACACCAGGAATCATAGAACATCCGGCCGAACACATTTTGGTGAGCTTACCTCAGTACTAAGTGTATGTGTAGTTGGCAGGGAGACAGACTAAGACCAAGAGGCCAGATGAAGGAAGAGGAAGTGAGTCACAGAGCATCAAAGGCCACTCCCATCATGGAGTAGAGGTAGAAAGTCATCTAAGCAGAGATGGGAACAAGGCAGGAGGGAACAAGGCAGGAGTGAGCAAGGCTGGGAGAATCTGCAGAGCGTCCAGGTCCTATGGAGCTCACAAGGCAAGGGGAGATGTTGGGTTCTGAGGCTGCAGATGGGACCCTGGAGCACCTCAGTGCAGCCCTGGAGGTCCTTGTCTTCATGGAGCCTGATTCTGCTCAGTTACAAACCCATCAAGACACATGCTGCTGGCTGTGGAGCGAACATATACAAGGATTCATACTTTCAGGGCCTGTTGTAAAATAAAAATTTGATAATTAAATAAAAACAAACAGGGAAAAGTACTGATTTAAAACTGTAGCATATTTCTCCTTGGTTTGTTCTCTCTCTCTCTCTCTCTCTCTCTCTCTCTCTCTCTCTCTCTCTCTCTCCTTCTCTCCTATCCTGATGTTTTTTAATCTGTTAAGATATGAGGTTCTTCAGGCAATTTCAGGCCCTCATAAGAGACTTGCGATGAGGTAACTTGTCATAGGGGAGTGTGTTGTGTCCACTGGGTGTTGAATCACCATAGAGAGCTCAGTAGAGAGGTGGGGGGATGACTCTAGAGATCCTAAAGTTCTTACAGGATGGCATTCTTGGTCCCTGGATCAGAAGTGGTCAAACTACACCTACCTCAAGTGCACTGTAGTATTGGCAACCTAGGGCAGGACGGCTGCCTCTGTGCCTAGCCTCAATAAATTTCAAGGGCTGTTCATCCAAACTTAACCTTCTTGTACTCCCACCAGATGCCTGCCAGTCCTGGAGGGTGATGGTGTTTCCTGGGGATGGAGCTTAGGCAGGGCCTGGGTACCACCAGGTGTGGGGGATGGCAGAGAAACCTTGGTTGTGTTTCAGTGTTCCTTCAGGGTTCAGTTATGAAACAGTTATTTTAAAAAAAGAAGAAGAAAACCTAATTTTCAGAGAGCACATGCTTATAAACTTAGCCCTTGTGGATGAAAGGAAAAAGATGAGGAGTTCAACGCCAGCTTGGGCTACATGAGAACCTGTCTCAAAAATAAGTAAATAATAAAGATATAGATAGATAAATCCTTAAGTTATTCAAGATGGCAGTAGCCAAACAGTAAGTCACAAGAAGGATGCCTATGTGACCGTACCAATCATTTGTCCTGAAGATGGTCTCCTTTGAAAACTACCTCAGAGGCACAGCTGCAGAGGAAGCATTTGGGAAACATATCCTCTCTTCTGTCTGCCTCTCCAGCCGCACACGCACAGGTGTGTGTGCATGTGTGTGTGTGTGTGTGTGTGTGTGTGTGTGTGTGTGTGTGTGTGTATGTGTGTGTGTGAATTCTGCAAGCCACGATAATTGTTCAAAGAAGTAGGCTAGTCTTTCTCCTCTCCTCCTCCCCTCTCTTCCTCCTCTTCCTCCTCCTCCCTCGTTCCTTCTCCGTCCTAATGCATCACTCAAGTGGGCTCAGGGCCCGAGTGGCTCCAGTGCTGTCTTTATTAGGTTTCAGCTTCCTGTCACAACAGCCAAGCCCCACAGGAACAAGAAGAAATCGAAATCAATTTTCTCAGGCAGAGTCCAGACGCCAGCTTCATTGCTGAGGGCAGCAGTGTGTGCAGGTGTGACGTGGAGGCCTCTGAGCCCACTGCAGGGATGCTCCTGGACCCATGCAGTTAGAACTTAGCAGACCTGTAGCCATGGCAGCATAGCAGAAGGCCTTCTGTGGGCATTGCGCCAGGAAAGCTAAGTGGTAACCTGTGCTCCTTCTCTATTCACTCTCACAGTTCTGCTCTCAATAAGCCATTCTCTTACCCAAGGGTACTGCCGAGCTGCAAGCTCTAATCTGGGTGAGTGTGGGGTACTGCACAGTGTACTTTCCGGGTAGGAAAACCGTCCCCTGCACACCTAATGGCCTTCTAGAAAGAGCCCTAGTGAGGGTCTTCAAGGGTCAGGAAAGTGTTGAACATCCAGATGTCCATATGAATTGACATCAGAGTTATCTATTTGGCCTCTCCGTTCCCAAGAAATTAGATTTAGTGTTCTGGCACAAAAGGAATCATTAGTAGCCTGGTTCTTTTCTAACCCTGCATGTATCTTTGTTCCAATGAACACTTTGCTAAGTGCCTATAAAATACTAACTCTATCTAAACCCATCAGAGGTGCGGAGTTCAGTTCAGCCTCTGAGTGAAGCAAATGAAGGCTCTATGTACAAGCAAAAGACAGTCTTTTTCACTGCCTAGAAAAGAAGCCATGAGAAAATTACATAGGGCAGTGGTCAGATCTTCAGAGTTCTGTGGGACCTATACAGCTGGCCGTGCACTGCTGTGCCGTGTGCCCTGTGAAGTGTCTCCGTTGCATACACAGACTGCACTATCCTCCTGCTTGAGCATGAGTCACAAGCTGAGCAAGAGCAGAGGCTGGGCATATGAGCTGCAATCCTTTGGAAGCTGAACCAAAGCTAGAGTCCAGAGATTTGTCTAAATCAGGCTGGCCCAGGCCCAACTCTAGGGCTCTACCACCCCTAGGCTGCCTGCAGGACACCTGAGGTCAGCATCTAGAGTGGCCACCTAGGGCAGGACTCGTGGGCTGAGATAAGACATAGTGCAGGAAAGAAGAATAGCCAGTAGGAACCAGAATCACACAGAATCACACAGGCCAGAGTTCAAGTCCCATCTCTGTCATTTCCTGGCTGTGGCTTCTGGCAAGTTCCCTTCCCTGAGCCCGCATTTCCTTCTCCATAAAACTGGCATGTAATAATCAGATCCACACTGTTGGTTTTCGATGGAGATAAAACAAGTTACTAGTGATAAAACATGTAGGGGCTGGCGAAGTGTCTCAGTAGGTAGCATGCTTGTCTTGCAAATATAAGGATCAGAGTTCGGTTCCCAGAGCCCCTGTGAAAGTGCTGAATATGGTGGTTCACCTAGCAGGGATAACTTGTGGGATGAGATCATAATGCATCACTTGTGTATATGCAGATTCTCTTGTCCCAGGCCTTGGGGGCCAGTACTTAGCATTACAATAAATAGCAGAAGACCAAACCACAACATGTGTATATGTGTGTGTATGCGTGTATACGTGCGTCTGTGTGGGACTGTGTGAGTGTGTGTGTCTGTGTATGTCTCTGTGTGTGAGTGTATGTATGTGTATCCATGTGAGTATGCACGTGTGCATGGAGGCTACAGGTTAACCCTCAGTGTCCTTGCTGGGTGTCTTCTTCTCTCACTCTCTACCTTATTTATTGACAGGGTTTCCAGAGCTCATTAATTCAACTAGTCTGGCTGGTCAGTGAGGTCCAGAGATCCACCTGTCTTCTCTAACCCGAGCTCCAGCAGTGGGGCTTTTACTTGGGGATCTACACGCAGGGCCTCATGCCTGGATGGCAAGCATTTTATCAACTGAATCATCTCCCGAGCCTCTGGTCAGTAGATTTTATCACAGTGTCTGTCATTATTTGGGTAAAGAGCTTTAGACACGTTCTTCAATGGATCCTCATCGCACCCCTGTGACACAAAGTATTTGGACTACGTGTTGAAGGTGGGGAACTTCCCTAATGATGGACCAAGGTCCTACAGTTTATGTGTAATTAAGCAGTACAGTCAGCCTGGAACCCTACTACCTGTTTGTACCCATGGCCCATGACCTCTGTGATCGTGCTCTGGTCTGCATGCAGCAAAGGTGCAACACCTTGGGGTCTTGGCGGGGTGAGGGACAAAAAGGGAGAAGCATCCAGTTTATAGCCTAAGGACAACCTATGCATCTGGTGTCAAACAAAAAGATTAGACTGAAGGCATTGGCCTTGGTACCCACAAGAATACAGAGGGCAGGTGATACAGAAAGCAAGGGGAGGGGGGACGGGAAGAGAGACAGGTGGGAGAGGGGCAGAGGCTGGAGCACATTCAATGTCATCCTGAATTAGATCATAAAAAGTAAGTGCTTTTTTAAAAGCACTGTTGCTCAGCAGGGGATGAGCTGTCAGGTTGCCTGTGATTCAGAGGCCTTGTGCCTCACACCCAGCTTGGGAGGAAGAGGTGAGGACTCTACTGTGGGGGACAATGGTCCAGCTTCTCTGTTGTCACCTGCAGGTTCAAGTGACCCAGCTGTCACTGAATCCCAGCTCAGCCTTCCTTAACTCCTCAGTCCCTTGCCTTGGGTTCTTGTGGTCTGCTGGGTCTTTCTTCCCATCCCAGCAGGCCCTCTCACCACATGCTCTGTGACCTAAGGGATGCCAAGAACATCTCTCAGCCATTTCTACCCTCTGGACAGAGAAAGTATGAGGAACTTACGTGAGGATTAAATGAGGCACAGGATTTTGTATGTAATAAGCCCTCAAAAAATGGTAGCTGTTTTATTTATTGTTTCTGTTATTGACGCATGTCTGACAGAGAAAAAGGAAAGAGGGACATGGCTTCTAGAAAGCAACAGAGCTTGCTGCTCTTTTCTATTAAGATAATCCTCCTCTTCACGGACCTCCCCTGTAAGGGGGTGTGGCTACCTCATGACTTCTGGCCAGTGGAATGTGGGCGGGAAAAAGAGACTCTACTTGGGGGTCTGGCAGATCAATACCTCTCATGTGTAACACTCTGCTTTCTGATCCATCTAGGTCACCTGGTTAGAGAGAGTGATGGCAAAAGATGCTGAAATCTGGGTCCCTGTGTGACAATGGAGTAAAGCCTTCTGATCCACTAGTGCGGGCCTCCCATGAACTGTCTTACTGTGTCAAGCTTTGAGAACTTGATGTCATCTGTCATAACTCTCAGCCCACCCAGACTTTTACATTCAGCCAAACCACAATGAGTTTGGAGCTGCCTGTGGCTTTAGACTGTTTACATGTGGCATGAAATGGAGTGGCAGGAGGCATTCCCTTTCTTAGCTCAGATGTTCTGGCATCTTGATGCTCTCTGATATGCAAAAAAGTAAAGTAGATCTGTGGAGTCCTCTGACCTAGAGGAGCCACTAAAAGGGCCTAGAGACAAGCTGGTCCCTCTTCCCTGAGGTCTGAAGGAAGCTCTGCCACAGTCTTCAGTGAGTGACTCTCCAGTCTGCATTGGTTTAGCATTCTGGAGAGAGAGGAGGATAGTTTCTGAGGCTTGGGAACACATGAGTGCCAGAGAAACTGAGCATGTGTGTGCCCAAGTGTGTGGGCTATGGCTAAGTTGCTTTATAAATATTTATTTGTAAATGTTTCTTTTGAGGCAGCTGTTGGAAGGGGTGTAGTCAGAGAGAGCAGCCACCCATGCAGCAGTTTGGAGCCTCTTAATAATGCTGGGATCTCTCTCTCTCTCTCTCTCTCTCTCTCTCTCTCTCTCTCTCTCTCTCACAAAAACACACACACACACACACACACACACACACACACACACACACACACACACACACACACTTTAATGTCCCTTTAATCCTGGGACCTCTTCAGCAAATGCTGTCAGAGTGTCAGACGTAGTGTATGTAGGGTGTGTATGCATGTGTGTGCCTGCTTGTGTGAGTGTATGTAGGGTGTGTATGCATGTGTGTACCTGCTTGTATGAGATTCCAAGACCCTCTTATCACACTCAGCTTTCCACCTGGGCCCTGTGTCTTCATGCCTGTAGAGCAGGCACTTTACTGAGCCATTTCTCCAGCCCTGATAGCTGCTCTCTTCTGCAGCCTAGGAAGAGATCAGACACGGAGCTTCTGCTCCTGTTGGGGGCTGTATGTAGAGAGTAATGTCAACATACCTACATACATATCTCCATCAAGTTGTTTAGAAAAAAGAATCTAGCCGACTTGAACCACCTGTCATGGTCTACTGGGCCCTCCTCCCTTGGTGGACTTCACCACTGGTATGCAAACCCCTAGGTTTGAAGGTCTACCATGGGGTTACTGTTAAGAGAGTAGCAGCAAGAACAGATAGAGTTTGGGGGGCTGGAACTTCATCTTGGTTTCATGGTGTATAAATAAAAGGGGGTGTAGCAGGGACCCACCAAAGCTTTGCTTCAGGCTTTATGCATTTTAGAGGCAGGACAGAGTATTGGGCACCAATCTCCTCCTGAGAAACTTAAGCTCTAAAGCCCAGGCAGGAAAGAGCTACTGGTAGTCTGTCCCTAGATAACTAGAACATATGGGCAATGGGCAGACATACTACACACCAGCCAGCCCACAAGGGCTCACTGTCAGTCCTGGAATGAAGGGCTCCCTGCAGGGATCTAGCATTCATTAGCTCCAGCTCACTGCCCCAGCTTTACTAGACAGAGACTTGAGGAGCCTGCCAACGACCCCAGGCACTGAGACACAAGCTGCCAGATTCTCAAGGCAGGCTGTTAGCTTAGGTTTGGGGGATAGCAAGAAGCAGGCATGACAAAACAGAAAACAAGAGTGCAAGCTACAACACCAGACTTCCAAGTTGCTCAGGAGAAGACAAGCAGGCTCTGGAAGCAGGAGGCTCCAGTGAGTTGGGCCTAGAGGAAGCTGAAAACAGAAACATCAGACACAAGAGGTGCTGTGATTCAGCAGTGCCCTGGGGGTTCTAACCCTTCAATTATGCTCTTTGTCTAGCTCTGAATCTGTCTGTCTGTCTGTCTGTCTACTTCACCTCCATCTAACACTGGGCTTCTTCATTCCTTGCTCTAACTTCTATGTTCTGGCTCGTGCTTGCTCAGAACTTTATTTCTCCACGGTCTCTCCTGTATGCAACCTCTTTGAACTCATGGCTCCTTAGCTTCAGGGCTCACTCTCCTCTACTTTCTACATAGTGCCGACCAGTTCCAGAGGCCATCCTTGGCCCTTGTAGCCCGCCTGCCCGCTTTAGTTTAAACATCCACTTCTCTACATACAAATGCTTGTCTTAGAAGTTTTATCTCTGTTGCTTCCGCATTTGGAGGTGGGGTCGTTAAGGAATGACTAAGTAGGTTGTGAGGACTCTGCTTTGTGAATGCATTAATGTAGTGATTGTAGGAGCTGGTTTGCTATAGAAGTAAATTCAGCCCTTTCATGTCTTTGAGCACTCCCTTGCCTCCTGCCTTCCACAGACGGATGATATAATCAGACGACTTGCATGAGACACAGACTTCCAAACTCTGACTTCCCAGCCTCCAGGAGTGTAATAATTTCTTCCTTTATAAATAATCCATTCTCAGGTATTCTGTTTGTAGAAGCATAGAGTGGATTAGGACGATGACCCTGGGTGAGATGTCAGTCACTCAGCTGTAGCCAATGGAGAGAGGGTTGCCTGATCTCATAGCTGCTTAGAGGTGCTAAGCCTCACAGTAGTGGAGGGAGGTAGAGGAGGAAGGCTGGAGGCCAAGAGCTTTCCAAAGGCTCGGCCCCTTGTCTACCTTCTCTGCTTTTGTCCTTCCAGATGTCTCCAGGCTAGCGACGGTGGAAGCAGCTCTGTGAAGGCTGCTGATAACCTGCCCATCCACACAGCATCTGGATCTCTAACCTGCTCCCCCTCCTCCTCCCACTTTTTCTGTTAGCCTTGGGATAGAAGCAACTGAGTTTACCTTACTTCTTTTTCAAAATCCAAAATCAACAATGCTCTAGCAAATATTTGACGAGCAGCTTCCAGAGTAAAGTCACTCTACTTGACATGGGAATCTCATCTCAAGGCAACAGAACAGCAAGGCAGGTAAACATTGATCACAAATGATGTTTTACTCTTTACTTTCAATATACACTATCTGATGTCATTTAATTAACAACACATAGTAGAGCCAAATGGAAAGACATTACCACCTAACTTAGTGTGTTCTCTCTGCTGTTGTGATAAAACTGTGATCAAAGGCCACTGGGGAAGGAAAGGGTTTACTACCTCTTATGGACAGAGTACATTATTGAGGAAAGCCAGGGTGGGAGCTCAAAGCAGGAGCATGGGGGTAGGAAGTGAAGCAGAGGCCATGGAAAAAATGCTGCTTACTGCCTTGCTCTCCATGGCTTGTTCAGCTTGATTTCTTATATAATCTAGGACTGCCTGCCCAGAGTTAAACACACACACACACACACACACACACACACACACACACACACACACACACACACAGAGAGACACACGTACACGCACACACGCACATGCACACACATGGTAGAGAGGACCCTCCCACATAATTATTTAAGAAAATATCTCACAAACATACCCACAGGTCAGTCTGATGCAGGCAATTCCTTGACCGAGGTCCCCTCTCCTCAAGATAACTTGAGTTTGTCATGTTAATAAAATCAACCAGCACGCAGACCACCATACTTACTTTGTAGATAAAGAAACTAGTATCCATGGGTCCAGTGACCTGCCCTGGACCCAATAGGGAAGTGTAGAGGACTCAGTGCTAGACCTTGGGTTGTAGTACTTCACTCAGGGGACTGTCACATCCCTTTTAGGAACAAAGATACTGAGGCTGGGATCGTCTATGTTGTTTGTGCTGTTGTATATGTGTGGGTTTTTGGGTTTTTTGGTTTTTGTTTTCCTGACATTCCTGGTTTTCGAGTCCAGATTTCCAAAGGCTATGATCTACTCTTGGATGCCCAGGTCGGATCATAAGTTTTTTCCAGTAATCAAAGCTTGCTTTCTGTCCCTTGGTATTTTGAGTTTTCTCTCCTCTGTCCATGGTCCTGGACTCAGGACATTTGGGGGGTGGGACTCTGGAGAATAGATATGTTTTCTCCTGCTCACCCTGAGGCTACTGACTCCTAGGAGTCTCATGCCTCAACTCCGAGATCATCTGACTGGACTAGTTTCACATCTTCAGGCAATGGACAGGGTCAAATTTTACCCGAGTTTCGTATCAAAGATCTATGTTGGAGCCACGGGCCCATAGCTGGCCAGTTAAATGAGCTAGAAGTTTCCTGAGCTAGAAGAAGAAACTATGGGCCAAGAACTACTTAAAACATAAGGCAAGTTCTAGAAGAAATGGCAGGAAAGGCAGGCCCTACAAGGAATCTTTCATTGTTGTGTAAGATAAGGAAGACACTACAGAAGGAAACTGGATTTCAGCCTGCCTTGGAGTGGGGAAGGTGGGTGAGAAGTTCCCCCTTAATCAGAGCCTGGTGGGAAGCCAGGAAAGCTGTGGCTGTGGCTGATTACTGATCTGATGGCGACCTGGATAGAGAGAGCTACAGAGCAGAGCTGAATGAGCTGTGCATATGTAGGGGCTATGTGCATGCATGTGTTTGCAAGCATCTGATCGCTGCTGCTTTTCTCCCTCTGACTGATGGCTGGCATTCCAGCATCCAAGAGCTGCCAGGCTCCTTCCATTCCTTTCAGTATGGCTTTTGGGGGAGCAAGTGAGATACACGTTGATGTTCCTCTTAAGCTACTTCCAAGGGTAGTCTCCCAGCTGTCAGGAAATTCCGCTCCATGCTGCTAGCCAGAGACCCATATTCCTTTGTTCCTTTATCTTTAAAAACAACAATTCTCCAATGTGACTAAATATTAAATTCTGTGGCAATGAAGTTTGAGACCCACTAGCATAGGTTATTGTCCTTATCTATGTTCTTGAAGACACATGTACACACACACACACACACACACACACACACACACACACACACACACCTGCCAACCACACATGTAGTTTCCACTGATATTCTGTTGAATTTGCTCATGATATACAAACCTTTATTTCTAATATTATGTGGCAAGTGCTAAGATCTGTCCTAGAACCCAAAAGAGGAGCATGTAAGCCAATTCTGGAAATTGGAGATGCTGCCTGAGAGCTAAGACCCTTAGTACCTGTGATTGACTTTGGGTTAGCCTCATTTGTTCATCTAACTAGCATCTAGCCTTGTCTGTTCATCCACAAAATAGAGCTAATAAATAAAACTGCCTCTGAAAATTATAGTAAGGATTGTGGAGGGTAAGTCTTACAGTATTTAGCACTGTTCCTGCCTATAGTTAGCTCTGAATATTTACATGCTGTTCTGGCTGCTGTTTTCTGGGCTGGGTAAGGACCCACGGTGATTGGAAATCTTCATAGTGCTTAGAGCTGGGTCTGAGACTAGGTTTCAGCTTCTAACATTTAGCTGGAGCACATGCTAAACAACTAGGTATGGTTGCTGGGCAGGTGCTGTAGCTGCTGGTCTGGTGTCTGCGTGCTTGTGGAGATAGGAACAGAAGCACTCAGCCATGGAGGAATGAAGGAAGTAGGGCTGTCTAGAATCCCAACCTTGGTCGAGTCTGACAACAGAGGTTGACTGGGTGGTCTTGTCCATGGCTCTTCTTGCTTGTCTCCTCAGAGGAAGACAGGGAAGTAGGATATTGTGAACCCACGCTGCCCTTGCGTCTTCAGTAGCCATGGCTGAAGTCAGCTAATATTCTCAATCCATCTCTCTCCCCCTCCCGCTCCTCTCCCTGCTCCTTCTTCTCTCCATGGAAACCTTTCTGTCTGTCCCATTTCTTCTCCCTTTCCCTCTCTCCCTTCCATCTCCCTAGCCCCCTCCTTCTTCTCTCTCTCTCCCTCCCTCTCCTTCCACCTGTTCCTTCTCCCTCTCCGTCTCCCTCTGCCTCTGCCTCTGCCTCTGCCTCTCTCTTTCTCTTCCACATCTTCAGTGCTCTGTTTGTATTGCTGTCTGGAACTGGAATGTGCCTCACTCCCTGCAGAACTTGGCGGTCCAGTGGTTCATTTGATTCTGCCACTATCTCAGTATTAGGGGTTTCCTCATTTGGTTCATTGAAATGGAAGCAAAAATAAATCAAGATTGTACACGAAGAAGAAGGTAGTGTGGGATCACTGTACACTAACTGAGTTTTGAGAGTAGATATGGGTTGGCTCAAAGTATCCTCATAATCACAACAGGACAGAAAGAAAATCCACACACTAAGTAGCTAATGATGTCTTTTGTGTTTGGGCAGAGGAGGGGCATGTGTATGTGTCTGTGTACGAATGTCTACAGGCTACAGACCAATGTTGTTAAGGTTCTTCCACCATCTTTTTGTTTGTTCGTTTGTTTGTTTGTTTGCTTTGAGATAGGGTCTCTTACTGAGTTCACCAATTTGGCTGGACTGATTGGCCAACAATCCTCTGGTCTCTGCTTCTCTAGCACTGGGATTATAGGTGTGTCCTACCATGCCCACCTTTTTACATGGGTGCTAGCAATCTGAACTCAGTTCCTCATGTTTGCACTGCAAGCATTTTACAGACCAAACCATCTCCCGAGTCCTAAGCAGTAAGCAACTTCCACTGGCAGATCTGCAGGGCCTGTCCCAGAGAAGCAGGGAGAGGAGGGTACCCCGGAGAGCAGGGTACCCTGGAGGGCAGGCTAACTCCGTTCATTTATAAGCCAGTTTGCAGCCTCCCCTTCAGGTTTAGACAGAACTGGTTTTGCTCCTAGTATTTTGTTTGAGAAATTTAGAGGCAATAAGAGGTTCCAAGATCTTCAGACCTTTAGCTTTGACACCTGGACAGGTGTTTTCTCCCCCTTCCCTAACCTTCTTCCTCCCCAATGGCCCCCACAGCCTTATCTGTCATGGTGCTGAGGACAGCCGTGGAGCTCTGAGTAGTCCCTTCTAAGTCAAAACACCTTCTCCCCAGCTGCTCCTCATCTTGTACTCCTGCCTTTGGGCCCCTTTCAGACAGTTGTCTTCAAAGATTCACAAAGCAAAGGAGAAGGTGTTGGGGGGCGGATGGTGAGGACATAATTCATCTCCATCTGCCACAGCACTCTCCACACCAAATAATGAAATATAAATCGTGTTTCTTCCCACCATCTGTGGTCACAGCCGCCTGCTCTGTGAGGAGGGGAGTCTAAGCAAAGGAGAGGCAGAAGGGGCAAAGCTCAGCAGGCCAGGGACCACCTGAACACCTGGGAAAGCCTTCTCATGTGCCTGTACATGGTCACAAAAGCCTTCCCTGATTCTCCCCATCCCCTGAGGTATCACATCGCCCTTATAAATTGGCCTTTGCTCTAAGACTCTAAGTTCTATTTTGTAAAGAGGCAGCTATGTAGAAAGTGGATAGCAATGACACAGTGCATGAGTCTAATGAGTGAGACAAGCACATGACAAGAAAGTATGGCCGTTTGCAATGTTTTGGTCTTAGATGGTGGAGGAACTTAAGGTAGGGAAAGGGACAGAGGGATTCCCTATGGGACATGCAAACAAGCTGCCCCTTGAGAATGAGTCAGAAGAGAATTATGTTTGCCAAGTCTTTCCTGGTTCTGTGGTCACTCATGGCTGATGACACCTGGTTCCCTCAGCAGTTAGAGGGCAGGTCTGGTCTGACATATGGTAGATGTGTAAACTTGGGATTGATACAGCTTAAGGTGTTCTGCTTGGCAGGTAGAAGAGCTAGAAGAAGGATCCAGGAGACCTGTTTCTTACCCAGAATGCCTCACTTCCTTGCATCAGGCATAGACAGAGCAGAAGTGAGATGTTGCAGGCAGTAGGTATGCAGGACCCATGGCACCTGCTTGCACTGCCCTGGTTACAAGTTCCTCTGTGCTCATCAATGCTGGCCATGACTTTTTTATTGCAAGTTCCCACTCTGCGTTTACATGTTGCTAGCTCATTTAGAAAAGGAATTCTGAGTAATTTTGGTGCAGTGACCCCTTATAAGAATGAGAAAGAGCCCTTGTATATTTTAAGTTGAGATTTATGTTTATTTGTATTGTGCTTAATCTCATAAGGTGTTATATCCACGTTCTTATAAATATTACCAATTTGTAGTAAAATCACTACAGCTTTCTTTTATATGTGTCAAAAGGCAATTAAATCCAAAGCACTTGCTTGATGCCTACCATTTTCTATATACAAAAAAGAAAAAAGAAAAAAACCAACCAAAGGGAAAAAACCCACAACAATGACCAAAACTAAACAGCACAAAAAAGTTCGCTAGCACTTGGGAATTTTTCATTTCCTTTTCTACTGACTTCCATCTGACTTTCTCCAGAAGATTATATGTATGTTAAACTAACACTTGAAAATGCTTACAACCACGAAGTACTGATGGTAAGATATTTTTCTTCTTTGAAACATGTACTGTGATTGGTATTCTGCTAATATAGCTGACCACAACAATATGCATGCAAATATGTGTGAAATACATTTTAATTTAAAAAAGTATTTATTTTACATGTGTGAGTATTTTGTCTGTATGCATGCCTATACATCAAATGATGCCTGGTGCCAGTTGAAGCCAGAAGAAGGCATCAGATGCCCTGGAACTGGAGTTACAGACAGTTTGAATTGTCGAGTGGGTGCTGAAAACTGAACCCAGGTATTTTAGAAGAGTGCTTTTAATTACTGAGTCATCTCTCCAGCCCTCAAAAAGATTTTTTGATGAAAATATTAAATGTGTAAAGCAAAAAAAAAAAAAAAAAAAAACCTCAGCAAAACATCTTTTCAGTAGAGACTTGAGGCTCCCTTTCACAATTAATTGATGTAGTCGTGGATGAATAGTAATGATTTTTATGACATTTAGAACCAAATTTAGTCACATATTTAAGGTGATTGTTGCTAAGAGAGCCATGGTAGGGTTGGGCTGTATTTTAACTGCACTAAGTTAAATCTCACAAGCTCTTGCTGGGTATGAGTACAGGTGTTGGCCCATGCTGATGGCAAGAAGGAGTGAGAGAAGAATATGAGTGCAACTCTAATGCCTTGCGGTCATGCTGCTAAGCAACTGGAGTGAGGTGTGGAGATTGTACCCTCTCCTGGAACCCAGATGTGCTGTGTGTCTTAGACATTGACTGAGGTAACTATCATGCTACCACATTGCACCCCTTCTCTTCATCTTTGCTGAAAATAGTATAGATGCGGTGTTTTATGGGAGACAGACTTTCCAGGTAACTTTTGAAGGACTTGATACATTTTACCTCTAAGGCATAGGGGGTATGACATGCATTGATTACCCAGGAAAATGAGTCCACCCTCAGATCTTACCAATGATCTTATTGCCCTTTGCTTGTAGCCTTGTCCTTCAGGGGTCACAAAGGAAAACATGGGGCTTCTACATCAACCATGTCTTTCCCAAAAGCCCTGAATTCAGAATACCCAGACACATGCTATATGATTTTTGATAGAAATATACACAAGACAAGGAAATACAACAGTAGCGTTCTCTATGGTTATGGAGCCTTGGAATGGAGGAGATTTGTGCATACTCTCTGAGTTGGGCAGGGGAGGGCTCTTCAATCTCTACTTGATTCTTCTCTTTGGAGATGACAAAAGCTGGCAGCACATACTTTGTGATCATTGCACACTGGATTAGGGGCATAATTGATACCTGCCACCCAATCAGTTGTTTGAGATCTAGAGGGTAGAACTGAGAGAGAAGTATCTTCCCCAAGGCTCCCAGTGGCCTTCCTTCACTCTTGTAGCAGGTTCCAGAACTTATCCTCTCATCTCTGTGTGTCAAGAAACAGTCATGGCACCAATAACTTCTTGATGTCATTCTCTAAGACCTGAAATGGCCCATTTCCGGGTATACAGAAGCTCTCTGAAATGATGGTGACTTCAACTTCAGACAAATGTCTGACTAGCTCTTTAGTGCTCAAGAAGTCATCCCAGAGACCATGTCTAGACCCTGTGTTCACATCCTTTTTTGTACTTTGGTTAAGTATTAAGTTCCTTGTGTGAAAATCCTTCTGGTTTAAAATATCTAAAAATGTCTACCTACCCCCCTTAGTACATTGATATTTTGAATAGTCTCTTCTCGACATTCCACTGGCCTGACACCCCCCCCCCCCCATTCTCCTGGAGGCTGGATCACCAACCAAAGAATACACATTGAGGGACCCATGGTTCGGACCACATATGTGGCAGAGGAGGGCCTTGTTGGCCATCAGGGGGAGGAGAGGCCCCTGGGCCTGAGGGTGTTAGAGGCCCCAGTAAAGGGGAATGTCAGGGTGGGAATATGGGAGTGGGTGGGCGGGTGGGTGGGAGGTGGAATACCCTCATAGAGGCGGGGGAAGGGGAGGAGATAGAGGGTTTCCAAAGAGGAGACCTAGAAAGGGAGAAACATTGGAAATGTAAATAAAGTATCAAAAAATAAAAATAAAAAACAAACAAACAAAAAGAGACTTGCCACCTTTGTGCAAATCACAAAGAAAACTTGTTTTCTTTATTAAAACAGAAAGGTTGCTGGGAAGGGACTGGTGAGAAGGTAGCAAGAGCATTAATTTGTTGTTTGCATTGTTGTTACAACGAAATACTTGACAAAGGCAATTTAAGGAAGCAAGGGCTCTTCTTCTGGGTCACAGTTCTAAGGTTCAGTCCATCATGGTGGGCAAGATGTAACGGCAGAAGTAGAGGTCAGCTGGTCTGGTCTTCAATCAGGAAAGCAAGGAGAGATGAAAGGCTGGTGTTCAGCTTACTCTCATTTTTATCCATCCAGAACTCCAGCGCACGGGTGGTGCCTACATTTGAGGTGCACCTATTTGCCTCAGTTAACCCAGAAACTCTGTAACAGATATGCCCAGAAGTCCATCTCTTAAGGGATTCTAGATCCTGTCAGGTGGACAATATTAGCCGTTAGACAGCACAGCTTATTGACAGGTGCGTGTTTGGGTAAGTTAGTCTTAAGGAAGAATGTGCATGAGTGTTCCCAGCATGGAAGTTGATGCCACGCCCACAATCTCTATAGAAAACCTTATGTGCCTCTGACTTGGAGACTTTATACTCTTTTTAGAAAGCTTTTCAACAACTCAGACGGGAAAGCAGAGGCACTTGGCTTTCAGGCATTGGCCTTTTGAAATATGTTGGTGGTTAGTGTAATTTCTGAAGGTCACATGACTGTGATTCTGATGTGGGGGACAGAAGAGGAAAGGGAGTGAGGGAGAGTTTGACCATAGAGAGGAAACACAGGGAAATGGGAAGGGACCAGTAGGAAGTCGGTAAGTTCTGGGACAGTTCTAATGAGGATGCACTGAACTCAATGAACCCTGACGACTCATGTCTATGCGGTGCCTAGCACACAGTTGGGATCAATCTGTGGATGAGTGAGAAATTCTAAAATACTGGAAGAGGGCTTAAATGCTAAGAGGCCAATGCCTGAAATGTCAAAGAAGCCTTTAAGGTATGTTGAGAGACATGCCAGTGTGTCAGAAACATAGGCTCTTGAACTCTGGCACATGATCCCAGGATGGCTTATAAGCTGAAGCACCAGGCAGTTGCTTAATCACTAAGAGCTTTGACTGTGTACTTGAATCCTAGGGTTGTTATGAAGTATAAATGATTCGAAGTAAATAGGCGAAATGGCAGTTTGGGAGGCACCGTACAATAATATTTAAAATGTGCCTTTTAGTGTGAGCATTTTATTTTTACAATATATACATTATTCAAAGTTGGGAGAGACTCACGATGTATAACCACTTAAATGGCAATTTATATTTATAGATAGAAAAATTGGGCAAACAGGAAGCTTTGTGTCTTTACTGAGAAGGGAGCAAGCATAAGCTAGAGCAAGAAGGGTAGAAGTTAGACAGACAGGAGCAGCCTTGGTGTGAACACTACACAGGATAGAAGTTAGACAGACAGGAGCAGCCTTGGTGTGAACACTACACAGGATAGAAGTTAGACAGACAGGAGCAGCCTTGGTGTGAACACTACACAGGATAGAAGTTAGACAGACAGGAGCAGCCTTGGTGTGAACACTACACAGCATGGGGCAGGTCACAATGAACCCTGAAGCTTTCTTCCCTGGTAAGGTGCTAGGAGTTAAATACCCTGGTGGCCTTTTTTTTACCCCAAGACTTCTTGAAGGGAAAATTTAGCTATTTTCCTGACAGAGCTTGCCCTTAGCTTTTGCCACCCACCACCTTTGCTCTAACAAGTTAGACTCGCCTGCTCCCCAACAGCTGGCATCAGTAACCCATTTAATGTTCCAGGCAAATAAATGCCGACGTTCTTACCTGTCTTCTGAGACTCTTAGAAATATATAATAGTATGTGTCATGGTAGGGTCACTTTCCATTCTTGATCCAGGGATAGTCTCTGCCCCAAAGGTGTCAAAAACAGAGTCAGGGTGCCAGTCCCTAAATTCTGCACATTTCCTGATCTCCTCAGCAAGAGACAGACAGACACATCCGAGGGCAGGCATCTGTCACTCAACATCCTTGCACCCTTAAACAAGTGACTGAGAATGACTGTTAAAATTAGACTACATTGAGGCAGTTGGAGTTGAGGAAATTAGCTGAATGCTTCCTTGGTAATGAGGCCGTGTGTTGTTGTACCTGAGAGAGACTGATAATGAAGGACTCAGGAAGCCCGAAATAAACATCTGGCTGTCCTCAGTCTTTTGTCCCTTGGAGATGCCTTTGATGCCTGTGGAGGTCTTTTCATCCTTCTCCTTTCTATTACTTTCTGTGGGTGAAAGGAAAGGTGAACACTGATGTCTGCTAACCCATGACAGAGGGAAGTCCCCAGCTGGGAAGAGATTACATGATATTTATGGATTGTCTGAGCTCTGTAGGGCTCTGAACTCAGCAGGAGCAACCAGATGTGGGCCCTGACCCTCTGGGTGTGTAGTAAGATGACAGTATAGGGATATAAATAACAATAATTAAGAGGCAAATCCCAAATCCTATGGTAATAGAGGAGGAGCTCATCAGAGAAGCTTGCTTAGGAGGGAGGGAGAGAAAGATGCCGGGAGGTAGGGTAGATGGATGGAGCAGGAGAGAGGGAGAGAACGCACTTCTTCCACAGTGGCATTAATAGCAAAGGATCTAAGCTGCTCAGGTTATTGGACAAAGCACAGTGGCTTGTTTTAGACTGATCCCAGACTCTAGATTATGAATGAAACCAAGGCAAAAGTGAGAGAGGGCATGAGGAATTTACCCAGTGGGCATCTGGTACTGGACTATGGGTATATATGACGTTTAAAAGTGGATTTGAGGTAAGTTTCTATAGCATCAGGATGTGGATGGATTGGGGCATAGGAAATATAGTACAAAGAGAATAAAAGTGACAGTAGGCCAGAGCTGGGTAGTGGCATAGGACCAGAGACAGGCCATCCTGTCTAAGGATTAAGCAGATGCTGTTTTCTTGCTATGGGAACCCTAAAATTTATGTATTGAAAATGTGATTTTGATTTCAATAATAGCAAGAGGTATAACCTTTGAAGGGTGAAAGGCTGTGGAAGGTCTGACAACATGAATAAATCACTATCATTATCAAAGAGTTGGATTTTTGATAAGATGAGCTCACCATGCTCACCCCATCTTCCCCCTCCATCTTCCCTTCCCCCTCCCCCTCTCACCTTCCAGCACAAGATGACATAGCAAGAAGGGCCTCACCAGATCCCTTGATCTTAAACTCCTAGTGTTTAGAATCATGAGCCACATGAATGTTGGTTTATTATCCCTTGCTCAACCTTACGTATTCTGTTACAGCCACACAAAATAGAACAAGACACTGCTGGAAATTGGGCCACCTATAGCGATCAGTGTCTTTGCTGCTCACAGAATGAAGTGTCCACCTCTTGGCCAGTCCCTCCAGTGTTGCACGACCATGTGTGTCCTCCCTCCTATCTCCTCCCTCTGTGTGGGCTTTAGTGGTTTTGTGCTCCCAGCACCCCATTCTTGCTGTCTGTCATGACCTCACCTTCATCCTCTGCTGCTAACTGTAGCACCAGCCTTCTCTTCTGCCCCAGCCTCTCCTCCTGATACCCACCCCCTTTCTGATTCCATTTCTAAAGGCCCAATGAGTTGGGCAAGGATACTTGACAATCTATGACGACTGTGCCTAGAACTGGGACTCTGAAATTCTCAGGTCTGGGGATACAGGATGCTTGAAAGTGTGTGGTGAGGAAGGGTATGGAGACTGAGTCAGGAACAGGGCCTGTGTTTGCTTTGGCTTCTCCTCCTCTGCCCTGCCCCACATAGATTGTTTATAATGTTCTACTGACAGGAACTACTGCTCACTGCTGCTGGGTTTCAGCAGAAGATAAAGTGACAGGAAGATTGTACCACATTTTCAAAAAAGGCCCCCCGGGGAAGATGCTGAGAGTAGGTAATTGATTTGGTTAGATTGTGATGTGTTATTTAGGGAGAAGACAGGAGAGCTGGGAGTGTGGGAAGAGAGGAAATGGAGGGAGAGAAAGCAGCAGCCATGTGGCTAAGGACTCTGCTGCTCTAGATCAAGAGAGAGGGCAGAAAGCTGGTGAGACAGGGAGCCCCTCCTTGTAGGACCTAATCTGGGGGCTCCCCTTGATAAAACCATCTCAGCAGATGCTGCTGTTCTCATGGTTTGGTCCTCTGGATTTAGATAAGGATAACCAACCACACTGAGGAACAGCTAGGTAGGGTATACTATATGCCAGGAGTTCATGGACCAGGCAAACAGAGCTCTGTGGAAGCTCTTCCCCCAGAGGGGCATCACATAGTGGGCAGCAGGGAGCCAATGGCTCAAAGAATTGGCCAAATGATGGCATCATCCTCCTGCAATCAGAAAGCACTTATGGAATGCTCCTAAATGCTTTCTGGAGTTCTGGAGAGAGACTCAATGTGCTGATCAAAAGGAGAGGTGGGGAGACAGGCTAGCCTGTACCTGTGCCAGTGCCCTTCCTAAGCAGCATGGGGTGGGAGTTTTATTAAGAAGAAGAAACTCCTTCTCCTCTCGCTCCACAGTTTTGGGAAAATATCTGGAGAGAAGATGGCTGATGTAGGAACCTTGTCCAGATGGAAGCTGGGGACAGCTCGTGCTATACCTTTCCCCATGTGTCTCTGAATGAGGCTAGCCTTCCACCACCAGGGCCAAGACCGAAGAGACAAAATAAAATCACTGAGCAGATATAATGGGGTGCAGTGGGGTCAGGAAACCTATCCATAGAATAGTCGAGAACCACTGGGCATGCCTGGCTGAAGGATTACGTTGACACAGTAGTCTGGATCTCCTGTTATGCTGAAGTTTCTTGCTGTGTCTCTCCCAAGTTCTTGAGTCTCCTGTAGAGTGACATTAACATTCAGATCTCTCTGGTGAGAAATAATTCGGGTCACTTTGCGAGAAGGAGTTTTTATTTCTTCAGAGCTACCCCAGGATGGTGATAGTGGCAAAGAGACCCAAACATCTAAAAAAAAAAAAAAAGAGTTACAACTGAACTCACAGCCTGGAGAGAACATAAACTATTGTCTGAACTAAAGGAGGAGGGCTGGGCAAAATAAAAAAGGAGGGAAATCTAGCAGAGCCTGGAGAGTTGGGGGGGGGTTGGAAAAGAAGGGTGAGAGAAGGGACCAATACCCAACTGTATCATTAAATAAGGTGGCAAAGCTATTCCTTCTTAAAGACATTCTAGAGGGTTTCTGTATTGTATATATGCTTTACTATATATACTATTTATATATGATACACACACACATATATACATATATTACACACACACAGAGACACACACACACATATATGACACAGACACACACACACACCACACACACACACAGTGTGATGTGAATGTGGCCTCTAGAGTTGGGTAGTGTACAACCTGCATGGTTGTGTACCATAACTCTGCTCCTGGTTGTTGCTGGACCTGTATAGACAGAATAGTAAACAGACAGGGCTTGTAGAATTCTTTTCTTTGTGGGATGTAATATCTCTCCTTTGTCATCTTCTTGAGAACCTTTAGGGGAAACATTGCCTTGCTATTTCAAAGCTTTTGGAGTTAGATTTGTTTTCTTTAGAACATGTCACTGTATGCAGCAAGGCCTTAAGGCTGGAGCAGCATAGCGGAGATTTAGTTGAGTGACTTTCACTTGGCTGCACAGACAACAAGCTTAGGGTGTGTACTCTAACTGATGACAGGTTGGCTTTTTTGTCAGTCATCGGTCTTCAAAATTCAAGATCCATCATGGAAGCAGACAATTCTGAGTCTATTCTGCATGATTTCCTATCAAGATCTCAAAGTCAGAATTTTAATCACAGAGGACAAAAATCTTGATAAGACCAGGCTTGGAGGCTGACTGGGAGTGCTGTTTCAAAGTCAGAATGTCATTATAAGGTGTGGCGGTTGGTTTTCTGTCAACTTGACACAAGCTAGAGTCATCTGAGGAAAGAGAAGCAAGATTGAGAATATTCCTCTACAAGAGGTCTTTAGTCAAGTCTATAGGGGTATTGTCTTGACTAATGCTTGATGTGGGGGAACCACAGGCCATCGGAGATGGTGCCACTCCTGGGCAGGTGATCCCGGGTTGAATGAAAAGGCAAGCTGAGCCAGCCATGAGGGGAAAGCCAGAAGCCAGCAAGCAGCATTCCTCCATGGTCATGGTCTCTGCTTCAGTTCCTGACTTCAGGTTCCTGCCCTGCTTCAATTTCTTCCTTGCCTTCCCTCACTGACAGACTGTGATTAGGACATACAAGCTAAATAAACTCTTTTCCCCCCAGTTGCTTTTAGCAATGATATTTATCACAGCAATAGAAAGAAAATTAGAACATAATGGTAGAGAAATTGAATTAAAGATAAAAAAAAATAATAAGTGTGAGCTTCACCACAGAAGAGCTGCAAACAGGAATATCCAAGCAAAGGGGCAGCCAGTGGCTTACAGGAATCCTAGAGCCAGCTGCTGATACCTGTGGCTGTTCTAGTATGGACCAGTGTAGGCTGGCTCCGCTTAGGGAGGCTGTTCTGTTCCAGGAAAACAGTAGAAGGGAACAGCCATGTGTGTGTGGCTCCCTCACTCCTGCAGAGAGACTTCTCTCCCAGGAATTCCTCAGATTTGCTAGAAACTGACAGGACAGTTTGGCTAAGTTTGAGATCAGATAGAATATAGAAAAAGTCCATCGTTCTCCAAGTTGGTCAGAAGCATTAGTTACAGGAAGCTGCATTGAGTCACTGCTCCCAAGCCTGCAACCTTTCACCCTTGGCTCAATTCGGCATGTGGCACTGTAGAGAAGATAGCTAGGAAAGGGGCCAGAGCCATGGCCCTCACCAGCTGCCTAAGTAGGATTATGGTTACATAATAAATCCAAGACCAGGCGTATTTATGAGGCTCTCAGAAGCTGCAGTAACAATATCATTTAGAAAACATTTATGCTCCCAAGATGAAGGCAATCCCTCCCCCTCCTTTATTTATAAGGCATGCTGGGTAATTAAGTGGGAGCTGGGAAGGAAGGTAGTTGGGAGAAGATGGCCTCTAAATAATCCTGCCTGGTAAAGCCACCATCTGTTGTTGTGCAGCAGGGATAGCCCACATACGGCGGCATGGTTTGTGAGCAGTGCAAGAATCAAGGGTACAGGGGAAATTTCCCAAGGAATAACCAGCGGGTTGGCACAGATGTTGGCTGAGCGACTGGGTGATTAGGGTGTGTCCTACTCCTGGAACCCAGCAGTGTGCCTGGCATCTGGCAGTTGTCTGATACATGTTGGTGCTTTAATTCACCCAAACACTGTTACAGACACCGCCTGGTAGGTGCCTACACACCCTAGATTCTGCATGTGACATCTCTACTTGATGATAGTGACGAAAACAGACAAAATTACTACCCGCATGGACTTAGGCTGCCATTAAGGAAACAGAGGCCCATCATTGAGTGACCTGGGTCTTATTGATTAGAATATGGGCAACATACTCTGGAAGATGCTTCAGTCTTGGTTCACTGAGCTACTATCAAAGTTTTCAAATAGGTTTCAAAAGATATTTTTCTAAATCTAAATAAATTTAGACTGTAAGATCACATGATAAACCTGTAAAGTATGTGCCCACAGTCAATATAATTAGTGTATCATAAAGGTGTATACTTGGGATTCTCAGGGTGTGGTGTGTGTGTGTATGTGTGTGTGTGTGTGTGTACGTGTGTGTGTGTGTGTGTGTATGTGTGTGTGTACGTACACGTACGTGTGCGTGCGTGTATTGGTTACCACAAATGAAAGGCAGTGAGTGTTGCTTAGAGCCTTGGCCCTATCTCCTGACTTGAAGACTGTGGTAGTTTGCCACTAATTTGGTCTCCATTGATGTCTTCTTTTTTCTAAGTGCATTTGTATATGATGGTCTCTATGTCCTATCTCCTGAGAGCTATTAGACTCACTTTCACATTTAATCAGTGGATTGAAGCCCGCATGATCTCAGAAATGCACAGGCTTAACATAGATGCCTGGTGAGCTTCCCCTCTGTCCCTCTGCTTGCTTTTGAGCGTTCCTCCTAGGGACAAGCTTCAGGTATTATGCTGTGAGAAGGCGCCCTTGTGAAGAGGCCCTACAGGAGGAGCCCCACTGTGCAGAGACCAGGAGATGCCAGGGACCCAGAAGCACCTGACATTGGAGGATGAAGTCATCTTGGAATTTGCCCATGACCCGTAAAACACTGTGAGGTTCTAAAATGAATGGGCAAGCTAGTTCCTCCCAAATGTCCAAACCATGCAATCACAGACTAAAAAAATGATGACGTTAAGTGATCATACCTAGTCTCTGGCAACCTTTGGAGACTAGGAAAGTCATAAGCCATTCTTCCAGCCTCCTGAATCATGTGAGGAGTTAGTAATGTCTAGGATGATGCAGGTTGCCTAGTGCTTCTTATCTCAGAGAACATCCATCTTCGGGCCTCTGCCTTTGCTGCTGAGTGAGAAGCCCTCTGTTGAGGGGAGGATGCCACTTAAGGGTCTTGTGAGGATAGCATGTCAGGGTCAGAGCTGGCTTGTGGGAGATGGGTAGAGGGTCAGAGAGCTGCGTTGGAACATCGATGGCCCATCAGGCAGAGGTCACGGAAGGGAAATGATCAAACCTCATTCCATGAGAATGCCTCCAGGAAAAAATGAAATTTTATGCCATTAAGTCATGAAACTGGGTTTTATGAGTGAGGTAGAGTTCATCTTTAATGTTTAAAGAAGACATTTATGCTCATTTCTGCTTTTGCATTACTTTTGACATTAAGACCCCATTTTGTGAACAAATGAGTTACACAGACCAAGAGTAGCTGAGCTCATAGCTTCCTGTTCCCCTTGGTGTCAGTGCACAGAAGGATGTTGGAGGCAGTTCTGCCAGGTCAACAAGTGAGCCATGCTGTTGCTGCAAGTGTTTGCTGAGCATCAAGGAGTCCCTAAAGGTGTGAGACTGGAGAGAGCATGAGAGTCCTGGCTGCTCGCTGAGGTAACTTGCCTTCATTGACTCCTCAGTGAGATCACAAGGAAGGTACTGTCTTCAGGGTATAAAGTATCTCTATCTGAAAACTGGAGCTCCTTCCCTTGGAGACAGCCCCTGACCACACTCTTCAGTTTTATCACCAGCTCCTTGGTAGCTGGCCAAGTCCTATCAGAATCTCTAGTTTCTTAAAGAAAATGCTTTGAGTTATTTCCCTGCTACCTAAGGGTGCATGTTATTACTCTGTGCTATTAGGGACACTTGATGACATGTACCCTCAGATAGTATTTGCCATTGTTGTCCTTGGCTCTCAGGTAGTTACAAGGTTGTTGTAAAGCTCTACAACCTTTCATAACCCTTACTCAGCAATTTCCTTAGCTCTTACTAGTCATCTTTCTGACAATGGCTCTAGTCAAAGGTAGAGAAAGCAGGAGTGTTAGGATCTGGTTTCATGGCTTCTGAGGTTTCCTCCTCTGGGATTATCAGACCTTCTAAAATTCTGAGGGACTGGAGAGATAGTTCAGGAGGTAAAAAGTTGGCTGCACAACAATAAGGATTCCCAGAATCCATATAAAATCTTGGTGGTAGCTTAGCTAAAAAAAAAAAAAACCCCTTGGTTCTGGTGAAAGAGACAGAAGGAGCCCAGAGGCTCACTGGCAGGCTAGTCTAGCTGAAATGGTGGACTCCAGGTTCAGGGGGAAACTGTCTCAGGATGATTGAGGAAGACATCCTAACATCAAAATTTGGATTCTACACATACCTGCACACACGCGCTCACACACACACACACACACACACACACACACGCATGCATACATCTCCTATAAAACAAATTTAAGGTATTTTTTAAATGAAATTCAGTCACTTGAGGAACCCTCAAGGAGAAAAAAGTACTGTCTTTTTTAGGACTCCTGTTAAACTTCCAACGACTCTAGTTGTGACAATAGATGAACCCTTTTAGCCATTCCTATCCAGGTTTTTCTTAATAGGTGTGGCCCTCTCTCACTTGCAGCTCCATGAAAACATGCTGCTCCATCCGGCACATGGTTTACACTGCTTTCTCTGCCATTACCATTGTCACAGACGTTACTGAGTTTTCTCAATTGACCTAAAACAGTCATTTTTCCTCTCCGTTATACTTCACATGTCTGTAGGACATTGAGCTTATTTTTCCCACCGTAATTCAGGATGGTTTTCTTCAATTGCTCTGCTCTGTACTCTCCTGGGTAGATGCCTGGCTTGTTTCTTGGGACTGGATGCGCTTAATGTTCCCCATGGGCTAAAGTGATGGCTCAGCAGTTAAAAACACTTGCTGCTCTTGTAGAAAACCTGGGTTTGTTTCCTAGCACCCACATCAGGTGGCTCACTCCACCTGAACTCCAGTTCTGGGTGATCCAACAGCCTCTTCTGGCCTCTGAGGCCATAGGCAAACACACGATACATGCACATACACACATATACATTATACATACACATATATATTATACCATCCACATAGACATCTCCAAATTCTTCCCATAGTTGCTTGACCTTAAAGAAGGATGAAAAATTCCAAATCTCAATGTTCACTCACAGATGTTCAAGGAAAGGATAGAGGACCCAAGGGAAGGACATAACGAGCAGCTAACACGTCCAGCTGAGGCTTTGGCGGCCAGGTCATGGTCTGGATATGGTTTGAGTTTGTTCTCACGGGTCCGCAAGTTTTAAGTTTGGTAACAATGTGGCAAAAATGCAGACAGGGTGGGACCTTTAAGAGGTAAAGACTAGTAAAGATCAAAAAGACAGAACATAACAACACCACAACAGCAACAAGCCATACAAAAACCTGTCTTTTCTAGAGTCATGATAGTTGTTATCTGAGCCCATTAGGTCTCATGAGAAGAGTGTAATAAGGGAATGAGATAGACTTCTCCACTCATTCTTTCTGCCTCATCATCATGTGGTCCCTCCCTCACACGCATGCATCTACCACACTAGGATGGGACCATGAGAGACCTCACTGTAGCCAAGATAATGGTGGTCTTATTCTTGAAGCTCCAGAACTATGAACCAGACAAACTGTTTTTTATACTTATTATCTAGTCTTGGATGTCTTGTAGTCACGAAAAATAGACCAATACAGGCTGTTTAATGGATTTGAATATGACATGTGACGGGCAAGGGAAGAAATAAAGGCAGAGAACTTCAAAGTCAATATCTAGTTCTTAGTTTTTTACAAGGTTGTGCATAAGCACTCCATTTTATCATAATCCTAACTCATAGCTCTTGATCACAATGTATTAAGGACTATTAGAATGGTCACAATATTGCCTGATTACAGTTGGAAGGTTTTTCTCCTGAGAGGCCAGAAGCAAGGGGCTTTGGTCAAGTCCCCGAAGTCTGTGATTGGCCAAGCTAGACTGAGCCATCAATGTCTCTCCTTTCTGTTTGTTTTCAGGCTGCTGTCTTCTGTGACAGTATCCTTTCCAGGGAATTGCTTATGTGTACACAGTGGCTCTGAGACTGAGCAGTGGCTATAACCTAGGCCTCATGTGCAGATAACTCTCTGGCAGCACAGGCAGCAAGATTCTGCCAATGTGCACGCTTTAAGGGTGTGGAGGGGGGGAGTGTGATTAGACAGTTCCCCTTATTCTCTGTGTAACCATTTTCTTGCTTTAGAGCTTGATGAAGTATTTCTCGCTAAATCATGCCTGGGAATGTAAGCTGGATCACGGGCATGGATCCACCTATCTAATAAACAGTTTGGACATCAGCAGTGTGCCCAGTTCAGTCTTATGAATTGAGGACCAAACAGTAAACAAGACAGGCAGATGCCTGCAATCAGGAGCCTTTCAGTCTAATGAAGGGTTGCCCAGGTGTAAATCTGTTACTATGCAAAGTGATGTGCTCTACAATACGAGGAAGTATAGAAGTCCCGCTATGATGGCCATATGTGAGTTGTCTAAATCAAATACTTAGGAAAATGAAAGGGAACATTATTAATGATTATATCAGGACAGCAGGTACCAAATATAGCCCATTTTGAACACATTGGAATACCTGGTCACCCTAGTTGTGAAAATAAAGAGGAACTTTAAAAAAAAAAAAAAAAAGATTTTTCAAAGAGGAGGTTGAGAGAAAGCTCCCTGGAAGAGACAAGCAACAAGCTGGCTAGCAATGACTTTCCTACAGAGAGGATTCCCAGGATTCATACAGATACTTGTGTGAACAAGAGATTCAGAAACGAACTTTATTCGTCCTATCCACTGGGCAGGACAATTGCCAGTCACCTTTAGTCTATGGCACCCCTTGTACTGCTCGATACCCCCATGTGCCAATGTCAAACAATCCCTCCATCAGATTTCCCAACCCCCACACTTCAGGAAGTAAAGCCCTTTTCAGAAAGCCTCAGACCTAAGCTCCCATTGCACGACCAGTGCCCTCTCCAAAAGACTTAGGACTCCTCCATTTCTCCAGAAGCAGGTGTGGTCAGAACAAGGCCTCTTTCTAGGCCCCAGACAAGGACAATTCATCTACCGGTTCCATGACAAGTTTTGCCCCTGGTTGAATCAATACTTTCCAGTAGGAGTTTTTTTCTAAAGTCACTTCTCACATCTTTCCCCCGCTGTTTTCTTGTTTAACTCCTGTGTCCCCAAGGTATGTCACAGGTGTTTTCTCACAGTTGTTATAGCCCCTGTCACTCATGTTCTGACAAATTGCTACAGCAGCATTCTCCAGTTCCCACACTTTATTCACAAGAAGACATCCTCAGTTGAAGCAAGAAAAAAAAAAAAAGCAAAGCAATATCTGACCAGGAGGTAGTGAAAAAGGGTCCCTTCACTATGAGGTCCTGCCAGGTTTTAAATGATATTTTGATCAAGTATTCGGTCAAGAAGCCATAAGCCTACAGTGGTGGCGCTACAAGGTAGAGGAACTGGGATGAGCGTCCTCTCAGATGCTACAGTGAGGCAGATCCAGTGGGGAAGCCAGTAAGCAATCATGATGAGAAGATGCATGCAAAAGGCAGGCTCTCACCTTGACAGTAAGTTGGCCAGCATGCCCTCTCCAGCTAGATCTCTCCCACTGGGGGAAGACCAAAAAGCTGCTGAGAACACTTGGGTAAAAGACTGAAGTGAGCAACCTCAACTGCCTTGTTCAATCCAAACAAAATCTCTACTCCATTTGTTTGCATAGATGACCTTACTTTGGTGGCTGGAAGAAGTTCAGTGTATTTTGTGATAACTTTGTTCATGCTACTGCAATGTAAGAATTTTCAATGCACAGCCATGTATTTGTGGTGTGCAATTTGCTTTCTGATCCAAGCACTTCAGGCAGGGGACGGATTTATGTTGGAGTGGAGCTAGGATGGGAGGGGACAGGGAGCTGACTCAAAGGAGGTAAAGAGAACAGCAAGGGCTTTTGAATAAGTCACTGAATTTATCATCTCACTCAGAAGGTACACAGTGTTCTAACCCAGGCCTTAGAACTCAGAAAATCCCCTCCATTACCAATGAAGACAGCCTGTCATCTGTCTGTCTGTCTGTCTTTCCTTCTCTCATAATCTCTCTTTCTTGACAAGATAAGGCTAATCTTATTGTGTGATGTTTTTATTTGAAAGTTCTTTATAATAAAGTTTTCATTTTCAAAACATAGAAATACCCTTTGTCTTTAGACAATAAAAATAAAGTCTCGCCCTGTAGCCCAGGCTAGCCTAGAACTCACTATATAACACAAGTTGGCCTCAAAGTCATAGCAATGCTCTTGCCTCAGCCTCCTGAGTGCTAGAATGACAGGCAGGAACCACTACATCAGTCTCCAATAAAAACATTCTAAGCAACGAGAATGTCACATAGCCTTTTCCACTTGGAACTGTCAATTATGAGGAGCCCCTGGTGTGGTGTGTCAACTTCACGCTGACAATCAGGAGGGAAAATGAAAGGTGGAGGAGGAGGAGGGCGTGATGGATGGATCCTTTTTGGTATGCGCAGCTATGTTCTACCCCCCCTCCCCTTACGTGAGCAGCTGCACACAACAATGGGTAAAGCTGCACTGTCTGCTCTCATTCCTGAGTCTACATTCCGCCTTCCTGGTGGGGCCAGATCAGGGTGCAACAGACCCACAATCAGAATCAGGTAAAAGAAAAGACCTGTAGACTGAGGACCACCCTGGTCTCTCCTTCCTTCACCACCCAGCCAAACATCAGAATGTTCTACATAACTGGCTACACTGCAGCTTGGTGTCTGGGTATATATCACTCCTCCTCAGACATGAGCTTCGTTCTTTTCAGCGAGCCCTGTTAGATGTCTGAGGAAAATGTCATTTACAAATTGAAAAGGAATAGTTCCCCAGTGGACTAAGTGTAGTTGTTACTACACTGGCCCAAACAGACACGATCCCCATGAGAAGGAGTCACCTGCACATACACACTTCCCACGTTGATGACAAATGCATGTGACCTGCTACCTCAGGTTTTGTGTCAATAGCTCAGATGCTTTGTAAAAGGCCACCATGAAGAAGGTTTAAAATGAAGGACAACTGGCAGCCTCGTGTCGTGACCAGAGTGACGATCCTGATCAGGATGAACCTGCCCCAGAGGCTGGGTGTCCCCAACGGGCAGAGATGGAGCAAGAACAAGTTGCTGGTTTCTGAACCAACATTTGTGACAAACCCTCAGTCAAGTAAGGTGACTGTGCCCTGAAATATGAAGGATGTAAAGCCATCCTTACTGTTATTTCTGCTTTATTACCCACCCTTGTATTTTCTGCAGAAGGCTTGATGGCTTTAGTTTATGAGAACCAATTAATGTGTGACACATTCCAGGAATCCCATTCTTAATCTCCTTATCTTCTTCACCCCTGTCTCAATTCCCCCTCTCTTCTTTGCACACACACACACACACACACACACACACACACACGCCCCAAATATTCTTTCCATAACATTGGCACACCATAGGCTAGGCAATGGGTCTATATGAAGCAGATGCATAGCAGATGTGTGTAATGGGGGTTCCTCAGGCTTCTGCATGTCACATCTACAGCATGTCACAACTAAGGAAAGCTGGGTTATAGCCTAGGTGGTTAATCTTTGATAGCAGAGGTAACTGAGACCCAAAGATGACAGCAACCCAGGTAGTCTGTGATCCTCTCAAAATCAGAGCAAAGATAAGTCACCTGCATCTTCCAGCTCCAGCAGTAAATGGGTCCCATAGGACAAGGGGAAGATGAGAATAGTGACATATCAGTTCTCCTAGCCCTGTCTGCAGTTTCATGAGGCCTCACAGTCCTGAGAACTGAAATATCAAATGCTGCTATGAACCCCACAACCAGCTGGGGAAAGCAAGGCTGAAACCAGGTCTTGATCTCCAGCCCTTCCAAGGTCCTGCCTGCCACTCCAGCCTCCTAGCTCCTCAGTCAGCTGAGACCTGCAGCTCTGCTGAGTCTCCACTTTACCCACACAGCACTGACTCAGAGCCATAGCTCCAGGCCACAGCCGTTGTTGAGGGAGGGGTTATATGAAGTACGTGACTAGCAGTTCTGAAGGCACAGACACAGAGCTCCAGACCCAGGCCTCCCTCCCTTCTGCTTAACATAAACCCAAGTCAGTAGAGGAAAGCCACAGTGAGGTTAGTGCATTCCTGGCTGATACAGAAAGTCTTTGTCCAAGGCTGCCAGGCCACTGGCTGCAGCTGACGCAGGCTGTCAGGCTCTGACTGCACATTCCCTCTCTGCTGAAAAGTGAGCAGGTCAGAATCTCATTCAGCCATGGAAGTGTGAGCATGGTCTTGAAGCTTGAAGATGGTCTACATGGTTAATCTTTGATAGCAGACAAGCATGAGCTTCCCTCCAAGAAGAGACCCACAAAAGCATATAAACATAGACATGCGCACACAAACATGTGCACGCAGGTATATGTACACAGAAATGTACATGCATATTCAGATACATAGACATACACAAGTACATACGGAGACACTCACATACACATGTGCACATATAGACATACTTTCATGCACATATAGACACATTTATACAAATATATGCAGAGATATCATATAAGCACAGACACAGGGTCACAAATATGCACAGATACACACACAGACAGACTTTCACACACAGAGATTCAAAGGTGCACACACATACAGAGGGAGGGAGAGAAAGAATGTGTGTGTGTGTGTGTGTGTGTGAGAGAGAGAGAGAGAGAGAGAGAGAGAGAGAGAGAGAGAGAGAGAGAGAGAGAGAGAACATGCTAGGAACAAACACTGGAGACTATGCATGTCTAGCAATAGTCTAAGATTTCAAAGGATTCTGGCATCCACTACCAGGAACAAAGTCCTAGGACCAAAACATGCCCAGTTCCAAATGTTTCATCTCAGTAAAAGAAGAATGTCAAGGCCTACCTGGAGAAACTGCTGTAGACTAGCGTAAAACATGTTGTTAGTATCTGCATCAATAAATCACAAGGCACGCCAGTATTAGTTGGGACATCTTTCCTGTATTTAATCAACTTCCCTTTTCCTGTCCTTCCTATCCACCAAGGTGATGTCCACCCCAGTTCTCATGTTGAATTTACTGGGAAAAGAGAGGCCACCTAGAATCATATTACTAACATTAGACATTTAGAATCCTTTTCCACAAAATAAGAAATGTAGTGAGCCTGCCACACAGCTGGGACTGTAGTTTAGGAAGTCAATGTTATGTGGTGTGGACTGGGGGAAAGGAGACCTGCTGTAGATGTCAGAGGAGATGTCATTAGAAAGAGAGACATACAGGGAGATATTGCTAGTATCTGCATCAATAAATCACAATGCGGTCACTTGATGGGGCCTGGTCCTATTCTTTCCTTTGACTATGAGAAGATAAACCTGCAACTTCTCGGTGCAGCTTCCCAGTTCTGCTGTACTGACTTGAGCTGGCTTCTAATTCTGGCAAGTGATTTGCCTCCCTAGAAAATGCTGCCACTATTACAACCACGATTATATACAGACAACAGCAGATTATGTCTTCGACATCTGTATCTCCAAGCTTCTTAAGAATGTGGCCTTGTATCTCTTTTTTAAACATAATGATGTACTTGACCCCAAGGTGATTGGCAAAACTTAGCCTCAGCCTCTGTCATTAGTATGAGGAAATCTGTCACACAGCAAGAATAGAAACACCCACCTAAAGCTCCTCTCTTCCTGAAGTCTGCTTTGACCTGTAGTTGGCTATGACAAGCCACATGGTCCTTTGGAGTGCTGTCATTTGCCTTGGACAAATGACCTTTCTGAGCTTTAGGGCTGTTTAATCAGAGCAACCAGTGTGTAGAGCTACATGGAAGGCACCAGCCACACAGTTCAGTGCTGGGAGGGGGCACCTATTAGCAGTAAGTTGTCACACTTTGTGACTGGTCCCCACCAAATTTCCCATAGACATTGCCTTAATTCTTTTGATACCTGTCATACCCACATAGGAAAAAAAAAAAAAAAAAAAAAAAAAAAAGCTCTTAAAAAGTAGAAGAATATGGAAATTTCTTTTTCCGTAGCTGATATAAAACAGTCCTGGAATAAGAGATCCAGGAGAGACCTTTGTAGCCTTCAGAAGCTCCAACTTGACTCCACGTAAACTATCAACAGACACCATGCTCCCTCTGGCTTTGGATCGGTAGCTGTGTTACTTAGTCAGCACTTTACTCACCACTGTAGAAAGAGATCCACAGAAATCACTGTTAGAAGCAATGATTCCCCCACTCTCAAGAGCCTTATGATGAATGGTTTTACAGAGCAACACAAGCGTGGCACAGGTCAACCATCTCCGTCAAAGGACAGTGCTGGGGAGACAGCTGGACTGATCACAAGCCAAGTTCTAAGCCAAAGTTGGAGGGGAAGAAAGAGCTTCTAACTATGGCTAGGAAGTGAGATGAGAAAGGAACAAGAGTTTAGAGCATGTTGTCTTCCCGTGGGTCCAGGGAGTGGCTCAGGAGTGGGTTTACTTATACAGTGAAAGTCTCAAGCCAGTGAGAGCACAGGCAGTAGAGGTTCTCAGTCAGCTAAGGATAGTTGGGGCCATTTGCACAGGGATATTCTAATGTAGGAGCTTTAACTGGCTGAACTTTGGAAACACCGGGGGAGCTGAGAAACACCCTGATAGATGTGTGGTCTTTTCCACAGAGTCGGGTCTCTTTGGTGCAGCCAAGTAATAAAGATGTCTTGCAGCTGGCATGATTCTGACTCAGGGAACCACTTCCCTACATGGTAAAGAGAATGGAATCAGAGCAGGAAGTCCACAGCATTTGCTTGGTCAATGTAAAAGGTCTGGGGGTGTAAAGCCAAAGGTGAGGGGTGTCCTAAGTGATCCATCCATGCTTCAACCTTAGGGTGATCTAAGGCATCCTTCCAGGGCCTTTTTTTTTGTTGTTGTTGTTGCCTTGATGCCAGCCACCTCTTGCCCCCTGTACCCACGCATTCAATACCAGAAGGAAACCGTAGTGTCTTGGCCTGATAGAGCATCTATTGTGAGAAAGGGGAAGTCAGGCTTTGCTGAGTGGGCGGGCCTCGCCTCTGCAGGCTATCTAGACAAAGAGTTGTTTGGGAACTGCTAAGTTCTGATTATAATTTGAGCTCCTTCATGCTGTTCGCATTGACCAATATCATGACATGTGGCAAGGGCAGGGAGAAGGGTGCAAGAAGCAGGAAAGAGTCTTGAACACAGGAAGAATAGTGCTTCAAGCTCAAGGGAGCTCTGGAAACTTCTCTGACTCTAATTCATCTGCAACTGTAATGACCAGACCTGATAAGTTGCTATCCTAGAATTCTGGATCTATGTCTCAGTTTTGGTTCATATATCCTCACCCAGCTATATGATGCTCTGTGTGCTTCTAAAACACAAGGGAAGTACTACTTTGGGGTGGCTGATAGGGTCATTCTTCTCATTGACTACCACTCACGTGCTAGACACACTTAGCCTTCCAATCATTTTCTACAACATGATTCTGCCACGCACTCATGAACAGAGTTGATCGATAACAGTTCTTGACCCTGGTGGCCCAGTCAGATACATTCCCCAAGAGTTAATTCTGAAGGAGTTTCACTTTGTCCACATAGCTGGACAGCTTCAAGGGAGGATGGCTCCTGCTGAAGGACCATGAAAGAGAGGAAGGAGGAGTCTCATGGACTAACCAGTAACAGATCTCTTCTCTGGCACCAGTACCTATTTGAGGTCCTGATACATCCCTGTCCCCGAACTCTACCATACAATTATAACTTCAGACTCACAAATTATCCTTTAAAAATGTGAGCTGCCTCCAGTTTATTTGTGTTATTTGGGATCTGGCAATGACAAAAACATTTATGTAATGTTTCCATTTGTGTGATATGTTTTTTTTCCTAAGGTCTCCTTACATATTTAATTTATTTAATTTTGGGGGAGAAGGTGATGTGACAGGCTTATTAGTGTAGCCCTGGTTGTCCTGGAACTCACTCTGTAGACCATATTAACCTTAAACTTAGATATCTGCCTGCCTCTGCCTCCTGAGTGCTGGGAACGGTACCTTTATGTGTAAGTACCATTATGACCTCTAATTTATAGACAAAGAAATGATAGCATAGAAGATTAAAATACCTAAAATTATATAAGTCAAATAATATAAAACAGTACAGCCCTGTGAATCCATAGTCAGATTCTACTTACAACTTACTTATGGAAGCTCCATCAAGGGATAAGTTGCACAGTTTGTAGTTTACAGCAATATGACCTATGGTAGAGAATGGTCAAAGGACCATCATTCAGGAAAGGGCACCAGAAGCCAGAGTGGTCAGGTGCAGAAGGACAGCTATCCCTGAGATGTCAGACCAGGATGGAAAGCCTTCATAGACGGTGGACAAGTAGCTAGCAATATGGAGACAGAAGTGATATGGGATGAGCCAGAGTGAATTCCAATATTTCCCACAGAGTACAAGGTGGTGCTGAGACCCAGACAGAGGAGATCAGGTGTGGTAGAACACTGGGTGATATGAGTTGAAGAGGGCGATAACCACGGCATTTGGAAACATCCTTCAGTGTTGTGGGAAGGGAAGGAGGGAGAGAGAGCTGTAGAAAGAGATCATGAGGTCTGAGTAGGCCAATAAGAAATGGAATGGGTGTTGGTGCCTGTTTTGGGGGTTCCCTTCAGACATGCTCTAGTTTGCCATAAAGGTTCAGGGACAACATTTCTTTTCTTTCACTTCAAGAACCTGCTGCTGGAGGTAGGAAAATGATAGTCAGCCTGCTAGCCATCAGGTAGTCTCAGAGACAGTGTTCACTGTGAGCACAAGCCATGACTGAGGTCCTTAGAGAAGGGACTCAACCCCAGGCCAGCAAACAAGTCCATGGATTCTGAAATACAGCCAGGTTTTATACCTATGTCCCCAACCTGGTTTTAGAAAAGTAACTGCTCATTGTCAAGACAGAGAGGCAGGAACAAAAGCTCCATGATGTGTCAAACCTTTTTTCTGTGGCTTTTTTTTTTTTTTTTTTTTTTTTGCATAATGTGAAAACCTTCACAAGCTCAGGAGACAAGCAGTGGGGGAAGGGAGGAAGAGTTCCTTGACTGAGCCTCCAGCATTAAAGTAAAAAATGGATTTCAATAAAACATGATATAAAAACAAGAAATAACTGTAAATGGAACTGAGAGCAAATGACATAAAACTCCAGCACAAGGCTTCTCATTGCAATTCTGGAAACTTTACTTCTCGCAGCTGCACGGCCATCAGTATTCAGAGTTCCTTTTTCTCTTTCCACTCCCCTGGATTTGTCACTTGTGGTGACGTATGGACGCTCTCTGGTTTCACATAGCTTTTGCTGTCCCTGTAAACCTCAGGCGACAGAGGCTGGGCAAGGGTCCAACCCTCTTCAGGAAACAAGCATGATCAAAGGGAAGGTCAGGGCCGGTGATGGAATGCACCTTCTTCTCTTGCCCACAGCTTCCTGTAAGGAGCTGTGAGCATCTCTAAGGAGCCCAAGAACCCTCTGGATGCCTCTGCCAGGGAGTTTCATAATTATCCATTAGCAAAACAGAAGCCATGGTTTCCAGTGGGGAGAAGGCTCCTAAGAGAAAGGAGTGAAGGAGGTTCTACTACCATCAGGCTGTGAGGGAGTCAGAGTAGGGTAAGGACAGGTGGGGGACATTGCTGTAAGTGACAGAAAACTCACAACACTGAACTGAAGAGAACACAAACAAGCCTTTTCTAATCAGGATGATTTTCAGTGGGAACTTAAAAATTGGAACCTCTGGTACCTGACCGAAGACAATCCTCCAGTCCAGATTGGATGTCTTTATCTTCTGGAACATTCTATCCTTTGCTTTCTGGGAAGTCAGCCAGCCCATGCCAGCCCTGCCAGCTGCCCTCCATTCTATCAGACCTGGGGGAGTCCAGAGTCAGTGACCTGTAAAGTCTCCTCCTCTCAGAGTCTAGGATTCTGCACTCTGGTTAGCTCGTACAAAATGCTACTTTCCGTGGTGTTCACAGTAGATAAGGCCCTGTTTGTTGGAGGGTGCCCGTGTGCCATCTTCTCATTTCTTATCTTAGGCCTGACAAGTGGACATTATTCCTCCACATTACATCTGAGGAAACAGAGACTCGA
>CM052706.1:67693183-67709701 GCA_028551405.1 Uromys caudimaculatus
TGGTGGTGGTGGTGGTGGTGGTGGTGATGGTGATGGTGGTGGTGATGGTGGTGGTGGTGGTGGTGGTGATGGTGGTGGTGATGGTGGTGGTGGCCATCGCAGGAAACTCCCCTGACCCAACAGTGGGATGTAAAACCGAGCCCTCTCTCTGCAGAGTATATCAACTTTCTGTGAAGTTATGCTTCTCTAATATGGGTGACTTGACATGATAAGAAGAGCCACTTATTGAGTATGCTATGCTAGGTATTGGGCTGGCCCGTTACAAATGATGCCATTCCAACCTCATCAACAGCCATAGAGTAGCCACAACTATTCTCTTTATTTCTAGACTTGGAAAGGTCATCACTTCTTGTCTCGGGTTTCCAACAACCAACTCACTAAAGAGCACCTGCCAGGGGCTCAGTTTTTGACCATGTATGGGCACAGTCTCAGCTCCTAGCTGACAAGCCATCACTCCTTGCCTAAACTCTACAAACCCCCATTGCTTTAGTCTGGATCCTCAACTTAATTGACCTCCACCTCTAAGATCAGTGAACCTGCCTGAAAGCAGCTTCCTAATAAACCTGCCTTTATCTACTTTTAATCTGGTCTAATCTGGCCTGTATCTGCATCGCCGAAGCTGAGTGGTAATGCTTATTATCTGGCTCCAGAGAGTAAGTGCCGAAGAAAACTTGGATGTTTCCATTTTTTAACTTCAAAATCAAACTGTGGACTTCTGTCCCAGCTGCCTCCCAGATAATTGTCTCTGAACCCAACACTGCACTGTGTTCTAGACAGGCCCTGAACTCATTGAGGACTTCATCAGAGATGGGCTGCTCATGAGTATTATGGAAGCCAAGCCAAGTTGACTTGATGACTTTGCAGGAGCACGGCCTTTTGTCTAAGCCACTTGTTTCTTCTCAGTGTTTCCCAGCTACTTGGTACTAGGATGACAGGGATTCAGAAGGCTCTGTCCTTCAGAACCTGGGATCAGGGAGACTTTTCTCTACTTAGCAGGTAAGCATGGACCAGATTGGTATGAGACTAATCCCTGGTAGGTATCCATTTGTTATAGACAGAAGCAAATCACAGGTCATGTGTTCAGCCTGGAGAACAAAGGCAAGTGCCAGGCAGTGTTGGAAAAGAGATACCAAAGATTCAGTGAGGATCCACTCCATCACAGTATTTTCCAAACAAATGACCTTGGCGGTCACTGTACCATTTTTGGAATCAGAACACAAAAGAACATGCTCAGTTACTCAACAGGGCTATTTCAAACAGAAGGCTACTTTCTCCGTTGGAGGAGGACAGAGCCTCTGTCTATCCAGCACTCTGTCCTTGTAGTAATTCAGAAGTCAGTGGCTACCCCTGTGCCCTTAAGGTGATGGTACACATCTAGAGGGACCAAGATTCTCTGAGAGAGCTGAGGTGTGGCTCCTGCCAGGGCCTTCACAGCTCCAGGTTCAGCACTGGTAGCCAGGCTTGGAAGAGAAAGTCTGCTCCCTGTCAGAAGTGCTTTGAAGTCTCTGCTTTCATCTCCTGGTTGCTTCACCAACTAGAAGTGACAGGGAAGGATGAAATGCAATTTATTCACCAGTGCAAAAGGCTCATTTCCAAAGCACAATAGCTGTGTCAGACAGCAGGCCGTCTTCAGGAAAGACAAAAGGGGGGAAAACCAGATAAAAGAAGACTCATTGGAAACACAAGATATGGTGTGTGTGTGTGTGTGTGTGTGTGTGTGTGTGTGTGTGTGTGTGTGTGTGTAGGAGGATTTGAGGGCTGGGAAGGTCCTGACTACTGGACTATGGGAGGAGTCAAGAACCTGAGAAAATTGTACTCAGAGCTGTTTGGGAATAGAAAATGGCTACTCCCCTGCAGATGGCTCTGATGTATGAGAAACACAACTATGGGTTAGAAATAGGATCATGGCACTGGGTGAAGGATTCTGGCATAAGGCAAAGGATGAGACCTTCCTCAGCAACCCCATCTGCCCCTTTTCATACCCCACCTCAGCAGCAGGAGAGGCTGGGATGCAGGTCTGTGGGCATTTTCAAGCAATTCCCATGAGGCTGGGGTAATCTTTGGGGGCCACGCTTAGGTCATCAGAAAGCCATCACTTTTCCTTTCTGAGCCCCTCAGTTCCTCAGCAAAAAACTAGAATGATGTGTCTGCTAGGTTAGGATGAATGAAAATAACATGTGGAAAATTCCATTACGGTGCTTAACATTCAAAAGGCATTCAAGACAGAAAAACAAAAACACAACACAAAACAAGCAGAAAACTCTTTGCTTCTTCTATACCATGCAACTCTGACTTGTTGTTCAAGCAAAATTTGAATTCATCCTACTGACCTTCCTCTGGGCTTCTAGAAGAAGCTCTCTCTGCTCCTGCACCATCAGGCATGGCATGACTGCACCCACATTTCCCCCACATCCTCTGGAGCACCCATACTCACTCAACAAGGGTATGCTAACTGAATTCACATTTGCATCACATGGGGAAATGAACATTGATCTAGAACCAAGCCTCGCCAACATAAAGTGAACATCTGGAATTCAGGGATAAATCTGCAATGTTAGTGCAGTAATCAGACCTCCTTCTGCATCACTAGCAGCTTTGGTTGTTAAGTTTCAAAAGTTTGGCATTGTCATTCAGCAGCAAGGAGCTGTCTGCTGCCGTCACAGTCCCCGAGCTGCTGATAGATGCTCATTTTCAACTGAACTGAACGGGAAAGCAGAATATTTATATGAAGGGTGTGCCTCATTTGTTCCCAATGCATTTCCCTTTCATGTTCATACTTTTATTATGTCTTGACAGAAAATGATTTATCATGGATATTGTTACCCATGGTATTTGAGACTTTTTTCTTCATATGTAATCCTGAGATTGACAGGTTTCTCTTAATTCAAACTCAAAACTGCAAAGAATGTGTAAACGGGAAGGAAGGGCTCCTGGTCTAAATGGAATTTTAAAATGAAACACTAACCACAAACTTTAAGTCGTTTTGACTCAATTTTAAAGCTGAAAATATTTCTACCAATTTAATCTCTATATTTCACTTGTATTGTTATTGAAATTTTATAAATGTTTCATCATTCAAGATGGGCAAAAATTTATTCCTTAACTTACTTAAGCAACACACATTTGATTTCTTTTGCCATTTAACTCCTATAAGGTTCACAATCATGTATTTGCAAATAAAGATAACAGCTTTCACAATGGTTGTGAATTGTTCAACATTTGACCTTGCAATAATATATGTATATTCCTGGCTAAACTGACAGAATTTCAACATAGAAATCACATGGGAGAACTGACATATAACTTTCATACATGTGATTACCTCCATATTTACATTTCAAATGGATTATTTGGATGGAAGTAAATCTTGATGCAATCCATGTTTGCATTACCAGTGTTAGAATGCTGGAGTTATACACAGTAGCTCTACAAAAACTCAGAATGAGTCTGAATGGATGTTGAACTCCATGCCTGCCCAATGCTGGCAGATGGAGGCCAGTGTTGGAGGTCAGTGTTAGATGATATGCAAAGTGGAATACCATACTGATATGGCATAGACTTAACACAGTCCACTGTCTTCTCAGACTTTACAGTCATGATCTCTCTTGGGTCAGAGTTTCTTCTAACTTCCTTCAAACAATTTGTGATCATCTCATCCCTCAGGCTGTCATGACACATATGATACCCTTTCTAATATGAAAGGTCTTTTATACTTCTTCACAGCCAGCTTATTCACGTCACAGAAGGTATCTTGGGCCAATAGAGAGCATTCATTTTCCTGTTTCTCTGTAGCATAGCCTCCAGCACTGAATATCTTTGACCTCCACGAAGTATCATAGTTGTTTTCAGGGAAATAAGGGCTAGAAGAACATCAGAAGAGAATAAACAGTGCACACTGAAAGTGTATAACCCACCTGTACTGGCTAGTTTTTCGTGTCAACTTGACACAAGCTGGAGTTACCAGAGAGAAAGGAGCTTCAGTTGAGAAAAATGCCTCCATGAGATCCAGCTGTAAGGCATTTTCTCAATTAGTGATCAAGGGGGGAGAGCCCCTTGTGAGTGGTACCATCTGTGGGCTG
Source organism: Uromys caudimaculatus (assembly GCA_028551405.1). NCBI lineage: Eukaryota > Metazoa > Chordata > Mammalia > Rodentia > Muridae > Uromys > Uromys caudimaculatus. The sequence continues at coordinate 67,697,263 of CM052706.1, forward strand.
GTAGTCTTGGGTTCTATAAGAGAGCAGGCTGAGCAAGCCAGGAGAAACAAGCCAGTAAGTAACATCCCTCCATGGCCTCTGCATCAGCTCCTGATCCCTGACCTGCTTGAGTTCCAGTCCTGATTTCCTGTGGTGATGAACAGCAGCATGGAAGTATAAGCTGAATAAACCCTTTCCTCCCCAATTTGCATCTTGGTCATGATGTTTGTGCAGGAATAGAAACCCTGACTAAGACACCACCTAACGGCAAAGGCACACAGAAAGGTCTACTAAGAAATTTCTTTGACTGAGAGGCCATAACAACTTTAAGAATATATATATATATATATATATATATATATATATATATATACACACACACACATATATATTGTATTCTCAGCCTCTACTGTCATGATCTCTCTTCTAACTTCCTTCAATTTGTGGTCACCACTATAAATATGTAGTCACAATGTATGTATGTATATAATTTTCAAGATAGTTGGCCCTAAATAAATTTACAATGATTATCTGTTTTTATGTGTTTTGCTCTCATCAGACTTTGTTAAACTGTGTCTCAGTTTTTAATACTATTAGTGGTTTAACCCAAGGCTTTGTACATGCTAAGCAAGTATTCTATCACTAAGCTACATCTCCAGATCTTGTGTCTAATTCTTAAAGTAGAAACTGCTATATTTCAGGAGGCTTATAAACATGAGAGGAATGAAGGCATGAAGGGTTATCAAAGGAACAACTCCCATGGGCACTATGCCTCTAGGTGTGAAAATCTGGTCCAGTAAAGCCTTCTAGGCACTGGATAAAATTGTTCCTGGAACCAGTCTTGAAATTGCCTGGTCAGTGGAGCAGGACTTTTGAAGATCTTAGTCACTGTGGTTGGACTGTACACAGAGGGAGGACAGAGCCTTACTTCATGTGGCTCAGAGAATGGAGTGCTATATCAGCCTGTTTCTGAATTGGTCCTGATTCTATTTTCAATTGCTCAGCCTTAGTCTGGTATGCTACATGGCAAAAGGTACAACAATCTCTCCTTGCTCACTACATACTGAGATGAACAGAGCCAAAGTCTCTAGCATCAGGGAGGTGTTAGATATTGTGATTGGCATGATGAGGCCAGACAGGTCAGCTAGAACTGTCCCCCTCCTTGAGCTCACAGAAATGTATGAGTCTCTTTTTCTCTCTTCATGCTTCCCACCCCTTCTTGCTTGTTCTGTGCCTCTCACAGTTGGCTGCTCTATTGGACTATTCTATATTTAACTCTCTAAGGCTCATTAACTACAAAATCTCCAGCTTTACCACCAGACTTATCCATAGGAGTTCTTTCTCAGCTACAGTTACTCTTCCTTTTGAATATTAATTTCCTTTAGCACTTGGCCTATTAATCAGTTTAACAATGAAATTAAGATAATTATTTTAATGAGGTAATGGGTGATAAAGAGCAGACTATATACATTTATCACACAGCAGGCCAGAACATCTTGATAAAAGCCAGCCCTGTCAATAATACATGGGGTGCTCCAGGAAGGTCAGACTGAGGGACTGTTCTGTTTTGCTGATTTGAGTATGCCTGATCTGTCAGCGCAGTTGCATTTATGCTTTCAGGCCCCACAAAGTGGAGTGTCAATCACTGAGAGTGATGGGTTGTGATTTTTCTTTACTTTCCAAGGGTAGCATCTAGTGGCTGCTTCCTTGGATACCAGCTTCTCCCTCCCCTTTCTCTTCTCTACTGACTTTCTTCTCCACCATCTATTGCTCTTCATCTTCTTCTGCATCCACACCTTCCAGCTTCCTCCCTCCCTTCCCATTTGTTCTTGTCTATTCTCTCCACACTAGCAAGAGAGGTCTTATTCTTAGGGAGTACTGGGGTCTCCAGGCAAAGAAAGCAAGAGCCTCACACTAAGTCACAGATATTTGAAAGTACCAGAGGTCAAAGAAAGTAGGTTCTGTTTGTTGTTTTTAAGCTTCAGTCTCCAATGACCAAAGCCAAGAGCTTCTCTCACTCTTGCCTTATTTGACCCTCTAAAATCTACACTTCTCATGGGCTGGGACCCACGTAAAAACTATTGTGACTAGAAAATCTTGGCTTGAGAGTAGGGGCAATTTCTGCAATTCTCTTCTTGGACAAATGTCAAAAAGCCTGAAGTTAACAATTTAAGTAATATTTATACACCCATGTTCAAAGCAGCATTTATCATAAAATTAAAGAGGTATGGAATAGCCCAATACTCATCAATATGGAGAAACTATATTGTACACACATACAATAGACTTTCATTCAAAAAATGAATTTCCAATACATGCTACCACATAGGATTATTTTTAGTAAAATTATCATTGAATGATTTTACTTACATGAGGTACCTAGAACAGGCCAGTTTACAGACACAGAATATGGAATAGGTCATTAGTTGTGCTTTTTATAAGAAATCCAAGCCTGGCAGTGGTGGTGCATGCCTTTAATCCCAGCACTTGGAAGGCAGAGGCAGGTGGATTTCTGAGTTCGAGGACAGCCTGGTCTACAGAGTGAGTTCCAGGACAGCCAGGGCTACACAGAGAAACCCTGTCTCGAAAGAAATCCAAGAACTTTTTGTCCAGTGCTCATGATATTTCTGAAACCATTAGAGTTTTACATCTTATATGTGAGTTCAGGGTCCACTTTGAGTTAACTCTTTCGGACCTTGTGAAGTTCCGTTCAAGAGTTTTGTGTTCTCTGGTTGGTTGTTTTGGAGGTTTTGTCTAGATGTGCTTATTTAATTCCTCCAGTACTCTTTGTTGAAAGGCCATCAGCTCCTACTGACCTGCTTCTGCTTTCCCTAAAGCGCAGTTGCAGGCTTTTGTGTGTTTCCATTCCCACGGTGTACGGTTTTCTTCTTCCGTTACTTACCTCGTACCAAATGGCTTTGATAACATTAGATGAAGGCTTAAGTCTTACAAGCTGGCAGTCCAGGGTGCAGAGTTGGTTCAGTGCTTAAGAAAGCCATTCCTCTTGCAGAGGACCCAAGCTGGGTTCTCAGGACCCACAGTGGGCAGCTCTAGTCAGTTCTGACTCTAGTTACAGAGCATCCAACTGCTTCTCCTAGACTCCCACCACACACATGAACACACACACATGCATATATATAATCATGCACACATGCACATGTGCACATGCACATGTACACACATGCACACACAAACGCATGAATAAAATAAATGAATAAATCTTTGGACTCTGGAGAGACGGCTCAGCAGTTAAGAATGCTTACTGCGCCGGGCAGTGGTGGCGCACGCCTTTAATCCCAGCACTTGGGAGGCAGAGGCAGGCGGATTTCTGAGTTCGAGGCCAGTCTGGTCTACAGAGTGAGTTCCAGGACAGCCAGGGCTACACAGAGAAACCCTGTCTCGAAAAAACAAAACAAAACAAAACAAAACAAAACAAAACAAAACAAAACAAAACAAAAAGAATGCTTACTGTTCTTGCAAAGGACTAGAGTTCAGTTGCTAGCAACCAAGTCAGCCAGCTCACAAATGCTTGTAATTCCAGCTCCAGGTGATACAATGCTTTTTCCGAGTTTTGTGGGCACCCCCCACACGTTTTATTTAAAATAAAACGAAATCTTATAAAATCGGACAGAATGGCTTCTCCTACTTCATTCTTTTTTTCAAAATTATTTTTAACTGTTCTAACTTCTAGTTTATATATATTCTCTCTCTCTCTCTCTCTTTCTCTCTTTCTCTCTCTCTCTCTCTCTCTCTCTCTCACACACACACACACACACACACACACACACACACACACACAAACTCTGTAAGATTGTGAAAGGAGTTACATTAAACCTGTGCATCAACTTAAAATTGATACAGTCTCTGTGATGCTTAGCAATCCTTGAACAGGCTCTACTCTTTATTTATTTAGGCAGTGTATTCTGTTAGGGTCACTGTTGCCTTTGCTTTGTTGTTGCTTTGAGTGACAGTGAATGGTATTATATTTTACATTCCTCTGTCCCTATGCTCTCTGCTGGTATCTAGAAATATAATTGATTTTTATATACTCGTCTCAGACCCGGTAACTTTGCTGAATTGATTTATTCATTCTCAGAAGTTTTTATAGGCTCCTTGAGATTTTCCTGCATGGAGAAGCATGTTGTCTGCAAACTCAATTTTATCTCTTCCTTTCTGATCTGAATGTCTGGCATTTCCATTAAAATCTGCAAGTTTGGGATATTGTGAAAACTTGGATCATATGTACACTGTGTGAGCTGGTTTCCTCTGACCCTGTGCTAGTTGGAGAGGGGCAGGTGCTGCTTCACAGTTGCCAAGTAAAAACGGAAGCTCAGTCACACTAGGACCCCTGGAACATGGGGCTCCTCACTAAAGCTGGATAGCTGGAGAGTCTTCACTGATGTCAGCTTAGCTGACACACTGTTGACACTGCAGAGGCTGGCAGAGTGCTGACTCTCTGCTGGGCCTCCTCTAATACCCCCCTGAAGCAGAAGAGGAGGCACAAGTCCATCTTTGCATCTAATCCCTGTTGGTGCTACAGAGATGGGATGAGAAGGAAGATGTGTCATCAAAACCTGTGTTCTATGAGAGCCTTTTTCTGGTACCACCCAGCATCCTTTGCTTCCATGGGTGAGACTGGGGCCTTAGATTCTCCTATGCTACTTCACTATGGAGAACAGTTACTATCTAAAGGCATCTTGTCTTGCTAGGTTGCCCTGTCCCTCTTTCTTGGCTGGCAAGAGCAGGTCTCAGTGGAAGCAATTCTTGTTGTCACGTTTGTTGTTCCTTCTGAAATCACACCAACTTCCTTGGATCCAAGCCTGGGATATGTGAAGTAAATGTAAAATCCAATGATGTTAACGAGTTAGACTGCAGAATATTGAAATGTAACAAGCTATTCAAAGATGAAGGCTGACTTTGTTCTCAGGATACTGAAGTATCAAAGTCGGTCCTAGGTAATTGGGAAATAATGTTAGCATGAAAGGCATGCTGGTACTAGCTGAGAGGATAGCACTCCTCTGGCTTCTTCTCTACGGTGGGACACTTGGGCTTAGGAGGTATTTCTAAAACAAATGCTTCATCTTTCTGTGTCCTCTACTCAGTCCCCATCATCCACACAGATACATGTGGAGCTGCCTTCCTTTCATAACTGAATAAAAAACAGTCTGAGCCGTTGACGATATCGACCTAGACTTCCAACCCCAGACTTGCAAGGACTCTCGGTTTCTGATATGGTCCTTCCTAAGGCCTTTTGAAAGTGGGTCTTCTGGGACCTGAGGGAGGATGCCAGCTGAGTCACATGTATGATGTCTTTAAGAGCAAGCACTGGGCAGGGATCCAGCACTCAGCAAACCTCCAGACAGGGTGTGTTGTCTCCAGTGGTGGGAGCCCAGCCATCTTTTTGCTCCTCCCACACACTCCTTCCTCCTCCCTCTACATTTTTGGCCCCATGCCCACCCCTGGCCCACTTCTCCGCTGTCTCACACACAGCAGGGATTCAGAGGCCCAGGCATTTTTCTTCTGTGAAGGAAACAGCCCCCTCCAGCCTGACGCCTCCCTGGGTTGATAAGACTCAGGCTCAGCCAGCCCTGGAGTCCGCTTCAGAGAAGGGGTGCACCTCTCTGCAGAGCCATTAGTATGTGACCAGGCTCAGCCCTCCTCCCCATTAGGAGAGGTGATAGGCAGGCTGTCTCACTGGGACCACTGTGCTGTCTGGTCTCTGATCAGGTCATCCAGTCTGTGTTCATTAGCAACAACAAGCGATTACTGAGGCTCTCAGCTTGCCAGGTGCTAGACCAACATTGCAAGCAATGCCTGACTTATTCATGGTGAGAACTCTCTATGGGTGATACTAACAAACCCCCACTCTATAGAAACAGCCAAGGTAATAACATCAGATGCTTAAATGATGTGCCAGGCACTGAGCTAAGCCCGCCATACCCACAAGATTTGCATATGTGGATCTATCCATCTGGGGATTGGAAATATGAGAGGAAAATTGCATCTGCACTGAACGTGCACAGATTTTTCTGTTGTTGTTATTCCCCAAACAATACACCAGAACAACTATGCACATAGTGTTTATACTGTATTAGGTATTGTAGGTAATCTAGAGAGGACTTATGTGCAGCTTATTTGCCAAAGCTGTTTTATATAAAGGACTTGAGCATCTAGGTATTTTGGAATCCATGTGTGTCTTGGAACATAATCCGCATTGATATCAAAGGACAATTATATTTAATGCACATGTATATGCATAAGCTGATTTGTTCAATCCTTATAGCATATCTATAAGATAGGAACTAATGTGATCTGTGTATCATCAGTAATCTGAGACTCTGAGATCAATGTCATGCCCAAGGTCACACAGCATGTGCATGCTAGGACACCAGGCTCTACAGCTACCCCTTAAACACTCTGCTCCAGTGCCTTTCACTATTAGCAACTGAGATTCCCATACCCACAGTTGTTATAAATCGAATATGAAATGTGCCCCCATAGGCTCACATGTTAGATGCTTGGTCCTCAATTGCTGGAGCTATTTTGGAAGGTCTTGGAAGCATGAAGATATAGTTGGAGAAAGTGGGTTACTGGGGACATATCCTTGGGGACTGTATTTTGTTGTGATCACTCTGTCTCTCTGCTTCCTGTCCTCCATGAGGTGAGTAGTTTCTGCCACATGATCCTATTGCTCCATTGTGGATGCAGAAAACACATACCCAACCACAGTAGACTGAGTCTCCTGAAACCAGGAGCCAAAATCAATCCATCCTTCCTCAGACTGTTGTTGTTGGTAAAAATGACAAGCATGTTTCCAAGAGGTCGGCACTGGGATCCTCCTTGGCCAGTCTTCCTCCCACTGGAATGCTGCTGTCTCTCATTCTGGAACAGCAGAGTGATCAGTTCCAGAGAGTGTGCTTGAGAAGAACCACTCAACTTTGAGATCTTTCCCAGCATCCCTTGCATTCCTTCCAGTTCCTGTGCTGAGAACAGACCCGAGAAAGCTCACAAGTCAACCCAAGTTCACAAGCATATCTAGTGACAGGCAGAAAAAACTGGGGTTAACATTTGAAATCTTTTCCATAGCCCTGAAACCAACAATCTGGATTACTTTGGGGAAATGAGATTTAATTCCCTTCCAAGCCCTGACGGGCTTTACAAGGAAGTCTTTGCTGTCTTCTTCAAACTCTCCCTCCCCCTGGCCTCCTATCCACACCCTTATCTGCTCTCCCAGAAGACAGCACCGCTTTGAAGGCATGTCTGGAGCCGTTCATGGGCACTAAGATAAAGACAGTCAGTGTTCCTGCTCAGAAAGGCTGCCTGACAGTGTCAGAACTCTCAAATATAACTCCAATTACCAAAATAAATGATTAGGGCACTTTCTCTCTCCTGCTCTCAGCGCTCCATTAAGCAAATGAAATAGAAGCACTCATAGACACTCCCTTTCCCCTTACCTTCTGCTGATTAACTGCATAATAAAAATGATATTAAGTAAACATAAATTTCAAAGAGACCATCTAAGTGACATGCCATCATAAAGATCACAGTAAACAAGAGTCATAGTTTTAGGTGACCTTGGCATCCTGTCTGACAGACCCCGAAGGATGCTCCGCTCTCCTGTGAGAGCCCTCTGGGGTTTCATCTTGCCTCTGTGCTGTCCCAAAGCATGTCCTGTGCTTCACTCAGCAAGACATTTCAGGAAGAACCCAGCTATCTGCAGGTGTTGATCCCTGACTGGTACCAAGTCCTGGGGTGACAGGAGAATAGAGACTCCGGGCTGCAGCATCCAGGAGGATTAACCTGTGAGAGACTCTGGTTAGCAGAGAAAGACTGGAAACCCTGCCCCACTTGGACTTCATTCCACAGAGCCTGCTCAGGTCAGTTTTCAGAGTGTAACTGGATGTCCTTCATATGACAAGCAGAGCATGTGGGAGTTAATGTCTGGAAGGCAGGTACCATGTAAACACCCTTAAAAGGTGGTGGAAACAGAAGGGTGGGGCAGGGGAATGTTATGACCTCATTTATAGAGAAATGCTTCCAGTTATCTGACATATCCATTCTTCTGTTTTTCTAAACACTTAGCAAAATAGAAATAAGTAAATGCTTGCCCAGCCAAGAAAACATATCTCCCAAATTGTGCTTATGATGGAAGCCTGGAAGTATCTCCATTAATATGAGGGAAAAGTTATGTCTAAGTACCCAGTGTTATTCAATTGTAATTTTTAAAATAGCAGTAAGAGATGAAAAATCGAAATGATGAAAGTAAATATTTTATAATTATTCTTGTAAAACCCCCAAACTAACTGTAGTACCATTATAAAATGGAAGAAATACACAGTGCTTTTATGCAAATTATTATTTATTTTTGAGATTATACTTTAATTGCATTTCTTTCTTCCTTTTTCTTCCTCCAAACACTCCCCTATGCCTTTCCCCAGTCTCCAAATTCATGACCTTGCCTGTAGTTCTTTGTGTCAGGTTGAAACCTCAGGGACTTTTACCTGTTCGGTCTGGCATGTCTATTAGTGTCATCCACGTTCAGTTCGTGTTTGGATGGTGTGGTGGTTTGAATGTCCTTGGTCCAGGGAGTGAAACTATTAGGAAGTATGGCCTTGTTGCAGTGGGCGTGGCCTGGTTGAAGGAAGTGTGTCACTATTGGGATGGGCTTGGAGACCCTCCTCCTAGCTGCCTGGAAGCCAGTCTTCTCCTGTTTGCCTTTGGAACAAGAAGTAGAACTCTCAGATCCTCCAGTACCATGCCTGCCTGGACAATGCCATACTTCCTGCCTTGATGATAATGGACTGAACCTCAGAACCTGTAAAGCCAGACCCAATGTTGTCGTTCAGAAGAGCTGCCTTGGTCATGGTGTTTCTTCATAGCAGTGGAAACCCTAACTAAGATAGATGGTCATGTTGGTGTAGCTTCTGATATTAATGTCGTCTAACAAATTATTTTAGAAAAGAACCTCTGCCCTATATAAGATTACATATACTTTTAAAATATAAAGAAATAAACTTTTTAAAATTCTTCTTTCTTTTCTTCATTTCCCTTCCTTCCTTCCTTCCTTCCTTCCTTCCTTCCTTCCTTCCTTCCTTCCTTCCTTCCTTCCTTCTTGTTTCCTCCCTCCCTCCCTCCCCCCTCCTTCCTTCCTCATTTTCCTCCTCCTTCTCTCTTGCCCTCCTTCCTTCCTGACTCACCACTTTTAAGCACAGGTATTTCCACTAACTCATCGGGCCACTCACATTCTTAGGAATCTTCTCTTTTCTTAATAAACTTCTCCATTTCTATTGCTCATTGCTGTTGGTCATAAGAAGAATCTGGACATTTCAGCAGATGTCTCAAGACTCAAATCAATATCTATAACACTGGCTGCCACTCAGCAGGAAGTTGGATGAGTCTCTTCTTGATTGTTTTGGTCTTGAAAGTCATCTTGTATTCTGGGATTGACCAGGGCAACCAGGTCCCTGTCCTCTCCATTTTCTAGCTCCCTGATAACTATACCCCGCCCCCAGCCATTGCCAAGAGCTCTAATCTCTGCCCTGTTCTAGTCTCTGTGTTCCCTGGTTCCTCGGGTACCTGTACCTGTACCCATCCAGCCACTCATAAAGAGAACAGGATGCTGAGCCAGTGTGTGCACAGAGGCTCCAGGATCCCTGCAGCAAAAGGCTCCCCAATACCCATATAGCTCAGGGCTATGGAAAGAACTCAGTTTATACTTGGCCCTGAGTTATTAAGGGAAAAGAATGCACACAAACACAGTGGAAGGCTCATATTTGCACATATGGTCATATGAGCTTAATTCACGTTTGTCCATGTGCATGTACATAGGCAAACAGCCAAAAGATTGACACCAAACACACACACGCGCGCGCGCGCACACACACACACACACACACACACACACACACACACACACACAAACACACCCCTGCATACCCGTTACTAATTAAGATTTGCCACCTCTTTTGTTTCCATTTGTAACTTTAGCATCAGCAATAATAACTGGGATAATGTGTGTGCCTTTAGTTTTTAGTGGATGAATAAACGGAGCAGACGATGACCAAAGAAATCCACCTTGGACTCCATTCTGAGTCTGAATCCTTGGAGAGAAGACAAAACTCCATATAGTGTGACAGGGACATCTGACCTTTCCCTTATTCTTAGTGAACTTCCAGCCAGGTGGAACTCAGGTGTCCCTGCACACCTGGTCTCTAAAACGGATGTTTCTCCCTAGGCAGAATTCCTGATTCTCCACCACGTTCTCGCTCTCAATCATATCTGCAAGTCCCTACATCTCAAGAAACATTGTTTTGATACCGCCCATAACATTTCCTGTTTTTCTTTATTTCTCAAACTGTGACAGATTTTTTTAGGAGCCCCATTGTGCCTACCAGGCCACCCTCCACCCTCTACAGTATGTCAGTTGCATGGAACTGGGGAGTAGCTTCCTTCCCACCAAGATGGGCTGCCTCCCAGCCTCGCTAGTCACCAGCAGTGAGTCATGAGGAGGGAAGGAGCCCTGCTGCTTCTCAACATTGCCTGGAGCTGGAACACATGGCTCAGGTTGTCCCTGCCCCGCCTCTGGCTTGAGGCCAGTGGCCAACTAACATCTGCTGGGGGTCTGGGACAGCGAGCAGCTCAACAGAGTAGCTTCACATCCAATCTCTCTCACATTTAACCCTTACATCAGTCCCGTGTGACATAAATTTCTATACTCCTTCTATAGCTGACAAAATAAGACTCCAGAAAGCCCAAGTTCACATAGCTAGTAGGAGACAGCACTGGAATACATCTGTTTGGCCCCTTTGCACTCTGCCAGGCTGGTCCATGGTCTGTATCCCAAGACCATAGTTGGGGAGGTATTGATGGTGATTACAGCCCTATACCAACTGGACCCTGTTTCTTCCTGGGTGAGGTCAGAGTCTTTCATTCCTGGCTGACCTCACAATGTCTTCTAAGTAGGCCTGCCTCATGTAGTTATATACTTGTTGTCTGCATGAATGGACCCGGATGATCTCCAAGGTGGACTGAACTCCAGCCAAGATTCCCCAGGCAAACTCTGCATTGGCCCAATGGGGGTGTCTCCTTCTTTCTAATGCACCAAGGTCTCTGTGAAGGCTTAGAAAGGCTGGGTTTTAAGAAACCAAGAATATTTAAATGTGTTGGAAAGCTTTCAAGAGAAACACTTTACTGTAGTCAAGGCTGCTGGCCAGATACTGTGAGGTTTTCTTTGACTCCTGAGCCTATCCAGGTGCCCGGATTCAGGTGCACACACCAAGGTGGAAGTAACCAGGTGTGCTTACTTGAACAGAGCCAAGAGTGACAAAGGGGGAGGCAGCAGAGGCTGCAGAGAAAAAGGAAGGAAGAACAGGCAGATGTACTATTGGAAGACTATAGTTTAAGAATTATTATTATTACTTCTAAAAATGGTATTTATAAGTGCTACAGCTCTGAGGGGAAGGTATCGTGGCAGTCAAGAGCCAAAGAATCCCACAAAGTCACACTGCACAAGACCTCACACAAGACCTTTATTGAGAAAGGCATAAGAGGGTGGCTGCCTCTACTTCAGGAGAATAACAGTGAAGAACTGAGCAGGAGGCAGGCTTTATGTAGAGTTCTTGGTTGGGGGGGTGGGCACTTTATAGGATGACCTGGGATTGGTAGAATTCTATGGCCTGACTTTGGGGTAAGCTTAGGGATTGGTGGGATTTTATAGCCTGATCTTGGGCTTTTTTTTTTCCTCTGTAGGTCACAGTTTGAGTGCCTGCATCTCAAGGAGTTGTAAAGGGTTGCTACAACCCTTAGAACAGTTTGAGGGTGAGGCCTGGCCACTGGTACCTCAAAGGGCTGACAGTAGTCTTATTGAAACTCTTTTCTATCAGGAAATGACAAAGGAAGATTTCTTGAAGTTCCTGCAGCCATAGGGAGTAGAACCAGGAGTGATGGCTAGATGGAACAGGTGGACAAATTTTATCTCAGCACTTGGTATGATTCCCTACAGGACTTTCTAGGATCTAGTGATCTGTCTGGAGAGGGAGTGGTATTCCACATCTTCTCTAGCATCATCCTCATTCCCAGGGCTCCTCACTTTCTGTGGTCCAGCCATATTGGCCTCTCAAATATTCTAGCTTTCTTCTTCCCTTTTTCTAGCTTCTTACCCCAGTTTGCTTAACACTAAATTAAGGTAGGCACTTCACCATATTGTATGTATTTGTAAAACTTGTCATTTTGTATTATGTGACTAGAATTAAAGATATATTGCTACTTGATGGCATTAAGTTATTAGGTGGCAATTACTCTACTTAAGACTAGCCCATGACCCAGCTATACCTCTCCTGGGTATATACCCAGAAGATGCCCCAACATGTAACAAAGATACATGCTCCACTATGTTCATAGCAGCCATATTTATAATAGCCAGAAGCTGGAAACAACCCAGATGTCCCTCATCAGAGGAATG
>CM052706.1:67710201-67866927 GCA_028551405.1 Uromys caudimaculatus
ATCGGAAATGTAAATAAAGTATCAAAAAAAAAAAAAAGAAATATAAACATTTAGACAAAAAAAAAAAAAAAAAAAAAAAAAAAAAAGACTAGCCCATGATGCTAAGTAGGGAGGCACACTCCTGTAATCCAAGTATCTGGGAGAAAGAGAGATGAGTGATCAGGAGTTCAAAACCAGCCTGGACCACATAACAAGTTCAAGGTCAGGCAGGGCTATGTGAGACCCTTTCTCACAAATAAGGAAGAGGAGAGTAAGGGAAAGGAAGAAGAATGGAGTAAGGTTTTGGGATGTGGCAGTATATCAGAGCATCTGGGGAATATTTTAAGAAAAGGAAAGTTTTAGTGCACAATCTGAAGCTGTGGGGATTGCTACAAGTAAACCCTATCTTGATGATCTCACATGTAGATCTAATAACTCATAAATTGTCTTACATAAGCAAAATGGAAACTGAGGATGGACTGTGGTTCATGCCCAGTTGTTCATGTGTTGACCAGAAATAGTGTCCAGACCCATGGACTGGACAATCAGGAGTGTGTCTAGGAAGACTATGAAAACCTAAAAGAGCACACACAGACACACACACACACACACACACACACACACACGCACACACACGCACACACACACACAAACACTTGGGATGAGCAGGGAGTGGTGGTACTTGGGATGTATTCTAGTTTTCTTTTTTGTCACTGCGATAATGGACTCTGAACCAAAAACAACTTCAGAGAAGAAAGTGGTTTTGGACACAACCTATCTTTGAGAGAAGTCAGAACAAAAACTCAAGGAAGGAGCTTGAAGCAGAAAGGATGGCAGAACAGTCCTTAATAGCTCATTAGCTCATACTTAGCTGGCTTTCTTACACAGCCCAGACCTACCTACCTACCTAGCGATAGTGCTGCCCACAGTGGGCTGGGCCCTCCTACACCAATAATCAACAAAGATAATCTTTCATTTACATGACCACAGACCAATATGATCGAGATAGTTCTTCAGCTGAGGTTACCACTTCCTAGGGCACTTTAGGTTGTATCAAGTTGACAATAAGAACTAACCAGGGAAGAGTATGGGGTTCATCATAGATTGTATATGTTCCCAGTTATTACGCAGTGGTACTTAAATATCTGTGTTATCACATGTCAATATTTGTCTCTCCCCACGTAGACTCACAGAGATGAAAACAGTGCACTTTCCATTCTCACCGGTGTGTCTTAAGCACTTGATTATACTGTGGACACAATTGGTAATCAATATTGATTCACTGAGTGGTGGATGGGGGGATAGATGGATGGATGCCATATCTTCCAGGAGTTGATAAATACTGGGAGAGGCAATATAGAAAATATCACAGAAACAGCTAATAACTATCTGGGAGTGCCATACTCTCTCATGCTGGGAGAAGCGCAGGCGTGGGCGGGGTCCCCTGGCTGGGCCCACACGCCCTAGGCTTCAAGGCTTACCGCAGTGGCCCCCCTACTTGTTATGGCATAGCGTCAGCGGGGGCCCAATGTCGCGGGGGGTGAGACGCTGGGGTCGAGCAGCCCCTGCCCGATGCAGGGGCGTCTGCAGACTTGGTGTCCAAGCTGCCACCGCCTCCGCGCCGCCAAAGCCGTGGCTAGCTGCTTGGCCGCAGTGCAGGGAGGGGGCGCGGATAGAGACCAGCCCTGAGCACTCTCGCCCTGCACCAAGTCTTGACCATAGCACACTTCCCGCCCACCACTGTTAAGAGCGCTCCGCTCGCCATAGAGTGGGTCTCCTCAAGAACCCAAGTGTCACAGCCCCTTAGACAGAGTTCTCCGATGCCAAAATAGTTTTTATCTTTATTCGTTCTGGATGGCGGGCAGTGCTCACAGGGCAGGCGGGTGGAGAAGGAGGGGAGAGAGAGAGAACTATTCGGGTCAAGGTGTTCTATTTATAGTTCTGAAAGGAGACAGGGGTTTGGTAGCCAACACTTTCCATTGGCCAGCTTGGGGGTTCTATTGGTGCCTCATTTGCTTTGCCCAGGACTCAGGGTTGCTCTCTACATGACAAGTCTCACACAATTCTCACATGCCAGGCCTCTCTCTATACAGGGGTCATAAAGGCAGTGACCGAGTTGTACAGGAGTCTTCGGGGAGCATTGGCTAAAAATATGGCCTGGTCCCTTGTGAAAAAATTATCACAGAGTCTCCCAGAATTTTTTGCCTGAGCTCAACTGGATGTCAGATTGCCTGTTTGAAGATCACTGCCCCACATGGGAGGATAAGAGAAAGTTAAGGGATGAGCCTATCCACAAGGATTCCTGCTATTTGGAATAATATGATATTCTAGCATATTCTAGTAGACATAGCAAGGAGAATAGGGTTACATCCTTCAGGCACAGAAGATCACTATCTTCCTGTACTCTCATCAGGGAGAAAAACTTTCCTAGCTACAAGAAAGAATTATATCCTCTACAATAAAATTATTGAGCACATAAAGTTTATTGTTAAAAGGCAAGGTCCTTTTTAAGAGTAATTAATACTAAGTGCATTTCAGAATGTGTGGGAGGGGATCAAATTCTGAGTCAGGCATTGGGCAGAACTGTTCGTGGAGCACCTCACTTAATCCTCACAACAGAAGTACTAAGGGGTGGCAAGTTTGCTGTTTGCAATAAGGAAGCTGGACTTCTGGTTCAGTAATTCTCCCAAGACCATTCAGTGCTAAGACTTGAATATAGATATGATATGTCAAGCTTTAGGGGGCAGGCATTGGGGGAATGGAGGGAGGAAAAGAGGGAGAGAGAGACAGAGACAGAGACAGAGAGACTGTGAGTGCACACAGGTGTATTGGAGGACAGAGACCAGAGATCAACTTTGGGTGTTTCCCAGAACACTCTCCACCTTGTTTGAGGCATGACCTGACACTGGTCTGCAACTTGTCAATATAGCTAGTGTGGCTGGCCAGGCGTTTTCTGCCATCTCAGCCCTAAGGTTACAAGCACACACCATGGGGATGGAACACAGTTCTTCATGCTTGCATGGGCAAGCACTTTTCCATCTGAGCTATCCCACTGGTCCATAGCTTGCTTTCAATGATCATCACCACATTAGGACACCCAGGACATTTCCCAGCATCCTTAATTTCACCTTTTCACTTAGACGGTATGTGTCATCCCTACTGCAAGGTCTGGGGCAACCTCTGAGCATGCATCATGCTTTTACAGAAGGATCCAACCTTTTGCAGGATCTTTGGAGCTGAGGGAGATCCCTTGGGATAGGGAACTGATTCTCCTGGAGTCTCATGTTCTAGATGATAGGCTGCAATCCTGCTCTGACAAGGTCTTTTCCAACTGGCACAAGGCCAGGACGTTGGGGTCAATTTCCCTGTCTGGCTATTCCTGGAAACCTTCTGAGTTTCAGTTGCAGACAGATAAGCTAACCACGTCTCGTTCCCGGTCTTTCCACATGACTGTGTCTCCATACAGCTCCTTCATTTCTCTGCTCTCTTTGATCAGAGCTCTCTGGGGTACAGTAGAGGAAGGGGAGGAGAAGAGCCTGAATTCCAGGCCTGAGACTCCCTGGAAGGTGGCCAGTTCAGCCTGCTGAATGTGAGGAAAGCAGCAGGCACACTCAGCCTCAGAGCTCCCTCCCGGGAGGGAGGCTATGGCTGTTGCCAAATGCAACTCAGTATATGCTGTCCCTGCAGCTCAGGGTACATTACATCCCTGCCCCAGATCTATAGAGTACAAATCTGGATCCAACACCGTTAAATTGCTGCCTGTTGGGACAGGTCAGTAAGTGCCAGGCTTCAGGAAGAGTACACAGAAGGTTCTGCTCCGCCCATCTACATACCTCAACTGGACTCAATTTTGGAGGCCAGCTGGCAGGCATCTCTTGCTCTTCTAGAGCTTCCTAAAGCAGCTAAGGGACAGAATGACTGGAAGATGGTCCCCTTAGGACACAGAAAGCCTCCTTCAGCAGTTGGATTATCCACAGAGGAGATAGGAATGAAGAGGAAGGTGGCTTGCGATTCCTCAGCAGGATGAGTTTTCATTCATTCCTTCTGAATGGAGCCTGTGTCCATCTTCCTGCTGAGGCTGCCATCCTTCCAGCATGGGCTCTGTTCCTCTGTGCATGTGAGTGTACTTGTATGTGCACATATGTGGGTATGGCCAGAGGACAACTTTAGTTGTTATTCCTCAGACACCATCTGTTTATTTTATTTTATTTTATATTTATTTTTGAGACAGGGTCTCTTACTGCACTGGAACATGACCAATAAGCTGGGCTGTGTAGCCAGAAAGGTGTTTCATTTTGGTCTATTGCTGTATATTGTAATGCTAAATTCTATATCCAAAGGTCTAGGCCTACCAGTGACTTCTCATGTTTACAAGCTTTTTGTTGCGCAAACCTTGTTCCTTGATTTAAAACTATTGATTAAATAAAATTGGCTACAGCCAATTACTGGAAGGATTAGAGGTAGATAAGTTTGGAGTGACCTGGTTGGAAGAGAGACCAAGCAGGAAGGAGGAAGAAGGAGGAGGAGAGAGGAAGCTGCCATAAGGGAAGATGGACAATGTGCACATGGCCAGGAGAAACAGCAAGTATCTGGGGTACACCACTGGGGAGGTAGCCATGCCATCGGTTAGAAGAGTAGATTTAAGGTTACCCCCCAGTAATTGTCAAAGCCAAATAAAATAACAATAGTCTGAGTCTCATTTATTAGCAAGCTAGTTGTGGTTAAGCTTAAATTGCTTGTATTACACAAGCAGGGATTCACTCATCTCTGCCTCTCCTGGGCTGGGAGTACAACAGTGTACCGTGGTTATTTGTTGTTGTTTATTCTGTCTTTATCAGGTGTTCTGTGGATGACAATCAGGCCCTCATGGGTATAAGGCAAGTGCTTTAGCAACTGAGCTCTCTTCCGCAGCCTCACTGACTCTGCTTCTTCTTCCCCAGTCCCTCTGCAACCCAGAGTGTTTGTTTCAGTGAAAAACTGCTGCCCCTGGGAAGCTGTACATTGGAGTCCTGGAGCAAGCAGTCCTGGCACTTGTCGTCTTTGGTTTAGCTACAAGCCCCTGTCTGATCAGCCATAGCCTCTTCTCATTCCCTGGGACTCCTCACAGCAGGTTGTAGAGGAAGCAGGAACTTACTGGAGGTCCCATCTCTAGCATGATCCCACTGCAGATGAGGGTCTGACTCCTCTCTAGGAGCCATTGCTCACAGTCTTGACTCTCTAGGGAAAAAGCAAAGCATTGCCATCTTCATGATACCAGGCTACCTCCAGCCAGCTCCAAGACTGCAGACCCAAAGACAATTTTCTATTTCTCCCTGCTATCTGATAAGTACATGGGAGCACACTGCAGGTAACAACTTCCTCTGAGCCTGTGTCCAACCCATGTCTCATCTGCACAAATTTAGGGTTTGAAAAGGTCATTCTTTAAAAAAAAAAAAAAAAAAAAAAAAAGAGTTCTTCCTGACTCAATGAAAAATATCTTTAAAAACCGTGTAGCTTAGTGAGATGCTAGGCTGCCCAGTAGGTAGCTCAGAGGAGTGTTTTCTAGGTCTCAACTCACCAACACCCTCTGTAATCACTGTGTAATCAGCCCATGTTTCTGGTCATGAGCCAGCAAGCCCTCCATCCAGCTTAGGAGCTGTGCGGCACTCTGTACTCATGTTTGTTCATTTCTTGCACCAAATTAATGGCACTCTCCTGAAACAGAGACATGACTCAAGCCCAGGAAGGCAGCCAGAGGTTTTCAGAGCCACAAGGACTCTATTTCACTTGTATTCATCTCCAACTGTGGCCTGGGGTCAGGAACTAAGGCAGTAATGTTCTCTTTATTTACTTCATTCAGAGAAGGGAGATTTGGTGGGGAGAGTCTCTTTCCCTCCTCAGAGCCCCTTGGAAATGTCAGGTACAAATGGAGCCTTAAGATGGAACCTTCTGGCAGCATCCTTTATCCTAGTCACACTGGTGTATATTACACATATCTGTCTGCTTTGGACACGTGGCTCTTAAAGAAGCATAGGCTAACATACAAAAGAGAAAGATGGGAATAGTGGTGTCAGGGTCAAATATGGGGTGGCCAGGTCAAATGTCTTATTCTGTGAAAAATCCGGCTCCCTAATTACCATGCAGGGGCTGTCACCTATGACTCACAGGGCTTCCATATATATTAAAGTAGGGACTCACTGATGCTGGGTGGCACTTCAGTCCTAGGTTAGGGTAGAGGTGGCTCTTCAGGAGACCTCACCTCCACAGCTGTATGTGAGCATGCCTGGCTGAAACTCAGTAGGCAGGGGGAGATTCATGCTGTTCCAAAACATAGATCATATCATTTTTGTCCCACACATGTTTTTAACTTCCTCTTGGTCATAAGTTTAGTCATCGTCGATAAACCGTGACAGAACAGAGTTATCTTTTACAATCATTTTCCCTCATCAATTCTATAACCCAATTTTTAAGAATCTAGAGGCATATTTTGCCAAAGCATATCAGTCCATTTTCAGGCTGGTAGCTCTAGTGGTTTCAAGGGCACTAAACAGAAAGAACATCTCCAAGCCAACCTGGGCAGATTGTCATAGCCTGAGGAGTATATTATTAACTCTTAATGATCAGAGCGCTAATTGTCACTAGGCCCAAGGCAAAATCTTCAAGCCAAAGCTGCTGCAGTTATTATTCAATTTCTGCCATGATACAACGTTTATATCTTTGTAGAATTTATTTATATGTCTAATCTAGGTATTCTTTTGTTCCTTGGTCTTACAAACACCACAGTGTCCCTGTATGAGCTAACTTTTCTAAGAAGCAATTCTTTATAATTTACCCACATCATACTTTGTCAGTATAAGTCCCTGTGTAGGGCAGAGATAGGTCCAGCCAATCTAACTTTGCTGCTGTATCTTTTCCTGAAAGGGCATACCGTATGTAGCCCCCAATCTTACATGCCATGTAATTGCCTGTGTGTTAAGTAAGAAGAGGCTCTTAACCTGATCCGCTGCCAACTTCTCTAGCCCACTGAATCTTGTTTACTTTTGTAAGTTTACTTTGTTCTGATTATCTTGCTCCTGAGTAAGTACAGGAGCAGATGTTCCAAGAGTATCTTGAAGTCAGGGCCTCCTAAGGAGATCTCTGGCATCTTTATTTGAGTCACAACCTCCAGGGCATAAGGAAGACCTTCAGGTAGGCCAGATAAGGATATCTCCCTAAAAGCTGGAGGGGTAGCACACTTAGGACTTTCCTGAGGAAGCTTAGAAGCAGCACTCCTGGGAGAAGGCATAAAGGGTTCATAAGAAATCGCCCATCAATCCAATATCCCCAAGTTGTACAAATATTAAAAGCCTCCAAGTGTGCAGCATGTGGAGATCATGACGGAAAAGTGAAAGACTGCAGGACAGGGATTGCGTCACTCAGCTTGGCTTTGCTGGACCTTTGTCAAGCAGCTGCGCTGGTTTTATGACTTTTGCTGCTTCCGTTAGATACGGCTGTGCTGGAACTGAGTGTAAGACATGTTTTAAACAAAAAAGAAAGATGGGGAAAATGGGGAGAAAAAGGAAAAAGAAAGCAATCAAGCAAGCAGCACTAATTAGAGGTCAAGGACTTTGTGCTCTTGGCTTGTTCAACTTCATATATTTGATACCAGAGTGTTGGAAACTTTTCCACACTAAATGGCCCCCCCTTTTTTTTGGTGGTGTGGTAATGGATGAAGGCCAGCAGGAGAAGGGGACAAGTAACATATATGTTTTGGGAGGAGAAATGTCATATATATTGCTCTAAAAGCTTTGGTTTCGAGGGCCAAGAAGGAGAGTGGTCCTTGATTTAAAGTCTGGAATCTGGGAGCAGGACAGAAGACCTTTGGTGTCTCAAAGGTCAAATGATACAATATGACTTATACTACCTCAAAAGATATGAGGTTCCCAGCACTCAAAGCTGAGCCAGGAGTCAGCAGACCAAGGTTGATGACTTCTAAAGACTGATGTAATCAATCTGAAGTGTATGTTGTTCCAAGAGAGTGGTTTACACACGTAGGGGGACACTGTAAGGATATTAGGGCCCACCCTGTCATGCCTTATTCTCATAGAGGTTCATGTCCCTCCAGCCATTTCACCACCTGCTTACCCTGCTTACAAGTTGTTACATCTCAGCCCTAGGGAATAGAGACCTTAATTGATAAAAGATCAAGGCTCGCCAGGATACCATGTTTCTTCTTTGTACCCCAAGCCCTATGGTTTCCTTTCCCTGCAGGAGACAGTGCTGCCCCCCAGCTCTGGGTTTCAAACTATCAGGTAATTCTGGGAGCATTAATGTGTTACACTCTGAAAGTCTGCCCCTTGGCCTGCCAAGTAGATTTAGTTTAAAAATAACTCCTCACAGCTCCGGTTGACAGTAATTTGTGGAATTAAGATGGTGTCAGAGACAATTTTATAAAAGTGAGTGTTGTCCCGGGTGGCTGTGTTTCCTGAAAGATGAGCAGATAACTCACCACAGGACGTTCCATTAGCCTGCTTTTCCCTCCCCCAAGCCAAAGAAATAGACCCCTGTTTCTTTCCGAGATGAGCCTCATTTTCAGAGCTGACCAAACTGTTCTTGCTGGGCCCAAAGATCAGAATGTGTGCTCAACAGGGGATAGGGATGAAGAATGCTAACACTAACATGGACAGTGGATTTAAAAAAAAAAAAAATCAAAAACAAAAAAACTATGCTGTCCTGCTCCTAGGAAGCAAAGCAAACCCAGCTCATTAGCCACTAGGTATTTTCTAAGAGCTGCTGCCAAGCCCTGAGTCAGCATTCACCCTCAGTCTCTGAATTAATAAAGGCATCTTGTGGGCTAGGAATTCCTCACTAGTGCTACAGAGGAAGAAAGGTATTGTTTGTGGAACTGGGAAGTCCAAAGTTAGTTCTGACTTCAGCCTGTGTGATGCAGGGCTACAAACAATGTCATATATATCCAGTCTTACCATCAGCTTGGATTCACATTTTCAAATGTCAGCTTCCCTCTCTGAAGGTTTTGACTCCTTACTATTACATGGCTGACACGATTCCAGAGACGGTCTACTATAATAATTCCATATCTACAAAGAAAGACATCTCTCTAAAATCCTGATTTTATTTTCAGATTACTATAGCTTAAATCTGGGTGAACACCTCCCTCCTTCCTTTCTTCCTTTCTTCTTTCCTTATTTTGAAAGACTGGTTTTATTTTTAATTGTGTGTGTGACAAATGACCACATACATAAGTTCAGGTACCCGTAGAGACCAGAAGAGGGCATCCAATCTCCTGGAGCCAGAGTTAAAAGAAAATGAGCTGCCTGGAAACTGAACTCCAGTCCTCTGCAAGAACAGCACTCACTTCACCACTGAGCCTTCCCCAGCCCAGTTTTGGACCAATGAGAATTCTGATGATCACTTACCACCAAATTCACGTTACAAGCCCGCCCCAAAGATGATGGAGTTAAGAACCCAGTCTTATTGAACAAAGGCTTGAACCTGCCCTTTTGTTCCTTATACTATATGGGAATTCAAAGTAGGTGTCACCTATAAGGCCTCTGCTGTCGCCTTGATCTGGGACATCTCAGCCTCCAAAACTATAAGCAATAAAGTTCTCTTTTTTATAAATCACCCTAGGCTAAGGGATTCCATTATAACAACTGGGCCTGGACCAAGACAATTGAAGACATCATACCCAGATAATATAATGGCAGATGAACACAGAGGTAGTGATGACCATGGAATTTAGGATATGGAAACTCACAGGGACTAAGGGTGGGGGTCACAGCATTGGGGTCTCCATTGAGGATTGCATAGAGGAACATGGGTGAAGACCTCTGCCACAAAGAGTTACTTTTTCTCATACCATGTCCAGGAAGCAGCCAAGAGTCCTTCCAGACCCTGGTCCTACCTACTTCTAATGTGGTTCCATCTTCACGGCTTCAGGGATAGCTTCTTTGACATCCAAGCATGACAGATGTGTTCCAAGCACAGTACGGTCAGGGCAAAGGCCAGGCCAGCTGGATCTATTTTTTAATCAGGAAAATATCTTTCCCTAAAATTTCTCTTTCTCTTTTCTACATGAACTGGTTCATTCTATCACTTCTAGCTTTGGGACATTTGTGGAATTCGAGTATTTTAAACCAACGATGTTAAAATCTCAAACACAATAGAAACACAATACAGACGAAGAAGAGGGCAATGGGCATTAGGCAGGCATTGAGCAATGTCAGCAATGTCAGCAGTACTTCCCCAACACAGAAGCACATGCCAGAAGCACAGAAGCACTGTGCTTATAGTCACTTCTCCTTTCCCCACTGAAAGATACCTCTCAAGAAGGAGCATCCATTCCTTTGCTGGTGGCATGAGACTAAGCTTCCCTAGAGTTATTTCTAGAAAAAAATTTACAATCTACCTTCCCGTGTAAAAGATGTTGTGGCCTTATGGAGAGATATTTGATCTTTAGCACTGGTGACAGTGCCTAGTTTTATGTCAATGTGACACAGGCTAGAATCAGTTGGGAATGGGGCAATCTTAACTGAGAAAATGACCATACCAGATTAGCCTGTGAGCAAGGTATTTCTTGATTGATGATTGATGTGAGTGTCCAGATCTACCCTGGGGTAGTGGTCCTCAGTATTATATGTCCTGGACAAGCCATAGGGAGCAAGCCAATAAGCAGCATTTCTATGGTCTCTGCATGGCCTCAGCCCATGGCTCCAGGTTTCTGCACTGAGTGTCCTGTCTTCCTTTGATAATGGATTATAATATGGAGGAGTATGATAAAATATATACTTTCTTCCCCAAGTTGCTTTGGCTGTGGTATTTTATCTCAATAATAGAATCCCTAACTAAGACAGTCACTGAATATTTTTAACTTAATTTCTTCTTCTTCTTCTTCTTCTTCTTCTTCTTCTTCTTCTTCTTCTTCTTCTTCTTCTTCTTCTTCTTCTTCTTTCTTCTTCTTCCTCTTCCTCTTCCTCTTCCTCTTCATCCTCATCCTCTTCTTTAGAATTATAGTTCTGTACATTGATGCTAGAAAAAACTAGTGTTACCTCTTTAGGCATAATGAGATGTACTGAGCAACAGTGCAAGACTTTTGCATCTTTTAAAAATAAGATTCCCTTTTTTAAAAGTGTGTGTCTCTGTGTGTATCCCTGTCTCTGTCTCTCTGTCTCTCTGTCTCTGTCTCTCTGTCTCTGTCCCCCCCCTCCCTGTATGTGTCTGTGTGTCTGTGTGTGGTTATGTGCACATGAGTGCTGAAAACTGCTAATGTTAAAGCTGGAGTTACTGGCAACTGTGAGCTGCTTGATGTGGGTTCTGGGAAACAAACTCAGATGCTTTGCAAGAGCTCTCTACTCTCTTAATCACTGAGCCATCTTTCCAGCCCCAAGCTCTTGCGTTCTAACTGTGTATGCAGACACTTTTAGTCCAGGGCATCCCTGCACTCACTCTATTTGGTCAGGAAAACTGAGTAGAGATTGTGCTGAGACCAATCTTGGTTCTTGATGGCTGCCTTAGGCTTCTAAAGCAAATAGAACCCACCACATAGTATCGGGTGGAACAGCCACATACCTTGTCACATGTGGTCTTAAGAAACAGCAGCAAAGCAGGCAGGAGTTTTGCTTCAAGTGTTTTTTAAAGGCTACAAACTGTTGTAGTGTTTTATTTTCTACTTCATGGGATCAGGGGGTCACAGAATATTGGGTTGGAATGGAGCCTGGTGATCATCAGGCCAAATCCTTTCGTTTTTCTCTGGTTCTCTGTGCAAATCTCATCTAATCTTATCATGTAAGAAACTTCATCATCTGCAGAGCTGTGCTGGTGGCTCTCTTCCTGCAGATTTGCAGGTTTAAATCACCGACCCAGATATGATTCGGATAGAGAGGCTTGCCTTTTGCCATGTGGGGGAGGAAAGGGAAGGAGCCTGAAACCCATTACTTTCTGCTAGAATCTCCTTATTGACTGATTGTTTTTCTTCTAGCTTTTGACTTTGTCATTATTTGAGACTTACAGGAAAGATGCATAGGAAACTACCCAATGCCCACACTAGGGAGGTCCCTGCATTTGCTTTCAATGGATATAGCAATAGGAGAGAGGGAGTGAGAAAGAGAGAGGAGAGGTGGAGGAACAAGATTTTTTCTGAATAATTTGGGGGTAAATGACATCAATTTCAATGTACACTTCTTAAAAATAAAAAATGTTCTTACATTAATATAGTTCAAAAATAAAAATAAGAATTAACACTGTAATAGCACTGCTAATACATATATGGACGTTATTCAAATTCTTTCATTATTTGAGCAGTGCTACATATGAAAAAAGAAACCTGTGCATCATAAGATACTAACACATTCAGTCGTCCTGACATCTCATCTTCTTGGAAGAGTTCTGAAGTCTTCCCTTATCTTTCTTGACCACGACAGCTTGACAAATACAGCTCAACTATTTTTTATGAGTTCAGATTGGGTTTTTGGACCATTAATATTCTATACACAGCCTGAGAGAAAGGATTGATATGACTTTCACCTTGTGATTAATACTGGTGAATCCAGTCATCGTGGGTTTACACCCTGCTGCAAAGAACAGGAGGACATTCAAGAGCTGCTAAGTCCAGGCTTCATTTTGGAGGAGAAAAGTCTCTGCCCACCAGCAGCACGGTACATTCTCCCATGATTTCCTGAACTGCGATCCAGAAGTGGGAAGCCATTTTGGCTTTCCTCACAATGTAGAAGGACACTCTTTGCATCAACCAACCATGTGTGAGCCCTCAGTCGCTATGAATGGTTGTCACAAATGAAGAATTGTTTTATTTGTTAGTTACTAAAGCCTAATTAAAACCAGGGTTAGCAGGGCATCTGTCAGCATCCAACATCGTCCTTCATACCTTCCCCAGCCCCATCATCAGTCTACAAGATTCACTGGCTTTTAGTGCATTAGGCAAATTTACTATAATTGCAGAGAGGAGAAGGAGCAAGGGGCCCATGGCACCACCGGGACACTACACTATCCCTTTCCTCTAAGTCACACAGACTCTAAGAAAGGGCCCTAAATTGCCTTTATTGATTTGCAAACCTCTAATAGATCATATTTCACTGAGCAAAGGACAGGACCCTCAGAGAGAGTCCTTTCTCCTCCTGCACCCTCCGTCAGGGGTCTCGTCTTGGAGGAAAGCATAGCAATGTAGGTTAATGACAACCTAGAGAGAATTAAAATGAAGACATTAATTTCTTCAAAGATGGCTCTGAGAGGGACCCTGTGTGGCCCATTTCCACCTCTGACTGGTTCATACTGGACTTCCAGCCCTGGATGTTATATACAGAGAAGTAAACCTCAAGATTCTGGTCTTTTTCCATAGGATTTCCTAAGCTGAGCTGGCCATTTGGTCCTCTGCAGCACTAACCTTCCCTGTGCACCTAGGAAGAATAAATTAGTGAATGGCTGTGGTATACACGCAGGAGGGCAGCCAGACAGTAATTGTCTGGTATCGGTCCTTATGTTGTCTTCCATTCAATAACAGTATAAATGTTCAGACTAGATTAGGAGACGCTACTAAACATATCCGATGTTTCTGAAGAGATGGAACTGAGCTAGAAAGACCCAGTGAATGTGGTTGGCGCCATCTATGGCTACAGTCCAAGGCTAAATGGAAATGAGGAAGTGGGTGGAGCTCCTGCATTAATCTCTTTGTTCCTGGCTGCAGATGTATGCTGACTTCCCCACCTTGATGAACTGTAGCCCTTCAAACCACGAGCCAAGCCAAATCCTCTGTACCGTAAGTTGCTTCTGTTTGTTATTTTGTCAGAACAATAAGAAAAGTGGCTAATACCATACCAAATGTCCTAGAGATGTGCTTTTTAAAGTTTAAAACATTTACTACAAAAATAAACAACAAAATGTTTTTTTAAAATATGTATTTCTTAATTTACTGTTTTCTCTAATAGAATGGAACCTGGAGGTAAAACAATTCAAACCTCCCTGGTCAATGACCTAAGCTGAAGCGCTGGTAAGGAAGGAGATACTTGAGAGAGACAGTCATCTGTTTCTCTGGACAAACAAGTGTGTTTCACAGACACATGAAACTTTTGGAACTTGAAGCTGGCCCCTAATGGAAACACACAAAAAGCCTCACTTCACACCTATCAAAGGAATGGTCCTAGGGACAAAACTCTGCCAGGCCCAGAATGGGTGGGGATCTAACATTCCACTAAAACACAAAATAAACAAACAAAACCCAGTTTTCTTTCTCTTTCAAAATTAGGACAGGGGCTAAAGAGATGGGCTCTCAGGGAATGCGTTCTGCTCTTGCAGAAGATCTGAGTTGGGCTCCCAGCACCTGCATCAGGCAGCTCACAGCCACCTGTAATTCCAGCTCCAGGATGGAAACTCAATGCTCTCTTCTGCAGACACACATGCATATACACATAATTTTAAACAGTAGAGAAATCTTTAAGTCAAACTTCCCTCCCAAAACCTGAATATAAACAACAGTAAAACAAAACAAAGAAAAACTGTCTTTGTAAAAAACATAGAGTTCAGAAGCAGCATGGCAGCCAGATCCCTCTGTCCACCAGAAGAGGATCAGCTAATGCAAGCAAGTTCATATATACTGTAAAGTTTGTCTCACGTCCTATGAATTATAGCAAGGCCATGAACACACAAGGGGACACACACATACACACACACACACACACACACACCCAGGCTTGGCTGTGTGTAGCTGTTGGGCATTGATGAGCAAGGACGTGTAGAGACAGCTGGGTACACATTCAGTCACTGCAAATTCTTTATGAATTCTAACAGTCTTCTTTCCCCCAACAGGTAGAAAGAACACCAGATGAAGATGGTATAAAATAGCTCCGTCTCCCCCTAAAACCTATTTGGCTCAAAAAATCCTGATAACATGAAATTCGTTGTGGGGATTGTGATGGTTATTTTTGGTTGTCAATTTGGCTGCATCTGGAGTTATCAAAAACCCAAGGGGCTGGACACACCTGTAAGGAACATTTTTTTTTTTTTTTTTTTTTTTTTTGTAACTAAATCATTTGAAGTTTGAAGGTCCACTTTTATTCTGGATCTTTTGGAGTGGAAACGCCCACCTTTAATCTGGATCTTTTGAGGTGGGAAGACCCACCTTTAACTGAGCCACCCTTGCTGGCAGCCTGTACAAAGGACATGGAAGAAGGAAGCTTGCTTCCTTTGCCTGCTTGCTCTCACTGGCAAGTCCATTCCTTCATTAGAGCCTATTTCTTTGAGATACTGGCGTATAATGAAGACCAGCTGAGACATCCAGTTTTATGCACTGAACAGCTACTGGATTTCTGGACTTTGTGTTGGTAGACAGCCATTATTGGACTGGCAGGACCACAGTCTGTAAGCCACTCCAATAAAGCCTCTTTATCTATCTTCATTCTATAAGTCTGCTCCTCTGTAGAAACCTGACCAATAGTGATAAAGACAGGAGATTCAGTACTAGGAATAGAACATACCTTTTCAGAATAAAAGTCCTCTCCATCTCATTGCTTGATAATTGCTTTTCCATTGCTCCTCCAAAACAAATATTCTTGAGACTCAGATAGTGATACAATACAAAGAAGCCAGAGTGTTTTAAAGATAAATAAGTCAGTCTCCTGGGACGCTTGTGGGACACAGGATAGGAGAGAAAAACCCTACATGGTACCACCTAGAAGTGGCAGGAAGTAGGCATGAGGTCACAGACTGTCACATTATGGACCCTTTTCTCATCCTTAATTCAGGCCTACCCTGTCTTCTGTGCCAGCCCTGAAGGTTTGTTAAGCAGCCTAAAGCAGAAGTTGCCTCTGAAACTGCTGTGAACCATTAAGTCCCATCCACATGTAAGTGGTGGCGCTAAGGGCCTGATCAAAGTCTCCCTCCATGGCGAGGAAGCTGTCAGTGACAAGTACTCCCTCAGTGCAACACCTGGGGTGAGAGGGAAAGATGTCAGGCACTCTGAGCTTGTAGGATACAAGCATGGTGTCATCCAAATAAAGCTCTCTTGGAGCCATCTGTCCTCCTAGATGCCACAAGGCTGCCTTCTCCTCTGAACTCATTCAGGAAGGCTGAGGATATAAGAAGGATAGACCCATTTTACAGAGAGGCAAAATGAGGCACAAGTTCCTGGGGAAAGCATTTTCTTGTTGTCACATTTGTGATCATGGACTAGAACAGTCCCAGATTCCTTCAGACCAACAGGACATTCTTCCTCCGGAAGGATTTCCTTGACAACAGCTGCTCAGCTCAGAGGTGAGGCCAGTCAATCTCAGCCTCAGAGCAGGGAGTGGACTCAAGCCAGGTAATTGCCCTGGGACAATTAGTCTAAAAGGACAGAAACTTAAGTCGCTAGACTACTGGCTCCAAAGACAACATCTCATGTCTTTAAAAGAGACTGTTGGGAGCTAGTGGAGCAGGATATGTTTTGCCCATCTCTTCTGACTGACTGTTTGGAACCAGTGGGCACAGCTAAAAGCACACTTCAAAATCTGTAGCTTGGAGAGTCTCAGAGAGCCTCAGTGCCCAGGCTGGTGTAAACATGACTTTTCAGAGTGGATTAGGTGTCCACATACCCTTCCCTCTTCCCCAGCAAATCTCTTGGAGAGGGGCCCCAGATGAAGAGAACAACTAAATCCCAGCTCAGTGTGCCATATGGGCATGTCAGCCTTCTCTGGAGACATGAGTGGTGGCCAAGGAACCTGTCAGAGCCAAGACTGTATGACCAGCCCCAGTCTCTCATCCGTAGCTGCTGTGTCTCCACGGGGCTGTCCCTGTCCTGTGGTGGCCATTTATATACATCATCTATGCACATAGTACCTTTCTTGAACTCATGTGTGTTCATTCCTGGCAACCCAACAAAGGCCACCGACAAGCCAGTAAACTGCGGTGCTGTGGGACTCTGCTGCATTCTGCTTTCAGGCTGCAAGGGCAGAGCTGAGTAGCTGCAATCAGGTCCATATGGCCGGAGGAGATTTACTGCCTGGCCCCTTGCAGAGAAGGCTTGCCACTCTTGAACTATAGAGCTGCTGTATTTAATTCTGAACATTGCACTGTGAATGGGTGCTACTATCCTGGGTGGAGAGATGGAATCTGAAGATGAGTGTTTTAGTAATTGACCCCCAAATCACACAGTGATAAGCGTCAGGGGAAGCCTAAAATCAAGTTGGCTCACTTCAAAGTCCAAAGGCACAGTTTTGCCCATCTGTGACATTTCTGATGGACAGGAAGTTGGATGGCAATACAGTGAAAACTCTCTTCTTTCTCTAACAAGTGAGTCAGGTTTAAGCAAGGTCTAGTTTAGGCTTACATGGTCACCCTCGGCCTTTTCCACACAGGTCTCACAAGATAGAACTTCTCTTAATTCTTACCAGGAGGCAACTCACAGCTTGTAAATAAACCTGAGACCCAGAAAGGCCAGCCAGCCAAGAGAAGCTCCTGCCCTGGCCAGCCAGTTACCATGGCGACGGAGTCATTTCCATTACAAACCCTGCAACAGGCTTCTCTAAGGTGATTAATGGTTGACCTCTGGGGGCTGGGAACCAGAAGTCGTATTTGGTGATGTGGGGGTGGTTAGGCGGATGCAAGGGTGGGGCCATCTACTTCTTCCTGGTTATGGAGGTTGAGATAAAGATTCTAGATAGGGATTGAAGGTGAAACTGTTCATTCTCTGGTCCCTTGGATCCTAAAGGCTGGCTAGAAAGCATTCACAGTGTGGGAAATCCTCTCCACCCTTGGACTGGTCTGCCAAACCCGAAGAAACAAAACCAAGAGAAGCCATAGGGACGAACATCAGGCTGTGAATTGGCTTATTCTTACTAGATACAGGGTCCCCACTCAGCAAAGTAAAAGGTACAGAAGAGAATCTGGGAGAGGCAGCATCAAGTGGTAAGAAGTGGACGTCCCATCCCTTGGAGGACACACAAAAGCATTTCGACATACTCTGGGAAAGCAGGGAAGAAGGGCCAGCCAGCCACCAGTTAAGACTGGAACCCATTTTGAGAACTTCCAAGGGCAGATGATGAGAAAGCTCAGATGACTCTTCCCCACTGCCAGAGTGTGGGCTGACTGACTGACTGACTGCCTGCCAAGTGGCATGACCTGAATTCTGTACCCTGACCTCCGGTGTCTGTTGTAAGGCCACTTTCTCATCCATTGACATTTTTTTCTCTCTGCTAACAGCTGAATGGTTCTGACTGTCTGGTCATTGTTTTGTTTTGGTCCTTGTCACACTGCTGGTGAGTTATTCTCTGCCCGGAGCTTGGCTGAGGGTGGTTGTACTTTTTCTATGATGCCATAAGAATCTCAGGAGCTGGAATGGATCTGGTTCATCCTTTTCTCTGAGATGGAATAACTCTGGGGTCCAAATGGTAGGACTGAGAGAAGGAGAGCCGACGTCTCAGTGCTCTGGAGTCTGAGTTTAGTATTCAGAAGTGAGTAAATTCAGAACCCAGAGATCAGGAATCTTATCTTCTATGGACCTGTTAGAGTAGCAACAATAAAGGTCCCCTGAGGAAAAACCAGTTAAGAAACTAGGATCTCTAGCCTGGGTGGAGACCTAACATTCCAGTTGAGCCAGGCATACTATCTAGCCTATGATGCCTAGGAAGTCAGACTAATGCTCAGCCTGCAAGGAGGTGAGTAGAAGAGTTAGGCCTTTAATGAGATAATACACTTTCCCAACCCACAAGTAGAATCAGCTCCTAAACATAATCTATGTGCACAAGCTCTGATTACAATGTATTTTATGCTGATTTGTATGTGAAAGGGGAAGCTTGACAGCAGTGATGGAAAGAAGTTAGCATGCACACGTACAGGCGTGTGCACACAAGTACACACGCGTGCACACACATAGGTACGCACACACGTGTATACACACATACTCACACACATGCATTCACATATGCACACACACACATGCACCCATGTATATACACACACACACACACACATACTAAACAAAATAATCTAAAATGCATATTAGCTTCCCAATAAAGACATCCACTGGCCTCTTCCAGAAATGGCACAGGGCAGCTGTGCCTTGCTTCATACAGTGGCTTCTGCCCCTGGTTAGAACTCTTCACCCCACCTCATTCTCACTCCCCCTTACCTTCTGGATCATTATCAAGGACTCTAAACTCTTCTCTCATAGGTTTCCTGCCCCCAGTTCAGCCCTTGGTGTTCCTTTCTATATCAACACCCTATCCTGACTGTAGCAACAATATGGGCCTTGCATGCTCAGGGTCTGCTTTTCTTGGAAACTGTGATTGTAGAAATAGTCGTTTCTCTTCTTTGCAAAATAAGCACAAAATTCCTGTTTGACATGGCCATTAGAAGCAAGACAGGAGAATGTGTGCTGTGGTTCCCCTCCTGGAGGCCTGCAGCCTGGGGCTGCCCCCACTGTATTATCTATGTGTGAGTCCTATTCTTTGTGGATTACAT
Source organism: Uromys caudimaculatus (assembly GCA_028551405.1). Taxonomy (NCBI): domain Eukaryota; kingdom Metazoa; phylum Chordata; class Mammalia; order Rodentia; family Muridae; genus Uromys; species Uromys caudimaculatus. The sequence continues at coordinate 67,729,603 of CM052706.1, forward strand.
GCAGCCTGGTTTTCATCTCAGTTTGACTTTCCCTGCCACTTAGTGTGTGCCTGGCCTTCCTCCCTGTCAGGCAGTATGCCTTTGGGGAATATAAATTAATATTAATATTAACCGAAGTAACAAATGGTTGGGAAGGTAACGGCGTAGAACAGAACTGAGCGGAATGATTTCCAAACCGCCCACAGGGAAAGACCTCTCTTCCGGCAGCCTAGAGCGGGGGGGCTGGGTTGTCTTTAGCCAAGGGTGCTCCTCTCTAAACTGACCATGATGAGCATCAAGGCCTGGGGAAGCAGTCTGGGATAGCCCAATGAACAGCTTGAGCTCCCCACCCCTCCTTTCTCTCTTCTTCAGCCTCTCTCCCAGGATCCTCTAGTAGCTTTTTCCCTGCCCCCTGTCCCCCACTGTGTCAGCCCCTACCTGTTCAGCATCTCTCTCCCCAGGGCCCTGTTCTCAGCTAGGAAGCTGATTAACTGCACTCCGGTGATAATGGATGGTAATAAGTTAATGTGCTACCCCTCCTGGTAGCATTTGCATTCTGACAGGGTCTTTCTGAAGAAAAATCGTTCTTAACAACAAAATGACTGGGATTGGGAGCATTCCAGCACCTGTGCTAGCATGTCTAAGGAAATATATTTATGACAAGAGGCATTTGGATTCCTCATTTCGTACTGTGCTTTCTTTCCAAACAGAGACAATAAGAACATGTTTCCTTGGGGGCTGCTGAACCAAGGCCTTGGTGTAGGACAGGAAACTGAACTCTACCTCAGATGCAAGGAAAAGACACCCCTAGAAACCTAAGTCTCTGAAATAGAAGGAGATGGAGTGAGGAAACCCCAGTAGACCAGAGCTGATGTATCTGAGCTATACAAGCATCCACCTCTGCATTAGGAGGCTGGCAAAGATTTTGCAGCCAATACTGCTTCTGGGTAAAGTCATATAAGAAAGGCTGTTTCCATGGGGCTGACTGCCAGCCATGGGATGAGGGGTGGTAAACAGTGGGTGAAGCAAAAAAATGTGATTCAGAATGGCTGGGTTGCCAGGGCATGACAGCTGGGCTCCTCTCTGATCTACACCAGCCTGCTGGTGGTACAGAGTTGACAGGTGTGGCCAAGTCACAACGTAGGGTCACCAGCAGCAGCTGTCCCCAGCTCTCTCAAACAGGCCACCCTGCATTCTATTTGAAGGCTAAAGAAACGGGGCCTTCATGTACAGATACTACATCTGAACTTAGACCCAATAGTATCTGCTCCATGTTCTTTGTAGGACAGAGGGTCTTGCTCTTCATCAACATAACCTATTACCTTTATAGTTCTGCCTTTCACTCTTAGACACAATTCTTTATCCCAGAGCTCAGACACGATAGCACCTAAGCCAGTCTCCTTGTCTCCCATCTTACAGGTCCCTTTTCAGAGGATTCGGAGTGAGCCACTGCCTATTACACTGCCTGTAGCCACGAAGTTGGCTGGTGCACATGGAACACAGGACCCATTGCATCTCAAAATTAATATTGCTCCTATGAGTGCTGCCAGCTGGTCACATGGGCGGAGTCTACAAGGTACCACAGAGGAAGCAGGACCTGAAAGATATGGGTCAAAAGATGCAAGCTTTTAGTTAGGAAAGAAGAATAAGCTCAAGAGATCCACTGTGCAGCACAGTAACTGTTGTTAGTAAGGGTGAACTGCAACTTGAAATAAATAATATTTAGGATTTCTTAAAAAGCTAATAGACTATCTATGTATCTTCACGCTGCTATGGTTTGAATATTGTTTGATTCTGTGCTAGGATTTCAGCCCTCTATGTGGTGATGATGGGAGTGGGTTTGAGTCTTTAAGAGACAGGATCTATGGGAAATCCTTAAGTCATTGACAAGGGTGCTGCTCTCTGGACAGATTAAGTGTAGTTCTTATGGGACTCTGAGTTCTCCCTAAAAGAGTTGTAAGAGAAAGCTTGACCTACATTGGCTCTTTTCTGGCATACAGATCTTCTACAATGCTGTTTGCCATTAGACCCACACCAGATTCTAAACCAATGGCTCCCCCGATATTGAACTTTCATTCTTCAAAATCATAAAGCTTAATAAATCTATTTTCTTTATCTATATCAACTATCTCTATCATCTATATCTATATATCTATATATAACTAGCTTCTGATATTTTAATATATTAATGAAAAATAGTCTAATAAACACTATAAAAATGATAACTATGAAGTAATATATATTCTGATCCTTTTACTTTGCCATCCTGCAGTATACACATATAGGAAAATATCGTGTTGTGTGACATAAATGCTCTTATGGTTTAGATATAAAATATCCCCCACCAAAGGCTCATGTGTCAAAAGTTTGATTCCCAGCTGTTAGTGCTAGTGAGAGGTGATTGGATTATCATCAATAGATCAAGCCATTACTTAGCTCAAGGCCGATTGGGTTATAGATGTTGGGGTTAGTTGGAGGAGGTGGGTCACTGAGGGCTTCACTTTAAAGAGTATACCTTATCCTCTGACCTTTTCAATTCATCATCCTGACCACCATGAAATGAGCTGCTCTCCCTCAGCATCGGCTCAGAAGCAACAGAACCAAGTGACCATGAGTTAAAAACCTCCAAACCCGTGGGCCAACCAATCAATCTACCAATCAATCAATAAAAACACCAAACCCACTCTTTCCATCTTGAGGTCATTTGCTTGAATATTTTGTCACTGCGACAAAAAAAGTCAGCTAACAAAAATATATACCATTTTGTCCATTGAAAAGTAAAATAAAATAATAGTGGCTCCAGGGGGTCTTAGAAGTAGAACTGACACCGATGACAATTATAGGCAAGTGAGCTGCAGCTCAGTCCAAAGAAGATGCAAACAGGCAGTGCTCTCTAAAAATAACAGGCTATCTCGGGAGCTCATGAGATCATGATCCCTGGGGTGTTCAAGCAAAGGTTCAAAGCTGTCTATAAGAAAGAGACACCGGCAATCAAGCACTCAAAGATGGCTGGCCGGGTCGAAATCTAATGGTTGTTTAAAGAATAGTGTTTGTAAAAGGCTTCTGATTGGATAGACAAATATTGATTGAGCATCCTTACCTCACTTAGAATCACCACATCAGGTTGGGAGGGACGGAAAGGTAAATTAACATTTATTGAAAATCCATTATACACTGGACACATTATCTTTAATCTTCACAGTATATAAGGAAGGTGGGTTTTTTTTTTTCCCTAACTGCTGTTTTACAGTGAGAAAAAACAATTTCTGAGATGCTAAGAACCTTGCCCAAAGTCACATTGAGTTACCAGGTGGTACTACTATAATGGAGTACAGAATTGTTGGTGTCTATGTGTACCATGCCCTGCTTCCCTCAAATGCCCTAACTCTTTCTCTTCTCTAGCTACTCTCCTCTTTGTCTCCATGGAGAATGGACATTAACAGTAGCCTGATGGATCTCCCAGAATCTGTCACTAAGGCAGACTCACCAGACAGAAAGACACCCATGTAATAGTATAAGACACACTGCCAGCTGGGGTGGCCCCCACAACAATCAAGTGAACAGTGAGAGTATTAGTTCAGACTAGTGGTGTAAGGGTCCATGATTTATCAAAGAATGAGATCCTGGACTCAAATAGTATGCAAGAGCAAAGAGTGTTTTATTCTGCAGAAGTCCAGCATGCTGGGGTCTCCTATTAACAAGATGGAGATGCCCCAGTGAGCTCACAGGCCTGATTTAAAGCACATTATGGGAATTCTAGGGAGGGGTAGCTGACCTCTATCTTAATCTGTTGGCTCTATCTCTAGGGACATTCCAGAACCATTGCTGGAATGGGGGCTGGAAACTGTTTCTGAGGATGTCTGGAAACTGCTATTGACCCATTGTCCTTGCCTCAGGCCAGGTGGTAGGGCCTGGACTAGCCTGGACTTGACCAGTTCTTGGAAACAGAGACTTAGGCCTAGTCTCCTGAATTGTCAATTTGAAACCTGTCATGGAGTCATGAGCCTAGCCTGTCTCAGTAAGCTCGACAATGGAGTATTAGAAGAGCCTGTGCACTTTTCCACATTGCTACTGCAGTGTGGGTTGTGATGTCTAGTGTCAGGAAAGCTGCTACTACTCTGACAGTTTACAGGCAAATTGCAGAATTGTTTACAGTAGCCCCAGCATCCTCCAGGGAAATGATAGACCCAGCCATGGAACAGCTTCTCTGAGAGAGAAGCACCTTGGGCAGTGATGTGAGGCTTTGGTTGGTTCTTGGATTATGACCAGTTCAGTCATTGATGTGTGAGGAGCAAGGTGTCAACAGGTATGCCACCAACAGGTCCCTAGTGCCACAGGCCATTGCTGGAAGAACAAAGATGCTGTGTCAGCAATAGTGCTCCTTCCTAGAAGCTAAGCATCACCTTATTGTGGCATTACTCTCTCTGTACCTATTTTAGCACCCTGAGGAGACAAACAAACTAGAGCTTGAAAAAATTTCAGAGTTATCCCTGAACTCAAGTATTGGTTCCAAGTCCAAGGGAAGGTGATACTTACACATCTCTTTGCACCCTGTTCCATAGAATGGAAACTCAAGTGGACAATGCAAGAGGCCAGTCATTCCTAGACACCTAGAGAAGCAAAGGTGGCAGAGATGGAACAGGGAGGTGATAGAGCAGTCTGCAGACCCCCTCTGCCCTGAGCCCTGCCCAGCAGAAGACTTGGCTTTTCTGGCCCCACTTCTTTTGCTTATATGTCAAGGTCCAACAAGACCTTCACTGCAACTGGAGAAGTTACTCAGAGACGGTGCCTCCTCCCCCACCTCCCTGCACACACAGATGAACCTCCCAAGGTTAGCCCTTCTCTGTAGGATCTTCAGAATGAGCCTGTATGCCTCTCCTGTGGTCCACCTGATCTTGCCTCCCTATGATCTGTCTTCGTGAAGATGAAGCCTCAGATATCCCAAAGAAGTAAGCACTAAACCTGAATCCTGAATGAGGGACCCATTTTAGCAGGAGCTCCGAAATCAAAAGAAATTCTTCAAACCTAGTGAGTGTCAGTCAGCAGCATGGGGCCCTACAGAGACAAGGGCAATAGCCAGACCCAGAAGACAATGACTTAAGCAGCTGGGGAGAGGCACTGACAGCAGGTAGTACCTCATCTGCATTATAGCAGCCCCTCATTCTCCTCCTCCTCCTCCTCCTCCTCCTCCTCCTCCTCCTCCTCCTCCTCCTCCTCCTCCTCCTCCTCCTCTTCTTCCTCTTCCTCCTCTTTTCAGAGGTCCTGGCATGGGCCTCTTACCTGATGTACAGATTAAGGCTAGAGATAATTTCTAAGGGAAATTCTCTCCTGTGGGCAGGAAAAGTGCTCATTCGTTTGCTCAGTTAGTCAGCCCAAGTTTCTGTGTGTATTTCCACCCACCCAGGAGGAGGCAGGAGGGGTGAGCAGGCAGGTTAGAAGTAAGGGCATGAATTCCTTAATCAGGATTTAGCAGATTCTCTTAGAGGGAGTCCCTGTTTGTAGGGCAATGAGATTATTTACAGAGCTATGAGCAACAGCCATGGCCCATGACAAATAGAAACACCAGAAGAGAGCTGGGGCCAGAGACAGCCTCTAGAGACTTTGCTGTTTTTGGAGCCTTCACAAAAATACTTTTTTAGATCACAGCAGATCTCACAACATATCCGTTATGAATTAGAACACATGATAGTTCTGAATATTAAATATTAAAGCTTGGGATAATGGTTTAAAGATTATATAATGACAGGATTTGGTTGCTTTTGTTGTTTGTTTTACCTACAGGTAAAGATTGTTGTTCCTTCTTTTTCCATGTAAAAATCAAGTAATTGCACAAAATTTAGAGCCCTCAAAAAAATGAAAAAGGAAAATATGATGAAATATGTCTTTAATTCCAGCTCTCAGGAAGCTGAGACAGGAGGATGATAAGTCTCAGGCTAGCCCAGACTACACAGCAAGAACTTGTCCAGACAACTAACAGAAGGACTGAAGAGCAGACTTTGTAGAGCAGACGAAGGTGGCCCTGAAGGTGGCCCTGGTCAGTGGAAGCATGCATCAGAGTTCACTTCAAGGTAGTCTTCAAGAGTTATGTCAATTCCAATGGCTCCATCAGGCCAAGAGTGGGGACTCCAAGGAATTTGTCAACTCTGCACCTGCCCCTTTTCTCCCCTTGTCCAGATAACTGGCCATGGAGCACACCTGATTGCAGAATAAACCCTCTACAAGCTTCAAACTGGGAAAGGTGAGGCAGGGCTGGGGATAGGGGTACATGCTGCTATGTCCAGCTAAGGGCTGGAGTCTGGGAGCCAGAGGCACCCATAATTCCTATATTCGTATGTTATAAAGTATTTCCCCTCTTGTCACATTTCTGGCCAATTGATTTCCCCTGGCCACAAACTTACTGCTTTTAGAACACCATTAATAACAAATCGACTCTGTTAAAATCTGTGCCGGGAGAAGAGGACAATGGCTGGGAGAGATCCCTGACTTTGTTTCCCCTGAGAAAGGGAGCTCTGAAAAAGCAGAGTTTATACGGACAAAGGTTATACGGAAGGGCTGGAAACCTCCAATCCTGGACTTTGATGATTTGGGAGCTGAGGGATAAGAAGCCACCCTGTGCCTTCTAAGCCACCATTAGAACCCTTTACAGAGTTTCTGGGGAAGAGAGAGGGGCATGGTGGACAAGGGCTTAGCATATAAGAATAAAAATACAGTTGGACTGCTTTCTGGCATCCTCCATCTTCCCCATCCCCAGTTCTATGTCACCCTCCTTTAAGTCCTATTTCTGGACACTTCAATGTCTGAGACCCAAATTTATGGAACATCTCATTAAAGATCTAGAAGCCTTGTACTGACCAGTTCTGTATGTCAACTTGACACAAGCTGGAGATATCACAGAGAAAGTTGAGAAAATGCCTCCATGCCAGGTGTAAGGCATTTTTTCTCAATTAGTGATCAAGGGTGGGAGGGCCCCTTATGGATGGTGCCATCCCTGGGCTGGTAGTCCTGGGTTCTTTAAGAAAGAAAGCTGAGCAAGCCAGGGGAAGCAAGCCAGTAAGAAACATCCTTCCATGGCCTCTGCATCAGTTCCTGCTTCCTGATCTGCTTGAGTTCCAGTCCTGACTTCCTTTAGTGATGGACAGTAATGTGGAAATGTAAGCTGAATAAACCCTTTCCTCCCCAACTTGCTTCTTGGTCATGATGTTTGTGCAGGAATAGAAACCCTAAGACAAATTGGTACCAGCATAGTGGGGTATTCCTGTGACAAGTTGACCATGTTTTGGGGAGACTGTGGAAGGACTTTGGAACTTTGGGCTAGAAGATCCATTCGGTGTTAAGAGCTCTGTGGGATGTTGTGTAGGAGCTTGGAAGATAATGTTGAGAGCAATGCAGAAGATGGAGGCCTGGCTTGTGAAATTTCAGAGGGAAGATTAAAGACTCTTATCAGGGCCGTTGCTATTTTGATTGTAAGGATTCTGTGGTTTTGGTTAGCTGGGGCTGAAGAATCAGCTGTGATTAACAAGATACCAGAACTACTAAAGCGAAAACTTCGCATTACTGGGACTATTGACTATTAATGATGGTTAGCTGGAGCTAAGAAATTAGCAGTGATTAAGAAGAGACCAGCATCACTGAGGTGAAATCTTCTGGGAAGTGTTTTCTGAGAGCACAGAGGCTGCATTCCAGAGATAGCCAAGGTTGTACCTTGTGCTGTGGCTGGACTTGGTAAGGTGTAAGACTCACTCAGGTGGTACTGGTTTTGAAGGCATGAAGGGGTCATGAAGTGCAGCTGAGACTCGGCACTGTTAGAGGCCACGGAGGGGTATTAGTAAAGGTACAGCCTCAGTTGCAATTGATGGTCCAGGATTGAATGGGTCATGCAAAGGAATTGGGGCTTGGCACCATGAAGAGAGCCTATGAGAGGCTATTGGTGAAGCCTAGTTACAGTGGAAGACAGCAGTGTTTTGGAGGTGCCAGTACCATGAGATGTCCACCAAGAATAGCAGCAGCAGTGGAGTACAGGCATCCGGAGCTGTGTGTGCTACAAAGGGCAGAGCTGGAGAAGTAACTCAAGCCCTTGGAGGAATCCAGAAGATTGTGAGTGGATCCCAGACATTTGAAGGTTGGAGTTTGATTTTGCTTTTGATTGTGACTGTGCCCTGATATTTTTCCCTCTTGGAGAAAGAAGGTATTTTAGTGGAACCCACAGTTAAGAGACTTTGAATTTTTAGGAGACTTTGAATTTTAAAAGATATTGGATATTTTAAAGGGATTGAACTTTTAATATGCAAGACTGTGGAACTTTTAAAGTTATTTAGATCTTGGGGGTGAATAACAAAGTAAGGGTTGAGGCTTAATAGTGATGTGTTTGTGTGTTGACAAGGGGTCAATTGTACTGGCTGGTTTTGTGTGTCAACTTGACACAAGCTGGAGTCATCACAGAGAAAGGAGCTTCAGTTGAAAAAATACCTCCATGAGATCCAACTGTAAGGCATTTCTCAATTAGTGATCAAGGGGGGAGGGCCCCTTGTGGATGGTACCATCCCTGGGCTGGTAGCCTTGGGTTCTATAAGGGAGCCAGATGAGCAAGCCAGGGGAAGCAAGCCAGTAAGAAACATCCCTCCACGGCCTCTGCATCAGTTCCTGCTTCCTGACCTGCTTGAGTTCCAGTCCTGATTTCTTTTAGTGGTGAACAGTAATGTGAAAATGTAAGCTGAATAAACCCTTTCCTCCACTTGGTCATGATGTTTGTGCAGGAATAGAAACCCTGACTAAGACAAGTTCCCATTGCAACTTGGAGCTTCTGCCCAAGGCTCTGTATACCTCAGGAAAGTGAGGAGGTCAACCAGGTCAAGCTACTCAGAGCAGTGAATGGGACCCAGGTGTCCTTGGTGCTGGCCCCATTCCCTGAGTCCCTCATATGCTCTTCTATCCTGACTCTACAGTCACATGGGCCACCACCATCTCTCATCGACTCTTCTACAAATTCCAGCCACTATCCTTAGGAGGTGCTCAAGAGAGAATTGTTGTGTGAGTAAACAAAGAAACAGCCTGGCAAATTGTATATGGCAAGGAAAGTTTCTGTCTCAAGACTTCAGATACATAAGAGGCTCAAGAAATGAAGATCTGTCATGATGGGGCTTTGTAGAATAGATAAATAAGCTCTTGGACTCTGAAGTCCAATGCATAAAGCTTACTCTACCTGCACAAGGCTGCTTTTGATGAAAATCCCTGTCACCTCGCCTGGAAGGACACGTCTGTACCTCTGTGACCCTCTGAGGACACATCTGCCCCTACCGTTCATAGAGAGCAGTAGAAACTCATGTCCCATACAGTACCCCTGTTGGAAGAAAGGAAGCCCAGCTCTGAGAGCACTGGATGGGAGATGGAGGCCCATCTTGCTTCTCTTCAGCAAGTCCACTCTACACAATCCCTGAGCCAGCGCCCCAACCCCCTCCTATGAGATGCTTCCCTGAGCATACCTGGTGCAGGGAGGCAGTGGTCTGTAGGGTAAGCAGCATACTCTGTTTTTATCACCAGTCGGTGAGCACTAATGCCATCCAGGATCAGGGCCTCTCAGAGAGCTATGCTCTGCAGATCCTACCACAAAGGCCTTCCTCCTCCCTCTCAGCCCAGTGGTTTATATCCCTGGAAATCTCCTGTTGGCCTGATATTGATTTGGCTTTGAGGAAAACAAAAAAGTCAGTAAGAAAAAAATACACACCACAGGCCAGAAATAGAATCTGTCCTTTGCAGTCGTAACAAATACTCACCCATAGCTGGGGCTGTTTTGAACATGGTTCCTCTGAGCGGAGCCCAGAGCTCAGAGCTTCCTGCTGTAGCTACCCTGTGCCTTACAAGACCACAGGGGCCTAACTACATTTGGGTAGCTTGTCACAGCATTTTACGAGCAGGGTAAATATTTGTTACATTCGCAAGCACAGCTTGGAGCCTAAGCCCACTTTATGGCCAGACCTGGGGAAATTCGAGAGTCATGCTGCGTGAACTACAAGAAATCGTACTTTGCTGGTGACACTGGCAAGCTGTGGTTTGTGCTTGAGGGCAAAGACAGTTTCTGGGCCTGGACTGAAGACACCGAAGTTGTGGATTCTTCCAATTCAGACTTTCCTCCGAAATGGATTCACCCTACATGCCTAAGGGATCACCCCTATATCTTCAGAGGATTTTCTAATCCTCTTTAAAAAAAAAAAAAAAAAAGAAAAAGAATGTGGATGGATGTCCTGCCTTGAACAGAGAGTGAAGACAGCCAAGTTTTTCATCTGCCTCCTGCCATCCATGTTCTCAGCGCCTCACATCCGTTTTAATCACTTCTACTCATTCCTCTGAAAAACACTGAGTGCTGCTTTTTCCTTTAAGGATCTATCTATCTATCTATCTATCTATCTATCTATCTATCTATCTATCTATCTATCTATCTATTATGTATCTATCATCATGTACTGACTAGTTTTGTGTGTCAACTTGACACAAGCTGGAGTCATCACAGAGAAAGGAGCTTCAGTTGAGAAAATGTCTCCACGAGATCCAGCAGTAAGGCATTTTCTCAATTAGTGATCAAGGGGGAAGGGCCCCTTGTGGGTGGTACCATCTGTGGGCTGGTAGTCTTGGGCTCTATAAGAAAGCCAGCTGAGCAAGCCAGGAGAAGCAAGCCAGAAAGGAACATCCCTCCATGGCCTCTGCATCAGCTCCTGCTCCTTGACCTGCTTGAGTTCCAGTCCTGACTTCCTTTTGTGATGAACAGCAGCATGGAAGTGTAAGCTGAATAAACCCTTTCCTCCCCAACTTGCATCTTGGCCATGATGTTTGTGCAGGAATAGAAACCCTGACTAAGATACATCACCTATCTATTATGTATGTATGCATGCATGCATCTATCTATCTATCTATCTATCTATCTATCTATCTATCTATCTATCTATCTATCATCTGTTTATCTATCTATCTATCTATCTACCTACCTACCTACCTACCTACCTACCTACCTACCTACCTACCTACCTACATACCTATCTATCGGTGCTCGAATATGTGTGGGTGTCTGCTGAGGTCAGAAGCTAGTGTTGTTTGTGAGCTGCTGGATATTGGTACTGGAACCGAACTCTGGTCCTCTGGAAAAACAGCAAGCCCTCTTAACCACTAGGCCATCTCTTCAGCCCCTGACATTGACTTTAATTAAGCACCTAACATATGCCAAGATGTTTTCAATTTATAGCAACTCTGCAAAGCAAGGATTATTATTCTCATTGCAAGGGTAGCCAGTATGTTGAGTCAATAGGACCCATGAGATCAATTCAGAAGGAAAATGTGCTTTTGTTTGGCACTGTCCTTTTAAAGGCGTTCAGAGGTTTGTTTTTTCCCTCGACACTGGTAAAGTCTCTAACGTCTCTGTTCACTTTTAGAGGATATAAGCCATTTGAAATCACCAATATAGTATCTCAAATTAATATTATAAGTCTCTGGCTTGGCATAGTAATCAACATATTGATCTTTATTCAGTGATATGCTAATTAAGCTATTGTGGCTTTGTGCTGTGCAAACAGAGAACACTGAGAGTTTGGTGATTAATTTTTACTCGTTCGGGGTCTACTCAAGGTCAGGAGATGCTTCTGGGCAGCTGTCCTCTAGGTGGTGACTCAGCAAACCGGGCACTTTGATCTGTGGTTCCAGTACTAACACATGACTTCTCCCTGGACAACTGCAAAAGAGACTAGAACAGCCATCCACACAGAGACCGCCCAGTGCTCTGGATATGATGAACACTTTCAGTCACTTCCTTCCCTGTACCTAGCTGAGATGCCCTGCTTCCAGGAGCTGGGAAGAGAGTATACCTCAGAAGAAAGAGATTGCTGAGAATTTGATGAGATTGTGACCTTGCCTCAGCTACCATGGTAACCCTTGCCTGGCCTAGTTGGTGTAGATTGGCTCTATCACAGAGCTACAGGGATGTGGCCAGCATCCATAACTCCATCCCTTCTTTCCAAGCCCCTCCTCTCAGATGAGTCAGAGCCATGAAGAAAGGAAGAGTGAGAACAAAGGGAAAGGGTCCCCCCCCCCCCTCCCGGCAGACCGCTCTTCAATGGCTGTGAGGGAGTTAGGCCTGGAGATGGTAAAGCTGTCTTATCTTACATGGGTGACATTAGAGCTTGTCAGAACCCCGGGAAAACTGAAAGAATTCCTGATGGCTTGAGTTCTGCATCATCTTCCTCTTGGTAACCCTCTCCTCAGTTTTCTTTCTCATATTGTTAATTACATATATTTTAATTTTTATGAGTATTTCTATTTATTCTTTAATTGTTTCTTACATACATAAAAATGTATTTTTTTGTAATATTCACAAATATTTTTGTAAATATTTGGGGCCCATGCTAAATCAGTCCACCATGGAAGAAGCATGAGGTTGAGGAGATCTGTTCCCCCTAGAAGACACCAGGAAGTGAAAGGTGGGGGAGAGAGAGTTAGAGATCAGCAGAACAAGACTAGGGTCCCAATATTCCCTTAAAGGGCACACTTCCAATGACCCACCTTTCTGTACCAGGCTCTAACATTTAAAGTGCCTAGTGCCTAACCTAATGTCATGGGTTGGCAACTAAGTTTTAGTATTTGAGTTTTGGGGACATTTAAGACCCCAGTTATAGCACCAGAATACTAATATTGATACGAGAAACAGTTCTCACTTCAAAGGGGATAAAAGATAGTTAATTCTGGAACCATAAATGAACACGGCCCAGGAATGGAGATTCCAGTTACCTCAAATGCCATGTTCCAGTGTGGTATCTGTTTCATGAAACTTTCACAGTAATAGAATGAAGAAAGTCATAAATCAACATGCTTTTTCACGAACATCAGTGGGTGCTATAGGTAGAGGGGTTACAGTAAAGTGGAGAAATCTGCTAGAGGTCTCAGATGCTCTCTGATGGCATTTTGAGTCTTTGGGTTGATGGAAGCTAGGGATCTGTCTGTATGCTCCAAAAATGTTTACCACAAAGTCACAAAGATGAACGTTGCCTACAAAGGCGAGCAATATGTGGGTATTAATAGGGCTAAAGATGGCCCAAGAGAACTTGATTCTGGACTTGTAGCATGTGAACCTCTCTACCACATTGACGTTCTAATCAGCCAATCAGTGTTACAGAAGACTCAGGGTAAGGTGTGGCTCTTTTCTGGGAACTCTGGTTCACAATAGGTCACATTAGTACAGCAGGAACTCAGCTTCTTAACTAAAGCATCTGGCTTGCCTTGAAGTTCCATGGACAGGAAAGACACCAGCTTCTGCTTCTCCCCAAGGCAATGGACAACACCAGGTTCTTCAAGGAGAACTGCGAGGCTGCCCTGGAGTTGAGAAGGGGTTGAAGTATGCCTAAAATCTCAGATTTTCTCATCCTGAGGGGTGGCAGGAGTTTGGCTGCTTCCCCACCTTGCCCTGGTACCAAGAGACCCCAGCAGCTAGGCTTTCTTGGGCAGTGACTAGCCTTGGCACATGTAGCGAATGGTAAGCTCATGTGTCTTCAGGGTTCTGAGGGTTGGACTTATGCCATTTATCTGACCACTGGACTGAAACATCCCAGGCTGGATTTTTTTTTCTATATAACCCTTATAAGGTTCCTTCCCCTGGCCCCTGCTGCTCCTGAGTATGCAAATGAAGCACCCTCCATGTTCTTGCCTCAGCCAATAACATACCACCACACGAGCCCAACCAGCCACTCTCCCTAGGGTATAAATATCACCTGCCCCCTAATAAACCATCTATCCTCCATCACAGTCTCCATTCCTTCCCATTGTACTCACCCCCGCTCAAGATCCTCTTCCAGACCCGCTGCAACTGGGCTAGTACGTGATAGTCTGATCATAGCAGGACAAAGTGGGACTGGAGCCTGGCAGGGAATTCTCCACTGAAGCAAAGCACCTGCACCCCTCTCCGTTATGAGAAAGGAAAGCTTTATGTTTGCTTATTCCAGAAGCATGCATTTTTAAATCCCCACTCTCTCTTTAAAAATGTATATGCAAGGGTAAAAATGTGTGTGCATGGGTGCCGTTGTCTGCATGTACTTCCCAGGAGCTGGAGTTGCAGGCAGTTGTTACATGCCCAATGTGGGCACTGGGGACAAAACCCCTATCTACTGCAAGAACAGCAGCACATGGTACTCACTGCTGGGCCATGGCTCCAGGTCCTTTAAATCCTCCCTTAATTTTCAACAAATCAACAGTGTATGATTCCTTTATTTAAGCAACCTGAAGCCTTTATTATAAGAATATCAGAAAACGTCATGGGACCCAGGAACCTGAATTCACTTGAGTCTAGGAATTACTGTGACAACAAAGCCTCTGACTCTTCACAGCTCTCCCCATGTCTCACAGTCTCTCCTTTTCCCCTTCCGGTTTATCCTTTCCCTGATTTATACTATGATGGTTTGCATTCTTCACTTCTTTCATCTAGTCATTGATACACATGACATAGAGCCCAGTTAAAAAGGAGAAGAGGGAGGGAGGGAAAGAGAGAGGGAGAGAGAGAGAAAAGGAGAGAGAGGGGGGAGAGAGAGAGGCTTTCTAATCTCTCAGGTCCATGACCAAAACTCTCAGGACAAGGGGAGTCTCAGTGCCCCTGCCTATCAGTCACTTGTGGACAGGAGTCTTTGTAAGGAGGTAGCTTCCTGCAGCCTTGGGTCACAGAGAAGGTTGAAGAGGCAAGCTTTCTTGTCGGAAGCATCGGGAATCTTGGGAGGAAGCTGCACTCTCCCAGCAGCTCTGCCATTGCACGTGTGCAAAAGTGCCAACGAGTTCAGTCTGGCTTCCAGAACACTGGAAGGTAGAAACCAGTTCTAGTCTGCACGATACTCAGAGAAATCAGGCCAGCTAGACAAGCTCCCTCTTCTGGCCTTGTCTACAAATAAAGGCTTCTTTTCTAAAATTAAAAAAATAATGTTTCTTGGGTTTGGGTGATGGCTCAGTGGTTATGACAGCGGTTCTCAATCTGTAGGTCATGACCCCTTTGAGGGTTGAAAGACCACTTCACAGGGGTCACCTAAGACCATCAGAAAACACAGATATTTGCATTATGATTCATAACAGTAACAAACTTACAGTTATGAAGTAGTAATGAGAATAATTTTATGGTGTGTGTGGGGGGGTCACCACCACATGAGGAACTGTGTTAATGGGTCACAGCATTGAGAATCACCAGGTTAAGAGCACTTGCTGCTCTTCCAGAGGAACTGGGTTTGGTTCCCAGCATCTACAGTGGCAATTCACAACTGCCTGCAATACAGGTTCTGGGGGACCTGAGGCTCTCTTCCGGCCTCCATGAACCCTGCATGTATGTAATACACATATATGCGTGCAGACAATGCATTTAAACCAAGAAAAGCTAAAGATAAAACTTGTTAAATTTTTTCTTTAAATAATTAGATGCTTGCTCAAAAGTCTTATCTCCTAGAACGACATATATGTAGGTTCTAGAGCTAAGCTTTTGTATTTCTCCTTAGTTCTCCTAAGTATTGTCCTGTTTATGACTGTGAATGACTGAATGACCCCAGAGGACGTGTCCCTTCTGTTTGCACCCACTGACACTGCTTTGAGAATGACAAGGGAAGAATTACTCATGGGTGTTGGGAAGAATTTCTTCCTTCCTTCCAAGAAAACCCAAGATTTATTCATAAGTACGGTAAAGGTTTAAAATGACAACGAAGCATAATAGGTACACAGAGAATTGCTCAACAAATACTTGCTAGTTGGCTCAGAGACTATTGGAATTCTGCTCTGTATTGCTTCTGCTTCCTGTCCATGTCCTGGACCACTGGTCTTCCACTAAGTGGAGACTTCTCTCTCCCCTTCATTGTTTTACTTAAAATCTACCCTCTAGTCATTGACATACTGGGATTTGCTCAGAGCTGTACTCTCAAATGACTTCACTTCTAAACCATTTTTTTTCTAAAGTAGCCAGATTATATAATCCAAGCCAGGGAAATTAGGGATGCCTGAAGAAGAGGAGAATCAGTACTGAGTCACCTTGACCTTGGGTTTACTCAGCTATAGCTTAGAGACACTTCTCTGAGAAGGTGGAGCTGAGACAAGTCTAAAGAGAAGGTCAGAGGAATGAGTTTGACAAGGCAGATACTTCTTCTGAATCAGGCATTAGATGGTGGCCAAAACCTGTAAAAGCACATCATTATTTAAAATTCCCATTAAGGCTCTACTGGGGAGAGGGGAAGGTGGTGTTTGCTAATTTCAGGAAGTAACTGAGCAGTTATAAGTACCCTAAATTAATTGATAGTTTTAAGAAAGAAATAGAATGTAGGTAATTCTGCGTCATAAACCCATCATTTGGGAAGAGGAAGACTATTAATTCTCATGATTCCTCATACCACAGGACAGAAAAGTAATAGTTCAAGTTGTGTATGATGAAATCTAATGCTGTGGCATAATTTTTTCTCATCGATCGGTTCCCAGCCTATCTCGGGTGATTTATGAGAGTAACAGGAGGGATTGCTCACTGCAGGATAGCCAGGGTTGGAGAGGTTTATGTGAAATACTGGTTTCTAGAGTTAATAGATTTTCAATTATGGCCTATGGAATCGTGTTACATCCCTGCAAGCAGCAAGCCTGTAACTGAACCACTCCTTGTTCCCCACACCTTACCATCCCTCCAGAGTAAGTATCAGAGAAGACAAAGGAAGAGAGGGGAAGGGAGGGAGGGGAGGGGAGGGGGAGGGGAGCAGAGGGGAGGGAATGAAAGAAAAGTTCCCAGTAGAACAGTATCCTAGACCTGTAGAAGTCCTGTCCTCCATTGCTAGAAGCCTAAAGTCCCAGAAGTATTCATTCCCACATCTTGGCAGCTGAAAAACTGAAAGAGTCACCATCCACAGAACCAGATTTATAACCACTTTCTCAGTGCAATATGGTGTCCCAGACGAGTCTAGCATCAGAGATGGGCAGTCTTAGCAGGGGCAATGAGACCAACCAACCAGAAACCGAGCTAGTAAATGAAGGCTCAGAGTTTGAAACCCGAAGAACAAGAAGGAATGAAAAATAGCAAAAACTTAATACAATCCTGCACCCATCATTGTATCAAAAGCACCCGGCACAGCATTTGATATAAATAGACACTTGAATACTTATTGAGTCAATGATGAAATAAGTGTACAGAGTCTGTTCTTGAAATAACAAAGACTTTTACTGCTCACTGTATATTCCTGTGTTCCTCCAGCTCCTGAACATCATGCAGTGAAGTGGAACTCTTAACTAGTATAGTCCGAGTGGCTGTGGATGGGTTAACATGAGATACTGAAGTCTTTTTTTTTTTTTTTTTTTTTTTGAGACAGGGTTTCTCTGTGTAGCCCTGGCTGTCCTGGAACTCACTCTATAGACCAGGCTGGCCTCGAACTCAGAAATCCGCCTGCTTCTGCCTCCCAAGTGCTGGGATTAAAGGTGTGCGCCACCACTGCCCGGCAACACTGAAGTCTTAATGCACATCTTTCTGGCCATTTCATCACTGCAATGGTATCTGTGCACACCTTCTGTTTCAGATAAAAGAGAAGATGTGAGGACTTTTCTCAACTTGGTTTTTTGGTGATCATATGAGGCATTTAGCTTTGGACAGATAACATGAATGAGGAAGGAGTCTGTGTTGTACCAAACCATTACATTTTTTTTCAGTCATGAGTAGATAATAGCAACATTTGTTTACCAAGTCATCTCAGGCTGCTGTAACAAAATACCATTGACTTGGTTTCTTAGCAATACATAAGGTGTCATGGTGTCTGGTAAGGGTTTTCTCTTTTTGGTGGTATTTTTGTTTGTTGTTTTGTTCCAGATAGCCTAGATTTCACTATGTAGCTCAATGTGGCTTCAGATCCTGCATCACCTCTTGATTGCTGGGAGACAAGTCTTCTTGATGGATCATGGAGAGCTGTCTTCTCACTAAGTGTTCATATGGTCCAGTCTTATATGATCTTGGGATCTAACCCAGGGCTCCTTGTACTAGACAGGCACTCTACAACTACGACATCTAAGCTCCCCTTGTCTCACATCCTGTCTTAACTCTTCAAATCTTTGAGAATATTGTCTTAGTTATTTTTCTATTGTAAAGAGACACCATGACCAGGGCAACTTATATAAGAAGAGTTTACTGGTTTATGGTTTCAGCGGGTGAGTGCATGACCATCATGGTATGGAGAATGGCAGCAGGCAAGCAGGCACAATGCTGGATCACTAGCTGAGAGCTTACATGTTGAGACAACAACCACGAGGCAGAAAGAGCTAACTTAGAATGCCATGGGCTTTTGAGACCTCAAAGCCCACTTCAAGTGACAAGTCTCCTCCAACAATGCCACGCCTCTTAATCCTTCCCAAATAGTTTCACCAACAGTGGAACAATGACCCCCTATGGGGGCCATTCTCATCCCAACCACCAAAAATATAAAATATAAAAGTTTTTACAATTTTTATTTGGGGGGTATGTGTGTGTCACACTGTACATTTAGAAAGTAGAGGATAATCTGGCTATAGGGTATGAGTCTTTGCTTTCCATCTTGTTTGGGATATAGTCTCTGTACACCAGACTAGTAGGCAATTGCTCTGTGTCTACCTCTCGTCTCCTAGTAGGGACTTGCTGAGATTACAGACATTTGTACAGCAGCTTCTATGTGGGAATCCAAACTTGGGCCAACAGGCTTGTCTAGCATATGCTTTACTCATTGAGTCATTTCCTCAAGCCCTGGAAAAATAAATCCTACGGGATGGTTTTCCTTGCCCTCCGTCTCTCCTACCATGCAGTTCTGAGACTGCAGCTAATATGCCAGCCCATGATAGAGATATGTGCCACCCCTCTCCAAGACTCTCATATTCCTCTCTGTATTTAGATTACTTGTTAGGGAACAACAGGGAAGATATTCATTAAAAAAATGGAGGAACAAAGGAGCCAACCCTATGCACTTGTTGGATTCTTCCCTGAGCCTCATAAAGGTGCTGTTTCATTAACAAAAATTAAACAATCTTCTCTAGAGAATCTAAAAGGAAATCAAAAGATCTGAATTATAATGTTGGCTCTATTCCAGTTTCCTGTGTGGTCTTGGGCAGGTCCCCTGAGTGTTCCCTCTTGTGTCATTTTTGTTTGATTATTAATAAAGATTGAATGTGACCATGATCATGAAAGTGATTTGAAAATGTGGAGAACTTTCTAGAAATACAGGATTCACGTGGTTCCATTTTTACCATGCACTAGCTTCTCAGAGTGACAGGCTTCATTATGGAAGGAAAAGCTGGGTAAATATTAGAAGTATAAGATAAACCCTCTCCAAAGCCAAAAATGAACGTGAGGTCCCCAGCTTAGTGCTGGCTACTATTACAGCTTTGCTTACTCTTTCATTTACCAAAGAGCCACGGGCTTCCCACCACATGCAGCCCTTCGGATAGACACAGGTCCTGGCCTCATGGAGCTCAATCTCTCAGCAGATGAGGAAACAAGTCATTGCAATCAAGATATAAGAGCAAAATAGAAATATGTGTTGGAGGCTGTGCACTGAGAAATACTGGCTCTCTCTGGGAAGAGGGGGCCACTGGAGAGTTTCACTCATGCGGTGGATGCCCACACACTAGAATTTCATGTCTGTGGTGGGTATTCTCATCAGCAGCACAAATCAGATATCCTGGAGGACAGTCTCGGAGCTTGAGGGACACAAAGGCCTCTGGAAGCATTTGAGATTGGCTTCAGAGCTCTGGGGCCTGGTTATTATCCAGGTGACCAGTCTGCTTCCAACCAGGGACTCCCCCTGCAGTGCAGGTCAAAGAGATCTATACCTTATTATGCCAGAATCCCAGTCCAATGCAATGGAAATTAAATGCTGTCTACACAAGAGCAATGCAGAGGCACTGCATTCCCTGCTGGCTGGGCAGGACCTAGGATGACAGAGAGTGGAAATTGCTTCCCTGTGATGAGAGCCCAACAAAGCAAGTGCACCCCAACACTCAGCTGCATGGCAGACAGATAGTCTGCCCTTTTAATCTCAAGGGCTGGGGTCCTCCATGAATCTTTGGGGTCCTTTGAGCAGAGCTTAGTTCAGGCTGCTAAATCTATGGGGCACATTCACCCACTTTGTTCTGAGCAATGAATCCTAAGGAAGATGCGACACTAGCCATTTCTCTGCCCTGGGCTCCGGAGCATTTTGAATCAAACAGTTAGGGCATTTTTAGTAACCTGTAGACAGAAAAGAGTGAAGCTAACCCTTTCTCTTTTAACACTTCCCCTAGCACATCCCCCCCCATCCTTTCCCCTCCTCTCCCCTCTGCTCTCCTCTTGTCTCCTCTCTCCTCTCTTCTCTATAACCCTCTCTCTTTCTCTGTCTCTAGCCCACCCCTCCATCTCAAAAATATATGTGGGAGTTGGGAAAAATACTGGAAGAAAGCCATGGGTGAGTGCATACCCAGATGTAGCTATAATAACAAAGTCAGTATTTTCTTTTTTAAAAATTCTATTTATGTACATTTGAGTGTTCTGTGTGCATATATGGTGCATACCAGAAGAGGGCATCATATCCCATTATAGGTGGTTGTGAGCCACCATGTCAGTGCTGGGAATTGAACTCAAGACTTCTAAAAGAGCAAGCAGCCAGTACTCTTAACCACTGAGCCATCCCTCCAGTCCCCAAAGTCAGTATTTTCAATTACTTTCACTTATTTCTCCCACTATACTTTTTTTACTTGTAACTATAGAAATTCATAGTAGACATCATTTGGAGAGAGAAGAGGGAACAATTTTATTAATGAAGGATAGTATATCTTTATTAGCCCCATGCTCGGCTTCCTGATCCAGTTGCACTAGCCTCTGGTTTACTGTTGCATGTGAGTGGTGTTTGTGGCTCAGTATAAAAGAGGCCATATTATCATCTTAGAGCTCTGTCTGTAAGAGGCAGGAGAGGGATGTCAGGAAGTGGAACACCAGTTGCAATGCCTCAAAACATCAAAGGAAACAACTGTCTGGTATTCAGGGAAATTTGAGATGTGAGCACACAGACTCCCAGTCTTGTCCTCAGTAAGAAAAGATAGCTGGGGCAGGAAGCAGTCCTGCTACAGAAGCAACCTCCACAGACTTCAGAATAGGGGGCCCATGCTTCTGAATATTGTTGTTGAAGGGCCATACACATAGCACCCCAAGGAGGGAGGACATGGAAAGCTACAATGTAAATGTGGCACATTTTCCCCTCTCGGCTTTACTAAAAGACAACTGATTCAAAGGTGTTGTTTGGGGACTGACAAGGGGACTCAGTGGCAAAAAGCACAGAGAGGACCCAAGTTTGGTATCTGGCACCCACATTTGGTGACTCAGAAATGCTAGAAACTCCTCCAGTTCCTAGGGAATCAGATGCCTCCGGCCTCCAAGGGCATCTGCGCTCACATTCACAAATTTGTTTTGTTTTGTGTACACATCTATGTTCATGTGTAGGTTTATGTATGTGCACCTATGTTCTTGAGAAATCTTACAACACTCCACGAGGTTAAAGGGGAATTGTATCTGCATGTGGCAACTTCATACTCTATTCCGGTCTATCACTTAGAATATTACACTAAAGAGTTTGAGACACCATTTCTCCCAGCAGTCCCCAACTCCTCTGGGTCTGAGACTGGGTAGAAAGACTTGACCTTTTCCTAAGATTCAGGGAGATCATTTCTTAGCCTTTTGGTATATCTAATTTATCAAGCCAGATCTAAGGTCCCTCAGATCCAAAGCCTGCCTCTCCAGGATGCACAATGCTAGTTCAACACCGCTGGAAAGCCAAGCTGCTCTTCCTGGCCTTAAATGCCCAGAACACTCGTCAGAATCGCAACATTTTCTGGTCCAAGGGCCGAGTTCTGAGAAGATCTAATTGCCTCTAAACGGAAATGTCATCCACTAGATGGGGGAAACCCAATCATTTTCATTTGAAGGGGCCAGCATAGAGCCAAGAAGAGAATCAATATTCATTTTCTTTCTTCTGAAAAGAGATGACAAAGGATGTTGTCCAACAGGGCAGCCTTTCAACTTGAGCGATACTAATTGATGGGCTGTTTGGCAGGTAGACTCGATTTCCCATACCTGACTCCCTCCCTGATGCCCTCCCTCGTCCTTATTTTCCACACGTGTAAAAGGCAGTTAGGAGCCCTCCCTGCCAGATTTCCAGTAGCACCCTCATGCTTACCAAAGCTGAGTTGAGGGCTATAAATCTAGGGGAGGGGCCCTTTAGGACTAAGCTTTCTGACATCTAATACTGCAGAGAATTGGTCTCATGCCTAGCCCTGGCCCCTTGTACAGAAAAGATGAGCCTAGAGTGTACAGTTTTACTCTCAATAAAACAACAATAACAGCAAAAACCAAACAATAACAACAACAACAACAAACAAAAATAGGTAGGTCAAAGTCTAACCCAGCATGAGCTAAAGCAGAGCAGAAAGATAAGGAAAGTCTGGGAATATGGGAGGGGAGAAGAACCCTTCACCATGGAATCTGGTTGAAGCTCTTGCTGAGAATCAAGAATGATGACACAGACTGAGATTGTTACTAAGATCACCTGCATAAAAATAATATTCCTTTATATTTATAGATGTTTTATTTCAAAAGAGCAGTGAAGCAGGGTAAAGGTCCGTACGCATGTGTCACTGGATGGGGCCTCATTCCTCTCTCAGACCTTTCCTGGAATCACAAGGATGCTTGCTTTGTGTACAGCAAAGAAATTCTATCTTTCTACATCCATGGAATCTTGAGTTTCTCCATATCCTCAAAACTGCCTCTAAATAGGAGACAATTGAATGAGATAAGGTAATCCTTGTAGGTGCCCCTCATGGATGGCTGGTGATCTCATTTAGGTTTCTTAGTGTGCCTTTGAAGACAGTAATTCTAAATCCCACAAAAGTATTATATATAACTGTAGTAAAAAAACAAAACAAAACAAACACACACACACAAAAAACAAAAACAAAAAACAGTGAGGGGGCTGGAGAGATGGCTCAGAGGTTAAGAGCACTGAGTACTCTTCCAGAGGTCCTGAGTTCAATGCCCAGAAACCACATGGTGACTCACAACCATCTGTAATGGGATCCAATGCCCTCTTCTGGTGTGTCTGAAGACAGTGACAGTGGACTCACATACATAAAATAAATAAATCTTTAAAAAAACCTGATCTTCCTCAAACCCACACCCATGCTTGCTAGTGTGTCCTCTTTTTCCTCAGCACCTGTCTTTCTCTTCATATTAGTTTTGGAATTGTTTTCTGAAGCCACAAATCTTAGCTTGTCCTGAGCTGAGTTCCCCCAAAGCTTGGAACACCTGAGGCTGCTGTACCAGTAGGAAGTTGTTCCTCCCAACTCTGCTCCCCAAAACAAGGACAGAGCCACACTTGGGGATACAAATCCTAAGGTTCAAAACAAAGCCCCTCTTCACTTCCTTTGTACAGGTAGTTCTCCTTTTCATCCCTAAGTAAAGCAACTGACAGGGTCCAGGACATGTTACCACAAAATGTGCCACTTGAGAGCGTTGGCTATTTTGAACTGTAAACACATGTGAGAGAAATAGATGCTGCACAGAGAGCACTCTGACCTCTTCCCACCTGAAGTCAGGCCATAGGGCACCAGGTAGTGTTAAAGTAGTGCTGATCAAACTCCTTTAAGGCCTATTACGGAAAAGCCACTTCTTCCTGATCAGGTGGATAGATGATAGACAGACAGAGGACAAACAGACAGATCGAAGTTCTGTTTCTGGCTCTGGTGGAGACCTAATATTTCAAGCTACCAAATCATTAGAGGTCTGTCAGTAACTTAGTCAAAAGATCAGGAAGTCCCAGGAAAGCTGATTTACTTTAAGCCATCTTAACAAAGAGGGGTGGAATAACTATGGACTAATTATCCCTTAATGAGATAATGTATTTTTCTCCCCAAATCACTGCTCTTCATGCAGGCCTACGCAGAGTTACCCTGAAGACCTGCTTTTGAGAATTACTCTGAAAAGTGTAACTTTTTCTTTTTTCTTCTTTTTACCTTTTATCTTTCTTTTAGTTACTGGCAGAGCCCGGACATGCTTTTCCTGGTACCTTGGTCTTTCTCATTCTTCCTTTGCAGCTCTCCACTCCTTCCTGCCACATGGATGCTTACAAATGGCAAGGTGGTCTCTCTTCTGCCCTGGGGCAGCTTCCAAGATTTCCAGTTTGTTTGACCTGAGATTTCTTTTTGTAATGTCAATAAAATTGTTTTTGAGTTTCCTTTGGAGTCCATTCTTAAATATCTTTATTAGTGAGACTAAGAATCCAAAAATGGTACTTCCCCAAATTTCCAGTGCCAGTATTCTTACTCTGGGAGATTGAGAGTCAAGTAAAAATTGGATCTGTCTAACAAGTCCATCAATTTAATGCTTCTTTTCCATAAAGCCCCCTCTATATTCCCAGTCACCTTCCCACAGTCACTTCCCTTAAAACCTTGAACATTTTGCCTTTAGCTTTTTGCCTTTCTACAATTGTATCATCCTTGTTTAGAAGGCCCTATTCCTAGTCTACTTATCGAGTTTCCCATGAAGGGTACACACCTCAATCTACCATATGTAATATATATGCATTAACATACATATGTATATTGTATACCTGTTGTATATTAAACATTTGTATCTTTTTCTCTTTTTAACCTGTCTTATGCCATATGCATTTTAGGTAGAGGCATTATAATTTAAAAGAGGAGAGGAAAAAAATTGCCCTCTTCATAAACTTAGAATCTTCTAGAACCAGGCTAGTCAGCCCAGATTTTCTATGATCCTTTATGCACCCAGGAGTGAAGACAGGCTAAGCAGGATGTACGCAGATACCTATCCAGCCCCTCCCTCTCTCCCTGTGGACCAGGGCAAGTGCAACTCATGTTCCAGTGATCTGTTCTAGGATTTGGCCCAAGCTTCAGTCTTCAATCCAGTTTCCACCTTCATTTTTGATAAAGTGTTTTCCTATTTGGTAATTGTTCTTCATGCACAAACCCCATCAGTCAGCTCTCGGAGCAGAGCCATATGAGTGACACCACAGACCTTGACATAGCTCTTCTTCATTGTGGGAACTAGAACAGAGCCACAGAGAGCAAGTTCTATGCTTACACTCCAGGTTCCCGTGGCAAGGCAAAGTTTGATTTACCTACTGTTCCCTGTCAGCAAAGAAGAAATCTCCATGTTCAGAAGTTCCAAGCCATCAGATCAGTCCAAAAAGCTCCTTAGTGCCAGAGCAGAATTTGGGGTTCAGGTTTTGGCAGCAAGAGTTGTGGAGAACCTCCTTCTTGGGAATCCAGGTGCCCAGTGACTGTCTTCTGACTTACTCAAGGGTGGTGAATTGGAGACACCTGGTATCTTTCCTCTGCTTTCACAGGACTTTCCATCCCCCTCTACTGTTGCTCCCTGCAATGCCCCCCTCCCCCCGTGCTCTCCCATTTCAATCTAAGAATGTCTCTCTTTGGATCAGAGAATGAATTCAGGATCAGTCCATGAGAGAGCTGCGTTAAAACAAGAATATCCATCTGGCTCCCACAGAGAGATGAGGGCAGGTGGGGGAGGTGTGGACTCATCCCATTAGCCCCTCTGCAGCAGGGACCCCTCCTCATCCCCAGGATCTCCATTGTTACCCAAACGAAGTCCCTGGTACTAGAGTGTATTGGATGCAAATTGAATTAAGTCTCCATCTGTTATTCATTGCAGAAATGGGACTTTTTTTTCCCTTTCCTTTTCTGATTTTTTTTTCACTCTCCATGTTTCATACTTGCTAATGAGTGGATCTAATAGCATTAGGACTGTGGGCTGGAGGCAGCTCTGCTCAGACTGGAGCCCCCATACACTCCTCACCACCCCAAGAGACACACTCCCCCTCCCGCCCTCCTTTTGGATTCCTGCTGCCTCGGGCCTCCTAGAAAAAGTACCCAAGCTGTTGATTCAAAATAGATATTCATTTGCATAAAATTAGCATGTTGCTCATTTAATTCTTCATTCCACCCCCAGTCCCATCATCCCAGGTCCTGTCCAGGATACAGACTGGTCTGGCTAGTGCAGGGAAAGAGGCTTGCAGTTTAGACATTTCTCCAGGAGCAGTTTTAGAAGAGATGCACCCAACAGTGCTCAGGGCAGCCTGCTACAGCAGGAGAAAGCAGGCACCTGTGAGCCAAAGCTTTCAGTGAGGTTTTGCACCATACTGAAATACCTGTGATTGGCACCTCTCTTGCAAAAGCGTGATTGACAGTTGAGAGCAGGGGAGGTAAATGGGGTGCTGTACAATAGGAAGACAGAGAAATCAAGAGGATCTTGGAAGGGAAAGAAGCCACTTGCCCCTGGGATCCAGTTTGCATTGCTCCATGGCTCAGAATCAAAAACCTTCAATATAAATGACAAGATCAAGATTGTCTATGGAGGCAATATGTGTATTTCTAAGAGATTTCATACAAGGATACTAAAGGTACTCACTCATGGCCATAGTGTTTGTGATCTCTGAATTTAAACCTATAACACTTTGATCTCCTCCCTAAATCTGAACAATGAACCTCAGAAGCCACCTCACCCATTTCATCACAAAGCAGAAAGTGTGTGTGTGTGTGTGTGTGTGTGTGTGTGTGTGTGTGTGTGTGTGTGTGCGCGCGCGCGCGCGCGCACTTGTACAGGCATGTCAGAGGACAACCTATAGTATCATTACTGAAGTACTGTATTGATTTGTATTTCTTGTAAATGTAGCTTAAATGACATGTGTCCCCGGTAGCTTCACATATTTGAACACATGTCCCAGCTGAGGGTACTGTTTGGGGAGGTCATGGGGCCTTTAGGAGGTGGAGCCTTGCTGGAGGAAGTGCGTCACTAGGGGAGGATTTGAGTTTTGAAGCTTTCTTCCATTTCCAGTCTGCTCTCTCTGCTTTGAGTTTGGAGTTGGTGCTAGGGTAAATCAGCAAAGGTGGAAGTCCCTTCCCAGGCCCCTGATGAGGTGTGCCACGAAGAAATTACGTCACACAACAGATCTAATGTAAGAGGTTTACGGGGGAGGGGCAGGCAGGTGGAAATGCCTGATCGTTACAGTTAGGGATGTGACCTCTCAGCTTCCTGCTCTGGCCACTTGCTGCCATGCCACCATAATGGATGCTCACTCTGGGACCTCTGGGACTATAAGCTAAAGTGAAGTCTTGGCTAAGTTGCTTTTGGTCACGGCAATTTATCACAGCAATAGAGGAGTAGCTAATTCAGGAAGACAGGATTTTAAAAATTGTTTGACAGTTTCATATAAGCACGCAGTTAATTTCAGTCATTTTCACCCTTTAATACCCTTGTGGTCCCTATCCCTTGCCAGCTAGAGCATCCTCAGTAGGCTCTCTTCTACTTTCATGTCTTTTGTGTGCTGGTGGTGGTGATGGCGGCGGCGGCAGCGGCGGTGGTGGTGTGTGTGTACACATGTGCATGGATGTGTGTGTATGTGTGTGTTTGTTTCTATAAGAAAAAAATAGGGCATCGACTACATATTATTTATGATATATGTGTATATGCATGGCGCACATGCTGAGGGCAAAGGACGACTTTCCAAGAGTCAGTTCTACCTTTCCGCCACGTAGGTGGGTTCTGGAGACAGAACTTAGACAGCAAGCCTCTAACCCATGGATCCATCTCCCCGGTCTGGCACTGACTTTTAAAATAAGCTAAGATGCTTCTGTAAATATCTTGGCCACGGACACCCCCATGGTTATTTCTCTAAGACCATTTTATTTTGTAAAACAAAATCCTAATAAACAGAGATTTATAAAGAAGAGATACCTTTGGCTTACAGCTCTGGAAACTGGGAAGTCCCCAAGCACGACAGCAGCAATTGTCAAATGCTTTCCTGCTGCATCATGAGAAGACAGAGGACAGTGTGTGACAGTGATGTTACAAGAAGACAGAACAAGTATTCCAGGCTTGGTCTCTCCTTTTCTTCTTATAAGGTCAGCATTTCCCACTACACTAGGTCCCTTCTTTGTGACTTCATTTAATTCTGACCACATTCCCAAGCCTCACATCTAAATACTATCAGCCCAGGACATTAGAGATTTTAATTTCAATTTTAGATTTAGGGAAGAGGAAACAGCCTAGTTCATGACAGTATCTCTGAGACTGCTGGGATCCAGGGCTGTCTCTGTAATACTATTCAGTGGGATCTGCTAACCCATCTGTTCTGTATGCTAAGTATCCCTTGTTTTTTGTTTGATAAGCAGCAAAAACATCCATCAGATTAACTTAAGAAGAAGGACATGGTCTAGCTAGAGAACAGAATGCAAAGGTGAGCCACAGGTTTACTGGAGGATAGAAAATGGGACAGTTCTGGAGACCCACGGTTTGAGATAATCAGAGCACCTCATGAACAAGTAAATTGGATGAATTACACTTGCTCTCTACTCACCAAGCCTGTCTCTCTGCAGGAGTTTTATCTGTCTGGAGAAGGCAAAGGGTGACTTTTTCTTGGCTCAAAGATGCTACAGTTGCTTTAGCCTCTTCTAAGTATCTCAAAGGTTAGCAGTGGCCCCAGAAATAATGATCAATCTTCTTAGGATGCTGTCATTTAAACAAATCTGCTTCAATAATTGCTGATCATTTTTGGTTGAGTTCTAGCCACAGTTCTGATCTTCATAGACTGGCTAGTTTAAATCCCTGATCAATGGTGTCATTGCGGCTTCTCAGAATTGCGGGTAAGAGGTGTGGAAGGAGCAAGACTCCAAAGCAACATCATAAACTCCAAAGGGACATCCTCAAGCTATTGCAAAGAGTGGGAAGAAGTGGGAAGATTGTCCAGAGCAGACGAAGCCAGCAGGTCCAACAAACCGCATACACTGGACAGGAGGTGCAGACTCTCCATGGTTCAGGGCTACCATATTGCCCATCACTAGGGGGAACCCTCCAGGTAGGGTTCCATGTAGACAGGGCCCTCTAGAGTTGTGCTGTACAGAAGAAGCCTTTGCTCCTGCCTCACCAGTCTTCCCCTATACTGGCCTGCAGCTCTTACAGACTCAGCACATTGTCTGAAGAGTCAGCCCAGCATGATATGGCAGGACTCAGATGTTGGCTCTTTCTATCTTACGTCCTTTTTTATTTTTGAGACAGGGTCTTGCTGTGTAGCCTTGGTTGGCCTGGAACTCTCTATGTAGACTAGGCTGGCCTTGAATTTACTAGGACCACCTGCCTCTGCTTCTGAGTGCTGGGATCAAAGGTATGCTGCTACATTGTTCGGCTCTCTTGCTCTTTTCATAGACGTCAGAGGAAGATCTAGATGAGTCCCAACTTGGGAGATCCCTGCTTTCCTCTCCAGAATCTTCCCATCTGTATTCCTCTGTCTCCTTCTGACCACTCCTTGTCCCACAGAAGGAAGACGCCATCTCCACCTTTGCTTTTGGTGTCTCATAAACTCGAGCCCCAAAGTATGGTGCCAAATATGATGCTGAGAAGGGGTTTTTCCATAGCTTTTAGAAATGTGGAAATAGTTGGTCTTCTGCTCGCAGAGCCTGAACTAGTAAAAGATCAACATGAGAGAACTCCCTTCAGTGTGCCTTTGACCTTGCTCCCTGCAGAAAAAGAATGATCTTTGAATTATAGCACTGAGCAGCTTTGGACCCCATCCTGAGCCTGGTTTACATTTAAGAGCCATCACATGCACCTGTGAGCCAAGCTGATGCGCCTCAGCTGTCCAGGCAGCAGACCCAGCCCCTGCTAGATTGTTCCCATCTTCAAATCCCTCTCCTGATAGAGGTTGGCAGGAGTTGGTCTCAGCTCATCACCACACATTTTCACTTAATTCTGGTCCTCCCTCCTCTTGGCTCTACTAAGTATTAATCTTGCTATGAGTCCCCCTGTTTCTGCTTTTAGCTTGACCTTCAGACTTACCTGATACTGCTTTTGTACCGACTTCCCTGACACCTCTTATCAGCTCTCCTGCGGCTCTTCTCTTTCCTCCTGGCCTGCTGGACATGAATATTATCCTGGTTTTGTCATTGTAGGGAGGTGTCTGGAAAACTGAGAGAAAATACATTAGACAAGAAAATGAAGGCACAGGAGATGTAGCTCAGTTGGCAGAGTGCTTACCCAGCATGCACAGAGCCCTAGGTTCAAACTCCAACACTATAACACAAAGCAAGTAAGTAAGCAAGGGCGTGGTGGTAGGTGCCTCCAATCCGAGCATTCTGGAGGTAGAGGCAGGAGGCTCTAAAATTCAAGGTAACCCTCAGCTACATAGCAAGTCCAAAGCTAGCCTGGGCTACTTGAGACTTTGCTGAAAAAAAAAAAAAATTCTTATGTAAAATGAAGATAAGTTTAAACAAAATTCAATTTTACCAACATGTAAAGTCTTTTTTTTTTTTTTTGGTTTTTCGAGACAGGGTTTCTCTGTGTAGCCCTGGCTGTCCTGGAACTCACTCTGTAGACCAGGCTGGCCTCGAACTCAGAAATCCACCTGCCTCTGCCTCCCAAGTGCTGGGATTAAAGGCGTGTGCCACCACTGCCCGGCTAACATGTAAAGTCTTACTGAGAAAGCCACGATAGGGCAGGAGATGATGAGGGTGTAAATCCTGAGTCACTTTGGACCAGATTGATAGAATTTTGTGGAACAACAGAAAGGGATTTTTACCGAAAACAGGGAAAAATAGTTAATCTCATTGCAGGCAGTGGCTATCTAGTATTAATCAATAGCATGACCGATGCAGTATAATTCTAGTGTTTAGCTTCCAGCAGAGTGTGGACTCACCCACAAGAGAATTAGATAGAACAGGAAAGAGCCTGGAGATTGGGGATGTCAGAACTGGTCAGGCTTATAAAGCTCCCCACCAGCATCCTGCCAGACACAGGCACTCTGCAGTTTCCAGCTCCAGGATACACAGGGGAAGCTCAAGACTAAGATCGATTCTTCCAGGGTAACGCTAAGAGGATCAGATTTGTGAGGTGGAAGAATGAAAATTCCTGGCTCCACTAGCTTGTATATTTATCCTTCATAAAGCACATGTGGAAATCAGGTCTATAGTATTGGAAAATTTGGACTTTGAAGGTTTTTAAAGACTCCACACTAATGAATGAGATTGGGTGTCGTTGCAGAAGACTTGACCGAGAGTCTTCCTGTTCCTCCTCTCTAAGTTCTTCTATCCACTGCTCCTTGTGAAGGCACAGCATTCTTCCCTACAGTATCAAGTCGCCATCTTGGAAGCAGATACTAGGTCTGGACCTTCTGTCGCCTTGTTCCTGAACTCCATAAACTCCATATGAATTATCTAGTTTTAGGGTTTTCTTCCTTAGAAGCATAGATAGACTGAAAACAAACACTGGCTCAGGAAGGGTCAAAGCAATGAGCCCTGGCTTAGCACCCAGTGACTTTGATGCCACCCTGGGGGCAAAGCTGAACAAGAGTAAGGGAAGGTGGGAAGGGGTGGAACTATACCACAATTCAGTTCTTCCCCCACTAATGTCCACCCAGAGTGACCCAGATATCCTAAAGATCTCAGCTGTTACCAAGCTCAGAATTCCCCAAGTGGCTCCCAAACTCTTTACCTCATACCAACAGGATTGACCTCAGCTGCTTCACCCTCAGCATTTCCCAGGGGATCTACTTCCCAAAACATCTGTTACAGAGACTAAATCATTGCCCATGTAGAATTTCCCAAGCCAGGCACTTAAGTGCTATTTCTGACTCCTTTCTCTCCTTTAAGCCTCTGGTATTTAGGCAACCCATTTAGGCTTGACAATTCTATCTTCTCAGTAGACATCAAAATATATCTTACCCTCATCCTTAGTACTCTAGCTTGCTTTGAGGCCACTTCTATCCCTGTCTAAGGCACTACAACAACCCTCAACGCTATCATTGATGGATGAGCTTCTACTCCTGCCCTAATCAGGTTCATCTCTCATAACATACCTGTACTTGAAGATACTATAATGGAGGCAAGGGTAGTGACAAAGACCTGTAACCTAGCAACCCAGGAAGCTTAGCCAGGTAGATTGTAAGTTCAAGGCCTGCCAGAACTAGAAAGTGAGTTCAAGGCCAGCCTGAGAAACTTAGTGAAACCTTCTCTCAAGTTGAAAAAAAAAAAAGAGCTAGGAACACAGCTGTGAGGTAGAATGATTGCCAAGTGTGGGTAAGGCCTCAGGTTCAATCCCTAGTACTTCACATAGGAAGAAGGGGATGGAAAGAGTGGAGAAGAGAGGCTATAATGACCCTGTTTGCCAAGGACAAAGTCCAAGTTCAATACCTTGCCTACCAAACCTTTGTGACCTACCTCTCCCTGTTCATTCAGCTTTACTCCATGACACATCTTGCTCCAAGTCCATGTTCTGTCCACACAAACCAACATGTGGTTTTCACTTCATGCTCCTGTTGTCGCTTACTTCCACGTCATTGGTCCAAGGGACCCCTCCAGGAGCAGCACCCTTCTGTTCTTTGAGTCTAAGTTAGACTCAGTGAGGCTCCAAACCTGTATTGTTTCCTCTTCAGATTAAAACCTGCTTTACAACGCATTAAGAGATTATTTCTCTTCTTTCACGCATCATACACCCTTAGACACCCCCAATTCTGCTGTCATAAGATGACACCTTCACTATTGACCAAATTCCCCCTTCATTATGGTTATCTGTATCTATCATCTCAGTAGATATAACAGCAATCTTCATGGAAGCAAGGACAGTCCATTGTCCCCCAGACCAGCTATTTGTAGACACTGAATAAACTTCAAAGAAGTAACCGTATTAATAAATAATGACCAAACCCACACTCTTTCCTCACTGTGGAAGGGACAACAACGCTCATAATGATCGTCTCCTGCTTCCTCCCAGGAGCAGCAACATCAGGTTCTCACCACTGCTTTGGATGGTTTTGCATCTGGGCACACTGGAGGCATCCTGCCCCTCTCACTTACTAGCTAGGGAACAAGGACAAGTTACTTCACCCCTCTAAGCCTAAATGTTCCTCTTTTGGCAAATGGAGGTAATAGAATACAACTCCTGTTTTTACTGGAAGGATTTAAAAAATATTTATTGTGGTTTTGAGTCTGTGTGTGTGTGTGTGTGTGTGTGTATGTGTGTGTGTCTATGTATACATATATGCATGTGTATATATCCATAGGAAGCTAAAGGTTTGGATACCCTGGAGCTATAGTTACAGGCATTTGTTGAACTATCTGACATGGGTGCTAGAAATCAAACTCTGGTCTGGTCCTCTTTAAGAGCAGTACCTGCGCTTAAGTGCTGAGCCATCTCTGCAGCCTGGATGACTGGAAGTTTACAAAAGGCTATGTGTAGCTCTATATTTGGTATCTGGTAACTGCTCAAGAAAACAAAAATCCAGGTTACCATCGCTTCTCCACCCTACTCCTTTTTTCTCTCTCAGCTTTTGTAAGCCCAGAGTCTGGGGGAGGTATATGATTAAGTTTGCTAATGGGAAACAAATGATGTATTTTTAACCTGAAGTTTCTGCATATGTTCCTGTAAATGTCGAAAAGGAAGGGACTTCATTGAAATCCTAGTTGTTAATTTTTTCCTGCTTTTTCTAAGATGAAAGTATCACAGAAGACTCACAGCCACAGCTAGAACACTGGGCCACTGCCAGTGAGCCTGGACCAAAGAAACAGTTGCCTCTTACTGCAAAGGGACAGAACTCATTAATGCTAACGGCCTTTGTGCAGCTAATTAGCAGCATCTCACATTCAATATTTACCCTTGTGTACTCTGAAATTCCACTTTCTCCTTGAGGCACAAGCTGTTTCTCTACCTGACTCATAGCAAGAAAACTCTCTGTGCCAGACTCCAGCTTCCTTTCTGCTTGGATGGAGGAGGGGGCGTCCCTCCAGGGGCTGAGGTTTTCATTCCAGTCCTGGGTGGAGTGCACAGCAGTTGGAGTCCTCCTCCTAAGGAGATGCTATTTTCATGATTCACTCAAGCAGCTGTCAGCTCCAAGGACCTTCCCTGACATCAGTGTGTGTTGAACCATCTCTTCTTTCCTCTGAAAGTGGTCATTTTCTGGGGTCAGTGCCTACAAGTCTACAAGGCCTGAGAGAGGATGAACTGTTTAGAAAACAGCTTCTGGGAATCTCATCTAGGCATGGAACCCCTGGGTACTCACTCACTATACATTTAACCCATTGGGATTGAACCCTTATGGTAAGGACTGTTCTCAGAACCTTCCAATCTTGTGGTGCAATGTGGTAGAGAAGGCCACTCACATAAGATGAGGGATACCAAGAAGGACCTAGAGGAACAATCAGTAAACTCAGAATTCTGAATAGATCTCTTTCTTGTTAGAGAGGTTCGGTACCCTTAACTCCCACCCCCGCCCCCCCAAAAAAACAGTTATGAATTGAGGAAGGACCACAACTCTGGTGCTACATGAAGCAAAGCTGCCATGGATGCTGCCTCAGAGGGCCTGCGTATGTCTTGACTAACAGGCTAATCATTGCTCTATTAGAAGGGATTTATTTGGTCATGATCTTCGGAAAGGCCTCCCTCTCAGCTCATTGCAACATTCTTCCCATTGTCCGAGGTGCTTCCCAGCTCCCCACCTGCCATCACCATGATCCATCAGCAAATGCTGATTGCACAGTTGACCACAGGGGCAGATATTTCATCATGCCTCAAGAGATGCTAGCCCCAGACCAATCCTTCAACCCTGTGAATGGGGTACTTGGCTGATGCACAGCCTCTGAGTGCATTGGTGCTTTTGATTTGCCACCAGCCATGTTTGAGTCAAAACTATCTTGTAAGCATTTGGGACATCAGGAATGAGAGTCAGAATACAGTGACTTGGTGGTCCCTGATTTAAGGACCAATGTCTTCTCATGCATGCTCAGGAATTTCCCACATATCACATACATACATACATACATACATACATACATACATACATACATACATACACAGAGAGAGAGAGAGACAGAGAGAGAGACAGAGAGACAGAGAGAGACAGAGAGGGAGAGAGAGACAGAGAGAGACAGACAGACAGAGAGACAGACAGAGCACGCACACACATAAAGCCTTTCCTGACAGCCTTTGCTCACCAGAATATCGAACACCAGGTGAGTACAGTTGTTCAGTAAGGATAGATGGATGGGCTTCCTGACATTTTTAGGGGCTGACAGTTAGCAGAGGAAACTTGTTGAAGAAGACACAATTAGTACCCAGACAGTGTTCCTCAGTGTACATGAGCTAATAAAAGGCTGGCATGGGTCAGTGGAGGTGATGCTTGAATGGAGAATGTCTTCTGGTGGATCCTTCCATAGAATTCTTTATAGGTCTGAACCAGCACAAGGGTTTTAGTTACACTATAAAAATTACTTGGTCCATGTCCCCCAGTTCAGCCTGTGCATAGTATGGCCTCAAAATACGCAAGGAGATCCTGGGTGAACTATGACTGGTATCTATTCCTAGGTCCTATACTTCTGGGGTTCTTTCTACATTATCCTAACAGTTTTCCTATTAGTTCTTCTTTTTGTCCCTAGGTAAGCCCAAAGGTACTGCTTTATCACAATCCAAGTATTGCCTTTAAAAGGTGTATATCCTCACTGCAGAATTAGTCACAGAATCAATGCCCTCTCATGCAAGCCAAGGGATTAGATCCTGGCCTAAGACAGATCCAGATTTATAGCAGTCAATGTGAATATCTAAATATCAGTCTTAGGCTAGGGAGATTTTCTATACATGAAACTACCTTGACAGCCACATACATACATACATACATACATACATACATACATGGGAGATTCCCCCACCATTTACTTATGCCCCGTCATACTCAGAGAAGGGACACACACATTGCTTTCAAATGTCGGAACTGAGAAAAAAATCTAGATGTCTTCCCACTTGGGACCCTCTTAACACACATCTAGAACAAAGGCCTCAGGAAAAAAATGACTTGCTTGACTTCAAATTTAGCCAGAAATTTGAAATCCACCCTGTCTCATGACAGTGTTCCACTCAGAAGCTCACATAGCTTTCTGACCTCTTGCAGTAAAGATAGTACCACCTGCTTAAGACCATCCCTCCGCCGCAGGTCTGTCAGAACCTGACCATCATGACTGACTGATAACAGCTGAAGCTTCAGCAGCCACCAAAGCAGCTGGACTATAAGACATACTAGTTAGGGATGGGAAGCCCAGAATTCCTACAACAAAATATGCCACTAAAGTCATCTTAGATACAACAAATGCAGAAAGAGTTGGCTCTTCTCACATCATCTCCTAGGAGCAATGTGTATATTTATCTTTCTGGAAGCATACCAGAAGAATAACGGAAGGAATGACAACAGGAAGTACTGCTGAGGGTCTGCAGAAATAAACCTCATTAAAATAATCTTTATTTTTCCACCAATTCACTTATTTTGTGGCCTGTAGAGGTCCTATCTTCCCCATGTTAGTGAGCATTATGTAACATACTTCATACTATATGATACATTACATAGCCTTCCAGCAAGGATAGATGACCACAATAAAGTAACTTTTTTCAACACTAAGGAAATTGCTGCCTTAACCAACGTCTCCCCAGCCCTTGGATATTTAGTAACAACAGTCTCCAGAATATACCTACCTATCTTATTCCATCAAATTCCATCAATATGGAAGACAGTCAACCCTCTTTTTCTTACCTCCTGTCTCTGTTATTTTTCTGTGATTAAACACCATGATCAACACAATTTGTAGAAGAAAGGATCTACTATGGTCTATAGTTTCACAGAAATAATAATCCATCACCATCATGGCCAGATTCTTTGTTAATCACAGGAATGGCCTCTAGCCCAGTTGCTGTTTACAATCCTTTTCCTCTAACTCCTCTTAGGCTAAGCACCCATAGTCTGCATAACTTTCAGCACTGACCATCATGATCCTAAGATCCTACTAGGATGGCCTGCTAAGCTCTGCATATGTACAACTACTTTTCTACTCCAAAGTTCCAAAGGTTTTCACATCTGTGCTAAAAACAATATGGTCAGGTTCTTTATTTCAACACCCCACTCTTGGTACCAACTTCTGATTAGTTGCTTTTCTGTTGCTGTGATAAAACATCATGACCAAGGCAACTTATAGAAGGAAGACTTTTAGTTAAAGACTCCAGAGGCTTAGAGTCATAACAGTTGGGACAGCACAGAAGCAGGTGGTAAGTGTAACAGGAGGGACAGGAAGCTGAACGCTTACATTTTGAACCACAAGTATGAAGCACAGAGAGAGGAAATTGGAAATAGGTGAAGCTTTCTACTCTCAGTTTCCAGCCCCAGTGATAAAATTCCTTCAGCTAGGCCATGCCACCAAAAACTCCTCAAATACATCTTCACAAGTTAATTCAAATTCCCAGGGCAATGGCTATAATTTCTCATTCAAACTGCCACATCCTTGTCAGTAAATTTGTAGATGCATTCAGAAGCCACTCCAGGGATGAGGAAGCATGTGCTGATGATACTGTGTCCAGTCTTCATGAGTTAAATGTTCAAAACCCTACTATTAGGCTCTTCAAAAGTGACCTGGCTTCAACTCTTTTCCCTTTAAGCCAGCCCTCCCCACCCTATTTTCTTGTCTCTTATAATATTTTATCTGCCGTTATTAATATGATCCTTTAACCTCCAATCTAGCCCTTGGAGTAACTTATCTGAGTTCTTCAATGGTGCATGTAAATCACATGTATAAATAAGCTGGGTTATTTCCTCCTGTTAATCTCCCTTTTGCACGTTTAATTCACGGGCCTCAGGTACTAGGGCCAAGTCTGAGGCCCAGGGACACTTCCTATTGTTTTATCACAGCAACAGAAAAGCAACTAATCAGAAGTTGGTACTGGAAATAGGGTATTGAAATAAAAAAGGCCAAGTCAGAGGCAGGAACACTTCTTTCCCAACACCTGAGAATCAGTGGCTTTGGGTAACACTAGGTGGGTTGTCCCCCATATCTACCCCTACCCCACCTCCATCCCCAGGACACCACTATAATATCTTATGTTCCCTTGCTTGGCTGGAAGCTCACCCTGCAGTTTCATGAATAGGGGGAAGAATGGCCTTTTTCCACCTCTACATTGGAATCTACTTCCAATAGTTGTTGGGCTGAGCCTAAATCCCAGGTTAATCTTTTATTCTTATGACCTTAGCAGAGGTTATTTTCCCTTTGTTAGGCCTCAGTTTCATCCTGTGCTGGCTGGATTAATAATACAACACACCTCAAAAACTGTTGTTCAGGTTAAAGGAGAAAGTAGAGAACCTGACACCAAATGTGTGTTATATGAACGCAGGGTATTATAACTACACATCGCTGTATTGGGGTCTAATAGCTTGTCTGTTAGAAAAGGTCTCTAATGACTTGAATGGGTTTATAGAAGAGAGGCAGCTCCATGGAGTTATCTAACCTTCAAGATTAGGAGATACAGACCGATCCTACTCTCCTATGTGAAAGAGTTACAGTGACTCTATTAGCTTTCTTGTCTGAATCACTAGACATATGTCCCAAAGTCCTCTCTTTCCCAAAAGGCCTGTTCTAAAGACTGATTCTCAGATCCTACCTTTAACTTGCTGATTCCAACTTTTGAATTAGATTCTGGGAGACAGCCTTTAAACACTGGGCCCTTTCAAGGTGATCCAGAGGTGACCAAAGTTTTAGACTGACAGGCAAAGAACAAGCTTCCCTGGCCTGAGTTTGCCCAACCAGGCACCTTGAAATGCAGATCTCTGCAGATTCTGTGGGCAAGGGCCACAGACCAGGGCACCCTGGTTTACCCTTTGCTCCCCAGCACTTCACCCACTCAGGGCTGCTACTCCATAGATCTTGTTTCCAGCCTGGGTGGCATTTCTATAGCGGCCCCTCATTTCCTGCCAAGAACAGAGCTGGCCTCTCTGATCCTGGCTTTCAGCCCAGCCAGGCTGTAGGTGGATCATTAAAGACCGCTGGACCTCTTCTGGAGGACTCTGGGGCTGTGTTGTGGAGGGAGAGGTATGACCGAGGTGGGGGTATATTTAAGAAGCTGTCGCTATCAAATCTGGGGAGCAGACAGTCCATGGCCCAGACAGACCTCTGTTACTCATGCAGAGATAATTCATTTAAGGGGAATGCAGATGGGAGAGAGGGAGTGATTCAGAGGCTGAAGGCATCTCAATGGGGCTTGGTGACCGAAAGCACTTATTAACCCAGAATGCTTAAGCATTAAACAGGGCCAGGGGCTGGAGAGAGACACTGAAGAGCTGCCCACACAGGATTTTGCTGGAAGGCTGGGTGTTATGAAGTAGGGTTCCTCACTCTCAGCCCATCTAAGAGCTAATTCACCCCTTAAATCCTCAGTGAACTCAGGTTTTCTAGGCTGTTCAGGTAGCTATCTTCTGGCCTATACAGCCATCCTGGGAAGAGGTAAGCTGAGAAACTATAAAGTGTCAGACAAGAAGAAAAGCTTTTCTGGGATTTAATTTGAGCCATTGATCGCCACCTCACATAGGAACAAGTTATTTCTCTGAGAGCTGTCATCTATGAAAGCAGGTGGCTTGGCTACTAGTGGCCTTGCAAGGAAGAGGACTACAGGGTTCTCAAAGCCAAGTCAGAGGCACAGAGACACTTCCTAGCACCTTTTCCCCATGCCTGAGAGTCAGTGTCCTTGGGCAGCATTAGGTGGGTGCCCCCCCAACGCCCACCCAGACCCCATCCCCAGCTATAATAGCTTATGTCCCCTTGCTTGGCTGGAAGCCTCCCCTGCAGTTTCATTTCCATCTACCTGCATCTTGGGAAGAGGCTCTGGTTTAATGCAGGCTCTGTGGTCCCTGGAAATGAAGGGGAATGCCCTAGTGCTTGGAAGGGAGCTCCTTCTATTTGTCTCTGTCTACTTCTTCTCCTGGCACGGAGAGATTTTCTCCACAAACCATTTGTCTTTTTTATAACCTGCCTATTCTGTGTCAGATGAATGCAAGGCAGTGAAGAAGCTGAAGAAGGCCATTGCTTGGATGCTTGAGACTATGCTAGTGGACCATGGCAAAGCAGTTGGGACCTACCTCCTGCACAGGTGCCAAGTCAAGGCGGGGTGGGTGGGACACACCACCAAAGGACCGGAAGTGAGTTCTTCCAATGAGCAGGCAGAAGACTGGCCAGCAATGAAGGAGTCAATGGCAGCCAAGCCTCTTCCTCTGCCCTCCCTTCTCTCACTGGACCCAGATGAATAGCCAGTCAGTAAAATGACCCAGTGGAAGGAGTCCAGAATCAACCACTCTGATCCCAGGGGGCATTTGTACTCTTCACAGCACAAATCAAATCACCCAGAGTGAGGGCTGGCAGGCTGCAGAAGGCCCTGAGACAAGACAGTCCTCTGGCCCCTTCAGGCACAGCAGGGACTTAACCCAGGCCAGAACCTTAGCCCATGAAGCCCATAGGAGACCGACCTGCCTGGTTCCTGCAGGTCTGGAATCGCTGTGATTTCTCCCTGAGACTTTGTTAGCTATCACAGAGAGGCCTTGCCTCTTGTCCTGTTTTCCCCTCACCTTGTACAGCAATGCCACCTCCTTCCTCACAGTTCACATTGACCTTGGCCCACGTGGGTGCTGTGTTGATGAGAATGCAGGTAGAGAAGTCATATTTGAACAGTAGTGGAAAAATCCAAATCCCAGGATCTGCTAGAACCTGAGACTCCTCCTTTCTGCTCAGGCAGTCTCTGTTATGTGCAAAGCTCTATCTCTCCCTGCCCCCAGCTCCTTCTCTCTAGGAGAGAATGCCCTGAGCCTCCTCCAGCACCCCACTGGCTCTTCTGCACAAGGCTTTGTCCTCTTGAAAGCCTGCAGATTTATAGTTCTCAGCTGCAGACATTCCAGCCCTACCATTTCAGCCCTTCACAACCCTTGGACACCCTCCTCCATGTCCCTCTCCCAGCCTCCCCAAGTTGCAAGTTGTGGGGGTGGGGCAGGGAGGGAAGGTTGACCTCTAAATACAGAGAAGCTCAGCCTGAAGGAGTCTCCTCTGTCAGGTCACTCGGGCATCAATTTCTTGGAAATTGAGTGACTGTGGCCTGTTAGTAGCCCAGGGAGTGTCCACAAAAAATTAAACATGTGTGACTATCCATTTCCCTGTGGTTCTCTGTCTGCAGTAGCCAAGTATTTCTAGAAAATTCTGTTCTATAATACTTCTCCTGTTATCCTACCAAGGTAGGACTTAGGAAACCCCATCTCCTTAGATCAAATTGAATATCTCCAGCCTGGGAAAAATGTGAGCAAACCCTAATAAGATTTTGGTGGGCCAATGGGATATTTGTATGGGAAGAGATGATGGCCAAAGGTGGAAATCTGCTGTCACAGAGAGAGCTTTAGACCCACCTTTGAGCTGTGGGTAAGCCCTAGCCTTAGAGACTATTCCTGAAGCATGGACCAGAAGCTGGCCTGTACTGATGGGGGAGATGAGGTATACTACTTACCATAGGGGTATCTGCAGATGTTAGAGAAGTTCTTTGTGAACTAAAGCTATTGTCAAAATAATTGTTAGAGAATAATGAGCTTGCAGAGCAAGTTGAGAACAAGAGAGAGATGAAGCCAAGATGCAGGCTAGGAGCTGGCCTGAAGCCTGGGAAGCTGTACCATATCTACAGGGCCAAGGGACCAGAAGAGGCAGCCAGAGACTGGACCTGGAGAAAAGCTCAGTGGGTGATCCCTATGAGCAAGGTCAAATGTCTCACAGGCTATCTCCCAGGAAGTTTTGGTCTTGGCTCAGTTGAGTAAGATGGAGCCTGGCCGCCATGCTGAGAAGTCCAACTATGGTCATACCTTGGCCATCCCATATAAATATGAGGCACTTTGAGCTAGCCTTAGAGGCAGAGAGAAGGGCACTGTAGAAAGTTCAAGCATGGGCCCTGGACCCCTAGAGAGTGGGTAACTCTGAGCAGGTTGCCCTCCATGAGCCCCAACTAGCCTTGTTTATGAAGCATCTTTAACAGGGCTTTGCAGAATTGCTCTAAGGGTCTGAAGCAACTAATGAGCAACCCTTATATGCTTATAAGTATGGATTAGTGGTTATCTTACACAGTCATCAGGGCACTCACTTATTATATGTAGATTCGTAAATTGCTCCAACAATGTGAACACAATGTTTACTTGTAGGGGATCCATTCTCTCCCAATACCTCCCTGTCTCAATTTGGCTCTTCCATTCCACTCACCATATCCTCTCCCCGACAGGACCCAGGAAGCCAGAGCCACAGGTGAGCATGGCACCCGGTCCAGCTGTGAGACTATGGAGAAGGCAGAGAGATGTGGGAGAACTTCAGTGCTTTAGAACTGCTCCTGAAAACATTTGCTTAGACTCTGAAGGAAGAAGAGATGAATGTGAAATCCCATTTTGAGTCACCAGTAGCTATACATCAGCTGTGCCTTAAAGACTGAAACTATTCTAGGTTTGGGGGAAAATAAGTAATGTGCCGATTCAGGAATCACTGCTGTGAGAAAGAGAGATGAGACAAAAATCTTTCTCTCCTCATCACACAGCCAAGCCCAATTTACAGCTCATATTTCTTGCTGGAGCATGTGAGAGAAGCATAGCCCGGCAGGCACGGAGAGGAGCCCTGCTGGAGTGAAGAAGATAGAGGGAAATTGTTGGAGCATCCATATTACAAGAGGGAGGTGTTTTGAGGGCAGCCGCTGGACCCTGGCAGAGGGAGACCTTTTTCTGGGCAACCATGAGAACTAAGATGTGCTTCAATTGAAAGAAAAATGTTCTTACCCATATAACTATTTTTCAGGATCAGGCAGAGGAATTGACAATGTTGATTCATTTAGCTCAGCAGTATTCAGGTCAAAATCAATCTTGTCAAAAATCCATCATATACACTCAATAAGTAAGAAAAGGGATACAGGCTCCAGGGGAATCAATCACTCCAGCAGGGAGAGCTGAAAACAGATCTATCATGAGGAAGTTTGCATTACTCAATGGACTACCTCCTGAATATGCCCAGGGACCCCACCCAAGGTCATGGTCATCAGCCCCATGAAACATTCAAAACTCAAAGCAACATTCAGAACAAAGATGATCCAAGAGCAGGTAGCCAAGCCACTGTTGATCCCCTTGCAGCCAAAACTCCATCAAGCCCTGGAGCAGATTTATCCAAGTGCAATTTGCACAGGATCTACACTCAGCTGGCTGATGCAACCCTATGGAGATCTGCAAGACTTGCCACCACTTAACTCTCCTGCTGTCACCAAATCCGTGTGCAGCCTCATATCTGTGGGAAGAGAGATAATAGCCATTCAGCACCTTCCTCCCTATACCTCTCTCCCCTTGTGGGACAAGCTGAATGCCCTCTACAAAGTCCTCCAGCCTTAGAAAAATCACAAAATAGGGAAGCTGAGGGTTTCCCATCCTCTTTGTATCTAGACCAGAAGTTGGAACTCTCCAAAGCTATTATAAGGAGCTGGAAACTCC
Source organism: Uromys caudimaculatus (assembly GCA_028551405.1). Classification (NCBI taxonomy): domain Eukaryota; kingdom Metazoa; phylum Chordata; class Mammalia; order Rodentia; family Muridae; genus Uromys; species Uromys caudimaculatus. The sequence goes on from CM052706.1 coordinate 67,772,949, forward strand.
CAAAGTTAATGCAAGGCAAACCTGATATCATCTAATTCATAGGAAGCATATGAATGCACCAGAGAAAGTTCTTCACCAGCCAGATGCCAGGGAGGCCTGAGTACCATCTCTACCATCCATTACTGGCTTAAGCCAATTATTTCATTTCTTATATGTCCCATGTCATATGCAAAGTTGGAAATGATATGGTGCATTCAAATGTTAGGATGACTGAAGATCCAGAGACTACTTTGTGAAGGAACAGCATATAGACTACACTACAAGGAAGCTCTTCTCAGAAAAAGGTCCCTGTTGGCCACAACTCATGGCTTCTAGTCCCACCTTTCTAGACTTTTAAATCATGTGAACACCACGCTTGCATGAAATCCCCTACTCAGTAAGTATCTATTAACCACAGGCTTCTCTGGATTTCTTCTAAATACTGGTGGGGTAGTGAATGCATGCACAGGATGTAGGAAGAAGGCAGCCTTAAACACATCAGTTAACAGCGCAAACGTAATAATGGCTCAAGGAAACCTTTGCAGCAAAGGAAGGAGGAAGAAAATGGAGGAAGTGTCCTGAGGAACTAGCTCCACAAAGCCCTCCCTGAGTGGGGTATGCTTGGGTTGAATCTGAGGTGACTGCCTTAGAGCTAAGGGAAGTTGAAGGGATAGAAGGCAGAGTGGAGACTAGGGCAGATGGAGCAGGATGGAGGGGACCACAGTTATATACTGGGTTTTAGATGTAATGAGAAGTCACTGGAAGCAATGATATCTGATGATATGCTTTGGAAAAGTGGTACCCAGTGCTATTTGGAGTAGATCTAAGCAGGAAAGAGTGAAAGGAAGCAACTGAATTCAAAGGCCTTAAAGAGTTCCAGGAGGATGCTGTGAGTGTCATCCTAAGAAGCAAAAGTAGTGTTGGGGAGCTGGTACTAGAATCCAAGACTCTGCTTTGGAGGCAGAAAAGCTGTACTTGTTGATGAGTTAGATGTGAACGGTAAAGAATGGATTCTTCTGAAGTTGTATCTTCAACCACTGGCCACATGGGGGTTCTAAGTGTGGCTCTGAGGCAGTCTTGGAGGAAGAGGTTGGGGTGTGGAAGTACAGTGAAGAACTCTGCCAAGTCAAAATGCATATTAGACTAGAGAGGGGCAGTCAGGTCTAAGAGCTTAGACTTGGAACATTGCATAAGAGATGTTGACTCAAGGTCAAAGATCAGAATGTGAGCAGCTAGGGAGAAGGTGGGAGAGGACAGAGCCCCCAGAACAGTCACACCCTCTAAAGGCCTGTGGGTGTGTACATTTTACTGGTGGCTGGCTCTAGAGAAGAAGGACATTTGGTCCTGTGGAGTGTGGCTTTTTGGGTTTGCTGTTGTTGTGTATTTCTAGAAGGTAGGTGGCACCCAGCTCTAATGCCAGCCATGTTGAGTATTCCAGACTAGAGGAAGGAGGAAATGGAAGCAGGATGGATCTCTCCTTTGAAGGTGGTGCAATGTTACATGAACCTAACATGGCCCTCTTCCGAGGCAAGCTATATTAACAGGCTTCTGCAGCTTCCGATGTCAAGAAGGGACATTAACACGGATATCCAAGAGCTTGAGTTTCAGGTCTGCATGGTCTCAGTCTGATTCTGCTGTAGCAATCTCTTCTCTGGTGACTCTGTAAAGTTCCCCAAAGTCTGACCTGTGTTCTGTCTTTTCACACTGTGCCTATCACCACCCTGAGAATCACACAGTGGGTCAGTCATTCTTTCTACTCCCTTCCATGCCATGTGACCATGCACCCAAAGCTAGAGCACTGAGAGGGACTGTTTACGGCCCCACACCAAGGCTGGTTCCCAGGAAAAGGAAGAGAGTCCCCCCTTTTCCCTTTCCACATGCTATTGTCTTTATCAGGGGGAACATCCCCTATCTCAGAAGCTCTTCACACTTAACCACACTTTGAGCCCCTTCTTGACTACGAGACTCATGGGTCACTAACAACTAGTACTGAGCCTGCCCCATACTGGGCATGTGATTAACAACTGACAGTAAACAGATGGATGACCAGCTAGAAATAAGTTCAAGGGGAAGGGGCCACGAGAGAAGACTTAAGGACACCATGGAAGGTCTTCTTAAGGAAATATGGCTATAAGGAAGAAAGATGCTACAGTAGGAGGCTGACAGACCCGGTGCTAGGCAGGATGGAGGGGTGAGGCTGTACCCCACTCTCTATACACACTAACCTCAAGAATGATGCAATGTGAGTCAGGAAAGGAAGCAGGAGGAAATAGGTAATGAGCTCAATTTCACAGCTGGGTGGGCTGGGGCTGTGCCCAGGGAATTCATTTCTGGGACAGCAAGACAGCTTTAAGTTCCTGACTCCCTATTTGCTTCAATTCACTCAGTCAGACGTCTGGATAGATCCAGCCTGATAATCTAAACTCTAGAGCATGCATCCTAGACTCCCTCACTGCCTTTCAGCCCACCCCCTGATGCCAGGTCATGCTGAAACCTCATCTCCAGAGCACATGGCACCCCATCACTGTTGTTTTTAATGACATTTCTAATAAAGAGAATCACCACTTACATAGTGCTTCCTAAATGCTATGCACAGACCTGTCTATTACTCCCCATCTTCTATCATTTTCCACATTTCTGCCCCAAGACAAAACCATGATATGTAGTCTGCACTGACCTTAAACTGACCCATCACTGTTCCCCAGCCTCTGAAGTGCTGGAATTTCAGGAGTGCACAACCCAGCCACCTGCTTCTGCTTTAGTCTTAAAGTCAACCTTATTAGGTGAGTGAGGTGGGTGCTATTATTTTCACAGATGAGAAGCCAGGGTCTAAGAAAACTAATATGTCTAAGAGTTTACAGCCAGAAAGCATTAGAACCTGTAGACAGACAACTGTCTGACTTTAACTCGCACCGACTTCCAGGATAATCAGGTCTCCACGTGATATAGGAAATTGCAGAGAGGACACCTGGCCATTGTCAACTAGCATGGTCTGCTAGGCAGGAGGCAAATAGGAATTATGCCACACGTGATTAATATGCCCTGGGTTGCACACTAAGACACACACTCTCCACAGCAGGGCATCCTTCTATGGACCCAGGGACAGGACCACACCTCCTTCCCCAGGCAACCATCTTCTGGCCAGCCAGGGATGAGAAGGAGTCTTCTCTTCAATCTCACCTGGACAAAAGGATCTTTCTCTTACCTTTCCTCCATAAATGGGCAAAAAAAAAAAGGAGGGGGGCATGGAGTAGAACTGAAAATCCAGGTCTATATCAAGGGTTAGAAAGAGAATCAGAATCCAAGCTTGGATCTATCTGCCACCATTTTAAAAGAGCCAGGCCACCAGACAATGGCCTAAGAGCCTCTTCCTGATTCTAGTCCTCTAAAGTCCTAAGGTCCTAAGTCCTAAGTCCAGTCAGGTTCTGTGCAGATCCATTGAGCAGTTTCTCTCTCTCTCTCTCTCTCTCTCTCTCTCTCTCTCTCTCTCTCTTTCTCTCTCATTAATTTATTTATTTGCCTTACATCCTGACCACAGATTCCCCTTCCTCCTTTCTTCCAAGTCCCCCTTCCTTTCCCCACCCCTTCCCTTTCTCCTCAGTGAAGGGGAGACCTTTCTTGGATATCAACCTGCCTTGGCATATCAAGTTGCAGTAGAACTAGGCACATCTTCTACTGAACCTAGACAAGACAGCTCAGTTAGGGGAAAGGGTTCCAAAGGCAGGCAACAGAGTCAGACACAGCCCCTGTTCCAGTTGTTGGACCATATGAAGACCAAGGTGCTTATCTATTACATAGGTGTAGGAGGCCTAGGTCTGGTCCATGTATGCTCTTTGGTTGGTGGTTCAGTCTCTGTGAGTCCCTGTGGGCCCAGGTTAGGTGATTCTGTAGATTTTCTTGTGGTGTCCTTGAACCCTCTGGCTCCCTCAATCTTTCCTCCCCTATTCCAGAAGATTCCCTGAGCCTTGCCTACTATCTGGCTGTGGGTCTCTGCATCTGTTTCCATCAGCTGCTGGGTGAAGTTTCTCAGATGACAGTTTTGCTAGGCTCCTGTCTAAAAGTATGGAAGGATATCATTAACAGTGTCAGGGTGGGCTCTCTCCCATGGCCTGGGTCTCAAGCTGGGCCGTCATTGGTGGTTGGCCACTCCCTCAGTTCTGCTCCATCTTTATCCTTGCACATCTTATAGGCAGAACAAATTGTGGGTCGAAAGTTTTCTAGGCGGGTTGGTGTCCCCATCCCTCCATTGGAGGTCTTGCCTAGTTACAGAAGGTGGCCATTTCAGGTTCTGTGTCTCCTATTACTAAGAGTTTCAGCTAGGGTCACCCTCAAGGTTCCTGGGAGTTTCCCTTGTCCTAGGTCTCTAGTTTGTCCCAGAAATGCCTCTTCTGCCTCAGTCTCAGTTCTCTCTCCTGCTCTCTGTCCTACCCATTCCTGACCCCTCCTATAGCCCTCTCCATTCCCTCTGACCCAGTTCTCTCCCTCCATCCACCCCGATGTCTACTTCATTTCCCCTTCTCAGTGGAATTCAAGCATCCTCCCTTAGGTTCTTTTTGTTACTTAGCTTCTTTGGGTCAGTAGTTCCCACTGTCTTTATGCAGCCCTCTGTGTTCAGCAAAATGGTAGTCATGGCTTTTGCCTGTCAGATGATTGCCTAGAGCTTTCCATTTAGGCCTTGGGTTGATTTTTGACTGCACTTTCTTTCTGTGATTGGCCTTACCTTACCTCTAGGACATCTCCAAGATTATGTCAATTTCTGACCTAAACATCCTGACCCTCTATGACATTCTTTCATCCCCACTGTGGGTACACTGCAGGGGGCAGCTCCCTTCCATAATTTGGAACCAGAGGAATACTCCTGGAGCCCTAGGAATACCTGTGCCTGAGGCATGCTGCCAACCTTTGGGCTGAAGTCCAGAAAAATCTGACCAACTCTGATTCATGCCCACAGGTGTCCAACTGTAATGTATACAGGGTCACCTAAAGTTCCCAAGTGACACTTAAGCCGCTGGTTCAGCACCTACACTTTCAATAGTGAGGACTTGAAGATTTAGTCCTTACAGATATGCATTGCTTGTTTATCAGATGCCAAGAACTAATGATCTGCTCCTAGGATTGGCTCAGTAATCAGGGATGTCCTCTTAGTGTCTGCTCTATACACTTCATCAGCACAAGATGACGACCAAGCTCCAGGCACCAGATCTCACAGGAACAAAGAATGCAAGAGGGAAGGATGGGAATTCCCCCAACCTTCAGGAAATAAAATCACTCCAAAGTTCCCAGTCTCTAACTGACATCTCAATGGGTTAGAGCTGTGTCTCATTATCCATCCTTGAACCAGTCATTATCCAGAGGTGTCAGATTACCATGACTAGGTTAAGCCAATCATTTTTCATCCCATGGGACTAAGGATATTTTTATCTGAATTAAAATCTCCATTAGCTGTGAGCTTCCACCTCTGTATTTGTCAGACTCTGACAGAGCCTCTCAGGAGATAGCCAACCATTGGACTGAGCTCGGGGGTCCCCGATGGAGGAGTTGGAGAAGGGACTGAAGGAGCTGAGGAGGTCTGCAGCCCCATGGAGGGAGCAACAGTGTCAAAAGGCCAGACCCCCAGGAGCTCCTGGGGACTGGACCACCAACCAAAGAATACACATGGAGCCACCCATGGTGCTGGCCATATATGTAGCAGAGGATGGCCTTATTGGACATCAGTGGGAGGAGAGGCCCTTGAGCCTGAGGGTGTTTGATACTCCAGTGTAGGGGATGCCAGGGTGGGAGGACAGGAGTGCATGGGTGGGGAAGCACCCTCATAGAGGCAGGGGGAGGGGATAGGGAGTTTCCAAAAGGGAGACCTGGAAAGGGGAAAACATTTGAAATGTAAATAAAGAAAATAAACAACAACAACAAACTATATTAGCAAACAAGAAGAAGAATAGGGAAGTTGTAGTGGCCACAGGGGCTTATCAGGCAAGTACCAGCCATCCTGCTCATTTTGCCCTCTCTAGGGAGAAGACTTCAGGGGAGAGCCAATAAAAGGTGAGGAGACCAGCAGAAAATCAAGAAGCAGCATCAAAAGGTCTCCGGTGGGTTAGGGGGGAAGGAGATGGCTCAGTACTAAAGTACTACTTGCCCTGGAAGGAGGCGGCCCTGAGTTTGGCGCCCACAATCCATGTGCAAACAGCTGAGCATGGCAGTGTGTGCTTGCACCCCAACACCAGGAGGTGGAGGCAGGCAGACTCCTGTGGATTGCTGACCCGGAAGCCAGTCTACACAGTGAGTTGTAGACCAGTGAGAGACTCTGTCTCCATAAAAAGGTGGGGCTAGCAAGATGGTATAGCACACAAGTGCCCTTGCAATGCAAGCCTGACAATATGAGTTTGCTCTCCAGAATCCATATAAAGCTTGAAAAAGAGAAGCAACTCCACAAAGTTGCCCCCTGACTTCAATGTGAGTGCCAAGCACACTGTGACACACATAGCCCCTCCCCCACACCAAACACACACACAGCAACAATAATAATAAATATAGTTTTAAAGTGTATGTTACCTAAGGACTAACACCTGAAGTTATCCTCTGACCTTCACATTCACAATACACATATGCAAATACTCACATGTTTGCGTGGGTGCATACCCCCCCCCACATTCATGCACACACATGCACAAGGTCTTAAGGGGGTAGAGGAGGTCTGTAGGTAAGAAAGTAGGTAAGAGATCAACATCAGGCCCCCTAGGGATGCTTATCAGAGCAAGGAAGCTCTTCTTCGGGGGTGGTCTCATTCAGAGGTGGTCCAAGCAAGTAGTAGCTGTGCACATGCATGGGGTAGTGGTCGCTACACACCAAACTGTCTCAGAACTCACACGTTTAGGGGGCTACCAATTAGTACTGCTCTTAGGCCTGTGACATGGAGAGAGCAATGTGAACAGAAAGAGCGTCCCTGAGTCCTGCCTCCCTAGCCAGATGACCTCCCAGACTCTGGTGAGAATGCTCCCCACTCCTGTCTTGCTCGCCTCTGTGCCTCTGTTCCTCTTTGTTGATTATAACTGCCTGGAGATCAGCTGATGCTGCTGGCAGGGCCGAGTGAGCTGGCATGATGCTTCTGCCACAGGAGAAAGGGGCACTTGTTGCAGGGGAAGGATTTCTAGTCCTCAGTGCTGAGAAGTCAGAGAGGCCAGAGGGTACTCTGGGGACACCACGTCCTCTCTGCTAAGGCCCCAGGGCTGCTGTGGCTTAGTCTTCATCTATGCTGTTCCTGTCTCTAGATTCTCTCTTCTCCTTCTGAGTTTGATTTCTTCTCCAGTATCACTTCCTGGTCTCCTCGAGTCTAAAGCAGCCTGCTTCCCTTATGCACACCAGTTACTCTCTGACAGCCGCTCATTTTTCCTGATGGGAGCCTTCTCTACAATTTGCAATTATTTGCTAGTGTGTTGTCTAGTCTGAAGCTGGGTGAGGGCAGGGGTCATTCCTATCCCCATCCCACCTGCTCAGCCCAGAGAGCTGCATGCAGTGTTCACACAGCAAATCATTGTCGAATGGATGGAAACGTGAATGAACAGATATATAAGGAAACTGTTTTCTGTCTCAGGGATGCAAGAGCCAGAGTAAACATTTAAATGAAGCAAAGGAAGTAAATGTAACTGTGATGGGTGACCTTTCCCACTGCAGGCAGGGCTCGGATAACTTCTAGATGAACTGGTGAAAATGTGGTTGATCTGTAGCCAGTATTCTGGGCAAGGCAAGAGGAAGCAGCGGAGCTTCATTGAGGTGTCAGCTTGCCTGGGTTAAGGGACAGCCAAGAAGCTGGCCAAACTGGGCGTCACCAAGAATGTGTGTGGAAGAACCTGGGGTTTAAATCAGTTGAATGAAAGAGAAGGCTATGGCCCAAATCCAGTGAAGAAGCCAAGGAAGGGTGGAGACAGCCACCTTCACCTGCCACTGCAGAGCACAGTCTGACATTCTCCAACCTTTGGACCCAGATTGAATCAGATGTCCCCTGAGTTCTTGGGGGTTGGGCTTCAGGCTAAATTTATCACACCATTTGCACTCCTTGCTTCCAAAGCCTTTGGATATGGACTGAGCTCTGTTGGTCATTCAGCTTTCAGAAGGCCTTTTGTGGGACTTTAGCCCTGAAAACTGCATGACTTGGTTCCTTAGTGAGTCTCTTCTTCTATGTATGCATACATGAATGGATCTGTTTATTTATCCCTATCCACAGATGTATATATACATATCTATCACACATATGTGGTATATATATTTATATATTCTTCTAATCATCTATTCATCTATCCTTCTATCTATTCACCCATCCTTTTTATAAATCCATTCATTCATCCTTCTGTCTATTCATCTATCTATACAATATCCTTCCTTCCATCTATCTATCCACCCACCAATTACTTATCTTTCCATCCAATATCCTTCCTTTCTACTTCCTTCCTTTCTACTTTCCGTCCATCTACCCCATTGACTCCATGTCTGTCCAGGGCAGAGCTCTCCAGCTGATGACTAGAGCCTGAAGATGGCCACTTTCCTAAAGAAGACACTTACCCTGAATTCCCGCCAACACCCTCTTCTTCACAGCAATAATAAATCGTCCCTTGGTTAGCTCCTCTGATCCCTGTTGTTCCAGTTTCTGAGTTTAGAAACCCCATCACTTTTGGTAGTATGGGGGCAGGAAAAGGCTGGGATCCTGGGCTAAGGGTTCCACTCCACTGGGCCATGTGATGGGTGGGAAATTAACTAGAATGAGGGGACTATGACCCAGAACAGCAAATTCATTCCCTGGAAAGTCCAGACTTTAATAGTTGGGTGGAGCCGAGAGAAACACCAATTGCTCACACCTGGCTAGAAACTCACTTTGGCTGTCATAGCAGCAGCTTGAAAAGGTTCTGCCTGCTTGTATCATGGCTTGTCCATGTGGTGACAGGAAAAACCATCTACGCCAGTGATCCCATGGAGGGTCAATCAAGTAGTGAGTTTTAGAAAAGCAGAGCCAGCTGGCCCCAGCCTGCCACATTCCTGATCACCAGGGTTGGTGTGCAAAGAAAGCCACCAAACAACCTGCACCATAGCACTGTGAGTCGGCTAGGCAACAGGCTTGCTACAGCTAGGATCCAAAACATGCTTCTCAAAGGCCAGCATGTTGAAGGCGTGGTCTCAAGGCTGATGTTTGGAGATGGCTCTTTTAAGAAGCGAAGCCTTAGCCCGGCAGTGGTGGCGCACGCCTTTAATGCCAGCACTTTGGAGGCAGAGGCAGGTGGATTTCTGAGTTCGAGGCCAGCCTGGTCTACAGAGTGAGATCCAGGACAGCCAGAGCTACACAGAGAAATCCTGTCTCGAAAAACCAAAGGAACCCCCCCCCCCCAAAAAAAAAGAAGTGAAGGCTTGTGGATGGATTTGTAGGTTATTGGCAGTGTGCTCCTAATATGAATTATGAAAATGAAACTCTTGCCTCATGCTTCTTTGCTTCCTGTCCATGAGGTAAATCATTTTGTTCTGCCCATGAACTCTCTGACATTGCTGTGTGCTACCAGACCTAAAAGGAATGGGTTCACCTGACCTGGAATCAGAGACTCTAAAACCACAGGCCTTGTCTCTCTTCTTACTTTTTAAAGTTGAGTGTGTGTGTGTTGGTATGTTGGTGTACATGCCAGACATCCTCCTACAGGCTAGTTGTAAGGGCTGACAGGAATGAGGGTTTGTGTAAACAGCTGAAATGCTACTGAAAGCTACTTTTAGAAACCCTCACACTTGCTTTCTGACTAGCTCACTTGAACCTGCATGAGTGCCTGCTCGCCCCCCACCTCCCAGCACTATGCTAGCCACTGGGTTTTAATGGCTAAACAAATGCCATGCAGCCTCTGTCTGGTATTCCCAGCTCAAGTGGTGGTAAGTGCTGTGGTGAGTGAGAATGTGTAACAGGTGTCAGTCATATGGGCTTCCTTGAGGACATGAGAGTCAGACTAGTAGGAGAAGTGGGTGTATTTCACAAAGCAGAAGTAGTATGTGCTAAACCCCTGAGGTTGTAAGGAAAGGAAGGCCAGTGTATCTAAAGCAGAAAGGAATGGAAGTGTGGTGGCTCCAGGTATCCCTGTAACCTAGCAGAGTTGGGGAAAACAGGCACAAGTAGGGCCTGCCAGATCCACCATATACTCCAATCTAAGATGAGGGAAGGACAGCCCAAGCAACAAAGGGTTGAAAATAGAGCCCATAAGGTCCCCTGGTGCACTTAGGGTCCTGGACAAACATCCTCAGGAGTCATGTAAGGTCTCTAAGAATGCTCTTTGCTGTGACCACCTGAGGGTCACAGATAGAGGGAGCTGCACCATTCTCTGTCAAAATGCAGAGGGCCAAATCATCCTATGGATCCTTCCACCTCTCCGTGCATTGGAGGATTCCAAGGCAGGCATCACCTGCCCCCTCCAGGAGCTCAAGAACCAAAATGCTGACTTTGAACCAGTGCTTCAAGCCTGCCAAACATTTGTAGAAGGTAAGGCTTCACACAGTTTTCCAGGGCATTCCCTTAGTTCTTTGCTCTTCTAATAACCTCTCTCTCTCTCTCTCTCTCTCTCTCTCTCTCTCTCTCTCTCTCTCTCTCTCTCTGTTCATTGTTGTGTATCTGTTTCCTCTAAAATTGAAAGATTCCATCCGGCAGGGAAGCTCTTTAAGCAGGAAAGTGATCAGACTCTAGACCCCCATCTTCCCAAAAGTCAACAAGCAGAGCTGCTTCAGGAAGTCCCTGAAACTGACAAGACTCTAGGCTCCATCTTCCTAAGAGTAAACAAGCCAAGCAACTGAGAGTCACTCTCAGGAGAGCCAAGCTGCAAAGAAGTCTCAGATCAGACCGGCTGCCTGAAGAAGCAGAATCAAGCAGAGCTGCCCGGAAGAGTTTAGTCCAACAGAGTCACTTGGAGAGGACCCTCACCTACCTGTTGATCTGCCTGCAGGCTCTACAGTGTGCTCCAAGCTCCCAGCTTTGTGTGCTGTTACACATGTTGGAGTAGGCTTTGATGATGCATTGGTCTTTGGGTCATTTCTGCTCCTGTATGTAGCCCCAATAAAACTCACTGCTTCACCAAATTGGGCTTTGGTGGTGTCAGTACCTGTCTGCTGTCCGGGCTGAGTAAACATGTGTTTAGCATCTCCTAGGAAGAAACTGTCCTATTTCTTCCCTCTTTTCCTTCTTTCTTCTTTCTTCCTTCTCTTTCCTCCTCCTTTCTCCCATACCTGTGGTCCTTTTCCCTCCCTCTAACTCTCTTCTCTTTATCTCCACGACTTTTTTCTTTTGCTGTTTTCCTCTCTCCATATTTACTTTTATCCTTCCTTCCTTTTTCCTCTTTTCCATTCTTTCTTTTTTGCTGACTCCTTTCTTTTCTAATTTTTCAAGAGAGACTTTCTCTGTGTATCCTTGGCTGGCTCAGAATTCACTCTGTAGACCAGGCTGGCCTCCAACTCAAGAGATCTGCCCACCTCTGTCTCCTGGGTGCTGGGATTAAATGTGTGCACCACCACTGCTCAGCTGCTGCTTTCTTTTGATTTGTAAATTGATTTCTGTCCCATGTGAATATGCATACATATAAAAGTACTTCATATGACTGGTTTATTGTTCATGAAATATTCCTGGTGGTTAACTTTGTGTCTCTCCTAAAATCCTTTTCTATGTCAGTATGATGGAAACAGACTTCTGTGTTATCCTCTAAAACCTTTGTTATTCACCTGAAGTCTGTCCTCCCTCTCTGATTGGTTCTGCTTCTAGAGTGAGATAGTAGCTAAGCCTCATCTCCTCGACATATCCAGTTACCTAACTGCCTTTAGTGAAACGTTATTTCTACCCGCTGTGCAGCAGAGCACCTTCCCCCAATACATCAGAAGACAATGCACATGTACGTTTGGTTCTAGACATTGCCCATTCTGTTCTTTTGATCTACTTGATTTCCCTACATTGATAACATTTCTGTAATCACTTTTGTAGCAGGCCTTCATAAGCAGTCTTTTCCTTCTTTTTCCCACTATGATCTTCAAGGTTGTGCTAGCTATTTTTCAATCTGTGTATTTCCACAGAAATAACAATAAGTCTCTTGGTTTCCACATGCAAAGTGCTGCTGGCGCCTTCACTGGCATCTCACTAAATTTGTAGAGCAATTTAAGACAAACTGGTTATCAAATATCTGTAAACTGTAAAATCAAATATGAGAACATGAGACATTTTGCATTTACTTAGTTTTCTTTTTTCCTCAAAGTAATATGTAGTTTCCTTTAGATTTATTTCATTTAACTTGTCTCAAGTTATTTGATAGGTTTTTTATATTAGTTATTTGGGAATTTCCTGCAAAGTATTATGCTCATATTCCCCTCTTTCCCCAATTTCTCTAAGGCCCATCCCCCCTTCCTTCACTACCCACCCAATTTTCTGTCTTTTTTTTTTTTTCTAAATAAGAAAATTAAGTTCAATTTATGCTGCTCATATGCTCTTGAACATGTTCTTTTCTACTGTTGCATGGTCAATCTAAAAGGGGCCACCCTGATTCTCCCTCTCCCAGCCGGAATCAGTTGTCAATAGCTACAAAGCCAGGGGGTGCACCTTATGGTCCCCTCCCCTCCTACCCTTACCTGCTAACTAGACACAGTGTTCAACGAACTCCCAATGACTTATGATTGTACACACAAATTAGGCAACTCTCATCCCTCATCACAGAATCTTCTTTTTGCAGTAGGTGATCAAGAACACCGATACAGCTTGTTAAGGTGCAAAGAGTAAGAGATTGAGAAACGTTCAGCTGTAAATGGGATGTCTATGTCACACTCCCCTCTCCAAGGCTCTGGGATTATCCTGGAAGAGGAAGTGGAAAGACTGCAAGAGACAGAGGTGGTGGATAAGTGACTACAAGGAAACTGTCTACTGGTCACAGCAAGGTGATTGCCTGTATGAAGTGACAGCATCGTGAGAGCGTGCACAAACCCATGCAATTCCAGTCAGACAAAATCCCAGGTGTATTTGATATTTTAATACTAGTAGAGCTAATACTACCTCTTTAATTCTTCTTCTTCTTCTTCTTCTTCTTCTTCTTCTTCTTCTTCTTCTTCTTCTTCTTCTTCTTCTTCTCCTCCTCCTCCTCCTCCTCCTCCTCCTCCTCCTCCTCCTCCTCCTCCTCCTCCTTCTGGCTAGGATTTCACCTCACTGTGTATCACAGAATGGCCTGGGATCTACAACCCTCTTGCCTCAGCCTTCTAAGTGCTGGTATAGCAGTTGCACAACTCAATTCCAGGTTTATAATGGCCTATTTAAAATTCCATTTTCTTATTGCTTTCTCTCAGTCTGAAGAAATTCTAAGATTGTGCTAAAATGTCTCCAGTCCCAGTGTATACTGCTTGCACATACCTTATGTATTCCATACGTGTCTGCATGGACCAACACCAATCCATGCACTTCCCCTTTATTTTATGGCTCAGTTGCACTTGCTCGTGTTGCTGATTCAGCGCTGAGAGGAAGTGGTGGCAAGTGTTCTGTTCTTTTTAAACTCATTATTATTATTTATTCACTTACCCATTTATTTTCCATTAAGTAAGATTTCCTTTGAAGATTGCTGTTGTCGGGAGAGAAGGTACCCTTCTATTCTTAATTTCCCCCAATTTTTAAAAATCATAAACAGTTATAAAATTTATAAACACTGAGATTAAATATAAATTTTCACTCCTTGATTCTATGAAAATAAAGAATTATGCTATTTGATTTTCCAACATTAAATTTTCCTTGAATTCCAGAAATAAACCCAAGTGGCCACGATATGTTATTTTTTATATCCACATATGAATTGAGGGTTTTGTATATTTTTACTTGAGCTCTATTTTTCTGAGCAGCAATTGCATGTAATTTTTTCCTTTCTTGTAATGCACTTGTCAAGTTGCTGTTAAAATTATGCTGGCTACATAAAATTAGCTGATTTTTTTCTATTTTCTGAAAGAGTGCATTTAAGATTGGCAACTTAATTTTTTCCCCCTAAAATTGTATGAGAACTTAGCAATAGAGTCATTTGGGCCCAGAGTTTTCTTCACAGGTTTAAGATAAGGAGCAATTTCTTGAACTGTTTGAACTGTTAAGATTTCAATTTCTTTTTATGTCAACCTAAAATGTGTTTTTATTTCCTCCTTGGAATTTATCTGTTTTATTAAAAATGTTAAATTTATATTATTCAGCATCAAATCATTCATGATATCACTATTTTTATAACTGTAATGATGACTCCACTTACTCTTGAAGTAGCTTCTTTCACTTTTTCTTCAACCCACCTAGAGTTTTACAAAATCCACCAGGGTTTTCAAAGAAGCAAAAGTTAGCTTTATTGTTTAAAGATATTTAGTTTTTATTTGTGTGTGTGTGTGTGTGTGTGTGTGTGTGTGTGTGTGTGTGTGTGAGAGAGAGAGAGAGAGAGAGAGAGAGAGAGAGAGAGAGAGAGAGAGAGAGAGATATTCTGTGAGTGCATGTGAGGAGTAACCAGGTACCATGGGGACTTGAGAAGCTTGTCCCAGCCTCTGGCGCTAGAACTAGTGCTCCTAACTAGTGCTCCTAATGACTTAGCCACCCCTCCAGCCCTGTGTCTTTTTCTTTATTGTACATCTGTTTTTTATTAATTGGCTTCTGCTTTTTCTGCTTTCTCACTGTTTTTTCCTTGGGGTTAATTGTTTGTTACCAGAGACGTTTTGAAAGGGATACATGGGCAATTGACTTTTACCCTTTTCTTTTATAATATGAGCATTTAAAACATAAAATAGCATCTCTTTAGGATTTTAACCCTACATGTACTTACTACTATGGATGCTCTCAAATACTTCTAAGCAATAATTTTGCAAATCTGCCCAGCTTTTCTACTTCTTCTATATGTCATAACATTAAAACCCAAAGCATCAACTTAACTTTTAAAGAACCATAATTATAATGGAAAGAAGTAAGAATCTTTTAGGTAGTGGGTGGCATAACACATCTTTTATCTTAATGAACTTTGTTCTATAGTTCTATAAAGTGTGACCACTAGAGAATTTTTAATGAGGATCAAATCTGTATTTTAGGATGTTATCAGTAGTATAATTAACATTTACAAATAGCTCCTGTGTTAGAAGGCAGAGGGGTTAACTACGCATGGTCAAATCAAACTGCCTTGGTTTGAACATCCACCCTGGTACTTATTAGCTATGTGACCTTGGATAAATTATATAACTTTCCCAGTCTTCATCATTTACCAAGTAAATATAATGGAACAGCTAACTCTTGAAGTTATTGTGAATGAGATTGTGTCTACCATTTCCAAGATACTGCCTAGAACACAGTAACACAAGTCAACACTTACTGATCTTTATTAGGATTAATGATATTTTAGATATGGAAAAAGAGACATAAAGTAGCTTGCGCAGATTCGCCCTGCTTGTGCTAGGACTGGAGTAGAGATTTAGATGTCTCCAAAGCCAATGGCTCAAGCTGAATGAATGTAAGATGAACTGGTAGAAGAAGCAGGGCAAGGTGGCTCACATGATAACCAGGAATAAAGCCCAGGGACCTATATTTGAGCTATGACAGTGTGAAGGCAGGAGGAAGGAAGAAATCTGAGCGGCATGACAAAGGAAATACAGAATTTAATGACTATCTGGTGGTCGGACAGGAGTTGGGAGAAATGAGTAAGAGCTGAGTCACGGCACTAGATCGGGCTGCCATGAACTAGAACCAAGAGAGGAAGTGAGCCTCCAGGAGTGGTGCTGTTCTTGGCTTCAGGCACAGAGGGAAAGAGCCATTGGATGTAAAATCAAAGCAAGGGACTGTAGAGAGAATCCATGGAAAGGAGGCAGTTAAAGCCTTAGCAGTATGTGTGATCCCTAAGTGAGAGAAAAAAGAGGCAGAAACAAAGCCCCAAGGATTGAACCTTGGGACAGAGCCAATGTTTATTTATGGATGTTCTAGAAGGGAATAAATAGGCATGTAGATAAGGGAACTGGTGAATGTAATCTACTCAGACTTTCAATAAGCCTTTGGCAAGATTCCATTTCAAAGACTATAAGAAATCAGGGCATGATGGGCATGTGGGGAAAGCAGTTTTGTTAGAAGCGAGGAATGGACTCAGAAAATAATGGGTAAGAGAAATGGCTGATGGTTTCTCCAAGGAGATAAGGATGAAGGATCAGTGCTAGGTCTTTACATGATCTTGATATGGGCATTTCCAATAAATTCTCCACGTTCTAGTTGACTTTAAATTATTTCCAGAAGCCAAGTACGAAACTTAAGATACTAGGCTGTTGAGAGACTGGAAGAGTCTGTGTGGATGGCAAAGCCAAAATAAACCACTGGAGCCCAGTCCTACACTTTGCCTCTTCCTGTAACTGAGGCCTGAGCTGTAAGCTTAGTCCTGACTCTGGGGATAAGTCTATCTGTAATCTAGCCCAGCTTCCTTGGCCTCTGATCAAGTCAGCCCTCTTTCAGGGATCTGATGGCCATCCTTGGCTCCAGCTTTAGAGTATGGTTCAATACAACCCAGCAACTAGTGAACAGCACCTGCTGTGGGTTCAGTATCATGTAAGTGCTACAGTAGACTCAGTCTTCAAGTAGCTCAAAGTTGAGAGGTCTTGCTATTATTAATTTCCAGAACACATTATACACAGGCCTGGGCACTTGTATTACTCTTATGAATTATAGAAATAGCAGGAACCAAGTGTTCCTCTGATTTCCTACATGTTGCAACCTGTAATAGTTGGAGGCATGTGCTCCAGTGGTCAACAAACCCTCTCTGGGATTCACAGTAGAGAAGTCAACTGAGTGTGGGAGGGGTGGACTGCAGCTGGCCTGCCTCATAACCAAACCTAATCTATCTGTACCATCAGATCCACTATTTTCCAGGATCTAGCATCTTCTGGCTAAGGTCCACTCGGAGAACTGGGCCACAGCTGCCTATACAAATTACCTGCTCTGACAGCCCCTACCCAGCTCTTTGCAGAGGAGCTGTTTAGTACTGAGTGTTGTAAAAGTCTTCTGGATTGACTCACTTCTGTAATCTTCCCAGAACTGGATGCTAGATCTTTTATGAAGTGTTGTCTAAAATAGAAGATCTACAACTTTCTGCCAGCTGGTAGACTAACTGTCAGTCACATTGAAAGCTTTAAAGTGACTAGTTAAAAATGAAAGAAAAAAAAAAACCATTTAATTTTATTTGAATTCATTGGTGTTTAAGCAGTCACATGTACTAGGCTACCAGGCAGCCATAGGTGGATGGTACTGCCCCTCCCCCAGGCTGTGCTACACTATCCTGTCTGTGGCTGGTGCTTTTGAGTCTCATCTGCTTGTGAGAGAAGACTTTGAAAAGAATGAGGATATAGATCTCATAGTGGACATAGTGGAGTTTAGAGATAAAAAAAAATTTTTTTGGAGCATTGAGTTAAAGTAATGATTTGGAGTTCAAACTAAGGAGCTGGTTTTAACCCATCAAAGATTACTTCTGATCTGAACAACTGAATGTTGCAGCCTGAATGATCGATCAGTCAGGTATTGTGCCAAGATTCTTCAGTCTGAAGAGTCTCTAAATTCAAATAATAAAAAAAAAAAAAAAAAAAGAAAATCAAAGACGGTTTGAGAGGTTGAAAGGATGCACACAGTGAGGTGTCCTGATGGGAAGGCCTTGGAGATGAGGTAATTTAATTGCTGGAGACAAACTGTTCAAAGGAACATGGCTTACCACTGGGACAAAATTCTGTCTCCATCCATATACAAATACTTCAGGAGTCAGGAGTCTCAAGTGTTAGGATTCCCTTACCCATCCTTCAAGGACATCACCAGCTGATCACAGTCTCTGCCATTTCTGCCCCAGAGTCTCCCCGCCATCCCTGTCCGTGTGTGTGTGTGTGTGTGTGTGTGTGTGTGTGTGTGTGTGTGTGTGTGTGTGTGTCTCTCCCTGGCTTCTCTCCCTTCTGTTGTCTCTGCTCTCAGACTCTCTCCTTGCCTTGTGACCCCCTGGCCTTCTATAATGGAGACTAACATCTTTGGCTTTTGCTTTCTGGTTCCTAGCACAATCAGCTTTGTCCTCATGTTCCTACGATCACCTGATGGGGTGTATCAGCATCCAAGTCCCAAATTCTCACGAGAGAATCTGGTTATTCAACTCTGTCACCATCAGCTGTGGTCAGGGTAACAGTAATCACCTAGCATAGCACTACAGAGGCTGTGGGACTGCTTCTCTGAGAAGTAAGATGGCTGGGGAGGCCATCTATCTGCATATGACACCCCTTACTTTACATACAAAGAAACAAAAGCCAAGTGAGTTTCAGTAGCTTGCCCATGATCTTAATATATATTCCCCTACACCATATTTTAAATTAATTTTAAAATTTAGCATATAAAACAATAGATTTATTATGACATTTTCACACATTTGTGTCATGGTGCTTTGTACTAAGTCATCCACATAACCCACTGGTCTCTCGAGTGCTTTTCTACTCAGACAGCCCCTCCCTACCTTCTGCTGACATGTCAAGATTTATATTACCTTCGTGTTTTTTTTTCTTTCTGTACCTCCCTTGAGATCTCTCCTTACTCTCTCATGGACACACACACACACACACACACACACACACACACACACACAATTTTCTGTTTTGCATACACAAGAAAACATGATATTTGTCTCTATGAGTCTGGCTTATTTCACTTAACATAGAGATTTCTAGTTCTATCCATTCACTGTAAATATCATCATTTCACTCTTTATCATGGCTGAACAAAATTCTACAGTGTGTGTTTCCCACATTTTCTTTCTCCATTCACCATTGCTGGGTCTAGGCTGGTCTATACCTTAGCTATTGTGAATGGCATAGACATAGACGTGTAAGCGTCTCAAGAGAAGCATGCTAACTTAGATTCCTTCACATATGACTGAGTGGCATGCTGATTCTATTTTCAGCTTTGTCTGAGGAATCTCTGTATTGATTTCCACAATGGTAGTAGCAGTTTGCATTTATAGCAAAAGCATATAAGGGTTCCTTTATTCCCACATCCCTGCCACATTTGGTGGCAGTGATTTTCTTTGATGGCAGCTATTCAAACCGGAAGGAGATAGGGTCTCATTAACTTGACTTGGCTTGATGGTTAAAGATTTTGAACCCATTTTAAAATGTTTCTTGGTCATTTAATATGTTTGTTTTTGAGAACTGTCTATTCAGTCCATTAATCCATCTATTGATTGGATAAGATGATTTCCTTCTTGTTTAATTTTTGCAGTTCTTTGTATATTATAGATATTAATCCGTGTGTTATATAGCTGGCAAAGTATTTTTTCTCAGTCTGTAGGGTGTATCTTTTCTCTGGTAATATCTGCTTACCTATGGAACAGCTTACAAATTTCATGCAATCTCATTTGTCAATTCTTGGGATTATTGTCTGCACTAGGAAGAATACCCAATACTTATATGATGGGCTGATTCCCTGTGTTTTCCTTCATTTCAGAGTTTTTAAGGTCATTGGTCCATTTTGAATTAATTCCTGTGCTATATGAGAAATATTGACCAAGTTCTATTTTTCTGTGTGCAGGTATCCAATTTCTACAGCACCTTTGTAGAAAGAAGGATTTTTTAAAATAGAAGTATGCTTTTGACAACTTGTCAAAAGAAGTATTCTTTTAAAACTTGGGCAGCTGTAGGTATATAGATTTTTTTTTCAGAATTCTCTATTTGATTCCATTTGTCTATGTGTTTCTTTCTATGTGAGTACCATGAAGTTTTTGTTATTCGGACCTTGTGGCACAATTTGAGGTAAAGTATTTTGATGCCTCCTGCCTTTGTTCCTTCTTGTTATGATTTGACTGTTCAGAGGCTTCTATGCTTCTGGGTAAATTTTAGACCTTTAATGTTGTTACCATTGTTCTGTGAGCAATGTCACTGATGGTGGTTGCGGCAGATTTTCTGTACCACATTCCTGATACTGAAGTAGTAATCACAGGTAATTGCCTACTAGATATTGTCTCTATGTCAGTAAAGTGCTGACTGGTGTTTACAAATATTATTGCATATATTTATATATCTTAGGAATTAAATAATCTTTTAAAAAGATTTTTATATTTACTTTGTGTGTATGGGAGTATGTCTGAGTAGCACATGTGTTTATGTATTCACAGAGCCAGAAGAAGGCATTAGATTTCCTGGAACTGGAGTTACAGGCAGTTGTGAGCTAGTTGATGTAGGTGCTAGAGCCGGAACCCAGATCTTCCGCAATATCAGCAAATGTTTTTTAACTGCTGAGACATCTTGCCAGCCCATAAAATGAAATATTATTATTGTTTCCTTTCTACAAATAAAGTGAGTAATTAAACCAAAATTATATATCTAGTGTGTAGGAGAACTGGGTTCAAACCTCAGCATTTCCAAATAGACCATTCACTATTTTATGATAGACTACTCTCTACTTCAAATAACAGAATAATTTATGGAGTTTATCATGCTGAAGATATACTAAAGGCAGATCATGTGGATGTATTAGGATCATGTTTAAATTAGAGAATTATTAATAGGCTGGGACCATCAAGGGGGTCCACAGGTGTGTAAATGTGCCAGGTGAAAGACCCTGTCCACAGGTGTCTAGCAAAACTCATGTGAGTACATAATACATTTGAACTGAGTGAATGGGAAAAAAAGACATAAGAAGAAGACACCAGGGAGGAGAACCATACTTTCTAACCATGCACCCTGTTAGATGTCTATTTGCAACAGATAGATTTCTCATCTGAGAAGGCCCAATCTGGGAACGCTATGTTCTCATTTTGAGAAAGATCAAAAAATTGTAGAGAGACAATAGCCATCAAACATTGTATGGAAGTGCAGTCATGAGACCCTGGGACATGGGAAGTGCAGTCATGGAGACTGCATGGGGATGTGAACCAGGTAACAAGAAAGGCCAAAAGGATCTAATCCAATGGGGTTAGCTCAAGCCCTCAAAGGTGGGGTAAATTTCACTTACCAGGTAGGAACAATATTGTGAGCAGACAGTTGCAAATGAGAGCAGAGAGCAGGTGCAAAGAGGGGGCCTTAGGCATGGCCATAAGCAGTGTGATGTTGCCAATAATGAAAGACCCAGATGACCCAGCAGTTGAGTGTACATACTGCTTGCAGGAGACCCAAGTTCAGTTACCGGCAACCATATTTGGTGGCTCACAGATATCTACAAGTCCACCTTCATACAATCCAATACCTACTTTTGGTCTCCACAGCCCTGCAGTCACATGGCATGGGTGCACCTACACACATACACACACACACACACACACACACACACACACACACACACACAATTAAAAGTGATTAGATATTTAATAATAAAGGAGTGACTGATTCCGGAGGTCATGGTGGGAAGTAAGTGTTCAGGAGTCTGAAGATGCACTTTCTCTGCCATGATAAGCAGATTGGACTCTATCCAAGTGATTAAAGCAGAAGAATATCAGGGTCAGATTCATGTTTTAAATATAGATTTTCCTGCTCTAAGGAGGATTGATTTAAGGAGGAAAGGCTTAGGGGCAGGGAGACCTATTGGGAATCCAGGCAAGAATGATGAGTGTCTGAACTGGGACAGGATTCCTGAGGAGGACTGAAAGGAAGAATTTTGAAAAACATTTATTAGGTTAAATTGGCAGGAAGAGTAATTGACATTGAATGGAGACAAGACAAAGGAGGTGACAGCTAGCATTTCTGAAGGTTGTGACACAGAGCCCGCATGGCTGGGGAAGCCAGGAAGGAGAAGGAAGAGAGATCTGTTTGAGGGAGAATACAAAGCACTTTTTCTGTGTGTCAAGTTGTTTCTAAGACAAGAGGGAAATGTCTTGAGGGATCTTCAGAGGAGAGGGTGGCCTTGGGCATACAATTTGGAAACAGCCCGTCAAAACCTTCCTGAGTGAGCTCACCATTGGTGAGCACAGAAAGAGGGGGCCTAGAGCTAAACTCCAGAGAGCAGCAGTCTTTTGAGACGTGGGGAGAAATGCACAAAGGGAACAGAGAGAATAGAGGCTTCAAGAGGAGTTTTCCAAGGCAGGAGGAGTCACCTACAGAGTGCGATAGAAAAATCCAGGAAGGTAAGGGCTAATGCTCAGTCCTTGGAGTTGGAAAATCACAGATGGCCGGCCATGGCAGACTGGTATCTATGAATTGGTGAAGTAGGGCAGATTTCAGTGGCTTAAGTAGTAGATAGCACAAGCCTTCAGAGTCAAAGGCTGAGAAGAGAATTGTCCTAATTAGCATTAACAACTGTGATATCTGAGTATCCAGCCAAACCCACAGGGAAAGCTGTTAGCTAGAAGTGGTCAATACAGAAACATGGGTAGTTTGCAGAACGTTCCTTCTCTAGAGTAGTAGAAACAGAAATCAGGGAACAAGGCAGATGTGCTAGTGGTGGGAATATAGAAGCTCTGTGAGCTGACTGGCAGAGAGAGGGAAAAGCATAAGATATGTGGAAGGGACCAGCATTTCCAGAGGAAATTGAGAGAAAGGAGCAAAAGAAACAGTCAGGGGTCTTCTTTTTGCTGGCTTGTAGGGTGCCTTTTTGCTTTTGTTTTTGTTTGGTTTGGTTTGGTTTGTCTAGTAGGCACATTATGACCACCTTGGCAGGCATATAGGAAGAAATATTCAGTGGGAAGTGTGACAGTTGATGGGGTAAGAGTCCAGAGGAGCTGAGAGAAGGGAGGGCTTACGGAGGACACAGAAGCTGGCGAGTTGGAAGCGGGGTTCTCTTTAGACAAGTTGAGAGTAGGCAAATGAATGCATATGCAGAAGGACGAGAGCCAGAGGACTCCGTGGCCTCAGATGTCCTGGCAAAGGACATGGAGTCTGCTGGTCTAGGCATGTGTGTGAGCCTGGAGCACGCCGGTTGGAAACTGAGGACATCTCCAGGAGGAGCCGAGAGACAAGAAAAACATGTGTCATGCCAGGAGCAGTGTGGGGCATCACTTGAAATCAGACAAATGTTAATAATGCTCTAAGACAGAAATGAAGAGCATTGGAGTCCCTTACCAGGACTGGTTAAGGTATAGACCATAGAGGCAAGACAGAAGCTGTATTCCAAACTACATTAAGACTTCAATACTTTCTGCAGGGATCTCACCCTCTCTTCCCACCTTAGATGTCGGTGATGACTTTAGGCCTTTGGAGAGAAGTATTGTGGGGACAAGACTTTCAAGTGCAGGGTCTTCTTTTTCTTCCCTACTTCCATCTCCAAAGTGGAAAAGACCTAAGCCAAGAGCTACAGCCACACTGCCCTAACCCACCACTTCAATTCATTTTTGAACGTTAGTGAGTGCCTTCAAGGTGCAAGCACCAGGATCATTGCATAGATGGGCGACAGAGAAAACAAACACAAGTCACTGTCCTTAGCTGCATGGTCCTGTCAGGGGACTTCTAATAATATATTCAGCACGTTCCATGCAGACACTAAGCCAGGACAGAATCAAGGACCTGGGAGAGTCTTGTCTTCCTCTATATCTGTCTTATATGACCAACCCATATAATAATGGTCTTTCATTTTCCTGAATGCTTAAAATATCAGAAGACACATGTGGTGACATGACTGAATCAGCTAAAAATAAGGAAATACCCATGGCAGGCAGGAAGGCTGCCAAAAGCAAGCTGGTGAACACAAGCCACAGATTGGATGTGATAAAGACTCTGTCTCTTGGCCAGCCCTCTCTGGAAGCTTCCATGCGCCTTACATACAAACAAAAAGGCCTCTAGGTATTCCTACCATAAAAAGCATCTATCTCACTGGTTTTTCTTGTTGCTCTAAAGTTTCTACAATTACCTCATACAAGAATGAGTCAAATCTAAAAGCACAGTCATAGCAGTTGATTGCTACTGAGGGAGGGAGAAATGCCTTTCTTTAGGAATGTAGCCACTGGTTGGATTCTTACACTCCAGTGGATGACCCAGTGCCTAAGAATATATAGGACAGCACTAATAGCACCCAGTGAATTAAAAAATAAATTAATTAATATTATAAAAAGAAGACGTGTGGCTGAAGGGAAGATGTGATGGAGTCCTGGGGAGAGGTAGACCAGAGAGGACTAGGCTTGTAGATTTGATCAAGATACGCCATCCATATGCATGAAAATATCAAAGGCTAAACAGAAATTGGGGTTTTTAAATGCACAGACTTATCAGGGTTGATATGCAACTACATTAATGCATTACAACATGCTTAGTGAGCAGCTAGCCTCCCTGTACTAACTCTGCAGGGCTCACTGCATTTGGTCTATCGTTGCTTCCTCTGCCCCTTTTGGATAACGTCCATCATCTACCCATTCCTCCCGTTATGTCTGAGTCTTCTTCATGAAGAACCAGAAGATTTTGATACTTTTGCTCCCATCAACTCTACTTGGCAACCTGATACATAACAAGTATGCAATTAGTATGTAATTGTGTGATGTTTCCTTGATTTCATTTAAGTTGAATTTTAAATCTCTAAACCAATTCAACCTCTGAGTGTCAAAACTTATTTCTTCTCCCTTGAACTGAGGTTTATGGCTGAATGACCTTCTCATGCCTTTTATTCATCCAATGTTTCTGAGCATTAGCTAATCTTGATACTAAGAATATGACAGGGAATAGAAAGTTTCTGCCCTTAGGGAGCTTAATGTGAGGCACAGACACAGGCAAAACAAAACAAAACAAAACAAACAAAACCCCAGAACATTCTAGACAAAATGCCTTATATATCCATTAGTATTTTTCTTGTTCCTGGACCAAATACTGGGAAGGAAGTAATTTAAGGGAGGAAGAGTTAAGTTTGGCTCACTGTTCAGAGGGATACAGGCCATCACAGAAGAGATGTAATGGTATCAGGCAGTTGTCACATTGTATCGCAGGCAGTCAGAGATGAGAGCCAGATGAACAGGGATGCTCCAGTAATTTGCTCCCCTCTATGCAGTCTGGGACCCTCACCTGTGGAATGGAGCTGCTCACGTTCAGGGTGGATCTTTCTGCAGTTGTGCTTCTATAGAAGCATCCTCATAACACGCAGAGATGGGTTTCCATTTTGCCACATAGGATTTCTCTAAATCGGAATCTCTCCTAGAGGGAGGAGGGAAGGCTCATGAGATTTAGGAAGTAAATGGAGTGTGTCCAAAGTTTAGAAGGTTCACCGGGTCCCTCCTCAGGATTCTACATTTGCAGAAGAGAGAAGACAGTGGGGATGCTCCAGGGAAGTAGCTTTCATGACTGGTCATCCATAATAGCATGGGCTTTTCCAAAATACAACTGTCATTGAGTCACCTGTGCTCCTCTAGGTAACCCCAATAAACTCATCCCTTCACTAAGCCAGACTTGGGTGGAATCTCTTCTTTCATCTGTTATTGGTGACATGTCTAGGGTGAGTAGATGTTTGCTCATATTTCCCCAGGAAAAGTCACACAACACATGGTGATTCTTAATCCAGCCAAGCTGACAATTGACATTAACTCTCCCAAGTGCAGAGATAAGGAAGCACATGGGTTAGGGTAGAGGCTGAGAGGTATTATCTAACTTGGTTTAAGTGGACAGCAGGTGGTAATGGGGTAGGCATCTTGTGATGTGGTGCCTGGGCTGAATCCCAGAAGTGAAATACCTGGTGCCACCTGGTACATTCCTATCTCCAGCTCTGCTAACCTCATCCCTACAGCCAAGCTATGCTCAGAACCTTCCGACTGCAGAAAGGCAGAGAAACCAAGAAAAGGATGAGGATAGAGATATGCTGTGGTCAACTGAATAGACTACCTCCACACCAGGCTCATATATTTGAATGCTTAGTCACCATGGGGTAGCACATTTGAGAAGGAATAGGAGTTGCTGCCTTATTGGAGGAAGTGTGTTATTGGGGGTTGGGGTGGGCATTGCGGTCTCAAAAGTCCATACCAGGCCCAGTTTCAATCAATAATCCCCACCCCTCCTCTCTCTGCCTGAAGACCAGGATGTACCTCTCAACTACTTCTCCTGCACCATTCCTTGATAATGGACTAAACCTCCAAAACTGTAGGCAAGCCCTCAATTAAACGCTTTCTTTTATAAGTATTGCCTTGGTCATGGTTTCTCTTTACAGCAATAGAGCAGCACTAAGACAGCTGCCCTAGGAAGAAAGTTGGAAGCTCACAGTGGTGAGTGAGCCCAGGATGAGAAACCCAATGGCCACAGAATTCTTCTCTGAGGGCAAAGGCCTGTCTTGCTGGCCAATTACATCGTGGGCATTAGGAATACTTACTCAGAGACTTCTAGAGATAAGCTTCTTGACGGAACAGGTACGATTTTTATTTTTATGTTCCCAGTGTCTTCCATAATGCCTTGAATAGATGTAAGTATTGAATGACGGGTTGACAGTTTGAGCTTCTGCCTGGTCCTCAGCACAGTCTAGCCACTTCTGAGTATAAACTAGGATGCCTCTCAGCCCACCCCCAAAGACTCCCAGATGATCTAGTTCCTGAGCACTTCCTGTTTCCTGTGGCCTTATCAAGCCCCCAGAAAAGTCACAGCTAAGTACTCAGTCTTCTTTCTAATACACTTTCCCAACATGGACTGCCTGAGTCAAGCACAGCACAGAATTTCATTCATGAGGCCTCCCGATCTCCACCTTCTACTCTGTGTTTCATTTCTAACTTGTGGCAAAATGAGAACTACATAATTTTAAATTTTACTGATTAGTTCTTTTTTCAACAGAAATGTTTAATTATATATTCTTAATACATTAAAGTAACTTAATACTTCTAGCCTTCTGTGAAACACTTTGACCGTGGTAAAATGTTTAACAGCATAAAGAACAGCATCCCTCCCTGGTTTTTGCTCCTGAGATATAGAACAGGAGTGTACAAAGCAACATCACCAGGCCAGACTGACTGATTTAGTTTTATTGAATACACATTGGATAATAAAGTTTTATTGAAACACAGATGCTCATACTAATTTATGTGCACTGTCCTTTTTTGCTTTTGGCTATTAGTGGCAGAGTTGAAAAGCTGTGACAGAAAATCAGAAAATGTAGGTTGAGCATCTTTTATACTTAGAGACCAAGTGTTTTAAATTTCACTATTCTCAAGTATTTGAATATCATCATACACAGTGTTGGTCATACTGAAGATTGGACTCAAGTTTAAAGTTTAAAAATGAAATTCGTTATGTCTCATTTATAGGTTTTTCCTTTAGTCCTGGGGATTGGAGCTAGGATCTTGCACATGTTAGGCAAACATTCTACTTTACCTCTCACTGAGCTATTCTCTCTCTCTCTCTCTCTCTTTCTCTCTCTCTCTCTCTCTGAAAGTAATTTATATTAGGCAGGTATCTGTAACTGTAATGAAACGAAATGCCTAAGAGAATTAATTTTGAAAGAAAGTATATTTGTGTTCATAGGGCTTCTTTTATTTTTTGCTGTTTATTTGTTTTATATTGTTTTTGTTTCCTTTTTTGTTTTGTTTTGTTTTTCGAGACAGGGTTTCTCTGTGTAGCCCTGGCTGTCCTGGAACTCACTCTGTAGACCAGGCTGGCCTCGAACTCAGAAATCCACCTGCCTCTGCCTCCCAAGTGCTGGGATTAAAGGCGTGCACCACCACTGCCCGGCTTGTTTTTGTTTCTTATTGAAACAGTTTCCAGTAGCCCAAGATGATTGGAACTTAATATGTAGCTGAAGTTGGTCTTGAACTTATGGCCCTTTCTACATTAATCTCCTGAGGGCTGGGATTATAGCCAGGAACTACATCCCTGGATTATGCCATTATGGTAGGCAAGCACTGTAACTGCGGAGCCACATCTCCGCTGACCCATCCCAGCAACCGTGCTTCTTAGAGCATATCTGGAGCAGCACCATCAGCTCCCTGGAAGTTAGAGATGCATCTGGTGACTCTGCCTGGGCCTGCCTACAGAACCAGACATTCTGTGGAGGATTCAGTAATCTTTGTTCTCACAGCTCCTCTGGTGATTATTCTGAGGCACACTAGAGTCTGGGAACCCCATAGTAGTAATTAGTCAATGGTCATATTTTCATCCTCATTTCAAGGAAAGAAATGTTGTGCAAATCAGCTCCAGCCTTCACACGGTGAGCATGGTGCCCGTCCTTTCTGCTCGTCTCACCAGTAGCTTTTCAGCCTAGGCCCAGAAGCTTGCTTCTGTGTTCTGGTTCTAGCCCACAGATATGCTCATTTAATCTTGAATCAGTTGACTTCTGGCTGGCCTCTTCTTTTCATATTTTATGTATTTGTGTTGTTTTCAAGGAAGAGGGAATGTGCTGAAACTTGAATTTAGAGTCATGGTAGAGAAAACCAAAAGCATATTTACATTGACCTCTTATGTTAAGCTGCCACAACACAGCCTTGTCTGTTACACACTCTGAATGGACCACCAAAGCTTCAGCAGCATATGCCACACACATTTCCTTATGGTTTGTAACCTAGGGCAAGGAGCTCAACCCTATAAACCTTGGTTAATGCATCCGCAAAAGGAGAACCAAGGTAACTACTTAGATGCCTTGCTGTGAGCATGAACACTGTACCCTTGCAGAGTGCCTGATTCATAGCCAGTTCAAGATTTAGTTACCTCCCCTTCAAACCTGGAACATGCATTAGATTGAACATTAACTTTATTAAGGTGTACACATCTAGGCTTCCGGTTATTTTGTCAATGTCTCACTTACCCAAATTCTGCTTATTATAATCCCTGATCACCAGAAATAATGCTATATACATATGAAGCATTTCACCCTAGGCCATCAAGAACAAGCCCATTTGCTTTACACTCCCATGGGGAACAGGGCCCATTAGCCTCACCCCTGTGTCTGCAGGGTTGGAGTCAGCATTAGTTACTTTTTTCATTGCAGTGATAAAAATGCCCAACAGAATCAGTTTAGGAGAGGAAATAATTAATCTTGGCTCATGGTTTCAGAGCATTCAATTCACAGTCCCTTAGACGCAAAGTTTTTCATTATCATGGTAGACAGGAACAAAAGCAAAGATTCAGAATGGTCAGGGAGCCTTTAAAGTCACTCCTCTTGGGACCTACTTTCTTCAGATCACCCACACCTCCTTTTGTTTCCAGAATCTCCCAAACAGAGCTGACTAGGGACCAACACTCAAGCCTGTGAGACACATCTGATTTTTAAACCATGACAGGGTCATGAGCAATACATGCTACACAAACGATTAACAACATCAAGAACTTTGATAATACTGGCAAAGCTGTTCAAGCACCACGCCTCTACTCTCACAGATCACAAAAACAGTTCCCGAAAAGCTAAATCCACTTGTCCAAACTCAGCCAAACAGTTACAGAGCTGAGATTTAAACCAGGCACCACTGACCTGATAGTTAACCTCCATGGAGTCCCAAGACCGAGGGATGATGTGCTCCTTCGCCAGTCACCTGGGTCTAAGCTGCTGCATTCTATAGCTTGGCTCATTCACAACTCTCAGATCCTATTAGATGCTATCCAGGGTCCGTTTCCAACCCAAGTTCGCAGCAGTGCCCCGGGACGAATGGTCCCCTCAAGCACACTCAGTGGATCCTCAGGACACTTCCCACTGGAAATGTGTACCTCTTTTGATGGGTATCTCTCTGGCTGCTGCTGGCTGCCTGTCCCTGAGTATTTTAAGCCTCTTTGTCCCCTTCTCTGGTGTGGGTCTGTCACTGCCTAACCTTCTCTTTGACTAATCCTGACTGTTTCTGTCACTCTTCTTCCTTCTTTCTTTCTTTAGCAAAATTGCTTTTACAGGCAGTGACAAGTCCCACCTGCAGTAGAACTATCTGTTTTGAAAGGGATGAACACTAATAAAGAAAAAAGCCTCCACTTGCACCGATTCCTGATTGCTTTCTCCTCAGGCAGTTGCCTTTCTGAGGAATTTTGTCTACATGACAGCCAAAGATGACCTAGGGGATCGTACCCCGTGGGTGGCAGTCTGGCTGACAGGATCAGGACCTGAGGATGCAGGAGAGAAAACGAGCTGTGTTTGTGAGCAAGGGCCTCAGCATCCCTGGGTCCCACAGCAGACACCACGGTCTCCAGCTGGGATGATTCCAACTTTCATTGACTCAAAAATTGCTGTGATTTTGGTCTAAATAAGAACTGAAAGAGTGGGTTTGTGAAGCAAAAGCAACTCTGATTCCAGATGTCAGAGATGCATCAGGCTTCCATACCTTTAAAGAGGTAGAAAAACAAGGAAAGACCACTCTTGGGTGTAAATGAAGGCAGCTGATCCCTGCAGCTAGCTGTAACATCATCTCTCCCTTTCCCCTGAACACTAATGCATTGAAACTGCTGAGACCCCTGTGGTGTCCACGCTGAATCCTGATCACAGTTGTAGCATGCACCTGCTATCTGGTCCAGCACTCATTCATCCCTTTGGGCATGTAAGCAGTGAGTGGTGTAGGATCTGGCGCCCCAGCAATGCAGAGAAGCTGATCGTGGGATTGACATGAGCTGACATTTTAGCTGTCTTCAGTACATACTGTAGAGTTTAAGGTGAAGTGATCCTCCTTTCATTTTAGAGAAACCTTCCTCCTTCTTCCTTCTCTGTTATCCTGTCTGCTCAGGAGCCACCCGAGAATGTTTCCTCTGAGGCACACTGGGATGCCAGGAAGTCACCTGCATGTTCTGTGAGGTCACCACAAGGGAGGAGCACTGCCAGGGAGGAGTGGAGTGGGGACATAGTAACTCCTCCATCTTCATCTTCTGGGTGAGTGTAAATTCTGACAGTGGCTTAGTTTTGAGAAATAAGCATGAGAACCGAAAATATGCATGTAAGAAATCAGGCATGAGGATGGCAGTACCTATGTGCTTTTCTCCATCCCATAAGCATTTACTGAACACCTACAATGGGTCTGGAAACCCTCTGGGTACTGCAGAATTGTGACCAAAAGGATAGCAGTATCTTATTTGTGTCAACTCCATCTCCCAGTCGTTTTTACCCCTAATCATTTAAATTAGCAATAATTAAATACAAATTATTGAATTTTTTGGTAACATTTCTATACTTACAAATTGTGTGCGTTGATTGATTATGTCCCTCTTACACTCCCCCACCCCTCCCTCTATCCTACATCCCTTCCTAGTCTCTAATAATGTCGTCTCTTTTCAGATTATGTTTTAGTTAGTTCCTACATACAAGAGAAACATGTAATACTCGTCTTCCTGGTTTGATGTATTTCATGTAACAGGATATTCTCCTGTTCCATTTACTTTCTGAAAACGGCATGGCTTCATTCTTCTTTATGGCGGGATAATAGTCCATTGTGCGTATTACAGGCTCCTTCTCCATTCATCTCTTAATGGGCACCAAGGCTTGTTTCATAATTTGACTATTGTGAATCAATATAAGTATAACTGCGTTGGTTTTGTTTCCTTCAAATAAATTTCAAAATAGTAGGGCTGAATATTATAGGATATTTGAGTTTTGGGGTGTGTGTTGGCTAATTTCATGTCGATAAGATAAAGTCATTTGGGAAGGGGGAAACTCAATTAAGAAAAGACACCACCAGATTGGCCTGAGGTGCGTCATTTTCTTTAATAATTGATGTGGGTGGGCTTATAAAATGGAGTGGGAAGTGCCACCCCTGGGCAGACTGTCCTGATTGTGTCTGTCTGGGTCTGGGTCTCTCTGTCTCTGTCTCTGTCTCTTCCCTTCCCTTCCCTTCCCTTCCCTTCCCTTCCCTTCCCTTCCCTTCCCTTCCCTTCCCTTCCCTTCCCTTCCCTTCCCTTCTCTCTCTCTCTCTCTCTCTCTCTCTCTCTCTCTCTCTCTCTCTCTCTCTCTCTCTCTCTCTCTCTCTCTCTCTCTCTCTCCATGTCTGTGTATAAGTTTAAGTGGGTTGAGCAGGCCATGAGAGCAGTCAATACGCATCACTCCTCGGTGGCTTCAGCTTCAAATTTCTGGTTCCAGGTTCCTGCCTTGACTTTCTGCCCTGACTTCCCTGGATGATGGACAGCAAGCTGTAAGATGAAATGAACACTTTTCTTCCCACGTTGATTTTGTTATCATATTTTATCACCACAATAGAAACCATAACTATGACAGGATGTGTTTGGGGGTCTCTTCGTGATGTTTTCTATAACGACTGTACTGGGTTACATTCCTACACTATGACCTGAGGGGTGATTCTGTGTACATGATAACTTGTGCCTCTGTCTTCTCTTTCTGACAGCTATAACTCTCTACACCAACACTTTAGTAGAGTGTGTCCCGACTGTTGTCTTACATTGACAATAGCTCTCCCTGCCTCCAGCCATAAGTCTTTCAACATGCCTCTTCTCTTAATGCTGCCTGAAGGATCTTCCTCACACAGCTCTACTTACATTGCTGATTGGCTTAGAAACCCTGGAAGATCATCCAATGTCTGTGCTAAAGGATAGAGCTGAGATTCCTTGGCTCTGTTTTTGAGTCTAACCTACCTCTCACATTCAGCTGCAACTGTTCCCACCGTCAAACCCAGCATCACCTGTCAGATTCCCACGTCCTCTATAAGATCTAGCAGAATGCTGGGTCCTCTGCATCTTGGCTATTCTGAGAGTGGCCTGGGCTTCTTTCTCTTGTACATAACATGCAGAGTGGTTGATTGGTGCATGGGAGCTTCTAGCTGTGGAGCTGGACATGGCTCATCTGTGTACTTGCTATGTGACCTTGACCAAGGACCTGAACTTTTACAATTTGCTCTCTCTCTGCATTAGCTTTAAGATTTAAGTGTGTGTGTGTGTGTGTGTGTGTGTGTGTGTGTGTGTGTGTGTGTGTGTATGTGTGTGTGCATGGTATGGTGGCAGAGGCCAGAAGAGGGTCTCTTGGAGCTGGAGTTACAGGTGGTTGTGAGCTGCTCTATATGGGTGCTGGGAATCTGACTCCAGGGCTTTGAGAGATCAATACCTGTCCTTAACCCTGAGCCTTCTTTCAGCCATGATACTTTCATTTCCCTCAAATGAGACAAATGATAAATTTCCTGCTCATGAGATGATAGTAATTATCAAATAAAATGAGCCACATAAAGAATAACATTTTTCACACAAGGTGTGTTTAATAGGTCATTTTTGGTCTGTGTCCAGGGCGTACTGTGTTCAAATTTAGAGATACATAAGGCAAATAGCACCCCTCAAGGAAGGCCCAGCAAACTTATTTAGTTTTTCATAAAAATGCCTGTTTGTTGTGAACTATAGTCCCGTCACTGTACTAGAGGGTACTAGGAGTTAGGAGTCTGAGCTAACCATCTGGTACTCTTTATTTAACATATCCCACTAAGGACACACTAGCAATCAGTGTTATGCATTCTGGTTGATATCCTTTAACACCTTTGTGTAAGCAAACATGCAGAATTTGTCCTTCTGTGTGTGATTGACACCGTTGTCACACAGTGTTCTCTAATTCATCTGTTTTGCGTGGTCCAACCACTTGAAGCTTGTCCCCTAGTAGCCTGCAAATACATGAGATTCAGACTATGGTTACTTTATTTGGCTTTGACAATTACTGAGGGGTAACCCCTATTCTACTCTTCAAACTGCTGGCCTGGCTACCTCCCCAGCAGTGTACCCCAAGTATTTGCCCTGTGCTCATCGTCCACCTCGCCTCATAGCGGCTTCCTCCTCTCTTCTTCTTTCTCCTTCTCCCCTTGGTCTCTCTTCCTCCAACCAGGAACTCCAACCCCATGTGCCTCTAATCCTTCCAGTATATGGCCAGTTTTATTTAAACAATAGTTTTAATCAAGCTTGTAAACATGAGAAGTCACTTGTAGGCCTAGGCCTTCAGGTCTAGAATTTAGCATTACATTACATAGCAGTAGACCAAACCTTAACAATTTTGCTACAGATCATTTTTTTAAATTGTTGAGTAATACTCTGCTATATGTGTATACTATGTCTTCTTTATCCAGTCATCCCATCCATTAGTAGGCATGTAAGTGGATGCTATACCTTAGCTATTGTAAACAGTACAGGAACACACACACACACACACACACACACACACACACACACACACACACACACACATGCAGGTGTCATTTTGATGAGCTGTTACTATTTCCTTTGTATATTTAATTTCTTGACAAATTTCCACACCATTTTCCCATTTTTATAAACTATGGTTATCAGAACAGCTCAATATGGATATAAAAACAGATAGATCTATGGAACAGATGGGAAGCCTCAGAAGTAGCCACCTAATTTATAGCCAGATGATCCTCCACGAAGACATGGCAATCACGGGGAAAGGGGAGCCTCTCTAGTGCCTAGTCCCGGAAGCTAGATGTGCACACGTGGGTGAGCCTGGATGTCCACACGTAGTTGAGCCTAACTTGCCCTCCATCTCTCATGCTGCACAGAGATCTACTCAGAATAAATCAAAGGCCTAAGTGTAAGATATAGATTCACACTCAGAAAACACACAGAGAAAGGATTCAGGACATTAATATAGGGAATACTTTCCAGCTAAGATCTGTAAAATGCAGGAAACAAAAGCAAACACAGGCAGATGGGATTATCTCAATTTGAGAAGCTTCTGCACAGCAAAGGAAGACAGCTGAGTGGAAAGGCAAATTGCAGTGTGGCAGAGTGCGGAAACCTTCACAAACCCCCGTTCTGACAGAAGATCCACAAAACACAAGAGACATAAAGGACTCAGCAGCAGAAAGAAATCCAATTTAAAAATGGGCATCAGAAGAAGAAATTCAAATGGCCAACAAATCTATGGGGGGAAAAGCTCAACTTCAGTAGCCTCTGTGAAATGAACTCAAGTCATCAGGCCTGGTGGCAAGCACCTTTACCCAGTGGCCCATTTTGCTGGCCCCTGTTTTTCTTATTGTTCCTATTCATAACTTTCCCTTAGAGTTGTTCTTTTCATTGAAATATTGCTTGCAAAGAACAAAACTCCCAAACGCTGCAGCATTAAAAATAGAGTTTCTGTGAGTCACTTAATCAAAGGCCTAGAAGAGGGGCAGCCATTCAAGCATTTCAGTGAGGGCTTGCTGTCCCCAGATCTCTTCTCTGCCACCTGTGTGTAGGTGGAAGGCCAGCTGTGCTGTGGATACAGATGGCTGCTGTACCTCTGGATGCATGTCCTGGAAGGATAAATGGGCACAGGACTTTCTGATGATGAAGATGTCCTCTTTTAGTCCAGAAGCTTATCGTGGAGTGCCACTGACCGCGATGTGCCCAAGGTCACCACTTGCCAGAAGACAACAGAAGGACATAGACATTTTCAGAGAGATACATCATCCCTTTGAACTGAATCATGGTTTTGTATCTATGCAAGACTTGGGAGACAATTGGCAGAGCTCACCGCAATCCTCTACTTGGTTTTAAATTTTCAAAACAACTCTGCTCAGGCCTGAGCCAATTGGATGACTTAATTAGAAACAAGTGATTTGGGAAGAGCTTTTAGTATTATTATTATTAAATACACTTTATTTTTTAGACCAGTTTTGAGATTCGCAGAAAGCTCACGAAGATGATACAATTTCTGCTGACTACAACACTCGGTTTTTCTTATTATTAACAGTTTACTTCACAGTACATTTGTTATAATGAGTCAGGGTTGATGTAGCTATTAGTTCTGCAATTTATTAATCTTTCCTTAGTTTTTACTTAATGTCCTTTTTCTGTCTGTATGTCCCTTGTAGGGGCATATCACATGTAGCTGTAGTGTCTCTTTAGGCTCCTCTTGGCTGTCAGTTTCCCAATCTTTCTTTGGATTTGGTACTTTGACTGTGTGTGTGTGTGTGTGTGTGTGTGTGTGTGTGTGTGTGTGTGTGTGTGTGTGTGTAAGTGCAGGCACACGTGTGTGCTTGGGTTTCCATGAAAATACACACAATGAGGAGGCCGGAGGTAAGTTTATGGCGTCACATTTCCTACTGAGCCCCAAGAATCTGCTTGTCTCCCCCCTCTCCAGCACTGATATATAGGCAGTTACTCTCAGCTCTTACACGAGTGCTAGGGATCTGAACTCAGACCCTCATGTTGATACAGCAAGCACTTTTCTGACTGTGCCCATCACCCTGGCTCTGCCTTATTTTTGAAACAGAGTCTCTCACTAGCCTGGAGCTCACCTGTGAGGTTAGGCAGGCTGGTGAGGCCTGCAGAGCTGCTTTGCTCCAGCTCCCTAGTACTGGAATTACAAGTGCACACCACTACATCTGGTTTTCCAACATGGGCTCTGGGGATTGAACCTGTTTCCTCATGCGCGTTAGACAAGCAGCTTATTGCTTAAGCTATCTTCCAGCCTCACTTTGACCGTTTTGAGGAATTCTACCAGGTGTGACCAACCTTTTATCAATGCGGGATGATTCAGACATTTGTCAGCTAAAGAACTGCTGCTTAAGAACTGCACATCTGAGTTCCAAAAGCAATTGCAAAATGTGTTTTAAGTAAGTTTACATTTTTATGTTGGGCTATATTCATAGCTGATCGTGGGCTGCAGTAGGCTAAATCTCTTGGCTCTCATTGGAATTATGGTTTGGTGGGCATAAGGCCACAGAGGTAAAGTACCATTGTCATCATTTCATATCAAGAGTGCACAATGTCAATGTGAATGACATGGCCATCGTTGATGTTGGTCACCCATGTGAGGTAGGCTTTACCAAGTTCTACACTGCAAAGTCACTTTTTAGCTTCTCTTTTCATTCTATACTCTTTGAGAGGCATTTACCATCTGAAGCCCACAATCACAGAGTAGAAAGACACACTATTGAAGGCAGCATATTCACATAAATGTCTAGATATTCTTATGCACAAGAGCTTGCCTCTTCTCCATTCAAGGAAATGTATGTACATATTCATTCAATCATTCTACTTATGCCAATATAGATTTATGAATATTTATCTTATACCTTGGTTGTTGATAAAATATTTCTTTACTTTCTTCTCCTAAATCTCCCGACTTTGCCCATGAGGCATGAGTTCAGTTATAGTCCTGTGACATCATACTCTCACCAGTGTGTGTGTTTGTGTGTGTGCGCGCGTGTGCGCGCGCGTGCACGCACCCCATATTTTCTGACACTTCATGATGCTTTTCTAGTATTCATCATACCTTGATCCTCGAATGAGCCATTTCTCCAGGGAACCCTGAGTGTTTTTATTAGAGAATTACACTGAAAACCAAGATCTGGGCACTAGAAGTGCTCATGTGGGCAGTCATCTTTAATTACAGACTTAAGACTTCCTTCCCTGCCTCTCAAATGAATAATTACTTTGCTCGTCTTCCCACCTCCAGTTTCTCTCTCACTATGTCTGCCCACACAGAACTGAGATCAGCAGGAATGCTACACTCAAAAGTTAGGCTGCAGGGACAGGAACATAAAAGTTTTGTTTTAGGAGTCATGGATTTTTCAATGTCAGAAATGTAGGTGGTTGGACCTTTCATGTTCCCAAGTCCCTCAAAAGGAAATTGATTGATCCCCTCAGAGGCAGGCAGGCCATTAGTGGCTGAGCCATGATTAAACCACAAGTGGGTAGACTTTTCCTTATCACTGTCTGCTCTGAGACATTGCTTTTCACTCTTCTGTT
Organism: Uromys caudimaculatus; assembly: GCA_028551405.1. Lineage (NCBI taxonomy): Eukaryota > Metazoa > Chordata > Mammalia > Rodentia > Muridae > Uromys > Uromys caudimaculatus. The sequence continues at coordinate 67,810,413 of CM052706.1, forward strand.
CATCCTTGAGGCTGATACTGATTTGGCTACTGCCTTGGTGGGACTCTTACTAGGGAAAAATGTGGGTTTGCTAGGGAGCAAGTTAAATGTTGACCTTCTTTAATAAATTTTCAGAGTTATGTGACCAGAAACAGTGGAGATATGAGACAGCAATCTCCAGCCACACTTGGGCAGGGAGGTGGCACTTCACTGTAATAATGAGGCACAGATGACAAGGTGCCTTATCTCAGGGCTCTTGGGGTGCCAGCCACCTCTGCCGCTGTGCTGGAGGAGCCAAGCGGACTTGGGATATGAGGCTGTTTGGATGATGTTGTTTTCTGATGTAACCTCTGTTGGTTTCCCTCCCTCCCTTTTTTTCTGCCTCTTTTCTTCCCTCTTGGGAGCAATTTATATGTCTCTGGCTCCTTTTAGGCGGGGACAGAGTGCTAATTAGCTGTCTGATTCATCCCAGGCCACCTGTCCCATGGCACTTGGCAGTGAGACCAGACTGGGCGTGGCCCCAAGCTTGCCTGGGCAGGCAAGTGTCCCAGGGGTCTGGACCGTCCCTGTGTGACGTGAGACAATGATTGTGCAGCACAGTAAACGGGAAAGAAAGTTGTGTCCAGTGCTCCATTTCCTTGATATTAGCTACATCAGGCATTATAAGGAGAGCCATGTCCTCAGACTTTTAGCTCCTATCATCCTTCCTAATGAAATCCACTAGCAGAGATACTCCCAGAGCATGGCTCCGAGGAGGGGCCCTCTTTTCCCTTCTTACCATTGCACTTATCATCAGAACTCACAATTATTCTAATCTCCATGAAGAGGTCTCATAAAAAACACCAGAAAAGAGTGCTCTGTGCTAATAATGGACATCCTCTCCTGCCCACCTTCTCTGCATCCACCAACCCAAATCAGGTTTCAGCACATGTTCCCTGCATAAAACTGGTTCCATGTAGGTCCAGCAACCTCAGTGCCAGATGCCCTGCCACCAAAGCATTCAACACGAGCCCACCCCACTTTCTTGACTCCTCTCACCCTGGCCTTGAGAACCCTTGACATTCCTTCTTCCATCTTGGTTATTTCTTTTTAGCCTCTTTTTTACAGGTGCCTGCTCTTGGCTAGAACTCCCTGTTTAATTCCTCCTCCTCTTCCTCTATGTTAATGAGATTTATCTGCCCCCCATGGCTCACTTCTGTCTACAGACAGAGAGGTCTACTTAACCTTTTCTTGTATCCAAATACAAAACGTCCAGCCACTTAGTATCTCCACTGGGAGAGTAAGCCCCAGGCTTGGCATACCCTAATAAAATTTGGATTATTACACTAACCATCATTAAATAAATTTGAATATTATAACTGGGTCCTATGTAGCTTTCTGCTCTTTAGTTATTACTCCAGCTTATTTCTGACTCCTAATCCTGCCTGATTAGGTAATGATAGGAACAACACCTTAGCAACAGTGACCAACCAGTGTGAATTTCTTACAATGTGCCAGGCCCCAGACAGGCACTGCTCTATGTTAGACCCATATCATCCTGTAGAAAGATCCTGTTGATTCCCCATGTTTGCAGCTGAGAGCTTGCAGGCTTAGGAATATGAAAGGACTTTTTAACTTAAATTCTCTACAGGCAGAATTATTAGAAGCCACTTTTCTTGACCCCAGACTATAGCTCTTAAACCCATCCTTCACTAACCAGGTCTTTGAATCATCCCACCTGCAGCTACAACTGATTGTGTGCCCCAATCTGGGTATGGAGGTCAGCAACTGACTGTGTACCCTAATCTGGGTATAGATATCAGCAACTATTTACCCCAACTAGGTATGGAGGTCAGCAACTGGTTATGTGCTCTGATCTGCTCATGGAGGTCAGCAACTGATTGTTTACCCCATCTGGGTCAGCAATTGGTTGTATACCTTGGTCTGGGCAAAGAAGTCAGTGGTGCTGCCCCTTTAAGCCTGCTGTGTCATTTGGCCAATGAGACTCAGTCAGGAGTCCTCAAATATGTCTTATAGATTATGGGTGCTGGATGTTCTATTGAAAATTGATTGCTTCCAAGACTGACAGAGCAAATTTGTGCTGAGGAGAAGAGACAGTTAACAACTAGGAAAACCATGGGTCCCAAGGATGCGGGTCCATAATATCCAGTCTCTCTCTTGAGTGAGCGAGAGACCATAGAGGACAATTGGGCTTAGGCTAAGCTGCATGCCTGCTTTACAGACCCTTCTGGGGACCATCTAGGCTGTAACTTTCTTGACACAATGGCAATTTTATTTAGGTCATAGATGCAAACTCCCATGTCACAGGTGCTATCTTAGTACATATCTGAAGAAACAGAAAGGACTACAGATGATGGTTTTCAGTGTGGGTTCCTTGAAGCTCTGGGGTTCCAACAGAACCCGTCAGGCCTACAAAAGCTTAGACCTTCAGCAAGAGCATCCCTGCTGCTAAAATGTTTATGTTAAAGCTTCATATAACATCCTATTCATTAATAAAAAGAATCTTAATTTTTAGGAAAGTGTACTGAGCAAAAACGGAAATAGGGTTTAATGCCAGGGAGACTTGAGTTGGACTCTTATTCTGAAATCCAGTACCATTGTTGATCCTCCCTTTATCCCTCAATAACATAAGGGCAGATGTCCCTGCATCTCTAGGTCACATAGTGAGATGTAAATGCAGTATATGAGCAGGCCTAACAGAGAGTTCCACGAAACAAATGCACTCATTTCCTGTCTTTTGCTCTGTGACATGCTGCTTGTCAGAAAGGACTGAAGATTTTACATACAGTGAATGCTCCTAACTAGAAGTTTCCATAGTTTCTCCATCAGTCCAATAAGAAGAAACCACACACTCCAGTAATCTCCAAAGCATTTGACCACTCGAAACCAGCCATCATAAAATTCTGCCTCTGTTCTACCCAGCACTTGACCTTTCAGGGCACTATAAAAGGCCCCAGAGATGCATCTGGACATATCAGCTCAGAATATGGGTGTCTAAGCTCTGTACTACCCACAGCAGCACACGCAGAAACAGTCAAAAAGGCTAGCCATCAAAGATGGACACTGGACAGCCAGGGGAGTGAAAGATGATCTTAGGTAACTGAGGCAGACATAGTTTATATCCCACCAGAGGACAACTGGAAGTCTCTAGTAAAGGAGGAAGGCAAATGCATAAAGCACTTTTGAAAAATGTCTGCCAAAAATGATGAATTTTTAAAAGAAATTATTTTGGCTCCTGGAAAGATAAGACTCAGTTGTCAAGTTCAGTTTTTGTTTTTTGGGTTTTTGTTGTTTTGTTTTATTTTTTGTAAATTCTAACGATGCCCAGATAAATGTGGTGTTAGTACATTTAACTCAGTCCCTAGACTTGTGGGTCCATTTTAAGCAGTGAAGTGAAATGGAACAGGCTATTATTAATGAATCTCAGCCAAGAGGAAGGTGCTGTGACTCCTGGGGGAAGCTCCCCCAGCAAAGTGTAGAAAGGGCGACCATACTCTGGAACCTGGAAGAGAAAAGGAGTGTAGGAGACTCCCAAACTTGAAATGGCAGATGGCTTGGTCCAGCTCAACGCTCGATTCATTAGGTTTTATGCATCTTGGTGAACAGAGATTGGGAAGAAAGGACCAAGTGTCAAATTAGCCATTTAATTATTTTTTCAACTTCGCTTTATAGGTCCTGCATGACTGCAAATAGACTCCTCCATCCTCTATCAGAGATGGAGTTTCAGGATGACAGCCAGTCCAATGGATCTGCTCAGGATGTTCTGATCAAAGTGGCACCTGCACTTCCCAGGGGGATGGAAGAAAGGGTTCTGCACACATGAACACTGTATGTGAAGCAGACTTCCAGGTGAAGAAACCCAATGACTTTCTCCTAGACTTGAAAGAGACTAGTCTTGGCTCCCAGAACTCCAGAAAATCTGCCATATAGCCTTAGTAAAGCCTTGTCTCGTATGAAGGATACTTTGGGATAGTGACGATGTTTTAGTTGGGGTCATTGCAGTGAGATGTTAATCAGATCTGGAGAAGGAGACTGTGGGGTCCAGGGGACGCCAATGAGTGAGGGAGCATACAAAATTTTACTCAGTGTCAGGAGATTCTCATTTTCTTTTAAAATCTTTGGTCAAACCTCCTGGTTTTCACATCTCCCATAGTCCTCTGGCTTCCACACTCACCACATTTCTTTTTCCATGCCCGTGATAAAGACCACTCCAGTTCCTACCACTGGCTTAGCGCCTCTGGTACCCATGCCTTCCTTTGGGACTCAGCATCTTCCTCAGTAGTAATTCAAGGGACACCAATCTCTTCTCTAGCCCTTACCCTTCTCCTTGACTACACATCTACACACACACACATGATTCCTTGTGACCAGGTGCTGGAACACTGACCTGAGTCCTGCAGGGGCCCACCTTACCTACAGAACCCTTTGCTCACGTTTCCTCTGGTAGAGAGGCTCTGTGCAAAGTCAGATACTCCCATTTCCAATCCGGCTCTTCTTGGCACTCAATGCAGGTGCCTAAAACCTCATCTACCTGGAAGGGATTCCTGGAGGGTGATCTGGGTGACTTGATCAAGGTCACAATACAAAGTAAGACTAAGGCCTGCACACTGGCTTCCTGCATTCACACCCCTCTCCCTTGTCTTTTTCCACCAGCAACTCTTAGGCTAATCTGTGCAGGATGTCACAAGTAATTTGTCACCCAAAGTCAGTACCGACATTTTCGAATTAATTGCTTTATCATAAGATCACTCTAGAAAGGAGGATAGCCAAGTTATCACAGTCAGGCCCTTGGGAATCCAACAGAGCCTGCACCCTGGTTAAATTGTGTACTGATTTTGTGACTGGGGGCAAGTCACTTTTCCTCTTCAAGACTCAGGCTACCTGTCTATAAAATGGGACAACCACAGTAGACACTTTCAGAAAGTTGTTGTAAAGATTAAGTAGCCTAGATGCCTAGTGTTTAGCCTATCATGTGGAGACACTAACAATCAGTGTTGGCTAACATTGGTATTCATGCTTATGTTTATAGTTTTACATATAAATAAATAGAAGAATCTACATGCAACAACTATCCCTTTCTCCCTGTTATTCTGTTCCTTTGAAGAGTGAGAAAAAGATGGATTGTTGACTACACATAAAAATTGTAAGTCATAACTATCTTATTTTCATCACATCTATAAGTGACATGCCAGTAATTCTTGTGGTGGTTATGACTTACCATCATCCTGATTTTCTCACAAAACAAATATAAATATATGTGTATCTGTGTATATGTGGAGGGGTACATGCTTGTGTGTGTATGGGTGTGGGTGTGGGTGTGCATGTGTATGTCTCTGTGTGTGCAAGTATGTGAGATATGTGTGTGTGTGTGTGTGTGTGTGTGTGTGTGTGTGTGTGTGTGTGTGTGTGTGTGTGGTACCTTTTCTCTTTATTTGAGCTACACTCAGAAAGTGTCATCATGGAAATAAACTTCCTTTGTCAAGGATCTTGGGCAGACAGAAACTAACAATAGCAACACCAGTGTGGTCTCCACAGATCCTGATGCAAGACATGAGCCATAAAGTCCTAGAGGCACCAGACCGGATGTGGAGCAGGCAGCTAGGACCAGCAGGCCAGCTTGTCCCTGCTCGCCTAGGGCAACACCAGGGGAGGGCTCAGCTGGTGCCTTCCTGATGAATATGGAGGAGGCTGCCTTCAGCTCCTGCAGTGGGGCTTTGTTCCTCAGCTCCACTCCCCTGTTCTCAGATCAGATGTCACTCTTTTTATTATTATTATTCCCTGTGTGTTGACAAGTGATTTAAACACTTCACAGGGGAAGAGAAAGAGTGGGGGTTGGTGGGGAATCTTTTCTTTGAATCCAGGGTGTTCTGAGTTTCAGATCAGCAAATAAATGGCTATGGGTGTATAATTAAAACTAATAGGTTAATTAGGGAACATTTAGATCTTTCTGGAAAAAAAATAAGAAAGCCATCAACTTGTCTCCTTTGACACAAGCAAAATAGGAGTGTGATAAATAAGCCTAGGCAGGGGAACAGCACACCTACAGTTGCCTCTGTCCCTTCTTTTAGAATTACTGAAAGTGGGTGGGCCACAAGACTAGACTTTCCCCACAGATCAAAGAAGAAGGACTCTGCAAGTAGAGCCAATTGGAGTCAACCAGAGTCAAGACATGCTCATGGAGCAGGAGACTGGAGGCAGGGTGTTGTTCCATATCCAGAGATATGGTCCATGGCTAAGTATGTGACACACTCAGGACAGACAGGCTCTGTTGGGGGGACGGTTCATGTCAGAACTCTCTTTGTGCCCTGTATTGGGTTCATGGATCCAAGATCATGCAGAAGCACTGGGCAAGCCCACGTTGGGCAGGATGGAGAGAAACCTGTCCAGTGTAATTGATATCCTCTTCCCCAAAGATACAGTGAAATATTTTGGAATGTGACCTCAAGTTGGAAAGAGGTGTAATTAGTTAAGCTAACATCAGGTTATACTGTCAAAGAATGGGCCCCCTAAGCCAACGTCTTTGCCTGCCCTTAGAAGAACAGTAGAAAGAGTAGATGAGCATCTGATATAGGGGTAGGCGCTAGAGTAGGCCTGCCACACCAATAAAGGCCTAGAGCTTCCCAAGGCTGAAGAAGGGGCCATTGACCTCCTCAGCCCCCACTTTTGACTTCTGCTGTCTCAAACTGCTAGTGAACAAGTTTCTGGTGGTTTCTATTTTAAAATTTACTTGTTTGTGGATGCGCATATGAGTATCGTAAATTGACTTTGGCTGTCAAATCTCAATCTTTCTCAATCTTGTATTTTTCATGCATGAGTGTGTGTGTGCATGTTTGCACATGTGGGGGGGGGGTGCAGTATGCACAGACATGTTGTGATGGTTTGAATGTGCTTGGCCCATAGAGAGTGGTACTATCAGGAGATGTGGCCTTGTTTGGAGGAAGTGTGTCACTGTAGGGGTGGGCTTTGAAGCTCCGCCCAATGTGGAAAAGTCAGTCTTCTCCTGTTTGCCTTCAGAAGAAGATGTAGAGTTCTCAACAACTCCATGCATGCCTGCCTTGATGATAATAGACTGAACCTCTGAACCTGTAAGCCAGCCTCAATTAAACATTGTCCTTTGCTTTGGTCATGGTGCCTCTTCACAGCAATGAAACCTAAACTAAGACAGAAGTTGGTACCAGGGACTAGGACATTGCTGTGGTAGACCTTACCATACTTTTGTTTACAGGAACGTGGATTTGGGGACTTGGTAAAGCAGCAGAAGGCTTTAAGTGGGGCATAATGGGCCATCCTAGTGGAAGCATGGAAGACGGTGTTCCTGAGTATTTTGAACTATAGGGCCCAACTCAAGAGGTTTCAGAGAAGACATTTAGTATGTGGCCTAGAGACTGTTTTGTGATATTTTGGTTAACATTGTGGCTGCTTTTTGCCATTGTCCAAAGAGTTTGCCTGAGGCTAAGGTGAAGAGATTTAGATTAATTGCTTTGGCAAAGGAAGTCCCAAAACAGTCTGGTATAAATTCTGTTGTGTAGTTACTAAAATCCACTCCTATGAAGAGCATTTTAATGAAAAGTATCAAGCATAGAAAGGAAAAATACAAAAAGTATGGTTTAAAGAGTAAAGGGGCACCAGGAAGTGGAATGATGCTAAATCCCATGTTCAAGGATATTAAATGGAATTAATGGAGTGATCACCTTGGGGCAAGAGCCTACCCAGCTAAACTTACTGTTTATACATTTGCAGTTGTATGAGGGAGAGTTATATCATGTTAGATGTTATTAAAAGCTTAGACCCAGGCATGGGGATACACACCTTGGAGACAAAGGCAAGCAGATCTCTGAGTTCAAGGTCAATCTGCAGAGCACTTTCCAGGGTAGCCAAGCTTAGGCAGTGTGAAGGAGTTGGAAATCAGAAAGCTGGAGATAATGTAATAGAGCAAGGAGACCATGTTCCAGCACCAGAAAGCAGCTTTGACGATGTAGCTCTGCCTTTAGAGTCAAGAATAGAAGGGACTCCTGGGACAATTGATGCTGGTTTGCTGGAGCTAAGAAATTAATGGTGATTAAGAAGAGACCAGCATCACTGAGGTGAAATCTTCTGGGAAGTGTTTTCTGAGAGCACAGAGGCTGCGTTCCAGAGATAGCCAAGGTTGTACCTTGTGCTGTGGCTGGACTTGGTAATGTGTAAGAGTTACCCAGGTGGTTCTAGTTTTGAAGGCATGAAGGGGTCATGAAGAGCAGATGAGGCTTGGCACTGTGAGAGACCAGGGAAGGCCATTGGTGAAGGTGCAGCCCCAGGTGTGATTTGGCCCAGGACTGAAGTGTCCATGCAAAGAAGTTGAAGCTGGGCACCATAAAGGGAGCCTATGTGAGGCTACTGGTGAAGCGGAAGACCCCAGTGTATTGGAGATGCTAATGCCATGGGATGATCACCAAGAACAGCAGCAGCAGTGGAGTGGATCAACCAGACCCTGGAGTGCTACAGAGGGCAGAGCTGGAAGTGTGACCCAAGTCCTTTGGAGGAGCCCAAAAGATCATCCTCATGTGTGGATCCCAGACATTGGAACAAGAAGCTGTGAAGTTGAAGTTGCCTAGGATACCCCAAGATGTTAGAGATGCTAGAGTCATGGGATACCTGCTGACGAAAGCTGCTAACAGGGAGTGGAACCAGCCCAAGAGAAAGAAGTTTGTTGTAGTCATCAGCGCTGAAAAGAATTAGACATCAGACATGGAGATATAGAGTTTGGAATTTGCCCAACTAGATTTTAGTCTTGCTTTTGTCCAGGATTTTCTCACTACTTCGTTTAGAATGGTAATATATATCCTATGATGTTGGAGGTATGTGATCTACTTTTTAATTTTGATTTTATAGATGTATTACAGTGAAGAGATTGAATGAATCTCAGAAGAGTCTTTGAAATTTGAACTTTTAAAATTATTGATACTGTTTGAAACTGTGGGACTTTTGAAGTTGGACTAAATGTATTTTGCATTATGCTATGCCTAGCTAGGTATGGCCCCCATTGACTCATGTGTTTGAACAAGCCTTTTGAGGGCCAGGGAGTAGAATGTGGTGGTTTGAATATGCTTGGCCCATAGGGAGTGGTACTTTTAGGAGGTGTGGCCTTGTTTGGAGGAAGTATTTTACTATGGGGGTGGACTTTGAAGCTCTGCCCAATGTGGAAAAGTCAGTTTCCTCCTATTTGCCTCTCAGTTTCTTTCTGCCTAGATGCTGCCATGCTTCCTGCCTTAATAATAAGCCCCAATTAAATATTGTTCTTTATAAGAGTTGCTTTGGACATGATGTCTCTTCAAAGCAATGAAACCCAAAGTAAGACACATGTACATGCATATGGAGGCCAGAGGTTTCCATATGACATCTGATTTCTTCTTTAGCTGTTCCTACCTTATATACTAAGGCTTGGGTTTCTCACTTGAAGTCACAGCTCACCAATTTATCAAGTGTAATTATCCAACTTGTGCAAAAGGATTCCCTATGACTGCTTCCTGCACTGAGATCACAAGCAGGCTACCCATACCTGCCAAAGATTTACCTGGGTGCTGGGGATCCAGATTCTTGTTCCTCCAGTTCTTATGCTTGGTTGGCAAGCACTTTACCTGCTCAGCCATCTTCCCTGCCCCACCACACCTGATTCTGAGACTGTGTCACTGATTACCTAGGTTGGGTGACCAATAATCTTTTTGGTCTGCCTGTCCCCATCCTCTGGGAGCTAAAGCTCCAGATGTGCACCATCTTGCCAAGCTTTTACATGGGTGTTGGGGGTTCAAGCCCAGGTCCTTGTGCTTGCTCAGCTGGCTCTTTATAGACTAAGCCATCTCCCAGCATGGGTTTCTGATGCTTTAAATCACTCATGTGTGATGATGTTCGAGACCTAGGAAACCAGAGCAAGCCTTTAGTGGTTACCTGGATTAGTCACTAGTAAAACCTCAGGTTCAGCCTGAGAGAGAAAACTCAGATTAAGTCCTCAGAAGGAAACACACAAGTCTCACAGGGATCATTCAAGTTACTACAGCACAAAAGGTTCGAGAGACACATCTCTATATCCTCGCCTCCCATAGGATCTCCATTGTCATCCGACAGTCAGTAGAGACTGCTTATCCCTTCGGATAGACAAGTGTGAACCCCAACTGAGAAGGCTGTTCCTGGGCGTATTGAAGCGTCTTTCATTGCCCCTCCCCCTCTTTACTAATAGTCCTGGCTTCTCTTATCTGGAGAGTGCTTACCTTCTACTAGGGTCATGTGGAACTTTTTCTTAAGGATGTTTCTCATGAGTGGCTACTCTAAGTAAGGCCCGTAGCTTCCGTCACTCATAAAAGGTGCCTCCACTGGTATGCCGGGACCCATCTTGCAAAGGTTAGAGATGACTCATGAGGAATGACTAGAATCAAGTGCAAGTTCAGGCCACCATCAGACATATCCATTTATTTAGCCTAGTTGTGTTTGCTCCCTGAAAAGCAGTTTTACTATTTATATTTTTAAACTCAGTGCTATTTTGACTGAAATGAATACATGGGAAGTCTACCTGGCATAATAGGATATCAAGTATAGATCAGACATGAAGCCCTGCTTAAATGTTGAAGTGGGCAGCTCAGGAAAGTCCCTTGGAGTAAATGGCCAATGAGTGGGCTCAGCTTCCCAGCTTCTACCCGAGTATAACAGCAAATCATCCTCACTTAGAACCACAGATGTCACCTACTGAGTCCTGTCCAGCTCAGAAGCCTCCCTGGGAGCAGATGCATGCCCACGGTGCCAGTGAGCACAAGGAATAAGTTTCTGAGACAAGTCAGAAAAGAAGGACTGGGTGGTGATTTTCTACTCTGTGGAATTAAGCTTGTGAAATGGCTTTAATGCTTTAATGCGCAGCTCTTTCCCCAAATCCAGTGGTATACTCCTCCTCACCTAGTGGGTCTGTAAGTCCCCTAGGAGTATAGCATCCCTTCCATATTGGTCAAGCCACTGAATGCCCCAGCCGATATTTCCTGTAAAACGTGAGGCAAAAATTAATTAACTCATTAATTAATAATATAGTTTTAAAAACATAATTATAATGATAATGATTACCATTTTGCAGACTTTCCAAATATTACTGGGGCTGCTGGAATAGCAGGGAGCACGCCAAGACTGCTAAGGATGGGAAGCCACTCACTCCTTCCCCTTGCTAATCCTCTCTGACTTGGCAGACCAGGTGAAAAGCTACAGTTTTAACTTGCAGAAAAAGGATAGCACGGATCCAATCCTGGGAGGGAGAAAGAATCCAAAGCAGAAGAGAAACAGAGAGGGCCTGGGGTGTAGATGGCTTGATTTTTCTGCCTCCAGGTAAAAGTGTTTAAGTCAGAAAGCAGCAACATCAATAGTTGTTTTGTTTGCCCAACAGAGAAAGATTGTGCTAGACCCCTACTGACCCGCAACTAATCCCCTTCCTGCAGGTCTGGAGAAGGGCCGTGTGCTCCAGGCTGTGTGTAGTTTCTGCACCTTGAGGCTGAAGCAAACAGACTTGACAAGCAAGCTCAGCAACCACAGGCTCTGCTCACCCACCCAGAAAGCTGGCAGGAACCGCCTAAAGGGAAGGGATTCTTTCGCCTCCTTTACTGCCTGGAGAGCCAATCACGGAGGTATATTCAGCCAAACAGTCAGCCAGTCATAGCATTTGACAAGACAAGGACCAATCATCTTGCTTCGTCCATCTAGGCCACTGCATGTCTAACCTCCTCCCTCTGAGGGCTGTTTACCATCTTTGCCAGTCCCCTGGAGAGGAGGGGAGCTGAGTGCTCTAAGCCAGGGCAGAGTGCAAGCGGGAGAGCTATTGGGCAGAGCCCACTCTGTTTCAAGTCACTCTTTGTTTACTGGGCACCATCCCTGTCTCAGGCCCTGTGAATGTGAAAGGCTATGTATATGTGATATGTAAAGCCTAGTTGAGACGGAGTTGGCAATCGCAGCACCTTTATAGAGGCAATGGGGATGGGGTGGGGGTGGGACTATGAGAACAAGAGGCTCCTTAGTCAGGCACCAGGAGCCTATGGGGATACATCAGGAAACCCTTCAAGAGATGACACAACAGTCAGGCCTGTCATAGCCCCCAGAATCTCCCGAGATTGCTAGGCCTGCTGTACTAAAATGGCTCACAGTGGTGTCCTCAACCACAGGAATGTATCCTCTCAAACATCTGGAAGCCAAAAAATTGAGGTCCAGATGCCAGCAGGGCTACTTTCCTCTGTGGCCTCTTGAGAAGTCATTGCATGGTCTCCTCTCTGTAATTATCTTTGTCCAAGTTTTCTTTTCTTGTAAGGACACCAGTCACATTGGGTTAGAACTCCCTCTAATGACCTCATTTACCCCTATAAAGATGGTCATCAGTCATATTCTGAAAGCTAGGAGTTAGATAGACTGTGAACATTTAAACGGAACAAGACACAGTTAAGCGCTGACATAATTTCACATTGGTTTGAAGATATTATTTAACTACTGACCCCATCCCCCAAGAACCCTATGACCAAGGTCTTTCTGTCCTCTAAATCTTTGGTGCTAAGTTCCTCAGACAGCCTCCTATCAGAGGAATGAGACATGAAAGCTCAGGCCCATCTCTAGAAACAAGCCCACGCCTCATCTCTTCCTCCGAAAGCTGCCCGTCACTTAAAGACTCAGCATCCCAGTTCCACTGCCCGCTAGCCCTGCACAGGGTGTATTTCATGTCTTTTTCCTCTGCGATAGGTACTGATGTTTCCTTAGACTTAGTGGGAGGGGACAGGAAGTGAGTAAGAGGAGATGGGGAAAGAGAGGAGCAGAAGAATTGTATGCCATTGGTCCTGGTCCTTACTAGTCAGCCTGAGTTCCCGAGAAAGGTCCCCAGTATCCTCAGTCTGTGGTCCTGGGGTAAATGAGTGATTTTTGACATAACACAGTAGGATGTGGGTGGTGTGCAGAAAGCAGGGAAGAGATGTGCTCTGAGTTTCATGCCCACAGCTCAGTAAGATTAACCAGATATTTACTACCTACCAGGCACAGGCTCCATGTCAGGAACTAAATTCAGATGATGAGCTACAGTCTGGTCTTCATGGAGCTGACAGTCTCCTGGGTGAGACCATGTGCACAATCCAACGTGAGACAAGTTATGCCCATGAAGTCCAAAGAACAGAGAACAAAGACAGCTGGCCCAACATGGGGTTCAGAGGAGCCTGTGTATGGTAAGAATGGATGTCTGCTCCGGATCTTGAGGAGTTGAAGAAAGTGAGGAGAGGAAAGTGCCCTGGTGTGGGGGTGATATGGACAAAATGAAGAAAGCCTGGAGCATTGGATATGTGAGAAACTTGGGGCAGGTCAGTCATCCAGGTGCCCCACTACAGTGTGAGGGACAGAGTAGCAAGAGGAAGAACAGGTAACAGGCACAAGAGAGTGCTGGGCCAGCTCGTGAAACATGTGAAGTGGCTTGGACACTCTGTGGCGTTTCATTTCACACTATTCAAACAGGCACTGAGCTCTTTAGTGTTGCCAGAGATGAAGACAGTAACTGACCAAGCAGGGAGCTCTTCGGACTTGTTGGTAGCTTTATAACAGAAAGGAATCGGATGCATGCCAGGGTGGACAGATGAGGAATGGGTTGTTGGCCATGTAGAATCTCGGGCACTCGTAGATCAGCCATACAGATATTCTCAGGGAACCATTTGACAGAGTCTGACTGAGCACAGCCAGCCAAACATGGGGTCTTAATACTGTAAATAGATTTCAGAAAATGTACCTTTTTATTTTAAAGTGTGCAATAAAGCCTTCGAGGCTCTCTACACTGTCTTATCTCCTTTTTCATCTGGGCTGTCCTTGAAATCAGAATAGCCTGGTGTGTCCTTCCCATAAACACTCTCTCCCAGGGGCTTCATTGCATCAGTGTCCCCTTGATGCCTCAGGAGATGGAGAGACATAAGTGGTGTCTTCCACATGGGTACACACACATAAAATGTAACGGGAGGCCTGGCACATGGCAGGCTGACCCTCCATTTCTGCTAATGTCCCCTCCCACACTCCTTTTGCCCTAATGTCACCCCTCAGACTCGGTACTACTTCCGTTCGATCCATGAATCTTTTTCTCTGCCCTGCTCCCATTTGGAGAGAGTCAAATGCAGTTTATTTGTGGGGAACATTTTTGAGAATTGTGTGGGGGATAATTCAGTCTCACAGAATTACATTGAGCCACACTTGTCCCCAGATAAAGGGAGTGACGACCCAGGAGAGTCCTTCTAACACCATGCCAAGTATTCTCAGAGCTAAGTGCCAACTCCCTCAGGGTTCAGGGCATCTCTGTTCAGCAAAAGCCCTGGACTCCAACAGGGTAGCTAACTCAGCATCGTTTCTAACTCCCTGGTTTCTTTTCCACATCTCCCTGTTGCTGGGTTTCTACTGCACACACAGGCTCAGCTTGCTTTACTCCTGGATTATTTTTAGTCTGCCCCTTCTCCTGGGTGGATTCAAATTCTCCAGTCCTGAACAAATGCTTAGCAACAAAGCCCTAGAGGCCAGGGCCAGTTTCTCTTTCTCCAAGTAACATCTCCTTCTACAGAGCCCTGTTGCATTACACATTGAAAGGCAGAGTCCACAGTAGAGCTGATGGACATTCTCCACTCCCACTCTCCCTATTCAGTTTCTGTGGGTTTTAAGGTGCCCTGGGAACCCACAGATTATGCCAATGTGCATGTCTTCCTCTTTCAGGGCTCATTTTGTCGATGTACTGCTTTTCACCAAACCCAACAGGGATTGTTTCCACCCCTCCCAAAGATACAAAGATTTACATAGCCCACATGGCATACTTGTGAAAGACACATGAGGCCTGATAAATCATGTACTATTTATTATGGTACTAAAATGATTCCCTTTGCTTAATTAAAGTAGCCATATGCTGCAGCACAAATCATTCTCATTCATTAAAATCCCCAAATTGTGAGTGTGTGTGTGTGTGTGTGTGTGTGTGTGTGTGTGTATGCGTGCGCACACACACACATACATGTGTTAAGGAAGAAAACCAGGAGCAGGAGCTCCTGGTTAGGAAAAATACAAACAAATCAAAGTTTGGGAGACATGGGTACACTAGAGAGAACCTTGATGTCTCACTCCAAACATCAACAAACAAACAAACCTCAGCAACAACAGCAAACTGATGGGCACCTGTGTTGGGTCACTTGGTCTGAGACGTGGGATTGGTTTTCCATTATCTTGTTTCTTCTAAGTAGTTAATAGACTCCAAATTTAGAATCTCCTTTACTCATTTGCTTCTTTGAGTCTTGTCTTCTTTCTACCCTTGCTTCTATATCTTGATAGAAGGCTCTAACTGCACACCTATCCATCTTGCTCATAGTTCTTACCCCAGCACATATAAATAATGGTTTAGCCCATAAGAGGCCCTCAAAATCATGCAGTGAATTAATAAATGAATACTAACAGACTAGCATGTGCCAAAGTTCAGAACTGAGAGCATGTGACATGTTAAAAAAGATAAAAGAAGGCCAATGCCTCATTCTGTCGCTCCATCCTGTCCCCACTTCTTCTCCCTCTCCCGATCCTGATACACTCTGTCCACCAGCAACCCTCCCCTGTACTCACCTCCCACCCTTTCCCACAGGAACTGACATTTTTCTTATTGGTTCAAGTAAATAAGCACATTTTTTTCTCTCCTGAAACTACAGCTGCTGTGTTTCTCCATGACCCAGGGTTAATGGCCAGTGACTCCTGGGCCATCTACCAGGAACTGTGAGAGTATACACTCAGCCATGACCACCTAGCAGGTTCCCTGTCACCTCTATCCATCACAGAAAGCCATACCCACACTTGCTCTTTGGAAGCTCTGTCCCAGACAGGAGGTGCACTGGGGCTAGAGAAGCTAACTACCTGTTCCTATGTAATGTATTTAATCTCTCCAAACCCTTTCTACATCACCAAGATTAAGATTTAAAAATGTCAACTTCATAAGGCTTGCAAGAATCACATTAGTCTATGTATGTGGAGTTTATATCATAGGAAAAACAATACACAGAATTATAATTATTTGATACTGATAACCTTCCAGTTCTGTTTCCATGCTTTGCAGATGTGAGCAGTTTCATCTTTGTCATCTTATTAAACACACACATCTTCTCTATGAGACTCATCTCAACTTGTGCAGAACTGATGGGGCACCTGATTCTTAGAAAGCTGAGAAATTTTTCCAAACTCATGTGTGGCAGAAATGGTTTTCAAATCAATGTCCATCTGAGTCTAGAAGCCTTTTGCTCAACCACTAATAATTGACCCACTGGCTCCCGTCTTGATCTTCTGGAAATTTCTCTTGCAGTAGGAAGAAGAAAATGATGGTATGGGAGCCTGCTCTAGGGCCTAGAGGAGAAAAGGATTGGTGGGTGTGTCTTTGCAGCCAGGCTCGCTGTGTATTCCTTTATCCTTTGATCAGGATGGTTGGATCTCTAACACTTAACGAAGCTGGGAGGTATTTCGTCACTCTTATCTAGATAGCCAGCTAATTCAAGGTCTTTCTCCAAAGTTGGATTAGTCTTGCCTGTGTATCCTAATCCTAATCTGTACTTGTATATAGTGTCCATGGAATGGATTCGGGAAGCTGTACTTCAGAAGAATAGCCAAGGCAATCTTATATGTTCTTCTAAAATCCTACCATCTCACCCATTGAAAAGTAGACTCTTTGTCTTAGCCACTTGAACCTGGATAGACTGTTGGTTTCAACATGGGGAGGGCAACCTAGGTCTTTAGTCACTATTAACAGACCTGCCTGTAAGTCCCAGACAAAGCAGAGAATCCTAATAGAGGGGAAGAAGTAGAAGGCTGGAAGGGTAGGCGGAAGACAGATTGTTTGGGTGGTTCTCTCTCTCTCTCTCTCTCTCTCTCTCTCTCTCTCTCTCTCTCTCTCTCTCTCTCTCTCCTATAACCCTGTCATAGCCTTACCCTCTCTCCCTCTACATCTTGCTATGTAGCCCAGACTGGCCATCTGCAGCACACTCTTACTTTTTAAAACTTAGCCTCATTCTAAGCAACCATACTCATAAAGCCTCGAGTTTTTTGTCCTCTCTGCGTTTTGTCTACTAACACAAAATAACCACCAAACTAATTTTTAAAAAGCTTTTGGCTATGAACTCCTTAATATAATTTCCTGTCCCACATGGGTCTTGCTTCAAAAATAGCATATGAGCCATGGAAAGCTACCTTGCATTCTGAACAAATAAGAACCCTTTAAAGAAAACTGCACCATTCTTTTGACAAATGCCACAAATACATGCGAAAGACCTGCAGATGAAGGGTGCTGAAGAGGAGCACACTGAGAAGAAGCACATAAACTGACTACTGTCCTTGCCGCTCAAGAGTACCTGGGCCTTGGAACATAAGGTGGTGTGGTACCTTGAGGAACATGGGGACATTAGGGCTCTCATTCTTGGACATTTAACTCCTTGGGAGGTGATTTAAACGTTATGGTTATGCTATGGGTACATGAGCAAAACAAAAACAAGACAACAAACAAAACAAAACAAAACAAAACAAAACAAAAAAACTGCAGGGATATTTGAGTAAAACGGATAAGGCTTGGAAATCCCACTCTGGGTTGGGGCAGCTTTGGCTTATGCCCAGAGAGACAGGCACACAGTTTACTTTCTTTGGTTCATGGTCCTCAATTCTAGGAATTCATGAATCTCATTTGAGTACTATAAGCATAATCTAGTGTCTTGGTTCATTTTCTATTGCTATGAGAGAATACCTCACACTGGATGAGTTGAAAATAATTTGGCCGTGGCTCATGGCCTGGAGACTGGGAAGCCCAGGAGTCTCTTACTGGCATCTACTTTACTTCTAGAAAGGGGTCTTCTGCTGCTCCAGCTCATGACAGAAAGGAAAAGCAAAAGAACACAGGGAGAATGGATTTAAAAACAAATCACAATTGCAAGGATCTACCTGTCTTTGTGACAACCTTCTCTTGCCAGAATGCTCTTATTCTCTTTAGGAAGGCATAACTCCTCCTAATGATCTGGTAATAGTACACTGTCACTTTTCAGCCACATTTCATTGGAAGTCAAATCTCAATACAGATCTTGTTGGGGACAAGGCATATCCAAACCCTAGTACCTCGGCTCAGTCTCTTCTCCGGACTGCCTACCTCAATTCTAAACTCTATGCTGCTGTTCTAAAGCCAGCATTTTAATTTTCTATTTAAAAAGTATATTACCATGAGCAGCCTGGATGGAGTGATGTTATCTTAGGGTAACTTGGATTTAAAATCCAAGGAACCCTAAAAGAGGAACTCCCCAGATTGGGGATGGGAAGCCCAGTGAGGAGGCTATCCCATAATTTGTCTACCTGTTTTCATCCCTATGGGTGGAAATCCCAACATATACACCCAATGCACATTCAGCAGGTGCGCATAAGCAAAGGCAAATGCAGAGTAACTAGTTAAGTGCAATCCCACAAGGGACACTCAAGGAAGGGCTTATCTACTAAACAAATACAGCTTGCTTACCCCAAACCAGCAACTCTACAGGCTGGGAACAGAAAATCAAGAACTGAGATCCTAAATAGATTTAGGTTTGTAGGTGATGAGATCAAGGTCTTTGAAGTCAGAGCTGCTAAATTTGGCCTAATTAAGGTACCATAGAGAGAAGCAATACAGCAATGCATACACATGTGCTCAGTCATACACATAGTAGTGAGGTGAAGCGAAACAGTCTCAAACTCAGGTGCCTCAAACTGCTTTGAGTGGGCTATCTTTGAGGCTTTTGTTACTAAGCATGGAGACCTACTTCCTCAGTCTGCTGGGAGCAGGCTCTCTGTCCCAGATTGGAGGTTGGAGGGGCACTTGGCAGGGGACAAAAAGAAGTTGCAGCTCCTACTCCCGGGGGTCAGTACATTTTTGCCTCACAGTTTGTACTTGCTCCCGGGGGCTGCAAACAACAGGCCACTCAGAAGTCAGTGTTGTGAAACAAGGCAGCATTGTCCCCTGGCCTGGGTTTTTCTGATGCTTGGGTGGGAGAAAGGGAGATGAGAAGGGTCCCTGAGCCACAGAGGTCTGGAGAAAAGCTGGCACCTGGGGAAGAAAAATTTCCCAAGCAGCTGGCCAAGCTGGAATCTTCCAAACAGACACAGAAGTTGACCCAGCTGTCGCCCCATCTCTGTGAGCCCTTCTCTGCCACTCTTGCTTCAAAGACCCAGCCAAGTAGTACTCATCTAGACTGGCCACAGGTTCTCAGTACCCTAGGCGTGTTGGATGCTACTTGTGAACAGGCAGAGAAAGAATACCAACATAGAGCAACACACCTTGAGGTGTTCACTTCCTACGCGCGCACACACACACACACACACACACACACACATCTCAAAGCTCTGCTTTGCAGAAAAGATGATCCAACCTGGCTGGCTCCAAGGAATAAGAGCTGGCATGGAGTGCAGCCAAGTTTCCTCCGCAGGGTACTGAGGCTCCTCTCCCCCTCACATCAAGCCTACTCTTGGGATTGCAGCCATTAGTTACCAAGGGATGTGGTAGTGGTGGTGGTGATTAGTGATTATGGAAGGTCCCACTGAGACTTTGCCTAAATTTTTTACTCAGTGTTAACAAGACTCTGAGACCCCACTCTTCAGAGTCAGTGCAATACAAATGGGCTGTAACTATCCTCTGTGCAACAAACTCACCAGCCTCATGTAGTGGATCAGTTCTTGGGGGCTCAACATCTCCCTCACCTTTTTTGGCCAGAGTGATGTCCCTTCCATCCTTACCTACCACTTACCAGGTAAGGTACTTTCACTGTAAGCCATAGAGTGACAATAGGAAGTAGCTGAGAGAAAAAAGAAAGTTAGAGTTTCACAGGCCCAAGGAATGGGTCTTTAGGGTGACCTGTCGGGCATTTCAAATTATATTCGGGATTCTAATTAGATTCTAAGATGCGGGCTTCGCTTTGTCTTGACTGACAGCCTCCATGATTGTATGGTGACTTTAGCAGCCCCACAAGTATATGCCCAAAGCCCAGAAGAGTTTCCTCAAGTGTTACTTCATCAAGAACAAGGATGCTCATTTCTGGGAAACATTTAGCAGTCCTCCTTTGAGAATGTCTGTTACCTGGTGTCTTAGTTAGGGTTTTACTGTTGTGACAGACACCACAACCAAGGCAACTCTCATAAGGACAACATTTAACTGGGGCTGGCTTACAGGTTCAGAGGTTCAGTTCATTATCATCACGGCAGGAACATGGCAGCATTCAGGCAGACATGGCGCAGGAGGAGCTGAGTGTTCTACATTTTCATCTGAAGGTTGCTAGCAGAATACTGACTTCCTGGCAGCTAGGATGAGGGTCCATGCCCACAGTGACACACCTACTCCAACAAGGCCACACCTTCTAATAGTGCCACTCCCTGGGCCAAGCATATACAAACCAGGACACCTGGTCTCTATGGTTAGTGATGGCTTGAGGACCAGATACCTAAATCAATATGAGCTAGTCAGAGAACATCTGTTGGTCATGATGATCAAGCATGTTTTCCAAGCCATGTTGATTATAACTCCTTTTTAGGAATTTCTTGATTGAATCTGGGGTCAACCTCCATCTTTCGTCATTTGTTGATCTTATACAGATCCTAACCTATCCATGGCACCCATGAGTTACCTCTTCATGGAGGAGCCATCTGATGGAATAATCCCCATAATAAAGAGAAACTGAGCCTGCCATCCTGATGGAAAGTGAGCTCCTAATTTAGGGGCTGCCTTGGGAGAATTTTGGGTATATTCTTTCAGTATTTGGTTTGTGGCCAACAGCCCCTGCTGGAGATATCTCCTTATGTGTGCCCAGTGCTAAATGCATGAATCGCAAGAGTAAGACCAGGGGAGGTCTGTTGTAGGCTTTCTGCTCTGCTCCTGGACAAGCAAAGGGAATCACCTGTTTAGGGGAGGCACAGACTTCAGAAATAATTTGGGGGTTCTTTTACAAAGAATGTAGCAGGCATGGATTATGTATTGAATAGTAATGTCCTTTGCAATACCTAGAAATTGCCCAGACCAGAATGTTATCTCAAAGCTGATGTTATATCTGAGCAATGAGGTGAAGAGTCTGTGTACCACATTTCATCCAGAAGTTTCCAAAGGCAGACCAGGCAGTAGAATCTTTGCACAGACTCATGGAAGGGGGACTCACTGTTACCCAGAAGCCCTCTGAGGACTGAACCAATGACAATAAGTAAGAAGAGCACATTACAGGACCATGGGGACTCTGACAATAGGCCATGCCTCTCCCATGTCACCTGTCACTGGGGAGCTGGGCCTGTGGAAAACTTGAGGCTTCGTCTGGATCACAGAAGGAGATTAGTGCATTTCCAGAGCCTTCCACTTTCTCTTGTTCTGTTTTTATTCATTCACTCAACATTTCGGGAACATCTGTGTTGCACCATGAGTAGTTTATCGTCACTTTCCCATCTCTCTGCAACGCTGTTCTACTTTCTGTATCAGAACCATGTTTGTGTTTTATCAACTAAGTTTGGTTCCTGACAATTTCACATGTGTACATAATACATCAAGTATTCTAATCCAACCACCTTCTCCTATCTACCCCAAATCTTCTCTATAAATAACTTTCTTGTGCTCATGTTTATTTGGTTTGTCTTCCTTTTTAAGCATTTTTTTATTTTATTGCATGTATATTAGTGTTTGCCTGTATGTGTGTGCACCACATGCTACTCAGTACCTATAGAAGCCAGAAGAGGGGATCAGATATCCTGGAACTGGAGTTACAGACAATTGTGTGTTGTCATATGGGTGCTGGGAATAGAACAAGGGTCATCTGGAAGAGCAGCAATTACTCTTGACCACTGAGCCACCTCTCCAGTCTCAGTTTTATAACCCACTGAGTTACCAAGACCATCTATGTGAACATGAGTTTGGAGCTGTCTGTTGAAGTGAGATGGGCTCAGCCATGGACACATAACTGAAGACTGTGACTCCTTTCCACCCAGAATGTATCGGTAGCCAATAGTTCAGCAATAAGTATATGAGTCTCTCCCACATCCAGGACTGATTGTAGACAGACCCATCTTGTGTGGGCTTCATGCAGGCAACTCCAGTGTTGTGAGCTTAGGATTTCAGTGTATCTAGAGAGTAGCATGCCATAGCCCTTTCTCTTCCTGCTCTTACGAACTTCCCATAATGCATTCTGTCACATTCTCTGAGCATTACATGGAGTGGTGTATGAACCCTATTTAGGTCTCCCAAAGTCACTTATGTTCAGCATCTTCAGCAGACATAGGTCTGCATTCACTATACATGGGGCTTCTATAAGGCTGAGCATAGCTCCCTCTGTGTGTATATGCATGCATGGTGTGCAGAGGCTGCACCTTCATTCCTCCTTCTCAGTTCATTCTCTGAGCTGTCCCTTCCTCACTGGTTATTCTGACTCTAACATCCCTCCCTCCCTCTTTTCCTTTCTCCCCCTTTGAGAACTCTCCACGTGCCCTCTAGCTGCTCAATTTTCTTTATAAAATACATTTGCCTAACAGCCCTGCAACTAATTCCTGGGCATAGAAGGAAATAGATCCAATAGAAAAGAGAACTCAATAGGGTGTTTTCCCTGGAAGCAGGGTCCCTGTGTGATGGAGACTTCTATAGTCAGACCCCTGGACAGAAGGCTGAGGTGAGACTGATGAGATCCAGAGCTAGCATCACGTTCACCAGCTTTAGGGGCAGATCTTAGCAGTAGAGAGCTGTGAGTCCACAGGGCAGATTGAAGTGCTCTCCTCTGAAGTTTGATCTGAAGTACATCTGTGTTGCAGGTCTTGTTTTTCTTCAGATTTTTATTTTCAAGTATGTGCATCTGTGGATGGGTATGTGCACCCGCGGCTGGTGCCTTGTGTGCCCAGAACACCAGATCTCCTAGAGCTGCAGCTACAGGGGGCTCTGAGCTGCCCTCTGTGGTGCTGAGAAACAAAACTCAGATATGTGCTCCTAACCCCTTCACTTTCTCTCCAGCTCCTGTTTTAGTTTTCCCAAAGGATTCAGTCAAAGCCATTGTTTGATCTTTACAAAGAAAATCTCCACGAACCAGTTTAAACCAGGATGGGATTTATATAACATCTGAAACTCTATCACATTTTTTCCTAAGTACAGCAGTGATTTCCTAGTTGCCAGGGCCTCCTTTGAGCCATCCTGCCTGCCTCTACTCAGCACCTCTCCTTTCTTCTTCCTTTGCCTTCTCCTCCCTTCCTTTTTCTGTCCACCCACTCTTCCCTTTTTATTTTTATGAAGTATTTCATCCTCCAGTCTTACCTCCTTGAACCTTCCTCTGTCACTGGCTTCTGGATGGATGGCTGTCTTGTCTCTGGTGTCTTTTTCTTCTTGCTTTCTTTCCTGGCTTCTCTTTCTCAGCCTTCTTCCCTGAGGCACCACTGTCCTTGTGTCTCTTCTGTGACCTTATTTGCTCCTCCCACAGCTCCTTCCTGGAGTTTTCATCCACATCCTTGGTTAATATTAGGACCCGTATTGAGGATTCTTTAAATGATACCAAACCAGCAATTGTGGCTGTCTGAAAGACCCAAGTAGTTCAAAGCTTACCTCATTGGTCTTCCTTGCCTAAAGTGCCCTCCTCCAGGATTCAACAGCCTAGTCTAAGCTTCACTTTCAGCTATACCTCCAAACTCAGAGCCATTCAGTAGCCTGTCTGTTTACCAGCCTCCACTTCCACACAAGCCTAGGCTCCAAGCCATGTTCTTTCTAGACTCTGACACGCCTCATCAGTACACTGCCTCCTGCAACCCAGGCCACTCCCCTTTTCCAAGTGCTCATGCACTTCCATTAGCCATGACAACTGCCTTTGTGTTTTCCTTTTCCAAATCTTATCACTACCCAGACCAGTCCTAAACAGCACAGCCTTCTTCTAGAATATAGGTCTAGTCCTCCTTGGCCCACAATAATCCAATCCATTTAACTACAAGTTTCTTTATCCTGCCTCCCGCCTACCCCAGCCCTCTATATATTTGTATTCTGACCATTTCTTGGAGAAACACTACCTGATGTCTATCCATGCCTCTGTCCACAGTGTTCCCTCTGTCTGGCACGTCTCCATCACCCATACATAAAGTCCACATCCTATCCACAAGGAAAATGTAATATTGTTGAGTAGATGAGCAAATGCTTTAAGATTTGGCTCTGTCATCATATTCCTAGAAAGACCTTTTACCTTGGCAGGATCCGTGTGCCTCTTGGCTTCCATAGTAACGCCTGCGTTTTTGTAGATGGCTGGATTCAAACACAATTTATATAATGTCTTTTCCCACCATGTATTGTGAGCTTCTTGTAGACAGGGTCAGTGGCTTTGTTTCAGTGCAATGTCAAGGGCAGAGACTAGGTCCTAAGCAAATATTTGCTCAAGTAAAGTGAGATGAATCAAACCAATGTGTCAAACTATCCTCCAAATGTCGCCTTCCCAGCTCAGATGCGTGGTTTCTGAGTGCAAGTCCAAATGAAGGCAGGAGGCAGGAGGCAGGAGGGCGGGAGGGCAAACACTGGATTTCAGGGTGGGGGTTGGAGGGGTGGGGAGGGCTGAGTTGCTGCTCCTTCTGAGAGAGTAATCGACAAAGGGTTCCCACTTTATTCTTTTTAATAACGCGTGGGCAGCAATCATGCTTTAACTGCAGTAGTCAGAGCAAGCCCTCTTCTGCTCTGTGTGCGAACTGGGGGAAAAAAGCAAACACTACCTGGGAAACCTCCGCAGTCCCTCTGTTTCCCATTTAACAGAGCCAGCAAGCAGTCCATTGATACTAATTGCATGGGGAGGAGGAAACCTAACTGGAACTTAAGGAGAAGTGAAATCCTTTCATAAGAAAAGCTTCAACTTGCCTGTCAATATTTATATCCGTTCCAAGACAGGCAATGGGAAGACAGAAACGAAGAAACCGGCAGCCCAGGGTGAGCCGGGAAGATCAGCTCTGCGACTACTCAACTCTAGCAGTCTTACAAATGCAAATGTGGCTCACATGGGAGGTGCCTGGATTCAGACAGGGCAATCTGGTGCTAGCAAAACCAAGGAAGGTAAAGGGAGGAAGAACGAAGAGCTGGAGGTGGACTTAGAGGTGCAAAGATGGAGATGAAGGAGGAGACATGGAAGAGAAGGAGCAGGGAGAGGAGGAGGATGACGATGGGGATGAAAAGTAGTCAGAAGGGAGGAGAGGAGAAGGAGAGGAGGAGGGGGAAGACTGGTGTTACTGTCTACTTTCTAACTTCCTTTAGTTGATATTACAAAGAACGAGAATGTTTAGCCAGCTCCAGACATAGCAATTCTGTACTTGTCAAACCCATCTCAGTAAAGACAACAGTGCCAAATATGTGCATAGGGCCAGGGACACCAGGGAGCCATTGGTGGGGTGGCAGATGGGGAGAGATTTGTACTGAGCTCTTCTGAGGAGATGGGTGGTCTCATACAAGAAAATGGAAGCTTTGAAATGGTTAGATCCTGGAGGTGGCACACAGGATGCTTTTGGGTGTTTTCTTGAATTATCTTGGAGCCATGCACTGGAGCTATCTTCACCTCGCACTGGGAGTCTTTGGAAGCTGAACGGCTAAAACCCTAAGCGACAGTCCTATCCCTCCTTTCGTTCACCATATATACGTCCTTTGGACCACTATCAGTGGCATGAGTAATATAGTAGCTATCCATTGGGACAATCATTAGCTTGCTTTCCCCTATAAAGCTTGGTCATAATGTTCGTCTTCTTCTCCTGAGAGTGCACTTGTACAATGAGCAGATGGCCCATATGAGGACCAAGAGCTTGTGAGATTTCTCAGTGCTGAGAGAGTGGGATTGGAAGGGCCAGGGGAGACTTAAACCACATCATAGCACAAGCCTCTGCTGCAGCATGACGCCAAAGAGCCTCCCCATCACTGGTTTTTCCTCTCTGAAGAAGCCCCATTGATCCAGATATCCTCATGCCAGAGTTATCCTTTATGCTAAGGAGGCTTATTACAAAGACATAAGCTGACGCGTTACAAAGCTGATAAGAGGACTCATTCAAAGAAGCGCATTTTAAAATACTATCAAGGAATTTCTGTGCCTCCTGATAGAAATGAGGCCATCTAAATATTTAAAACCAAAGAAAGTAAACCTCATATATGACTTTTGTGTTGATATTGTATTATATTGTAATTGTTTGAAAACTTGTTTATGAAACTGATGGCAGCTGCAGCTTAGCGCGAATAAAGCGGAGCATCTCAAAGAAAGGAACACTGCATCTGCTGGGCTCCTGCATCTACTGCTGCAGCCTCATCCCTTATTTCCACCTCAGCTCTCACTTTACCACTTGCTGAGAACTGACCCTTCCTCCAAGCCTTGATTGCCATAGAAATGACCCAGTTAGGGCAATAGCATTTCCCCCTGGAGCCAGTAGACTGGGTGTTGGTGCACACCAAGACCTTAACTTGTCCAGTCAGACATCTCTTTATGCTCTCTTGCATGCTTTCTTGAAGTAAAATTGATGCACAAAAATTGCACACAGTTAGTTTGCATTTGATGAGTTTGACCTGTGTACATACCTAGGATGTCCTCACCATAATCATGATTATGAACACAGCCTTTTGCCTCACATGATTATTTGTGCCTGTTATTATGTATTCTTTTGTTTGGCACTGTGAGTGTGTGTGTGTGTGTGTGTGCATGTGTGTGTGCACAGTTATGATATGTGCATGGCCATGTGGATGTTATAGGTTTGTATGTGTGGGCTCAAAGGACAACCTTCTAATTTTCTACTTAATTTGAGACAGGGTCTCATCTCTCTCTCTCTCTCTCTCTCTCTCTCTCTCTCTCTCTCTCTCTCCCGGATAGTTAGCCCTCAAGCTTCTGAGGATTCTCCTTTCTCTCTTCCCATCTCCTGCAAGAACACCAGGGGTACGATGCCTATGCTATGCACCCAGCTCTTTGTGTGTTCTACACATTTGAACTTAGGTCCTCATGCTTCTGTAGCGAGTTCTTTGGCCAAGCCCTTTTCTTACAAGTGACCCATAACTGTTGGAGAATCTTATACAGAAGCTCCCTAGACCTTACTTCTGGCATAGAAATGAAACCCTACCATTTCAGACTGCAGCGCCCATGATTGCCCCTTCTTGGTCCCTGGCAGCCTCCATTCTAATCTTCTCTGCTCTGAGTCTGAATGCTCTAGATTCTTTCTATGGAGCCAAGTAGACTTTGTCTTTCTGCAACTGCTTATTTCACCAAGGCTACTGTCCTTGTGTTCACTCATGTGGTCATATAAGGTAGGGCTTCTGTCTTTTAATGGTTAAGTAATATTCCTGTGTGTATGCACTGTATTTTCTTGATTAGATTGTCACTGATGTATATTTATGCCATTTCTAGATCCTGGCTAGTTGGATTAATTGATAAAGACTTAATATCAAAAATACACAGAGAATTTATAACAAAACAGCAAGAAACAAATGATCAAATTAAAAATAAGTGAAAGATTTTAATAGATATCCAAAGAAAGCGTTCAAATGACTAAAGGATATATGAAGGTATGGCCAGCATCATTAACTATCAGGAAATTCAGATTAAAGGCAGAATGAGATATTAATTCCCAATACTCATCTATTCAGATGGCTACGTTTGGTGAGGATGTGGAGAAACCGGAAGCCTTGTGCACTGTTGGTGGAAGTAGAAAATGATACAGCTACTATGGAAAGCAGTGGAGGTTTCTCATGAAAATCAACACAGCTAGATCCATCAAAGATCCTGCCGTTTTCATCCTCCATAGTTATTAGAAAAAATAAAAAGCCATCCCAAAGAGCTACTTACCCTCCTGTGTTCACCAATATCACTTTCTTTTGGCTCTCTTGGCTTGCTTTGCCTGTAGCAAATGATGTAAGCCCTACATCATACCCAATGGAGCAATGTTTGATAAGATAGAAGATTATAATTCAAGATACCAAGAGGATGTCCCTTTCCCTAAGAAAAGTCCAGCCCCTTTCTTCAAGGAAGAATGGGATTCCTGAAGTATTTCAATGGATTGTGACCCCAAGAGCATCCCAGTACCCAGTGCTGTATTAAATGTATATTGATGAGATATGCATACCCATGACAGTCCACTCCATATGAGTCTACCCTCTCTCTTGTTTCAAAGCATCTGTCTGTTGGCCATGGCAGGCCTGTTAACATGAGTGATCAATGTGACAATCATGGTCAATAAAGTTACCCAGATTGTTGAATGGGCATTTGCCCTTCACCCTTGGATTGGTTGACTTCTGCCCACTGCAAATGGGAAGACAGAACAGCATACAAAAGGAGCCAAAGGAAACACGAGTCCTTTGCATAGGGGCACATGCACAAGTGTACACCAAGGCCTTCAGATCACTAGTGTTAAAAAAAAAACAACCCACTGGCTTTCCCAACTCCTTCAAGAATAGCTATAATATGGTCCAAATAACTTCTTCCCTTGAGTTTAGACCATTGGTGTTGTGACTTTGTAGATCTTCTCACAGTGGAATCCCACATTTCCAGATTTCCAATGTCCCCACATTTAACCTGCTCTGTGTGACTTGGTTTTAGCCCAGAGACTAGGACAGTGATGGGACCTCAATTCTGGGCCATGACCTCAGGGGTCCTTTTATGCCTCTACTTGCTCTCTTGGGGTATTGATGCTATAAGGGAACAAAGCCACTTTAGTCAGAAAGGCCCTTAGTCCAATCAGCTATTACAGGTTCCCAAAATATGTGAAATATCAGTTACAATATCTAGAACTGGATTCTTGGCCCGCAGATGGTTCCTAGCACATAAGCAATGATAGGGGAGTCCAGAAGATTCATCTGCTTCCCAGTCCCTTAACTGTGGTTCTTGATCCACTCATGAAGTAGTGGAATTGAATATAGGAGCTAGACAATTTTGGCAAACTAAACTTAATTACACAACTAAACTAAAAGTTAATACAAAATCAAACACATACCAGGTCCAAGTTGTTTCTAGGAACACTTTTCAGTGATGCATCACAGGACACCACTGCAGCCTGTGATGCATTACAGGACCTCACTGCAGCCTGTGATGCATTACAGGACACCACTGCAGCCTGAGATGCATTACAGGACCTCACTGCAGCCTGTGATGCATTACAGGACCTCTTTGCAGCCTGTGATGCATTATAGAACCTCACTGCAGACTGTGATGTATTGCAGGACCTCTTTGCAGCCTGTGATGCATCACAGGACCTCACTGCAGCCTGTGATGCATTATAGAACCTCACTGCAGACTGTGATGCATTCATTACAGGATCTCACTGCAGCCTGTGATGCATTATAGGGCCTCACTATAGACTGTTATGCATCACAGGACCTCACTGCAGCCTGTGATGCATGATATGGCCTCACTGAAGCTGTGGTTCTGAACACCTAATGTGCCCTATGCACTGTGCATGCCATCATCCTATACAAGGAACCCTGCTTGAAGGGCGGTGTTCAGACACCCTGTCGTCCATGTGCTCTCTGTAGAGAGCTATATAAATGCTTCATGTTCTTGTAGAAACATCATGGTTTGTTTCTTGTAGGAAACAAAGACATTTCATATTTTCCTCCCATAATTCTCCAGTACATATAAATTAGTTTAGTGTATCTTTCTTTGGGCTATATTGTGTTTGAATGTTTGATTTCCAAGATTTCTGTTTGAGTTATTGATTCGAGTTTCATTTAAAAAAATCACTCAATGAATTTGGGGTTTGGTAAAGATTAGGATAGATTTTCCAACCATCTCTGAAAGGTCCCTAAACACATTTCTGCAATCTTTCTACACATTTGCATATGATATGGCATTTTCAACATTGATAATTATAAAATCAAAATCTTGATCTACTTGGAAAAGCTTTGAAGCATCAAATATACAACCAAGATTTAGTTCTTTATATAAAACCAAGCAAGCACATTGAGTTCATTAGTGTGCAAATTTGGGTTTGTTTTTTTTTTTTTACAAAATGGTAAAATCACAAGCATACTAAAGAATTGTCTTCAATTATAATTTTATGATTTGTCCTCAGTAAATGTTAAATTTGTATGCCTACTTTATATACTTACATGCCCAGAGTTAACTAAAAATTTTCAGGCATAAAAGAAGGTCACGAGAGGAAAACGTTTTAAAAGCCTTGACCCAGCTGATCTGTAGATTCATGAATCATCACGCGTGCTGGGCTTAGCAGCTGACTATGGAAGTGATTTGTTATGCAGCAGATGCTAACGGAAACATTGATTTTTAAAATGTCAGCCTTAGAACACTTTGAAGGCACTCAATGACTCTTGGGTCACAGTTTCTAGCACAGCATGAGAGAGGACAGTCTTATCTTCTGTTCTCATTGATCCACGAGGAAGTACAACTGTGCTCATGGGAAAATCCCGCCTCCTAGGCGGCACTTCCTGTAAGTCTTCCTGTCACTTCACACCTGGAGTCCCGCTTTCATTTAGATCCTCCTGTACACAGACCTGAACAGTATTCTGTCTCCTCTTTGCAGAAAGACAAAGAAACATACATTATGTCATGAGATAATCTCTCTTGAGATTAGCTAACATACAGTAAGCATTTTGCTACTTGTAAGTGTAAGTAGCAATCATTGGATTAATACCTGTGGCATGAAATGTCTCTGCTCAGTGCCTTGTACTTAGTTCTCACTAGATAACTGAAACCTGGACTCAAGCAATTAAGCACTTATCTACCCATTATAAGTTGAATATCATACTGGGGTGTTGGGGGAAACTGGCAAAGTCAATGTAAGACCAGGATCCCAGGAGCGATCTCCGCTGTGTTCAAGCCACCATGTGTTCTATCTTCACCCTGGCTCAAAAGCACCTTAATCCCATTACAGAACATTTAGATACCCTCTCACAACAGGCTCTGCTTTTAGAAACCCACATGACATAGAAACGGTATTTCTAGTTCCTTAGGTATGAGACAAAACAGAAGTAAAATTTACCAATTAAATGCAAGGATTTTTGCTTTATGTGGACCATAGCTACAGTGCAGTATCCTCAGGGGGATTCACTGTATGTGCTTCTTCAATTTAATTTGCTTATCTGTGTTTCAATTTTCATGAGCTGTGTTTACTTTTTTGCAAGGTTCAAAAAAAAAATCTCTCTGAGATATACCTTAATGAAAAGTAGCAAAGCCCTTATAAAGTGCATAAGATGCTCAAGTCATGAGAAGCTGAAGTCATTGTCTTTTGTGAAGGCAGCACATGGTTGCCTGAAATGGAGCTGATTAGGGGTGATGTGTATTATAATAGAACAAATTACCAATGAAGTGCTAAGTTACTGGAAACCTTATTTGTTGGCCTAGGGAGATTATATTTAGCCCATAGGTCATCAAGACTATTCATGCCTTGTAACTAGAATAGTTGCCAGGCTCAGCCAGTGCATGCTGACTAACTCTGCCTTGTGACCATGCAGAGGGTGGAGAGGTAAGAGGCAGGGCCAGGAGCTCAGAGAGATGACTGTAAGAGGTCAAATGCAAAGAGTCACTGAGTGAAGGTTAGAAGAGCTTTGTGATTCATTTGATAAGAAGCATGTAGGATTAGCTGTTGAGTTACCCCCAAAGACTCTGGTTTAGACACAATAATAGAAAGATAAGCACGCACTCCTAGAGGAAGAGAGAATGGAAGGGAGGTGACAACTGATTTCTGTTTTGACCAGTCCTCTTCCAAGTGCTTAAGGAGCAGCAGAGCCAAAGTGCCCTGGTACAATAAAATGCCCTGCAGAGAAGCTGAAAGTCTGAGTCTGTTGTCAGTCTTTAGGTTCTGCCCACCTTGCTAGTGTTGTTGCGTTTGTTTGTTTGTTTGTTTGGTGTTGGTTTTTAGACAGGGTCTTGCTCACAGCAAGGTCTCTCACATACCTGGAACTGGTCAAGTAGGCTAGGCTGGTTGTCCAGCGCGTTCCAAGGATTCAGCTCTCCATGTCCTCCCAATGCTATGATTACTGATTATTATGTAAGTGCCACTATGTCCAGCTTTCTTAAGACGAGCTCAGGGATTGAACCTGGGTCCTTGTGCTTACAAGGCTAGCACTTTACCAACTGGGCCATCTCCTTAACACCATGACAAGTCTTTCTGATTAGCTTGTTCTTCTCTTCTGTCTTTACCAGGACATCTAATGAACTCTGACCGTATGCTGCCCTTCAGAGGGCACACAAGCACCCAGAAGCCCAGATACCGCTCAAGATTTCTTGTGTTCCGTCCTTTCCCACCAGCCCCTGGGTCCAACATTTCCAGACTGGGACTTCTCTGCGTCAGCCATGGTCTTGGCTTGTGTCCCCTCTAAGGTCAAGAAAGCAAAGGGAACATAACCATGACTATTGCCAAATGGGAAGGGAGAGTAAGAACAACATAGAACTGCCATTTGCCGTTACTGCTCTTGCTTTTTCATTCCTGTTTGCTTTAATATCTTCAAGGAAATATCCGGTTGAACACAAGTGCAGAAGACTTAAGCACTCAATCTATTTTAATCCCTTAGCAACATATTTCTGAAATAATTTTTAGAAGGTGTTTTGACTTTCAGGAGAAAGAATCTTATCTTCAGCGAATTACTATTTATCCGGGGCTTTAATACACGTTTGTTGGTTTTGCCTTTCATTTTTTTTTTTCTGGCAGGCTGCTTTTTTGTAGCTCATTAAACTGGGGATTATCTTTGGGAGTGTGGGGGTAGGAAAAACACAAAGTCTAGTTTTCAGTCTGGGCAAAGTAGTGTTAGAAATATAAGTTAAAAACTGCTACGTGACCAGTGTTAATCTTACCTGCTGAGGTGGTTTCTGCCATTTAATGATATGTTTGGGAAATGGATGTGACACCAGAGGTTAGACATAAACAGGACTCAGAGTGGCAAGAATGAAAATCGCACATTGGAGTCCCTTACTGGGTTCCATAGGGATGCTTCCAATCGTCTGATGGATGGCAGAGAGATCAAGCTCCACCTCTATAATTTGCTTTCTGGGGAGGAGAGCTGGGGAAGGATCGGTCTGTTTTCTCTGTCCAGTCATGTAACAAAAGTTGGCTGGGAGGATATTGGCTTTATTATTGTCTGTAACACAATCAATACATTATACTGGAGCCTTCTGAAAAGCCGGAGTACAGCTCACTTGCCCACTCTCTTTGTGTGGGAACAGAACATTGGGTAGCCTTGAGGAAGCCCAGGATATGCTCCAGTGGCATGGGAGAGGGGTTGTTGTTTTGTTGTTTTGTTGTTTTGTGTGTGTGTGCATGCATGTGTGCACAGGTACACCATGGACAGGCATGGATGTCAGAAAACTTGCAGGAGTCAGTTTTCCCCTTTCACTCCAGGCTTGGAGGATCACATACAGGTTGTTGGTCTTATTGGGAAGCGTCTTTACCTACGCAGCCATCTCACCAGCCTAAGCTTTGGTGTTTTTATGCAATGTACTAAACTCTCAGCTTTTGACGACTATGGTGTGTGTGCGTGTGTGTGTGTGTGTGTGTGTGTGCGCGTGTGCGCGCACGCGCGTGTATGTAAAGACCAAAAGTCAGCATGGATATCTTCTTCAATATGCTCCATTATCTTTTTTTTTTTTTTTTTTTTTTTGACACAGGATCTTGCATTGGAACCTGGAGCTCACAGATTCAGATAGACTGGCTGACCAGAATGTACCAGGCATCTTCCTATCTCTGCATCCTTGACACTTGGATTTCACACATACCCCTGTATAAGTGGCTTTATGTAGATGCCAAGGGTCTGAACTCAAGTCCTCATGTTTACCCAACATTTCACCAACTAAGCCATCTCCACAGCCTCAGAATTAGACCTTTGAAATCATATGAGTGTTGAATACAGCCTTGGAAATGGTGGCTTAGAGGCTTGTCTCCCCACATACTCCAGGACTGCAATGGTAGAGGTAAAGGACAGGCCTGAATTGTAACATCTCCCATTTAAACGCATGGTAGCAGGGACAGAACACAAGCTGGCCTGGTTTATAGCATCTGCCAGTTAAACTTATGATTGCAGAGTCAGAACACAGGCTTCCAGACTCAAAAGTTATGGAGCTGAATCTGATCCATGACACCAGCCAGCTGTGTAACAATATCCTCCCCTCCAGTCCTGATTGTTTACCTATAAGGCAATAAGCTCATGGGACAGCACAAAGGACAATATAGGAAAATTCAAATGAGATTTATTAATCAGGTCATATGTCAGGGACTCTTTCAGACACATAGGACCATGTGGGGAGAAACATTGGCATAGAAGTCTGAGATTTGCAAAGACCACGGTGCCTGCCCACTGGCATAGACAATTGGCAGGGCATCCACAGATCAATGCTTCTAAAGAGCTACATCTAACCCTTATCTATCTCCAGTCTCACTACACAGCCGTCACAGTTCATCAAAACACCATAGTCGCAGAACAAAGCCACAACCACAGCGCCTTGTGAGAATCTCTCACCGTTCTCCTCCCTTGGGACCTATGGTAGTCACGACCTACAAGCACCTGTTATAACAAGGTGTGTTGTTAGGACGCATGGGTTACTGGCAACTCCATCCCTAGGAAAGATGAATAAAGGTGTATGGGTCTACCTTCTATCTAAACCACCAAATACCCCAACAGAGTCAAGTTTCTATCCCTTAGGTTGAATGAGATGCTCTCCCATGCTGAACCCCCGGCAGCTCTTCAGGGCCATCACAAGCCCATCTGGATTACGTCAGGACCTGGCCCAGAATGGACATATGAAAAGCAGGTATAAATAAGATCTAAGAGGACAGTATCTGTAGGAATTGTGCAGAAGACAAAACTGGGACATGGGCAGAAGAATCAGAGTTTGGTAATGATGGGTAGGTGGACGAACAGAGGTTGGATTTGAACCCTGCATGTTGTATGCATGTATAGAAATATCACACTGAGCCAGTTAATATGTACAACTAATACATGTCAATCATTTAAAAAATAAAAAAGGAAAGGAAAATGCATATTCTTGGTAGCAGAATGGGATCTTAATTTCCTGAGCAGGGCTACCAACTTTCCCTGGTTCTTCAACTTTTCTAGAATTTTCAAGAGGAAAGACTAACACTTGGAGTGAGGCTTTGCCTCCCACCCTACCTTCTACCAGTCTGGTCTGGTGAGTTCCAAGTACCAGGAAATAAAAGCAAGTTCCTCCTCCCACAAACTCTAGGGACCCCATTAAACTCAAAGGCCCCCATCCACTTCACTGCTCTGTAAAAGGAACCAGATCAATTTTCCTGAGCTGGCTGGGGAGCAGGGGCTCCAGGAGGTGGGGAAATACAGCCGTATCAGGCCTCCCTTCAGAGGAGGCCTGGCTCTCAGGGAGGCTCCTGGCATTCACATCTGGGGGGTAGGCTGTCAGACTGGCAGCAACAATGGAAGCCGTACCTTCCTGGAGATGACAGGTCAAAGTAACCAAAGGGAAAGATTTCAGAGCACACAGTTGGAGGATAAAGGCTTTCCAGTGGCCTGTGGAACGGCTCAACCTTTATTCTGCAAGCAGGGAGGAGGTTTTATTTTTTCAGCTCACCTGATGCATTGAGCCACCAGCAGTGTGTGAGAAAGGTGATTTTAGACCGTTTTTTCATGGTTCAGCAAGCGGCAAATCCCTCTCTTGTGGTGTAATGATTCCAAAGAGCCTCTGTCTTCCCCATTTGTTCAACTCTGTAACTTTTAGTAATGAGAAAAGGGGCCCTTGGCGAAGAGGGGCCAGCTGAGCACCAACACTAAAAATCTCTTGGTGGCCCTTGTGTCCCTTGGTCTCCCTTTCCAAAAGTGTCTTTGATCCAGCCTTGCAGGGAGCCACATGGCAACAAGTTCAGCAGCTAGAGAAATCAAAACACCCCCCCTCCTTCTCTCTAGCCTACATTTTGCCCCCTTAAGGACAGCTGTGACCTGCTGGCCCCAGAACACTATTGTCTCAAGCAGTGTGGTAATTTGGCAAGGGGCTTGTGTCTTTGCAAGCGTCTGGATTTTAAATTTTACAGGATCCCATTTCCTCTCCTAGGCGACCTAGTAAAGACTGTGGGATGGCTATGAATTGCCAGAATAGGCAGGTTGTGAAGCGCTTTCATCACGGTTTCTGGTGTACTCTGGGTGGCTTGCAAGGGCTGAGCGAAGAACCCTGAAAGGGACGCCTAAGTGTTCGCCTTCACACCTAATTCCGATCCCACTCTGCCCTGCTCCATTCCTTCTTCTCTCCTCCGCTGCCTCTTCCTTCAGTTGGTGTGCAGAAAATTCCAGGCTGTGTGGCACAGCTAGTGTCATTGCCTGGATCATTAATTATCGTTGATAATGAAAACATGGGCTTGGACAATTGGTAAAATGTAATTATTTACCATCTGTTGCGGGCTCTCATGTGTAATTACTTAACAATGGAACGCGCATAAGGGAAAGGTAACGATACCAGACAAGTGAGTGCTAGACGCCAGGAAAGAGAGTTGTCCGACAACTGCTAGCACGGCCCTCCTCCCTTTCTTCCTCCTCTCTCTCTTCTTCCTTCCCTTCTTTTCCGGATTCTCCTTTCCTTTCCCATTCTTTCCTTCCCCCACATCTTTCCCCTACTTCCTTCCTTTCTTCCTTTCCTCCCTCCCCTCCCTTTTCTCTCTTTCTCATTTCTTCCTTTTCTCCTTCCCTGACTTCTTTTCTTCTGTCTTTTGTTCTTTTTCCCTCCTTTTCCCCATCCCTTCTTCCCTCTCTACCTCTCTGTCCTCTTCCCCTCGCCTTCTTTTCTTTCCTTAAATAACAGCTGAAGCACACAAATCACCTGTATGTTTGCGTAAGCCCCCACTTGAGTGGCTCTTTCTATAACTTCATGCAGTTGTCCCTTCCTATATTCCCATGCAGCCTCTCTTTGTAGACCACCTTGTCAAGTGTGTGGTGGTTTGGATAAGTGTGGTCTGTGGGAAATGGCACTATGAGGAGGAGTGGCCTTGTTGGAATAGGTGTGGCCTTGTTGGAAGAAGTGTGTCACTGTATAGACAGGCTTTGAGATCTTAGGCTCAGGCTCCACCCAGTGCAGAAGAGACCCTCCTCCTAGCTGCCCTCAAGACAGTCTCTCATAGCTGCAGTCAGATCAAGGTGCAGAACTCTCAGCGCCTTCTCCAGCACCACGTCTGCCTGGACACTGCTATGCATCCTGACATGATGATAATGGACTGAACCTCTGAAACTGTAAGCCAGCCCCAGTGAAATGTTGTCCTTTGAAAGAGTGGCCTTGGTCATGGTGTCTGTTCACAGTAGCAAAACCCTAAGACATCTAGTCAAGCCTGCGTCATTTTATATCCTAACAATTTGCTTTCACGTCTTCTGTTTGTCCTGTTTCCCTATCTGCTCTTTCCTTGACCATGAGTTCCTGAAGCAAAGGTTTTGGTCTTCTGGGTCCCACTGCCTAACATGGAACAGACATGCCATGCTTTTTGAATAAACAAATGCAGGCATAAACTTTGTTCTCCAAGTCAAACTGTTTAAAAACCCAAATTATTCACCAGCAAGAAATACTTGAGATGATGATGAGTGTGAAGGGAAAATATCACAAATATTTCCTTGAGGAGAGCTCCTAGCTCTGGAAGCCCATGTGTCAGAGCCCCAGGACATAGTTCCCATTGGCATTTAGGCCCCTGAACTGCAAACAAAAAGCTGAGATTTGAGACCGCAGGGACCAAACTAGCTCTGAAGCTATTGCAAAACATTTCTTGTTCCTTCATGTATGTTTTAAGGTCAACCTTCCTGATGCTGCGACCCTTTAATACAGTTTTTCATGTTGTGGTGATCCCCAACAATAAAATTATTTTGTGGCTACTTTATAACTGTAGTTTGTTACTGTTAATAACTGTATTATAAACATCTGATATGCAGGATATCTGATGTGCGACCCCTGTGAAAGGGTTGCTCCACTCCTCAATGGGTCACAACCCACACAGGTTGAGAACCAATGTTTTAAGGGGATAGGTATATGGAGAAAAGACCACTTCCTAAAGGATACCCATTAATTCATCCATTCCTTTGCTGTCTATTTCATGGGTTACTATTATGTAGCAGATTCCATGACAAGTGCTGTCAACACACATGGTGATAGTCAGTGTTTAATGCACCCTAGTTTACTAAAGGGGAAGGGAAATCTTTTAAAAACATGCAAATGGCAATTGATCAAGTAGCCTAAGGTCAACACCTTCAGCAGGCACAAGATGCTGGGAGAGCACAGAGAAAGGGCACTCTTGGTCGAATGCGTCAGAGCAAACAGAAATATAGAGTGCACTGTATGTGGGTTCATGCTAGAACCTGTGGATTACCTGCTTGTGCACATCTGTGGAGGTTGTTAGGACTCACCATGTTTGATACAAGAGCACAGAGAGATGAAATTTCAGGGTGAGTTCCCCAAAAACCAAGGGAAAGAGAGCTCAGCTGTGTTTGCACAGTGCCTGGAGAATATTCCACACATTCTCACTTAGGCTATCCACTACTGCTCTGCATGGCCTCTGAGGGCTGTGGAGGGCAGGCTTCCAGAAAGTTCTGGTTTATGAACACCTTGAGTGCCCTGAGCTGTGTTGGCCCTCTGTACTGCTGCTTCCCCCCTGTTTCCTTAGTGAAAATGAATGTCACTGACCAAGAACACAACTTCACCTGCCTGCTCAATCTTTCCAGCTTTCTTACAGTTCCAAGTTAAGAAAAGAATTGTAATTTACAACCCCTGCCCTGTGGCAGTGCCAGGCCTTTCTTTAGAAAGCTGTTTTATATTCCCTCTTGAGTTTAGCATGCCATGTTTTCTTTTGCATATTAAGGGACAAAAATCGAGGTGATGGACACGTTCCCTTAGTACCAGAGGCAGGTGCCAAGTTTTTTTGGCTGACTTTATCTCCTCCTACAAACACTTCATTGCCAGTATGGTCTTCACCAGGAGAATTTAAAACAGTGTGTATGTCTCCCTCATGATCCCCTCTTTTAGTGACTGACCTTAGCAGTATCAGGAACAAAAATATAGACAATGAAAACCACACAAAAGTGGGCCCAAAGCACTGTTGATTTTTATAAGACCTTAACGCCACACAGAATGGAAAGAACAAACTACAGTTTATATTTAACTGCAGCAGGAGACTTTATGCTTAATAGGTTTTTTAATATAGTTTGACCTAGTACTGTCAGGAGAAAAACTACACTCAGTTCCTGGCTTCCACGCCGGACATGATTTCTGCAGATAAATAATTTGCAATGCAGTTTCTATTACTAAGATGGTGCCTCACACATCTGTTTTATGTTTCATTAATGGTACAACAAATGAAACCATCAACCATTCTGCTTCTCTACATTAATTCAACATGTAAGAAAGCTCCGATGACTCTAGACAGTAAGGCCGATTAATGTGCCAGGGAAGACTAGTGGTGTGGTTATGGGTCTGCACAGGACGCCCAAGCACAAATCACTAGGCTGGCAAATGGCGATCCAATTTACTATTTAAATCAAGACCGGGTGCCATGGTCTGATCCACAGCAGAGCACTTTAGAGCACATTAAGGACTAATTTAACTTCATCTCCAGGACAACATTGTTGGGGAATAAGTCAGTAACAATGAGAAGGACTACTGGGAGAGAGGAGCTCATGATGCCTTTGATGGGAGGCATCTTTAGAAGGAAGTGACCGTGATTGGACCAAAGATACCACATTGCTTTTTGTGGTGATGACCATGGGATAGACTTGATTTACATCTCCCATATTAGATTGCTGTTACAAAAGTCTTCTGTCAATGGGAAACTCAGGTGGTTTGCGATGTAAAGAAAACCTAAAGCAGAGTCAAGCACTTAGTTGTGGTTTAATATAAATTTAGGTCTTCCCATTTGGCCAAGATGCCTCTGAGGTACTCTATAGATCTTCTCCTTTATATCCAGGTTGCAGCAACAACAATACTTTAGCAGCAGAGAAGTCACACACAACTTTCCACATGGTTCCCTTCTAGTGTCCACTTGCTGAAAAGCTGGCTACACGTGTGCAGAGGACATCTCAAGCCCATCCAATATGCTGATCCTATTCTTTCCAGTTCCTAGAACACTGTCTCTCCTGATGGCTGCTTCTGATCTAAAATACCCAGAATTTCATCCACTATGGTATTTAATGCCCAGGGACAATGTTCTAGGATATTTTATGAGATCCATTTGTGCTTGGGGCATAGAAATAAGTCAGAGCTGAAAGTTTTAATCTTCTTTCCCTGTGCATTGTGGGAAATATCTGGTCCTGCTAGAGAGCTTGTTAATGAGAAATGTTGAGGGACACATGCCCACATGGCATAACACTGGTGGCAGCTATCAAAAGACTCTAACCCAGATGGGCCTTTTGAGAGTTGACTTCTCAGAGCTATGTGTTGTATCATCAAGGCCCAAAGAAGAGAGGAGTCGAATCTGTTCCATTTGTTCCCTTATTAAAAAAAAAAAAAAACTTCTGTAATATGATGACACTAACATCAGGCATCATGGGGCAGACCCTGATGTGAATGCTTGTCTTAAGGATATGACAGCATGCTGAGGAACGTGAATAGCTACAGAAATGACCACCAAGGACACTGGGAGATGGCTTAGTGAGTAAGAGTGCTTGCTATGTAGATATGAGGTCCAGAATTCAGATCTCCAGGGCTGAGGAC
This sequence comes from Uromys caudimaculatus, assembly GCA_028551405.1. NCBI lineage: Eukaryota > Metazoa > Chordata > Mammalia > Rodentia > Muridae > Uromys > Uromys caudimaculatus. Next base: position 67,850,990 of record CM052706.1, read on the forward strand.
GCATTGACAGACCTGTTAAGAACACCCTAAAAGAGAGCAGTAGATTTTCTGCTCTAGACATCACAGATTCATGGCAAATGATGGCCTTGAACTAGGCCTTAATGAAGAATAGAGCGGGCCATCTTAGTTGAAGAAATGCGTAGATAGTTCCAGTGGTCTGAAGGCTCAAAAAATATGAACAGCTTGTTTTCCTTACCATGAAGTATGTAAAAGTCAGATGAAGTGAAGAAAACAGAATGGTGTCCCTAGAGGACTTGGAATGCCCAACTATGGCTTTGAACTTCATTCTATCAGCTATGGCAAGTCAGCAGGTCATTTTGAACAGTAATGGTATCTGCTAGAGGAATCCTAAGGAAACTGATTTTGTGTTCATGACTCAAACTTGCACTCAGAAATGTCCCACTCCTTAATTCTCCCCAGACACTGTACATGCCAATATTCCTTTGAAGTTGGCAAAGAGCTCTGTTCTGCTCTGAATGCAGTGGGCTATGGACTAATTTAAGTTTCTCTTTTTTTTCTTTCCGAGAAATGTCTTTTGTGTGGAGCTGATAAGTCTGCAGGTGCCAGGGCTAAGCCATATTGGGGGATGTAGAGCATGTAAGAAAATTAGAGTTTAATAATAAAGATGAAGGGTGTTGGGTAACTAGCACAATGAAATATTCATCCCATTCATAAAGCCCATAGAAATATAATGAATGTCCTCCAGGGATAGCCTGTGATGCTGAGCAGTGTTAATGGTACCTTCTGCTCTCTGGACACACTTAGAAGGCTTAAAATAGAACACCCTGAAGATGACAGCAATTTCTTGGAGCAAGGAGAAAGGAAAGGATGTGAAGTGGGGATTCCTAGTGCCTGACAAAAAAGAAAACTCCAGATGTCACAAGGAAGAACACTGATCTATAAGAAAGATGAGAAGGGCGGATCTTCCATGATTGACTAAGATCAAAGGCCACATCGTCCTCCTTCGACGTCACTTATCATGTGGGAATCCCCTCCATTCAGGATCTACGTTCTCTTGTCTCTGTTAAGGTTCTTAAGCCTCCTTCCCCCCTCACAATTTCTATTTCATTCTATCCTTCCTTTTTGATTAATCTCCATGATTGCAAATTGAATATTGTTAGTCTTATTCATCTACAGATCTGAAAGATGCCTCTTTTATCCTATCCATAAGATGCATTGTAAGCATGGACTGCTATCTCTCTTAGAAAGCCTTCCAAATATGGTAAAAAAAAAGACTCTCTCTCACCCTCTTAGCATGTTATGCTCTGTTCAATGTGGTCCACAAGGGAAGTTTCCTAGAGTAATTATGTTCTTGGGAGTGCTGAGAAGACTTTTCAAATGATGAAAATAATCTGGCCAAGGAGTGGTGATGGTCATCAGGTCTCCAGGCTCCATACACATGCTGGGCAGAACTTGAAGGTCGGAGCCATGGCCTGCTATAGCTCTCTGTCCCACTGGGTCTGAAATAACATTACCTATTCCAAATCACATACTTTTTCCTTCAACTTCTTTCGTATCCTTTGTTCCTAAGGAGTAGGAGGCCATTCTGCTTCTTCCCTGTGTTGTAGGCATGGACAACCTCCCTGTTGTCTTGTAACTGAACTTTAAAAACACAAAGCATAGATACTTTTTAATGCATTCTCTTTTCCCCTGTGTGTTAGCCATTCTGTGCAGTTACAGCAGAAGACCAGAGACTGAATAGTTCATACTAAAGAGAAATCTATTGACTCCTATTTCGAAGGTTGGGAAGTCTACCATGAAGGGCCCACTTTCTTGCCAAATTATCCTTTATTAGTTACTTTTGTCATTGCTGCCATGAAACACATGGGTCAGAAAGCAATTTGGTAGAATTTATTTAGTCACAGTTCCATGGCAGGGAAGACACTGGGCCTCTGGTTGTGACAGAAACTTGTGGCTGGTCACATCCCAGCACCTAGGAAGCAGACGGAGAGACTGGGAATGGGTTGCCTATAACCCATACGCTTGCCCCTAGGGACCTGCTTTCACAAACCACACCTCTCGTCTTAAAGATTCCAGGACCTTCCAGCACCACAAGCTGGTGGCCAGGTGTTTAAACACATGAATTGGGGAGGGGTGGGGGAGGCAGGATTTTGAAACCATAATACTCTAACTTCCACCAAAGCATAAAGACTCTTGTATTTAGGAAGATAACTGAAGACCAACCTCTTGCCTCTGTGTTCTACACACAGTCTGCTCTAAACTCCACAAAGGGATCACTAGGCATTCTTGTTACATGTAGTGCCAGTCTCCCTTGAACCTTGTCAAAGGCAGGTTTTATCTAGTCATTTACAGCCTAAAGTCGGTTTCCCATCACAGACACTCTTCTAGTGTCAACTATTGAAACCTATTTGTCCAAACATCACCCAGAGCAAAGCTCCAATTTGTCTCTAAATTGTTGCTTGCTGTTGTTAAGGGACAGTTTGCCATTAGTGGCCAAGAGCTGGGTTTATACGTGTTCATATAGCAATTTATAGAATATCATTTTAAGATGACTGCAACAGGTAGCTATCAGGATAACATTTGCCTCCTGCAGCAGGGTGAATTGGAACAAAGTGAACTTTAGCAGCACAGAGACATAGGTTTGAATCCCAGCTTAGACATTCACCATCAATGAGGAATTTACTCCTCTGAGTCTCCAACATGAGTTGTCACCAATAGATATAGTCATGAACGCATCATGAGGGGCTCATAGTTAAAGACACTTGGTAAATGGTGGTCACTTGTATTCATATTATTATTCAAACCAATTGTGTTACCCACAGGTATAAAAACCAACCAACCAACCAAGACAAAACAAAGCAAAACTTCTAAACATGGTGCAAAACTAGGAATGGTTTATGTGCAGAGCTCATGCTATATTGCTTGACTTTGCACTCACAGTAGATACCATCACTCAACAAGTACACATTCCTACTGAGGTCTGCATCTGACTCCAAAATCCTTGACACAGAGTTATAAGTAGACATTAGGGTTAGGTATTTAGTAAACAAAATAATGCAAGCATAGTTACTTTGACATAGCAAACAAGGAAAAATGTTTAGTTTAAGTGTGTCCTGTGTAAAAAATGAAACATTAAGAAATACACACACACACACACACACACACACACACACACACACACACACACTGACACATGTTACTCACTGTTTATCTAAAGTGCAAATCTGTATTCTATTGTCAAACCTTGGTTTGTAACCAACCAACATGAAATCAGGTTCCACCTCCAACTTCTATATAAATCAGAACTTTGGACCACCTAGTTATTAAACTCGGTTCTAATATCATTAAATTTAAGGGAAATACATTAGCTTACATATCTAAGAATTGCATCAGGCACCAAGGGAATCAAGGGCTCAAGCAGTGGGTGAAGTCTCTGGCCCTGAGGCTTGCTTCCCAGCTGGGTGCCTTCCAGAGCCCAAGACTCTCTACTGAGGAGAGGAAGGCGCCTCCACTGGCAGCTCTTACCAGCAGGAAATGCTCAACTTAATAAATAGAAAGTTAACTTTCCTGACAGCTCTACGTCAATCCAGGGCAATTCTGTGTGACTTCACTTGAATCCTGTGCCTGCCTCAAACCTTATAATTTGTTATAAGTCTAGATTGAATTTTATCATAGGGGCTGGATTAAGATATTTTGATGGATAGTCAGTCTATTGGCATCATTTAGCATCCTCAAGGTACCATCTCTAAGAAAGCCAGGGATGAGAGGGGGGGAGGGAGGGAAGGAGGGAGAAAGGGAGGAGAGAGAGAGAGAGAGAGAGAGAGAGAGAGAGAGAGAGAGAGAGAGAGAGAGAGAGAGAGAGAGGAGCAGGGCTGTACTTTCATTCCGTATTATGTAGCTCACAGATAGGCTTGACTACTCAGAAGGTCAAAATCTGCCACTGAAAGACAGATATGTCATACAGTATAGCAAACCTCCAGTACCGGAGCACTTGTGAAAGCAAAACTAGTGACCTGTCACAACCAAATATCTTGCTGCAAGAAACATGCAGGGAGAAAGCTCTGCAAATGATTGACAGAGACAGTGAGGACTGCTGGTAAATGCTCCTTAGGGAAGCATTTTTGACTCAGTATTGGTTTTCAAACAATTTTGAAGCATGGAAAAATCCCATGTTTTCTTCACGCTTTTGAAGCAGCTGTCTGTCAGAGCCCAGAGGGCTGACTGCAAAAGGTTCTTAAAGAGTCCATTCCCTTGGTATATTTGTAGCCAGGTAGTACAGAGAGAAGCAAGCGATGGGATCGATCACGGGTTTGGGACCCAGTTCCTGCTTGCTCCTGAAGGCAGATACAGTGACCCCCTAAGATGAGGCTGTTGTGACTGCATTCAGTTGAGTTTTAAGAGAACAGATTGCTCAAAGAAAGGAAATCACCATAAAAGGAAGTTCTGGACAAGCTAGAAAGTAAAATCCAAAGGTGGTACCTAACAGAAAGAAAGCTCACCCCATATGCATCTCCCTTGCTATGTGGAATCCCAGAATGCTATGGGATACTTACTACCTATCTCAATAGGTATATCTCAATATCTACATCATCTCAATCTATCTCAATATTTATAACAAAATATATATATCCTTTATTGGTGTGTATGTGAGTGTGGTTGTACACATGTTAGGCATGCATGTGGCACCTAAAAGATCACCTTGGCTGTTGTTCATTAGGCACTTTCTACACATTATTTTGAGACAAGGTCTCTCGTTGGCCTGGAACTTGCCAAATAGACTAGGCTGACCAGCCAGTAAGCCCCAAGGGTTTGCCTGCCTCCATTTCTGCCACAACTGAGATTATAGGAACATACCACCAAAATATTTTTGTTGTTGTTGTTTTGTTTAGTGTGGATTCCTCCAGGCTGAATTCAGACCCTGTGCTTGAAAGGTAAAAAGTTCACCAACCAAGCCATCCTCCTAGCCCCTGATGTTCTAAACATGATATATTCAAAATATTATGTGGAGAAGAGATGAGGGGCTTAAGGCCTGAGTAAGTCCTAAAGGGCTTAAAGATCTGTGCAATCCAGATATGGCTTTGGAGGGTGAACCCAAGTGAGCAAAATAGGGGAGAGAAGCTCTTCTACTAAACACCTTTCAGGCTCAAACCTACACCCTCCTCAGCCACACACTCAAAAGTCCCTTGTTATGTTTTGAAAGGGGAAAATATGCAAATAATTTAAAGCTTTGATTTGTATGAAATTAGAAATTGAAAAATAAAACATCACTTCTAAGAACATAAATTTATGGTCATGTTATTAGGATCCTAGGGACAGATGCTTGGGCGTTCTTACCAGCAGGGAACGCTTAAGCCCAGTAAGAAGAGTAAGGAAAAGATAATAAAAAGCTTGGTGGAAAGTAACGGGGGGGGGGGAGCTCTAAAAAAACAAAGACAAGGAGCCACATGTGATAGCCCATGCCTATAACTCTCCAACTCAGAAGATAGAGGCAAGAGGGATGCTAAGACTTCAAGACCAGCTTGGTTGACATAGCAAGGTCCAGGTGAGACCCTGTCTCAAGTAAAACCCACATACAAACTAAAACAAAAGGCATAGGTTGCAAAGTACCTATGCCAGGCATATATATCAACTTGACAGAATAAAAAAGAACAAAGACAGATTGTCACGTAGAGGATGCACAGTAAGTGATCCCATTCAATGTTAAGTTTATATCATATAATTAATAACCTCAGTTGTAGATACAGATTCTAGAGCAGATTGAAGTGAACACTATTTGCTAGCTTTATACCTGACTATCATGCAGTTCTCTTTCAATGTGACTTGCCTCTTAGATTATAAGGGAATGATGGAAGGTCTGCTTTGAGGTTTGTTCTAAAAGGACCATGTCTTCTGTGTTACTGGCTCTCTCTTACCTGCACTTGCTCTACTTCCAGGGAGGCCAGCTGCCATGTTTGAACTGTACTACAGAGAGATTTTCATGACCAGGAACTGGAGAAGACATCTAGCCAAGAGCCAAGTGGAAAGAGCCCTTAATCCAATAGGTCACAGAGAACAAATCTTACCAACTGCCACTCAAGTGACTTCAAAGAAGACCCATCAGCAGTCAAGCCTGCCGGTAAGACTGGAGCCCAACCAATGCCCTGATGAGAGCTCATCAGAGATTTGGAGGCAGGGACTGATGACTCAGTTCTAGCCAGATTCCTGATACTCTGTGAGATAATATGTGGATTTAACCCACTAAAATTTAATATGATGCATACCATAGAATACATAGTTAATAAAAATTCAGTATGCTTACTTTGCTTGTTCTCCCTGCCAAACATAAATGCATAATCTCATGTAAGATTCAGGAACAGTGAGGTAGATTCATGAGCTCCTTTTACAGCTGAATATCCTCAGGCCTAGTCAGATTAAGGAACTTTTCTAAACTCGCCTAGATGGCTCCAGTGGCTCTAATGTCAGTCTTTCTTACTCCAGATAGCTAGTTGTGAATCAGTAACACTGTTCTGAACACAATAGTGTGCTACAGCAACCAGGCATCATTGAGGAAGTACGGAGGTGAGGGAGATAGGGACTTCTAGAAAAATCTCTCATTAAGGGTGCAGCAAATTGGAGAGTAAGTGAGAGATAATCGTTTTATCTCATCTTTAAAAGCTATTAAACACAAAACAGTGTAATGGAATTAGTGACCCTATTAAAACGTTTGCTCACATATTACTACTTGATAAAATTAATAAACCTCTTTACGCCTACAAATGATACAACCAACTATTTGTCTGAAGGCAAATCATCTACTTGCATGATCTCACTGCTTCATTTCAGTAGACATGTGAATCTTTAAAAAGCCAATCATGGGCTTTGGGTACAAATAGAATTCCAAACAACTCCCAGCTCCTTGGAGTCAGAAGGACACTATCAGGTGCTCCTGAGGCCATTAATGAGAGTAGGACCATCTATCAGTCTGCCTGCATCCCAACTACTTTATTAATCTTGCTGAGTTCCAAGAATGCCGACCCTAGCCAAAAATATCTTCTCAATCATTTAGGAAGAAGAGTAGACTTGGAGTGCCAACACTGGAGAAGGCAGGGGCAGAGGGGAATTGTCCAACCTCTGTTCTTGCTGCTGCAGTATAAAGCTGCTTTCAGAGATGACCAGGAGTCTTAGTGGAAAGGGGGAAAGCCAAGCACCCCGTGATAGGTCCAAGTGCACAGGGCAATGGAGGGAGGGGAGGGCATATCCAAATGGACCCTTGTGGTCCTTACATCTGCTCTCTTCACGAGGAAATCGTATCTGTGTTTATCAGCTCCACGGGTTAAATCTATTATGCCTTAGTCATATCACCCTCTTCATCCTTCAGCTTAGTACAGAAGATCCCCCACCTTACCTCCATCTTCTTGCCCCTGCTCCATGCTAGTTAGTTTTACTGCCAACTTGACATAACCTAGTGCTGCCTGAGAAGAGGGAGTCTCGATTGAGGAACTGCCCAGATAAGATTGCCTTGTGTTATGTCTATGGGGAATTGTCTTGACTGTCAATTGATGTGGGAGGGCCCAGCCCATTGTGAGTAGTGCCACTTCTGGGCAGATGTTCCTGAGTTGTATTTAAAGACAACAACAACAAATAAATAAACCAGACCGAATCAGCCACCAGGAGCAAGCCAGCAAGCAGCATTCCTCCATGGGACCTGCTCCCGTTCCTGCCTCCATCCTCCTGTCTTGAGTTCCTGCCCTGACTTCTCTGCGATGAGTTGCTTCCTAGAAGTGCAAGCTGAAGTAACCCTTTCTCCCCAAGTTGCTTTAGGTCATTGTTTCTATCACAGCAACAGAGCAGCAAACTAGAACATCTCCCTGTCTTCTCACTGAAGCTCAGCCTGGCCTCAAGTTTACTACATAGCTAAGGCTGGTTTTGAACTTCTGACCCTCTTGCCTCCAACTCTCAGATGCTGAGATTGCAGGCACATGCTGCCATGCCTGAGTCTCTGTAAGTATTGCTAAGTCAATGGCTATTAGACCGTTTCCCAGAGATCCCTTAGAAACAGCTATATATTTTGAATGGGGGGAGGTATAGGAATTTTTGACAGACTAGGATAATGTGAGAGAAGAAAGTATCTGTTTAAAAAAAAAACTAGACAAATTATGGTACAAAATGTATGGGAATGTCAATTTCTTTAGTTAAAATTATATCCAGTGCTTAAGAACACATTTGTCATCCCACAGAAGTCATCTAAATGTGTAAATATAATGTAATACTCTGAGAACATGCTTGTCATCCCTCAGAAGTCATCTAAATGTGCAAATATGATGACCTACAAAGTGGCCAGAAGTTTAACATCTGTTAAAATAGCCAAAGTTACCTTTATCTCAGCAAACTCTTTCATTTTCCATTATTAAGAGTAAAACAAGTGATAGAATATGAGCGGCTGAGCAAACCTTCACGCTCTGTGCTCTGCATCTTCCTCTCACTCAGAGCCAACACTCTCTGAGCACTAACATTTCACATGGAAATCAACTTACATGGAGCTGCTCAGACGGTCGTATACCTAGTACATGCCAGGTACCATAATAAGACCACTAAATACACTTTCCCATTTACTATGCACAGTAATTCCAGGTTTTCCACACACCAGGAAGGAAACTGAAGCTTAACGGACTTGTATAGTGGATCCAGCTCAGAAGTCATGGAACGTGGTATGGATTCAGATAGCTCAGTTCATTGAACATTGGTGCTCCTTCATGCTGAAAACTACTTGTTTGCCATGTTCAGGGTGATTGTTACAAGAACTGGTGGACCTATGCACATGAGTCAGTCCTCTCCGGGAGGAGTCATTCCCTAAAGTTTGCCTCTGCATTAGCAAGAGATGATGCATTTTAGTTGTGTTAGATTTCAGACAATTGGATTTGTGTTAATTATTTACAAGTAACACCAAGGTTATTTGCTGAAGACTAAAGGAATCATATTACTTTATATTTACCTAAAGTTATACACAGTACATATAAGTACACACACACACACACACACACACACACACACACACACACACACGCCATAGAATAACAAAAAAACAGTACCAGAGATGAGAAACTTTCTTTTAAATGGTTGGTCAGGGCAGGTCAAGTGATTCCCAAAACAGTATAGACTACCAACATATCTTTGGTTGCCTCTCTTGGGTGAAATTGGGCCCTTAATGCTGAAGGCACCACACACTTAGGACATAAGACTTAGGTGATTTGTACTGGGTTTGACATAAAAACCTCTTTGCTAAAGTCTAACTTCCATGGCACCAGAAAATACGATGCAAGCTATCAAGGGTGGAAAGCAATTAAGCCGCACTGCCCGGCTGCTACATCTGTGAAGCATGACAATGACTAACATGGCAATAAGTGGCAGCCACATAGTTGTGGCAACCTACAGTTGTCTAACTTGACTTAAGGCTCACTCAACAGTAGGCAAATCATGCCTGATGCTGAAAACCTACCCAGATTCCCACAGCTATGAAGGTCATGGGTATTAGCAAAGAATCTCTCCCACTACTTGACTAGACCAGCATGGCTCTTTAGTACATTCTGAATCTTATCCTTACACCACAAGTAAGTGTAGCTACTACTCCTCATGAAAGAAGCCCTTCTTTACAACAAATAGAGACCATATCTGGGTACAATACAGAGATCAACAAATCATGGTGATCCCAGCTTTAATGGATACACTGAGATCATAGCCCCTGCATCCATGGCTCTGCATCCATGGCTCAGGAACCAGTGTGGAAGAGAGAGAAGAAAGACCGTGGGTTAGACTAGTAAAAAGTCTGCTGTTAAATGTCTCTCCCAGAAAATGGCTGCATAAATATGACCAGAACAATGACAGTATTGGTGGACATGCAGAAGAAGAAAATGTTGTAGGGTCCCACCCCTGGATAACAAATGACAAGCAGCTAGTGACTGCCAGGAGAAAGAGAACCTCTTCCAGGGAAAGGCTCCTTATAGGTTGTCCAACACAGAGTGGTAGGCCTTGAAATCAAAAAGATAAAAACCAAAAACGGACGCTGTAAGTTAGAGTTTCATATATTTATATTTTGACATAGATGTATGTATATATGTAGTGATCATATTCAAAGAAAAATAGGTTATCAATTTGAGAGTGACAGGGCATGGGCGAGTGGAAGGGGGTGTGCCTGGGAAGGGCTAGAGGGAGAAAAGAGAAGGGAAAAGGATGTCATTCTATTTCAATTAAAAACAGATAAAAGAAATAAGTAACAAATTTTCCCCTTAAAAAATCATAATCTGTCACCATGCCAACCCTCCCTTGCACAGCATCAAATTAAGCAGCCAGGTGGCAGCATATTGGGTGTTGGCGCTGTTGTAAGCTGAATCCTACCCTCCCTGACTCAGAAAGAGGTAGTATATATTGATAACTCAATCCAGGGAACGAGAGAGGGGAAATAAGGAAAGGCAAATGCAGGAAATCTGATGCACAGTGAGTGCTGGTGTTAGTCACCTGTGGGCAACTGGGACTGGATCGCAGCAGGTTTGTGGAGAGCCAGGTGGCATCATCAGAATGGCCACATGAAAGGCAGAGATGAGCATTTACCCACAGGCTCAGTTCTCCCTGGGTTACACTTTATCTCTAGATTATTCACACCTTTAATCCAGAGAGAGAGAGAGAGAGAGAGAGAGAGAGAGAGAGAGAGAGAGAGAGAGAGAGAATAGGTATTGCAGAAAGAAAGGTATGAATGGAGCCTGTTGTGAAAGGCTGGAGCAGACAAAGGATGCGCTCAGCACTGGACACCTGGGCACCGGTATTCTGAAGGTGAAGGGAAGGGAGCAGTGTTGGTTAAAATGGAATCACTTTGGTCTAGTTCATAGCTTTCTGAAACATGCATTTTCTCACTGTCAAACCAACAGGCTAGAGGTCTATTCAGATTGAAAGCCCTCCCCTCAAAACACAGCAACAGAGAGGACCAATGTTCCTTTTACTGGCTTTCTAAACCTCTTGTGAAAGTGTTAATGGGTTGTGTTCTTAACGTAAAAAGGCGTGCTAGGAAGCATGAGATTGCACAAGAGATGAGCAAGAGGGATAAAGAAACCTAACACCAAGTATCCTATCTAGCACGTGGGAAGCAGCACACTGGGCCACAACCACCTAAAGCATGTGTCATGTGTCAGCGAGACTGGAAGCTGTATTGCTCTAGGTTACTACCAGGTTCCTAGGCTCTTCTTGGCGTCTTAAGAGGAACACAAATATAGCCTTGTGGAAGTAGCGGATGACATATTCTTTGAGAGATGGCACTGGGCTGTGTGGATACCTTGAAGTTTAGGCAAAGCATTACCTCATGCGCCAGCAACTTAGAAGATCAGAAGCATTCAGACAGTGAAGGGTGGGGGCTGGGCAGGCAACAAGATCCTTGGCTGATTGATGCTTATCAGAAGGGATTCTGCTAGAAGAGAATCCAGCACTGGATTTGCTGGGCACGTTAGCAGGGTAACAGCTGGCTCCCAGCTAATGATGGCCATGATATCAAGCTCTAATAGAGCATGTGCCTATATTAGAAACTAAACACACTAAGTAATTACAAACTAGGCCCCATCACTATGCATCTTTTATTGATAAGGAAACTGAGTCATCAGAGAACTTGTCCCAAGTCATACAGTTAGGTAGATCGGGATGCTTGTGTGTAATGTAGTATGTTAGATGTGTTTTGTGATGGTGTATTAGTGTATATGTACACTTCTTACAAAATGAAATCCAGGGAAATGAGGGCAGGAAATCAGAACAGGGACTTAAGGAAAGAACTGGAGCAGAGGCCATGGAGGAGTCTTGCTTACTGGCTTCCTCCCTATGGCTTGGACCACCAGCCCAGGGGTGGCAATGCCCTTTGTGAGTTGCCCTACCCCCTCACATCAATCATCAATGGAGAAAATGCACCAGAGGCCAATCCGGTGAGAACATTTTCTCAATTAAGGTTCCTTCTTCCTAAATGGCTTTAGCTGTGTCAAGTTGACATAAAACCAGCTTGAACAATATGTTGGTATGGCTATGCATTTGAGTGTAGATGTGTTTGTGTCGGGATTGCGTGCAGGCTATCTTAGTTTGTATGCCTGTTACTGTGATCATGTCTGAGTGCTTTCTGTATGACTGTATTTGTGTGTGAATTTGTATGTGGCGTGGGTGTGTGTTTGTGCTGGGGAGGTGACTGTGCGGGTATGTTTGTGTGTTTGTATTTGTCTGTCAATGTGTTTGTGGAGTAGATATGTTTGTGTGTGGGTGTTTGTATGAGAGAGCATCTGTGTGGTGATGTGTAGGTTGTATGTCTGTGTTGTGTGAGGGTGTTTGTGCTTGGGTGTCTGTGTGAGAGTGTCCAGGTTAGATGTATGCTTGTGTCTCTATTGGAGTTTGCTTGTGTGGGTGTGTATGTTTGGGGTTGTGTTTGTGTGAGGAATTGTTTCTGTGGGTAGCTGATTGTGTGTAGATGTGTCTGTGTGTAAGCTATGTTCAGACACTTCCCTCAGGTTACCAATGTCACGAGACTTACACAGTCAACCCGTCAATGTGGGTCTGGTTTCCCCCTGTTCCCTCCTAGCTACACTTCCGTCCACAGAACAAGATTTATTAGGAATACAACAAAGACCCACTGCCCTGCACTTGACATCCTGTAGTGGCCACCCATCACATTTTGGAAAAAACATCTGGGCTACTTCTCCTAAGGCTTTTGATCAACAAGCTCCTACCTTTGTCCTGTCTCTTACTTTCGGATCACATTGGCGTCTTTCAGAAAAGCCCTTACTTAGTCCAGCCAAGGACCTACAGGGCCTGCATATCCTCCAAACCATCCTCACCCTGGTTACCTCCATCTTGCTTTTTTGTTTGGCTTTGTTCTTGCCCTGAGGGAGCACAGGCCTGAGCCACTCACACCCCTCAGGGGGTTCCACTTTAATGACAGAACTCTTCCTGCCCATTTTTCTTTTCCCAATCCTTACTTTCATTCATGTCTCCTCACAGCTAACAGGCTGACACTGGAATTATCCTACTGAAGGACACCGTGGTATTTCTCATGTTTTTAGAGCTTACTAGGCTTTGTTCTAGTTCCTGCATTTAACTCAATATGACAGTTTAGAATGAACCAAGCTGCATGTACCCAATTGCCTTGTCTTCATGTTCTACAGTAAATCTATGACAGTCATAGACAGTGATGCCCCCATACATCTCCTAACATAAGCATGGCCATTGTGAATAACATGACCTAGATAACATGTCATTGTAGACCTAAGTCTGGAGCCATCCTCCAGAGACTCACATATTCAGTCTTGGACCTTGTTATTGTCTTGCTTTCCAAAATGGGTGCACCACATTTTGCCTTTCCCCAGCCTTCAAGAATCTTTCCTTAGATTGTAGACGTAACTGTATCCCCCTTTAATCTTTATTTCAGTTTCTTGTTTCCTTCATAAAACTTTATCTCTTCTATTTGTCTACTTATTTGCATATTGATGGCATTTCCCTTGGAAACAGCAGCTCACCCCAAACTGTATACATACATACATACATACATACATACATACATACATACATAATACATACATACATGTCAGCTCCCTGAGATGAAGGCCATTAGTTCTCCAGCTCTCTACCCTATCTTAGAATCTGCCAAAGTACCTGGTGGGTGGTAAGTAAGCATTTGTAGAATGAATGAATAGGAGATGAGTTTGGTTTAGTGGATAAATGATGATTAAAATGTATATTAGGAATTCCATGATGGGAGCACCACAGGACTCCATCATTATACTAAGAGCTCCTTAGAATCATGAAAGACTGGATCTCTAGGTTCAATGAGAAACTCTGTTTCAAAAAATAAGGTCAAGAGCAGTTGATAAGGCAGTTGCTCCCCCGCAACTACCATGCCAACCTTTGGTCTCCACATACATACATAGTTATAGGTGCATCCACATGTATATAGACACAAAAGTCTTGATGAGCCATCCTGTCTGGTTGATGCATCCCAAGGAGCCTGTCTCTATTCCACAGTGCTGAAAATATATACATGTCCGGTCATGGTTGGCTTTTTCTGTAGGTCCTGGATCTTAACTCAGGCCCTCCTGTTTATTCAGCAGGTACTTTCCCAACTTAGCCATCTTCTCAGTTCCCAGAAAAGGCCTTTAAATCAATTGGAATAAAATATAGAAAAGATGAGAACCCCCAGAAATCTGTATCATGGATTTTAGAATTAATGCAGTTAGGAAGAATAGAACGTGCCAAAGGAGCATCATAGTAGAGGTGCTATGCCATTGCTGTTTGTTGGAGCAGGAAAGCTCCTTTGGGGCTCCTATTACTATAAAGCTGTCATTTCCGGTTTCCTCTAACAACCACAAGGGAGGATTCCTCCCCCAACACACACACACACACACACACACACTCACACACACACACCTTAGGTTCTTTAGTCCACCTGCTGTGGGATCAGCTTCTCTTGGTCGGTCCCTGGAATCTGATAGGCACTTAGCAGTAGCCACTGTACAAAGAAGAGACTCTAATTGGGATGTTCGTGTCATCATTCTTAAAGGTCACTTCCCTTCCCTGAATCATTGCAGCTTCCGGGGCTCTTTCTAAAGCCTCTTCCAAATGATAGAACACCACTCCGGGTCATAGCCCTACCTGTCATGTCCCACCCTGCAAAAAATTTGGCCCTGCCCCTCTCCGGCTTCCACTCCTTTGTCTTATTAGTGAGTTCAAAGTGGCCTTCTCAGTCATCTTGTCATCTTGGCTCTGTTGTTGCAGCTGCCCTTTGAGAGCCCCCCACACCCAGCACGGGGTCTGGGCACTGTGGCTTCATCCCCTCCAGATGATTTCTTTAGCAGAAGTATACCTAAGCCGACAAGAAACAAATAGGCTGTCTCTGACTTCTGGGATAGCTGCCTCACTTCGACTGAATTATATTTAAATACCTTCGGTTTTAGGAAGATCAACTGGGGAATGTTTTCTGAACAAGATCAGAATCAACTCCCTTGAATTCCTCCTCTCAAGCTACAGTTTGCTTGAAGATTTACCGGGCAGCTCTTCCATCAGCCAATAAGCTCTGGCCTAGATTCCGGTCCTTTTTCACCCAGATTTTGTAAGCCCAAGGCCCCTTACTAGATCTGGGAACAAACTAAGAGTTCATTTGCTCCTTTGAGGCCCTACTGCCCACACAGAATATGTCTGTACTCAGTTCCAAACAGCAAAGAAAACCCAAGTACGGCCTGAGAGGTTTTCTGTTTGGGGCCTTTCCTTCATTCCTCTGGGGAAACGAACTTCCTTTAGCTCCTAAGGCACCATTTAAGCCACCATCAAAGACATGGAGTTCCTGGGAGTGATTGCCCATCTGATCCTTCTCATGTGTGTTTAAAGAGGTGCCTGGGTCTGGGCCTTTGATTCCTGAAAGCCTAGCACCTGGAACAAGGAAATGCTTTCCAAATGTACTGGTGGGCAGGCTAAGATCCGGTTCTCTACAAGAAAAGGAACATTAAACCTCTACTTTTGTCCGATTTCAGCATGTCAGATGCTAAAGGAAACTGTGGGTTTAATGTGTGCCAGGTTGTGTACCAAGGTCCTACCACCTAATGTACCTCCTGTGGGCATTTCCACAGAAACCTAACAGCTTCAAGGCCCAAGCTCCCACAGCCTGGAAGTAGAAGGGCCTGGGTGTGGCAAGAGGCTGACCAGAAGCCAGTTCTCTTCAGTAGCACCCAGCTGTTTGTCCTACCGTACTGCAGAAGGCCTTGGCCTCCTTTTCATGTCCTTACAGACTGAGACACGTGGTGTGCCCCCCCCCATTGTCCTTCAGCTTTTAGCAGACAGCCATTTGCTGTTCTTATAAACACAGAATAGGCAAGAAACAGCAACTGCAGCAGCCACAAATAAATGAACCAAATGAGCATTGTTCTTTGCTTTAAGTGCAAAAAGAAAGAAGAAGAAGAAGAAGAAGAAGAAGAAGAAGAAGAAGAAGAAGAAGA
>CM052706.1:67867427-67891997 GCA_028551405.1 Uromys caudimaculatus
TACATTTACACAATAGAGTACTACTCAACTATTAAAAACAATGATTTAATGAAATTTGCAGGCAAATGGATGGAACTTGAAAATATCATCCTAAGCGAGGTAACTCAGTCACAAAAGAACGAACATGGTATGTACTCGCTGATAAGTGGATATTAGCCGAAACGTTTGGAAAACCCAAGTTTCACTTTACAGTAACTGCTGGACTGAGAGTGAGATCCCAGATGGAGGAGTTGGAGAAGAGACTGAAGGAGCTGAAGGAGTCTGCAGCCCCATGGAGGGAGCAACAGTGTCAACTGGCCTGACCTCCCCCACCCCCGGTTTTCCTGGAGGCTGGACCACCAACCAAAGAATACACATGGAGGAACCCACGGTTTGGACCACATATGTGGCAGAGGAGGGCCTTGTTGGCCATCGGGGGAGGAGAGGCCCCAGTAAAGGGGAATGTCAAGGTGGAAATATGGGAGTGGGCAGGCGGGTGGGTGGGAGATGGAATTCCTTCATAGAGAGGGGGGAGGGGGAAGGGATAGGTGGTCTCCAAAGAGGAGACCTAGAAAGGGGGAAACATTGGAAATGTAAATAAAGTATCAAAAAAAAAGAAAGAAAGAAAGAAAGAAAGAAAGAAAGAAAGAAAGAAAGAAAGAAAGAAAGAAAGAAAGAAAGAAAAAGATGCAGAGATAGGCATAAGAAAAAAAAAAAAAAAGATATAGCTGAGCTTTCTGTGATGGCCCATCCTTGTAATCAAGAGATGGAGTCTAGAGGATCAGGAGTTCAGAGTCATTCTTGGCTACAAGGAGTGCTCCTGCCAGCTTGAACTACATAAGACTCTGTCTCACAAACAAATAAACAAACAAGATAACAAATGCAAACCAAAGAAACTAAGAAGAAAAGGAATACAGAAAGCATAGAGGGAAAGAAGGCAATTCTGGTACACAGACCTGCCTGAGGGCTTGTATAGAAGATACTCAAACCCCTCTGGACCACTAGGAATATTGACCATCCCATATTTAAAATGAGTAAACAACTTGAGCCAACACTTCCTAAAAAAGAGTTATACAAGTGGCCAGTAAGCACACAGAATGCTGAACATCAGCAGCCACTGGGAAAGTGGAAATCCAAATCTCAAAGAGATGCCACTTGAAGTTCATGAGAACAGCTAAGACTAAGAAGATGGATATCTCAGAGATGCTAGAATATGGGGTGCCTGGAGCCCCCTCTCCAACACTGGTGGTAAGAATGTACCCTGTCTGGTACAACTACTAAGGAAAACATTTTATCTGTGCCAATAAGCACAGAGAAATGAAAACACTGTCCACGGAATTTCTGTGTGGTGGTGTTCACCCCGTCTTTATTAACAGTGGTGAACACCTGGAAATCTCACGTTTCTACCAACAGAAGGATGGATGGAGAGACTGGGGTATAGGTGTACAATGACACGCTGCTCAGGGATTTAAAAACAAAGTATTAACAGCTGGAAGAGCAAGGGCTAAGCTCAAAGGCGACATGATGAATGAAATTAGACAGACATAACAGTCTGCTTCCACAAATGTAAAGTCCTGGTGCAGATAAACCTGTGACAGTGGCAGAGGGAGCTAAGAGGAAGTGATTGCTTGCAGTTGCAATGGATAGGGAGTCTTCACTGTCAGGGGACCCAAGAGAACTTATAGGTGAAAAAATGACTGTTCTCTATCTTTAAGATGATGAGGTTATATAGGTAGGTATACACAATTCTCAAAACCTCAAGTCTGTGCCTTTAATTACATTTAATTCCTGTGATCAACTTAAAGAGAAAAACCTCTTTTGTTTTCATCTCCAAATCCCAGCCTTTTCAAATCAAAGACTTGCAAAGCTGTTAATTTGCCGTTTATTTGTTTGAGATTGGATGTACTGTCACTCCTGAAGATGGACAGTGTGAAAAGCAATTACTAGAAAAGGAGTGGGAACAGGGTGTGGCTTGGTAGCCCTCTGAGGATGGGCTGGGAAGACAGGAACACCCCACTGACTTGGATAATGCAGGATGCCAAGGTCTGCTCACAGCCTAGGGGGAGAGGCAAATCAGACACAAGTCTACGACTAAGTAATGTGTGATTTTAATGTGCAAATATCGGGGCTAAATAAGGCTCTGACTATATCAGAGGGACATTTGCTTAAACACTGCAGTCATCAGAGGCTTCTCTGGTAAAAGGGCATTGATCAGATGATGCACTTGAGTACCAGGAAGCAACTGAATGGAAGACAATTCTCTGTGCTCACAGAACTCAGAGAAGCAACATGGTCACTTGAGTCCATTTAGTAAAGGAATACGTATACTAAAAAACCATCACCATGCAGTGCTCCCACCATGTCACAGCAGAAAATCAGCACTTTGTTCTAAGTGGGACATGAATTTATTCAAAGTATAAGCAGAGGAGTTAGGGTATTCTCATTTATTTTAAAGATAGTTTTACCAAAGTATGACACATCTAAAATAAAGTATACATATTTATACCATAAAACTTGATATGTTTTAAATATGTACAAAAGACATAAAACCACCAACAGAATCATGATAGTGAATACATTGAACATTCCCTGAATTCCTCTCCTTCTTAGCCTACAGCAGTCCCTGCCCATACTCCAGGAAACCACTCATCTACTTTATGTCCCTCCCTATGAGTTGGATTTTGTAGAACTTAATATGCAAGTGATCATGAATAATGTTCTCATTTCACATGGCTTCTTTTATTAAACATAGTTATCTTGAGGTTAATTTATGCTGAGTGATCCATTATTTTTTCTTTGTTGCAAATTGTGTTCCATTGTACTAACACACTACAACTTGTTCATCTATTAACCTATTGATAAATATTAGAATTATTTCTAGATATTTTGGTTCAGTAACAAAGAATGACGGTTTCCAGACTTTGGTTATTCCAGACAAAATCACTGTGAACATTCATATGCAAATCTAGATTCCACTATCTCTCAATGACATAGGAGGTTGGTCCTTAGTCAATCACACCTTCAGTGCACATCCTTGGGGGACATTTAAGATGGAAACCAGATCACAATGTTGGCATGTGGCAATTAGTTTTAGATAACTTGGAATGGAATCACTACATAAGTGGTAAATTTATGCTGAATATTTTAAGATATCCATAGTTGCAGGCAGTACTCTTGTGACTGCATAGTCCACATTTCTTTACAGTATTTTCAGTAAATAAATGTACACACATACATACACATGTTAAAATAAAATCATTTTAAAACACCAGAAGATGTTTACCCAAATGCTTCTGCCATATTTCACCTACGTCAGTACGGGAAGGTACCAGCTGCTCTGGGTGATTTCCTAAGCTTGGTGTGTCAAGTTTTTCAGTTAAAAACATTCTAATCGATATGCAATGGTGATTTTAATTTGCATTTTTCAAAGTATATAAATACAGATGAGGTCAAAGCCCTTCCAGATCTTTGATAAATTATCTCTTCTGAATCTTTGTTCCTGGATTGTCTTGAGTTTCTTTATTCTGTCTGGGTACACGTTGGTTTTAAACATGGGAATTACATATTAATTTGACGCTTCTACTATGTGTAAAGCTTAACTTGGAAGTTTTTTCTTTTAATGATCTTATTTTAGGCATCTAAGAAGTCTTTGATTGAAGGTGGGCACATGCCTATAATCCTAACACTTGGAAGATAGAAGTATGGGGATCACAAGTTTAAAGCCAACACATGTCATACATACATACATACATACATACATACATACATACATGAACTATATTGTATTTTTAGTAGGAAGTATTAAAACAGGGTCTCTCTACATAGCTCTGGCTATCCAAGAACTTGCTCTGTAGACCAGGTTGGCCTCAAACTCACAGAGATCCATCTGCCTTTGCCTCCTGAGTGCCGGGACTAAAAGCATACATTACCACACCTGATCCAATTGGTGTTTTTTAAAAAATAAGATATTATCTATATGCCTCAATCAGCTTCCTACTGCTAAAACAATATGCCCAGGAAAATCACATTCAAAGAGAGATGTACTTTGGCTCAAGATTTCAGAGGTTTCAGTCCAATGTGGAGCAGCTCTGTTGCCTTTTGTCACATATTAGGCAGAAGTTCTTAATGAGAGCACAAGGCATAGCAAAGCTGCTCATCTGGTGAGGCTACAGGCTAAGAGATGGAGGGGAGGGGAGGGGCAGGGTTCCTTCCAAGGCACATCCCCCTCCCACCACGACCCTATTCCCTCCATGAGGGTTCACCTCACAAAAGTTCAACCGTCTCTCAATAACATATGTCCTTATTACCCATTTTTGGGGATGCTTAAGACTGAAACCAGGCACAATGTCACCATTTTTAAAGGCTATCTTATGAGCACAACTATGGGACTTGAAATCTTATGTAGCGATTGATGACTGTAGACATTTCCTAGTCTATTAATTAAAAGCTATTTGTCTCTCTCTCTCTCTCTCTCTTTTTTTTTTTTTGAGACAGGGTTTCTCTGTGTAGCCCTGGCTGTCCTGGAACTCACTCTGTAGACCAGGCTGGCCTCGAACTCAGAAATCCACCTGCCTCTGCCTCCCAAGTGCTGGGATTAAAGGTGTGTGCCACCACTGCCCGGCTGCTATTTGTATCTTTATGTGTTGAGTTTGAGTGTTTCTAAAGAGAAAGCATACTTCTTGATGTTTTGATTCAATCTAGTAATATCCACTGACTAAACTTAGACCACTTATGTTTATGTTTTTTTTTTTTTTTTAAGAAATATTTGAGTTGAAACTACCATCTTGGTAGTCTTAACTTGGCAGTATCAACTTGGTAGTCATTATTTTCTCTTTTCTTCCTTTTAAAGAGGTTAGTACTTTTAAATATTTCACTTATCTTCTTTCTTATTTATTGTGCAGTTTGTAGGGTCTTTAATTACATATTTTGCACATATATGTGTATGCGTGTTTATGAGTGTGCAGGTATGCACACACATGCATTATTATGTGTTCAGAAGTTAGAGGACAACCATAGATGTCCTCTTCAGGGATACTGTCTAACTTCTTTTGAGCTGGGGTCTCTCACTTGCCTCCACTAATGAAGCTACACCAAATGGCCAGGGTTTCCCAGAGAGTCTCCTGCCTCTGCATCTGCAGAGTCTCACCACACTGGGCTTTATTACATGGTCCAGGGTTTTATATGACTGAAAACCTTAACATTTAATACTGGGTCTTATTCTCACCCTGAATGCAGCAGGTTAGCCTTGACCAACTTGTGGTAATCCTTCTGCCTCAGATTTCCAAGTACTGAGATCACAAGCATGAACCACCATGTCTCCCCTATATCTATATACTTTTTAAAATTGCCATTTTATATACATATGTAGGTGCACATGTGTCTGTGTGTGCACACACAGGAGAGGGGCAAAGAGCCTCAGCACCCATGTGGTGGTCAGAGGACAATTTCTGGCATAGGTTCTCTCCTTCCACCTTTGAATGGGTTCTAAGATTGATCTGAGTTCAGCAGGCTTGCTCCAAAAGTACCTATATCCCCTGAGCCATCTATGACATCAAATTTTCACTCTTCAAGAGGACTGTATTATAGTGTGGAAAATCAATGGGAAAGCAAGTAAATTCTTTAAATGTCAGGGAGGGTTTTTTCCCCTCTAATCAGTAAAATATGGTCACTGTAGGTAAAATGTATCTTATGTTGTTACCGTAAAATTAAACAAGGTTACACACATGGTGTACAAAGAAGATTCATTTCATCCATTCTTTTCCTGTCCCATAAAGTTGCTGAATGATTTAAACAATATTCATCTTACTTATCTAGCAAAAAAATAAACTCATTTAATGTGCATTTTTGGAAACACAATCCCCTTGTAAAATGGCAAAGTAATATAGGTGGCAAGGAACATGGGACTGTCAAATCAAATAGAGCTATTCCCAGAAGAGCAGGGGAGATTCGCCCAGTGCTCTGGTATTTTCTAACAGGGTGACCTATGAGGGATGGAGAATACCCCCAAAACTCTATCAGATAAACTTGAGAGGATTCTTCATAAACATTAGGAATACACAACATTAAAGCCACCCAGGAACCAATCACTTCTGAAGAAACTATTATCAGTAATAATGCCTGCTTTTTAGAATAGAACCCACAGTGGGCTCTAAAACAAAATGGAGGGACATATTTAAAGACACCTGTAACTGTTAAAACAGGCAAAAGACAGACTCTGTCTAGAATTCAAAATCAGAGATGTGAGGGTCTGAGGAGATGGCTCAGTTGGCAAAGGACTTGTTCTAACATGAGGTCCTGAATTCAATTCCCAAATCCCTGTCAAAGTGAGGCATGGTGGTACGTGCTTGCTCCTTGGGAGGTGAGACAGGCAGATCTCTTGGGCCAGCCTAGCCTAACGGATGAGCTCCAGGACTCAGTGAGACACCCTGTCTCAGAAAACAAAATGGACAGTCCCTAAGAGTGTAAGCCTGAGATTGACCTCTGGCCTCTATATGAACATACAGACTCATGTGCACCCACGACAAACACACACAATTAAACCAGAGATTTGATGTTTATAGTTCTTTCAAAAAACGTGCACACAAGAATGTTGCTCTGTTTTGCATATACTGCTTCCCCCATCTCCACTCTTCCATCCCACCGCCTTCTTAAATAAACCCAGAAACTAATACCCGAAGGTCCAGGTACTCAGAAGGGAACTTTGCTCTGATCTGGGAACACACACATCCTTGAGCCAACTCAGAGAGACCGTTATTACTTAACAGTTTATCAAGTCATTTCCAAGAGGTTTCCCTTGCTGTTTATGTTGGAAAGTTGTCCCTGCCTCAGACTCTGTTTACTTTACCCAGTGTATGTGGCTGGAGTCCACACACTAAGCCAGTGGAGTTTACTCGGAGCGTTCATGCACATGAGGGCTCATTTGGAGGTTCATTTTCTTTCTTTTTTTTTCAACAAAAACTGCTGATTAGAAAACCCCACAATGAGGCTGGTCTTCGACTCAGCCCTCTGAGCATTTACTAGCTACTTTTTGGCTGCTACAATATTTACCCATAATAAGCAAAACCTTAATCAAATCAGCCAAGGTTTTCAATGGCAGCGTTCAGCTCCCCTTTCTTTAAACACAAGCTGACAGTTTCCATCCTACCCTGATGTCTGATGCAGGGAATATGGAAAGGAGGATTTTTTTTTTTTAAACTGAAGAAGTTACAAATAACAAGCCATCCTACCTTTGGAAGCCAACAACTTACCTAGAAAAAATAAGCAAACCCAGGTGACTGAATTCCCCCCAGATAGTCAACCCTCTCCTCTAAGCTGGTCCCACTCTGCATATTTCTATTTTGATCCTCGTTTTGTTCATGAAATGGCAGTAATGATTTAGAGTGACATGTTGTTGCTATGGAATCTTACTTCTCTCTGCTTCTTGTCTACAAAGGATGTGCGAGCTCTTAAATACCTTCCCAGGAGTTATTACTCAAGCACACTGATGTGCTGCTGATGGGCTGGGCAGCTGTTCAAACCCAAACTCAAACCAGGGCTAGTCACAGAGTCAAAGGTTGGGGGGGCTAGACCTGCAGAGCACAGAAAGTAAAAACCAGGCAAATGTCTAAGTCATGCCCTGTAACTTTATCTTGAAGAATTTTGACGATTTGAGCACTTCAGTTGTGGCTTCAGAGGATATTAGTCCAGCATTTGCAGTTCTTTTTTTTTCCATGTATTGCACTCAGAACTACCTTTATTACCTAATTTTCATAAGAAGAAATATGGTATTCACTCTATATGAATAAAACTTCATCTTGTCCTAACCTGGAAACACACATTACTGTACATAAGGGAAAGACTAACTCTATTGCCCTGATTTCAATATTGACTTACCTCAGGGAGGGATTTGACAGCCAGTCCTCTAGAATACAGTCACATCTAAGACAGACACATTGTTGGTTTTATTGACTATTGGATAGCTAGCACTGGGAGTTGGGACTGAATATATGGTAGGCAACCAATACACACATTTAGATGGCTGATTGGTATAATATATATATATATATATATATATATATATATACACACTTATGTGTTTATGTTTTATATATATATGTATAGTGTATAGTATAGAAGCATATATATATATATATATATATATATATATGCACTATATATCTGCTTTTCAGCTGTGTCAAATGTCTCATCTTCAGAGTGAAGAGAGTGGGTCTCACATCTGGAACTACCAATGTCAGGAAACATTGGCTACCTAGAGAACAGCTCGTCCCTTCTTGAAGGCTATTATTCTAAAGGGTTTTGTTTTGTTTTGTTTTGTTTTGTTTATCTAAAGTCACTAGCTATCACACGTCTTCTTTGTTCATTCTTGTTTCTCTTAGTAGTGTGGAATCAATCCTTTCTTCAGATTGCTTCAAATACCAGTGGTGGGGCCTCACAGTTTCCCACAGATCCCAGCAGCACAAATCTCGGTACAAATGGCTGGAGAGTATAACCCATAGCATCAGGAAGCTCCGTTTTCTCTAGAACCCTTGATTTCTAGGACACAATTCAGACCTATCAATTTTAAAGATTGCATGATACTAATAGAGTAATTAGGATTCATTATAGTATGTGAGGTTACTGGACCTTAGGGGGAAAGAATCTCCATTTAAATTTGGCCTGACACAGGGTTTAAAGTACTGGGATTCTCAAGGAATGATATGCTAATTTTTGATCAGGTAAAGACCTTGGAATTGAAATGTTAATTAATTAGTCATACAACTCTTTTTAATTTGACTATGGACTCTGCCATCTCTTAACTCCCCTGTACTGTACTAAAGCGTTATTACCGAACCCTGGGATTTATTGAGTGCCCGTGCCCTGCAAATGTTATCACACTTAATCCTCATAGCAAACTCATGAAGAAGGCCCAGTTAGTATGCTGACTCACATAACAGGAAACTTAGGATCAGTGAGCAAGGGTAATCTTTTCAAGGTCACCAGGCAGGGTGAAAAGGCTGGGCTTCCTACTTAGATCCTCTGACATGGAACTGCTTTTAATCTCTGGCTATGTCCATAAAGACATGCATTCCCACAGGAGGAAAACAGTCCAGATGCAGTTCACCGGCGCACCCTTCATGCTATCTCCCCCCTGGTTGGTGCTCAATATGTTGAGTGAGTGAACATTCCTGCTGGGGTATTGGCCATGGGTCAAAGCTTGATCCACAGCTCAGTACATTAGAGCTCAGGTTTCACATCTGTGGAGTGAGGGGAATGGGCTGAATCATATCTAAGTTTCCTCTTAGACTTAAAGAACTATGTTGCTTGTCTGAAAGGAGGATGAATCAGAGTTTAGCAGCCACAGACTAGCAATATGAGCCGATACAACAGCCCTTTGTACAGAATGTTCCCTCTGCTCAAAATACCCTCTCCCCACTTGCTCACTTGGCAAATGCCCAATGAGCAGCTCAGCTGGCCTCTGAGAAACTGTCCTTGACCTCTCCATCAGTACATATCCCATCCCCAAACACACACACACACACACACACACACACACACACACACACACACACACACACACACCACACCACACACGCACAGTAATTTCCTCCCTAGGCCCCCTGGGTACACTGTGCATTACTGTGATTATTTGATTATGGGTCTGTCTTCCCATCCTTACACCCTGGACTCCAAGCTCCATAAAGACAAACACTGCATGCTATTTCTCTTCAGGCCCTACCTTCTAGCCTGGCACACAAAACAACTCTTCAATAAATGCCCTTTTCAGTGACTGAGTGAATGAGCAGGGCATGTGTGGAGGAGCAGGAGGGGACAATTTGACCTTAATGGAGAATCTATTCCAGAACACAGTGGGAAATTAGCGTTAGTTTGATGGAAAGAGAATGAAGCACAGAAAAGAGTGTTGAGACCCGGGACCGCAGGCGCTGTGGGGTCCTTGTTCTATTCTGTGGTGGGAAGGGTGACAGGAAAGAGAAAAAAACACAGAAAGATCAGCATAAACATCCTTCTCAGTTTTAAAAAGAAGTGAGAGTAAATGAACTTGCTGTTTTTCTTCACAGACAATTAATCCATCCTCAGCTCAACACTATGTTACACTCAACTGCAGCAAACAGCAGACCATCCACCTCGAATCTCAACATCTGAGAGACCTTGCAGGATTGCAAGTTCTAGGCATACCTGAACTATATGGAGACCTCAATTTAAAAAGCCAAAATGAACAATATTTAATAAATTACCAATAGAGCAAACACTTAACTAGGAAAAATATCTGTCTGTCTGTCTGTCTATTTATCTTTCTTTCTTCTTTCTATCATTTATCTTTCTATATATCTGTCAATCATCGATCTATTTATCATCTATCTTTCTATCATCTATATTTCTATCTATCATCTATCTTTCTATATATATATGTCATCTATCTATCTATCTATCTATCTATCTATCTATCTATCATCTATCTATCTATCTACCATCTATCTATATTATCTAGTGTACGCACTCACAGCCCTTAGAAGTTCTTGGACACCATCTTGCTATTACATTCTGTTTGCATTCATCGTGATTATTCACATGAACAAAGGCCAAAAGCCACGCTCAGATCTAAGGGGGAAAAAGCTTGATTATTTTAGCTTAATAAAATGTATTAAAGATTGAAAGCCATTGCTATTTGTGTTTGGAATATAGAACACACATGTTTATTTATAATATGATTATCTTTGAGCCCTCTGAAATATAAGATAACACTAAAATATGTGTATTGCAACAGGATATATGAATGACTAAAATAGACAGGAGCTCAAACAATGCATACCATTTCCAGCCAGACAGCCCGTGTCCCGTGTAAGCAGCTGAACAGGTGACATTTCCTTTGAAAGCCAAGCAAGCCTCTTCATTTTGTGCATTTTGGAGAAGCCAGACCTGGGAAACAGTCCAGTCTCAGTTATTGATGAAGAGGGCATGGCTATGTTTACCCAGGTGATGGGCCCTGTTACCAAGTGGTTGCATCTTTTTGAAATCTGGAAATCTACACTTTCATGGACAGTTTTAGAGTGCAGAATTTTCTAGAGAAGACCAGAATATGTGTGTGTGTGTGTGTGTGTGTGTGTGTGTGTGTGTGTGTGTGTGTGTGTCAAGGTGGAGGGAGGGCCTCGGGGAACTTTGCAGTGGTGTTTGGTAACTGCTTTGGGGTAATTAAGCTTGTCCATGACTAAGTGTGATCTACTAGACAACAGTGTGAGAAGCTGCCTTCTGTGTGTAACAAGCTTGTTTGGATCACCCATGACTCAACGTTTATAAGGGAAGGTGAGGTGTTGTCGTGAGTCTAGATTCTTTCAAGGATTGTCATGATAGAGCAGCTCAGCTGATGACTTATCCCTGTCTGTGCGGGGGACAATTCTGTTCTCCCAAGTTTGGCTTTCGTCTGCATAGTTATCACTTTTACGTTTCTAGCTGATCGCTAAGATATCTTTTCAGAAAGACATAAAATTCAACCTCAGTCTCTAGTGAGCATAATGTTCCCATTATACCAAAAGTCTTAGCAGGAGGAGAAGCGTATTTTCTTCTTTACACTTAGAAGCCTTGCTATAGTATAAATTTTAGCCAGAGACGGGCTATTACATAATAGGTCTTCAAACCGAGTCCTGGGTGTTAAAACTCTGCAAGATTTCGTGTTCTTAAGGTGCTTGTAAATCTGTGGGAGAGCCTGAGTCCCATCACACCCATTCTTCACTGACACTCATGTATATTTTAGAGATAACTTATCTTCATTTCTGATTTTGATCTTCCGTGGGTAATGGCTCCCAACTCTCTAGATTTATGTCCCTCTGCTCCTGGTCCCTTTGAAGGCTCTTAATCTCTCTCCCCTAGCTGTGAGTATAGAGTAGTGGGAAAGACTACAGGCTTTGGGACCTAATGCAGGCACGGTTGTTCATTACATAGCTCCGATTTCCCTACTGGGCATAATACTTTCAAACCTCCCTGCTCCCTTGAAGGTAGGGATGCTGATATGTTTTGTTTTGTTTTGTTTTGTTTTGTTTTGTTTTGTTTTGTTTTGTTTTGTTTTGTTTTTCAGTCTAGGAAATGGAAGTCTAAGTGGTAGGAAGGTCGTTTAAAGGCACAGGAGTGATTTTCCTTATCGTGTCCCTTTTCATGTTTAGGAGACATGGGGATACACTGAGTGTCATAGTCAGCACAAGCCAGAACTTTAAACTTACGTGAAGTAATTTGATCTGTCACCCCTCTCCTCCCTTCCCCTTCCCTCTCCTCCCCTCCCCCTCCTCTCCTTTTCTTTCCCCTCCCTCTGCATGTGTATGTGTGCCTGTACGTGTGTGCATGTGGAGATCAGAGCTGAACCTTGAGTTTCATTCTTCACAAGCCATCCACTTTGATTTTTGAAACAGTGCATCTCCCTGGGATCTTGGGCTGATTGGAGTGAAGGCTGTCTGCTTGGCCAGTGAGTTCCCTATCTCGGTTTCCCCAGCTTTGTAATGACAAGCTGTACCATCATGTCCAGCTTTTTTACCTGTGTGCTGGGGCTGGAACCCAGAGCCGTATGCTCACACAGCAGGCATTTGACCTACCGAGTCATTCCCCTAGCCTCCAATTTGTTATTCTTAAGCCATTAAGACTTGGGAGTTAATGTTATCTCTACAGAACCTAGGAATGCTGATTAATGCAGGACTAGACATTCTTGGGTCAAATCCTTGAACAAATTACTAAATTTCACACAACCATGTGAAAGTTAAATGCAAGTATGTAAGAAAGAGTAACCATATGTAATATATAAGTTTGCTTGGAAATGTATGCAAACTCTTTTGATTTCCTCTGTTCTCCCCCCTCTTTTTCTGCAATGAAAAAGAAGGTACCTTATATTAACTTGCTGTGTTCAGATTAAGTCCTGGAATACAGAAGATACTTACATATCTAAACACAGAAATATTTGGATGATATACTAACTTAATAAAAGATCCTTTCACAATTATTTTACAACAGAAGCATCTTTTTTCCTCCCCTATAAATTTTCTTTTATCATGTTTTCCAAGATACAGGTAGATAAGGGGACAGGTTTGATAGAGAGTAAATAACACAATTTATATGGAAATTTTTTTCACTTCCCGTATTTACTTGTTTGTTGTGTGGCTATGAGT
The DNA here is from genome assembly GCA_028551405.1 of Uromys caudimaculatus. Lineage (NCBI taxonomy): Eukaryota > Metazoa > Chordata > Mammalia > Rodentia > Muridae > Uromys > Uromys caudimaculatus. Next base: position 67,880,549 of record CM052706.1, read on the forward strand.
GCAAGTGTGTGCCAAAGAGAAGGTGTGGTGGTCAGAGGACGACTTGAGGAACCTTTTCCACCATGTGGGTTCCGGAGATGACCTTCAGGTCGTCAGGCTTGGTAGCAGGTGGCTTTACACACAGAGTCATCTCCTAGATCCTTCATTAGAGTTTTGACTCTGGCTTAGCAATTGGCTGGCCTCCGAATGCCTGGACTGCATAGGATAATTTTTGGCATCTTGAAGCATTGCTCCCAGACATCAGCAAGATGTCTTTTAGACTGTTAAACTTTGCTCTGAGATTCACAATTGAGAAGGATGTTAACAAGCTGAATACACATAAGTGCCAGGTGAGAAGGACCAGGATTATGATATGACCTTCTAATAGAAGGAATAACGTCCCCATTCACTTGCTTACAAATCGTGTAGGGAATGTGATATGAGTTAGCTAAATTATCTAGCCTACACAAGGATGGGATAGAATCACCATGAAATCACTCCATTTCATAGGGGCCTCATTAGCAAAGGAAAGGGGGAGCAGGAATGTGTATGGGAAAAAGGGTCCAGGAAGAGGAGAGGAGGGAGTGTCTAGCAAGGGTTGTGGGGCTGAGGCAGACCTCTTCTAGAGAGATCTTGTGTCTGGTACTCTAGAACTGAGGGACCTACTGTAAAGGTGGGTGTAGTGTCAGGGCACCTGGGCTTTGTAGACATGAAACAGGAAGAATTGGTGAGCAGCAGAAGTTCTTGATTATAAATAAGGAAGCCCAGAACCAAAAAGCATTTGTTTTGAGGGCTAGGCTGAGATACTGACAACAAGGACATTCTAGAAAATGATGAAATCTGGCTTTCCTTGATAGACCTGAAATTGCCTGTACTTTAAATTTTGCTTCCTGAACGCCATGCATTAAACACCATGAAAACATTAAACAAATTAATGTTTTAGCAGCATTAAAAACAAAACTCACACATTTAAAGCAAATAGTCCAAGGAGTGACTCATAATCTTATTTCGTTCGTTCCAAAATCACTGTAGAATGCCCACTGGATGCAGGGCAATAGGCTGGTGATACAGAAAGTGCAAGAGCCAAAGCCAGATGCATACATCAGAACTAGAAGTATTCATTAGTGGAAGATATAAGTGAAAACCTGAAGGATTCTGGGAGAAGCAACCAACCCCCAGGAAGAAAGGAAGAAGTAAGAGATAGGAAGGGTCAAAAGAGAGGTGGCTCATTCTAAAACTGATTTTCAACAGATAGATGGAAATCAAGCAGATCACTAGCAGACGTAGAGGTCAGCTCATGCAGGAGATGACTGCAGTTCCTTAGGTCTGCAGTAGAGCACAGAGAAGGCAAGAGTTTGGACTGGAGATGGAAAGGGGCCCAATGACAGTGAGCCACCACTGAGGGGGGTGGGGAGCTAATCAAAGGGTAGTGCAGTGCAGTGGTATTTGCAGCTGTCCACTGATGTTTCATTAGAAAGATAGCTTTGTGGAAAGAGAGACGGGAGTGTCGAGAACAGGGGAAGGAAGACAAGTCGAGAAGCCATGGCAGGAGCCCACAGGGAGAAAGGGGAGGTGACAAGGCTCTGAACAGCTTCCATGGAGCTGTTGAAGAGCTCCTAGGCCCAAGTCACAGAACAAAGTACCCTTGATCCCTTTGTTGATTTGTTTATGGGTCCCATTCTTTCCAACAAACAATTAAGTGATATTTATGGTGAGGAACTGACTGGGCAGTCAAAGACAACTGGAACTAGTGATATGGTGCTTGTCACATTCCTTCCTGTCCGGAGATTCACTGAGGTGAATCTTGTCTTGCAGTTGTTACATTGCTGATGCAAGGATAGGCGCTCGATGGGGTGGGCGTCTCCATGCTAGAGAGCACCCCAGCTCTCCACAGCTCCGGCTGATGTAATAGGGAATTTCTCTCTGAAAGTGTGGCCGGAATGAATTCTGTGTCTCCAGGGAACTCCTGTGAGCTCTCCAACTCTGTGAAAATCTTGGTATCCAAGGGGTAAAGAGGCAAGGAAGAAAAAGAAAGGCTACTTGTCTTTAGAAGGCATGAATGGGGGGTTGCTATATGCTGACTCGGAGCCCGAAGCTTTTTAGGATCTGCTAGCACCGTCCTCTGAGACACAGTGCTACTATCATTCTCAAGAGACATGTAGCACAGTGACTGCCCAACGGGCAATGGTAAACCGTGTGGTTCTTTTTGCAAAGCAAAAAGAAGTATTGACACTGGTCAGGGAGAGTGATGACTTCACTATCCATGCAGACATTTGTCATCTTGTTTTCTCATCGCCTTGCCTCTTCTTTCCCTCTCTAAGTATGCTCAGGAAAGAGGGTGGCACAGATTTCCTGGATGGGGTTCTGGCTCCAAAGACTCAGATGAGCCTAGAGAGACCCAGATGGGCCCCTCTTTCCTTAACTCTGGAACTGACGCTCTGTGGTGTTCTAGTGTGCAGTAAAATACAGGAGTGTAAGCATAGAACTCACAGAAGAGCAGGGCTGGGTGGGACGAGCAGGGTCCAGTTAGGGAAACAAATGTAGCAGGAGAAGGGAGAAAAGACCTTTGACCTCTTAGCCCAATCACTGATCTACCAATTCTTTTAAAACATTAGAAGCAATTCTCTAATTGCTATGACAATTACTCAAGGAGGGCTACAGAGTCCTTAAAAATACTACCAATTTCAGCCATGCATGATGGTGCAGACTGGCAATCCCAAAGACTTAGAGCATTCAGAAGGCTGAGGCAAGAGGATTGCAGTTTTGGCACTCACATCCCAAGACCCTGTTTCTGTAAAAATTAAAGCAATGTAATGACAACAGCATCCAAAGCCCCAGAAAAATACCAGCAGCAGCAAAGCATTTCTGCTTCACAAGGGCTAATCAGCCAGCCTGAGCTCCTTATGTCCTCAACCCACCCCAAAGGGTTCCTATTGCCACAGAAGCTCGAAGGAAGGCTGAGTGGGTGCCCAGTGGTGGTGTGGTTACAGTTAGCCTTTACTCATGCCCACTTGGAGGGCAGAGAGTGTATTTGCTCTTCTCAAACCTCCCAGTCTCCCTAGTATCAAATCTAGTGGGCACACCTCTGTGGGCCCCCACTTAACTTCTTAGCAGCCTTTATGAGAATGGCACAGCCTCCTCTGTCAGATTCTGGGTCTCAAGATAGTCGACTTTCTGTCTCTCTGTTGCTCTATCTCAGTCTCAATGCACCATCTGGATTCACAGAGCTGGAACTTAGGCTGTTTTCTCTCCCTCTCCCATCTGCTCTATATCTGGTCACTTCTTCTTTCTCCTAGGTTAGAGTCCAGTCATTCTAATGACTCTCACTGAAACACTCAAGCCCTGTGGAGACCTCATCTCTGAACTCCAGGCTCTTGTCTGGTCACCAACCTAATATTTCTGCTATCAGATATTACTGATATCTGGGGTATCTCACAGGGAGACACCTCACATCTGAACCTGAACCTTCTTCCCCTTTCTGTCCCCGTTACACAAATTCTCCCGTGTCTTTCTTTGCTCCCCTTTCTCTAACCCACAAATTAGGCCAATTCCATCCCCTGCCACCACTTCCCCAGGCACCACCTTCTCTTCCATGGATTCCTGCAGGAGCTTCTGATTGGGTTCCCACACTCCTTCCTGCCTCCCCAAGTTATTCTCTCCCCAGAAGCTAGAGTGATTATTGGTTATTAAACTCCCCCAAGGCCGCTTGCATCCCTGGACTGCTAAAAATACTAAAAATACTTTCCTTGAGCTTGGAATGAAATGTAAATTCCTCATTTTAGCCCTCAAGGTGGCTCTTGTGGACTGCTCTAGTCTTAGGGCATCCCCTCTTTTCATTCTAGCTGCTCTGATATTCTATTAGTTTTTGGAATTACCTAGATTTTTCTGAGGACACAGTTTGATTGGCCCTGGAACATATCTCTGTTTGCTCTTTGTAAATGGTTCTTCGTGTTCTTTAAGTTGCAATTTACCACCTCCTCCAAGGAGTCTTCCCTGATCAAAAGTAAATTATCCCTGTCACTGTTTATCAAGGAATCGAGTTTATTTCTTCAATGACCTTATTTAAATTTTGTTTTGTTATTGTCATGGTTTGAATATGCCTGGTCTGAGGAGTGGCACTATTAGGAGGCATGGCCTTGTTGGAGTGGGTGTGTCACTGTGGGTGTGGGCTTTAAGACCCTCATCCTAGCTGCCTGGAAGTCAATAATCTGCTAGTAGCCTTCAGATGAAGATGGAGAACTCTCAGCTCCTCCAGTACCATGCCTACCTGGACACCGCCATGTTCCTGCCTTGATGATAATGGACTGAACCTCTGAACCTGTAAGCCAGCCCCAATTAAATGTTGTCCTTATAAGAGTTGCTTTGGTCATGGTGTCTGTTCACAGCAGTAAAACCCTAACTAAGACAGTTATCTTCATTCCTTTAACTTACCAAGTCCATAAACATGTATTTCGTCATTTTCTCCTTCTATCTCTGCCCATCTCCATCCTTCTCTTTCCCTACTGCTAGCACAATACCTTGAATGTGATAAGTGTTCAGTATACTCCTGTTGAGTAAGTGTCTGCTTACACTAAGCCCTCTGTGAGTATTATCTTAATCAGCATTATAGTAAGTCTGAACGACAGCTGCTGTCTCAATCCAGTTTTATAGACAAGTAAAAGACAATTTACAGCTGTAAGTTCATTTACCTAAATAATACAGAGGCTATCTATGGGTTGAGTAGCTGGGATTTTTGGCCTTGTATCTGCAAGCTTCAGGAGCTGAACCCCTCTTTCCTTGCTAGGGATGTGTGGGAGCATATGTAAGAAGGTGCTAGGGTTTGAATGAGAATGGCCCACATAGGCTCATCTATTTAAATGCTTTGTCCTCCAGGTGGGGGAACTGTTGGTGGAAGCATTAGGAGATGCCTTAGTTGGAGTTTTATTGCTGAGAAGAAACACCATGACTATGGCAATTCGTATAAAGGAAAACATTTAACTAGGGCTGGTTTACAGTTTCAGTCCATTGTCATCATGCTGGGAGCATGACAGCGTGCAGGCAGACAGGGTGCTGGAGGAGCTGAGAGTTCTACAGCGTGATCTGCAGGCAGCAGAAGTGAAGACTAAGACAGGCTGGCCAAAGCTGAGCTTCTTAGACCTCAAAGCCACCCTCAGTGACCCACTTCCTCCAATAAGGCCACATCTCCTAGTAGTGCCACACCCTATGACCAAGCATTGGAACAAAAGAGTCTATGGGGCCCATTCCTATTCAAACCACCACAGGAGGTATGTTCTTTTAGGAGGAGGCGTGTCCCTGGGGTGAGGGAGGCAGCTTTGAGGTTTCAAGAGCCCACACATTCCCTTTTATCTCTTTCTTCTTGTGGATCAGATGTAAGCTCTCAAGCACTGCTCCAGCACTAAAGCTGCCTGCTTGTTCCCACATGCCCTTCCATGTTGGCCATGGACGATAACCCTCTAGAACCATGAGCCCCAAAGCAAATGTTTTCTTTTATACATTTCTTTGGTCACAGTGCCTCTCCACTGCAATAGAAAGGTAACTGAGACAGAGGGGGGAAAAGTAAGTTAGGCCCTTCCTTATTGAAACCGCAGCCTTACTTTGTGATTTTTTTTTTTAAATTCTTGGCATAGGGTCTCTAAGGTCCTTTCTCTAGTCCTTTATACCACCTATTCCAGAGGTTTTTTTGTTTGTTGTTATTTATTTATTTATTTTCATTTCTTTATTTGGACAAAACAGGAAGTTAGGTAGCTTGGATGTGAACTCAGCTTAGAACCAAGGAAACATTTAAACCTTTGATTCTGTTTTGTTTTGTTTTGTTTGCTAGCTCACTGTGATTGCCCAATGCTAGCCACACATTCCATGGCCTGACTCTCGTGATTTGATCCTGCTTCCCCCTGCTGTCTGTACGTTAAAGAGGAGAGCATTGACAGTTTGTGACAGTCTTCTGTGACTCAGTTGCCCACAGTGCTAAAGTAAATGCTCAACAGTACACACATATCCAAAATTTCCTAAGCTAAACTGTACTTCTGGAAAGATTAGAAAAGAGCACTCCACAATTCTTAATAAAAACCCAGTGGAAGATTTTATAAAATAGAAAAATGCATCTGAAAATTCATGTGCAATCCTAAAAGACCTTGAATTGTTTGAAAGAATCTTGATAAAGAAGAATGAGTTCAGAGTTCTCCTATATCATGATTTTAAAACTTACTTTAAAAAAATCTAACTGCTAAACTAATGTGGCCCCAGCACAGAGGCAGGTACAGACCAATGGAACTGCAGTGAGCTAAACCGTAGCATAAGTGGCCAAGAAAACTTTAACAAACCTGTCAAGGCTATTCAGTAGAAAAGGGGGAATTTTTCATATGAACTTAGCAATAATTTATTGGACATAGCATAAAAACAATGAGAAATAAATGATTAAATATAGTTAAATTTCATACAACATTTAAACTTTTATGCCTGAGAAGACAGACCAGCAATGAAAACACAACCCGTGTAGTGAGAAGACACTTTCAAATCATGTGTCTAATGAGAGATTGCTATCTAGCTTGTATTAGGATTTCTGAACAAAACAAAATCTTAATTGAAAAACAAGTTTCAACAGGCTCAAATAGTCATTTCTTCAAAGAAGATGTGAGAAATGACCAGTAGACTCTTGGCAGGATATTTGGTATGGATAGGCATGAGGAAAATGCAGGCGAAGTCCCCACGCTAAGATAATGCTTCCTCTCTTTCCATTAGGGTGGCGAGGAAAGAAGAGTGGCCAGAAAAAGAAACAGGAGGAATGAGCAAAATCAAGAGAAAAGAACATGGGAAAATCAGAGCAAGTTCTGGGGATGGCGCTGGTGATACTTGTATGATATTAATGTACCTAGTGCCAAGAACTGTCCGTGTGACAAATTGCTATATACATTTAAATTTTTACCCATTGTCTCTGGGAATATAAAATGGCGTGCAGTCTTTGTGGAAAAAGTTCTTGAAATGTTTCAAAAAAATGTAATGCAGAACGACCATATGAAGCATCCATCCTACCTCTGGGTATGCACCAAAAGCAACTTAAAGCAAAGACTCAGATATATTTATACACCTGTGCTCAGCATGGCATTATTTTTACTAGACAAAAAGCATAAAGGGAAAATCCGCCATTCATGGATGAATGGATGAAGTAAACATGGCATGCCTGATACTATTAAGCTCCGGAAAGGCAAGAAATTGACGCGTGCTATAACATGGGTAAATCCTGGAAACATGATGTGAATCGAAACAGGACAGGCATGAAGGACACATATTGTATGAATCTTCTAACATTATACCCTACAAGAGACTTCATGGGGGCAGCACATGGACTGTGGTTGCCAGGGGCTAGGGAGGCAGATGGAGTTAGTGCGTCACGAAGATTTCAGCAGTGGAAGATGAGCAAGTTCTGGGGATGGGGATGGGGATACTTTTATGGTATTAATGTACCTAGTGCCAAGAACTGTCCCTGTTAAAATGGCAACAAAGTGCTATGTCCATTTAAAATTTTACCACTACAGAAAAGGAAAATTTTAGCTTTTTCAAACTGGACACTTTTCTTTACAGGTAACCCCCTGGTAGCAGGCACTATTGCAGGCAACCTGGACTTTCCCCACAAGTTCAGAGGATGCTCTCTTCTTCCAGCTGTCCCTTGGATATTGCTCACAGCTGAAGATCACATTCCAGAGATAGCCTGAGTCTGGTGACTCAGTGTTCAGTGTGAGGTTTGCATAACTACGTTGGAGCCCTTACAGGGCAGTTTAGTGCCTTGATATGGCCCTGTTCTCTTTCTAACCTGTTTCCTTCCCTTCCCAGGCAGAAGTTGATCTCTAAAGCACTCTCTATATGGCTCTTCCTTCCACAGTAAGAAGCAGAGCAGAAGAAAACAGCATTCCTTTCTCAACATATTACTTCAATTGCATGCCAGAAAAAAATTGTCATAACAACTATATTAATATATGATGAATGGGATTTGAAAGGCAAACTTTGAAGTTGTGCAGTGTGCAGTGTATAGAGAAACCATCCTTCTGGGTCCATTCCTGTCTTATTCCTTTGCTTTGCAAGTTCCCAGTACCAGTCATCTGGAATTACTGGTGAGCACCCAGAAATCCTTAATCAGAGCCTGGCCCAGCCTTGAACAGGGAGAGAAGGAAGCTGCTTCCACCTCAGCCTTCAATAGAGCTCAGAAATATGAGAAAGAGCAAGCTGAGGGCTCCCTAGAAACTCTCCCTCTCTAGATTTATAGACTCCATTTTATCCCTTGGTCCTAATGATGTGTTTATAATGCTAACACCTAATATTTTCCAGGATCATCCTTGGCACTCTGGACACATTATTTTTCTATCTTGTTTTAGTGGTGGGCCACGTCTTACATGGTTCTTAAGCTTCTGTGCTTCTCAGAATGCATTTTATTTCAATATGAAAGGAAAATCCTAGGGAAGCTATGAATCCTGGGATCCTGTTTGAGATTCTGCTTATTGGTAAAAATAGGAGACAACAGGCCTACATGGAGACACTATACTAGAACCTAAACGAAGTTCATTTATCAAAAACAGTCTTATATTGAGTTAGTGTACAAAACCTCAGAGGTGGTGAGCAGAGATTGACAACTGATTTACTTTACTTTCTAACCAGATACCACCTCCAAAAGAGAAGCCAAGAGAGTGGGGGTGCTACTCAGGTGCCGAACACTTTCCTAGCATGCACAAGACTGGTTCCATCCCTAGTTCTGTAAAACAAGCATGTAATAATAATAATAATAATAATAATAATAATAATAATAATAATAATAAAAAACACCAGCGAGGAACATCCCCTCCCAAGCTTCTGACTTCTTCAAACCTGCTTCCCTTTCTGTCAGATCACCCACAGCTGGAAGGAATGCTTCTCTTCCCTGACTTCTCCTTATTCCTTGCCCTTTTAGCCTGAGAACAGAGATGCCTCTTTCCCTATCTCTCCAAGAATTGGTTCTCTCCGAGCCACAAAGATCTTCTGAATGGTCAAATCCAAGAAGGTCCTTTAAACTATCTTTTGTTTTTAACCACTTGGGAAGTTTCTGTTTCCTTTTGGTTTTGTAACATGTTTCTTTTCACCTTCCCTCGGTCTATTCTTTCTCTACCCCTTCTGTGCATACCTTAAATACTGACGTAATGTCTTCTGTGTCCTTCACATAGACATTGCAAGATGCCACCGATGCCTCAGACCTGGAACTTCCAGAGCTTTGCATCTTTGCTCCTGTGCCCATCATTTTACCTGAATCTTCTTTCCTTTCCTATTCTTGGCCCTGTCACCAGTCACTGTTCAGTTGTCTACACTGGAAGCTTCAATCTCGAGATGTCTCCACATCAGCTCCTGTCCAAAAGGACAATTTCTCTGTACCCCGGAACTCCCCATTCCCCACAGCACGTCTTATCACTCCATTTGATACTTATCATCACTTCTTGATTAGATGTCTAATGATTTGTCATCTGCCTTCTCCATAGGAACGGGAGCCCACTACTCCAAACTCCTGTGTGTAGAGCAGAACTTGCATTTACCTGACACTCAGTGGAATGAATCAAAAGAAGTTGTGTTTCTTCTTCCTACCTCAGATCTAGTCTTGGGAAAGTTTTGGAGTTCTGCTGTTTCCATCTTGGAAGTCCTTCTTCCCTTTCCCACTATGCTGTCTTCCACTAGGACGTGTCATACCATTCTAACACTGACCTGGCTGGCCTCTTGCTCTGGCCATCTGGTCTTCTCAGACCACACAAATAAATCTCCTTTTCTACATATGGTCTGGTCTAGGTGTCTCCTTTCTCTTCATGGAGCTGCTTACTGATGTGTGCCTAACAGCTTGGGCTCTCTCTCTCCTCTCTCTCTCTCTCTCTCTCTCTCTCTCTCTCTCTCTCTCTTTCTGTCTCTTTCTCTCTGTCCCTCTCTCTCTGTCTCTAGTGGTAGAGATACTCAGACAGCCACAGCGTTATCAAATTTAAGAAAAATGGTTCATGGCCACAGTGTGGAAAAGTAACACAGAAGAAAGCTGAGGAACTAGGGACCAGTGACCCATCCTGTTAAAGGAACACGGGAGAGATCCTAGGAGTGTGGACTGGAGTAAGTGGGGCAGAATTCTAGAATGGTCGTGACAACAGAGAACAGCGACACAGCAGTGGGAGGGGCTGCAGAGAGACAGAAAGGGAAAAAAATCTATTCATGCTGAAGTGAGATAGGATTTCCACACTTGTCTACATCTAAAGGCTAAAAATAGGGACATTTGGGGAGAAAAGCAGCAAGGAATCTTTTAATTCTACTGACATGGGCTATAAGAAGTGAAGTTTGCAGGAATGGGTGTGTCTCTCACTCTGGGTGGTAAAATTAGAAAACTCTTATTTTGGATGCTCCAACCTTCACTCCTCTCTACCCTCTGCCTAGTCTCTCCATCTTTATCTGTGTGGAAAACCCAATTAGGAAAGAGTCTGAGATATTTATCCACATAAAGTTATAAGGTATAATGTGGTCATTTTATACACTGGCAAAAGACAGTGTATAACCAAAGACACAGAAATATGTATAAATATATGTGACATGCATAGCATTAGTCAGGTCGTTGGACTCAGGGACAAAGACCTGGTGTAAACACCTCATGGGGATGAAAGGGTCATTTCTGCTTATGGTTCAGAACTCTCAGTTTGTGGCAGCTTTATCTTGCATGTGAGCACCCCCCACACACACAGTTGTATGCATATATACACAACTTGAAAATTTGTGGCTATCTTTAGAATCTGTAGGGCAAAGAGCTACTCTTTGAGGCTTTATACTTTTCTGTATTTTTGAATTGTTTATAATCAGCATAAGGTAAAAATTATAAAAGTGACCATGAACGATTCCTGGGAGACAGAATGCTTCTCATGGATCCCTGAAGCCCTAGCATGTGAGAGGACCTACTGGGTACATCATACAGAGGAAAGGAGAGCTGGATGGTGACTAGCCAGCTAGCAGAAGGTGGGCTTTCTGACTGCTACAGCATCAAGGAGCCTGCCCTTTAAAGAAAATTGCAGGGCTTGGGATCCTGCATGAACTGGCGCTTTCCTCTGTCAGAGGGCCTCACCGAGCAAGGCCGCTTCTGGAACACCCTCACCTGTGTTTTCTGCACAACTCAAGCCCTGTTCAGGTGCTAAAGCATTGCTGATTTCACTATGTTCCCATCCCCTCTTTTAACAAACATGGCTGCTTGATTAATGAAAATCTTTGTGGTGATATCTCAGTCACGTTGGATTTTCATGGCCTTAAGAATGAAGTCCCTAGCTGAAGGAGAATGTTTGTGTTGCTCCTGTGTCATAATACATACAGAAGAGCAAGGGCAAGGGAGGGAGAGGGGGGAGGGCATTCCAATACTTGTAAGCAGTTTCTAGTTATTTCTGAATATTACTTCTAAATGTCTCTGAATTTTCTTCTGACTGGCTCCCCCCCCACACACACACTT
>CM052706.1:67892097-67903060 GCA_028551405.1 Uromys caudimaculatus
AGAAGTAGAAGAAGAAGAAGAAGAAGAAGAAGAAGAAGAAGAAGAAGAAGAAGAAGAAGAAGAAGAAGAAGAAGAAGAAGAAGAAGAAGAAGAAGAAGAAGAAGAAGAAGAAGAAGAAGAAGAAGAAGAAGAAGCCACCATATGCTTCCTATTGCAAGGACTTTAGTAACTAAACTGAGAGGGGTCCACAACTTTAAAAATCGAATCGAATCTAAAGTTCTTTTTTTCCCCCCTAATTATCAAAAACGTTCAAATTCCTGATTAAGGAACGCTGGAGGGCAGAAGGATCTCCAAAGGCATGAATGAAGGAAAAGGGTGAAAAGAAGAAATCCCAGCTCTGCCTGGAAGGCTCCATGTGAAAGAGCCCAACTCCCTTGGTAACTCCAGGCCGCGTTTTGCAGGCGGCCGCATCTGCCTCCCCTGTCTCTTACCTCCTGGATGTTAGGAACTATTTGTAGTCAGCGTGGTGGAAGGACACAGTGAGGTTCTCACCTCCGCCCCCCGCCCGTCGCTCGCCTTTCCAGTTCCATCAAAGCCAACCCGGGCCAGCGCAGGGATCTCCGAGTTGCGAGTGTGCTGAGGCTGGGACTGTCACTCATTCTCCGCTCAGCGCGTGAACGCAGCTCGGCAGCGGCTGGCAAGAAACAATTCTGCAAAAATAATCATACCCAGCCTGGCAATTGTCTGCTCCTCGGTCCATTGCTCCGCCGCCGTCCACAGTCGCTTGCAAGGGGAAGGCACTGAATTTACCGCAGCCAGAACATCCCTCTCAGCCGGCAGTTTACAATGCTGCGAACTAAGGATCTCATCTGGACTTTGTTTTTCCTGGGAACTGCAGGTACATTTTTATTTTATTTTATTTTTTTTTAAAAAAATCTACATCGGGTTTGTTAATTGTCCGCTTGCCCTTGTCCTTCCTCCCTCTCCCCGAGAAGCACGGTTCTTTGGGGTGGTTTTGTGTGTAAGGCAAAGACAGCGTTTATACTGAGCTGAGAAGGGAGCGCATCGCATCGTCCTTGCTTGGCCAGCCAAACCCGTGCCCTCCGGGACGGCGCTGGACGTGGCTGCCTCCCCGCTCGGTGGCGGCCGCGCACGCCCTTCCCACTTGTGTACCCGCGGAGGTGGGACAGGGGTATGGGACCGGGATGCTGCTGCCGTGATGGGCAGTGCTGCTTTCCTCTTCCCCGAAGACGGGTGGCGGGGATGCGCGGCTCGGATGATGTCGCCCCCGGCTCATCTTCCACCTAAAGGGGTTTGTCAAGCTTTGAGAAGACTGAACAATAAGGCTGGGGCAGCTTTCCCCCCACCGTTATGTCCCGAGCTGTGATAAAGTGAGGCTTGCAGCCTTCGCTCACTCCCCCCTTTTCCCCCGCCCCGAATAACGGTTTGCAAAATGGGGCAACCACGGGCAGCACCGCAGGGCCGTGTGGTCGTTCCTGCACCCCCGTGCAAATGACGTTAGTTTTTCATTTGCCAAATTGCTGGGTACTTGCAAAGCCTGCCGTCGGCCGGGAGCACGGAGGGATGGGAGGGTCCAGCGCTGCGTTTTGACAGGAGGAAGTGCAGAGGGGCGGAGGGCGAGGAGGGCGTGATCGGGACTGCCTGGTTGTGTGTGTGTGCGCGCGCGTGCGTGTGCGCGCGTGTGCCTTTACACGCACCGAGAGCCCAGGGTTGCACGGTGCCAGCGAAGAATGGCAGGTAGCCAGCTGCCCAAGACACCTCTCCCCATTCTCTTTTCTCTGGGCGATATTCCTGATCCTGGCAAAGTGTGAACAATGGGGAGCTCGGGAGAAAGACCGTAGCGACGCTGTCGCGGGTGGCGGGGGCTGTGCCACCGCCCAGAGATCCTAAGCATCCGGGAAGGGGGCGCATTGCATTTTGGCTATTTTCATCTCGGCTTTCCCTGGAAAATTCTTCAGTGTGCCCACCCTCTCTTCCAGCTGCTGCCCCTACCCCACCCAAGGATTTGTGCTTTGGCGTCCCAGTGGGCTGGGAGAGAGGGAAGCAAAGGGCGCTGGGGCCGCCGAGAGCTGGGTGGGATGGGCCGACAGCTGGGGCGGGGGGGGGGGGGTGCTGCCAAGCACCAGCTGAAAGCAGGCCAGGCAGAGGAGACCGCGCATGGCTGTCGCTTCTGCTCGGTGTGGCTGTACTGGTCAAGGATCTCTAAGCCTTGGGTGTGGAGCGCACAGAGCAGTCCGGGAGCACCCAGCGCGCCCCCCCTCCGTGGGCAGCAGGAGAGCAGAGCTGGGCCACCGCCTCCAGCCAACTCTGATCGGCGACCAATCAGAGCGAGGCTGGCTGGGCGGGAAGCCGCGAGAGGCTTTTATTGCGGCGCGGGTGGCGCCCGAGCTGCCAGGATGGTCTCCGGGTGTTCTAGCTTAACGGTCTCGCTCGCCTCCCGCCGGGAGAGACCCTGCCCTGATACTGCCCCTAGCTCCACGGCAGTTTTCGAGGACATAAAATGGAGGATAGGCCCTGGGACATCTCTTGGTCCAGCTAGCTCATTCTCGCCCACTCGTGCCTCTTTCTCGGCGGCTTGGAGCTTTCAGGCTCCCTGTCCATGGCGCACAGTTGCGCTGGAGCGCTTCGCCTGCGAGTGCAGAAGACAGCAGCTCCCAAGCTGTGTCCCCGGAGAGCAGACGCGCCTGCGCTGACCCTCTGGCCAAGGACTAGACGCTGGGGTGGAGGGGCGTGGCGGGGTGTGGTGGGGCGTGTCTTGACAGGGCGTGCCAAATGGGTCCTTGCCATCACCAAGCCCAGGACTGGCAGAGGCGTGCCCTTCTCTGTGGTGCTGTGGGAGACCTCCTCCTAGGGTGTGTTTATTGAGACCTTCCTTCTGGATAGCAGCATGATAATGGAGACCTAATCTTCCTTGAGGCGTCTTTTTAGGATCTCCGGGTGGTCTTCTCCATTATGGAGATGGGTGTAACCCTCAGTGTTTGTATCCTGAAGGAAGCTGAGGGAGGAAATCCTACGGTGTCGCGATACGATGCTAAGGCAAGACTGGCATCCTTACCAATGTTTCCTGGAACGAAAGAATCCTTATTCTGCCCCTAAGCCTAGATGGTGAGGACGGTGAGAACGAAAAGAAGCACATACCAGCCTGTTTAACAAAAGAAAATGGTTTTGCAAAGAGAATTTTCAATTAAAGTATTGTTTTCACCAGCTTAAAAAAAAAAAATCTAGAGAATTCAAGTCAAAGGGTTAGGACGAATATAAAAGAGGGATGCATATGAATATCCCCCGCCCTTTGGCTGCAAATGCTGTAGGGTATCCACAGACAATGGTGTAATTCAAACTCTCTGCTATTGGTGAACATGAAAACGTAACATATAAGGAACGCTGTCCCTAGCACTCGCTAATGAATATCCTAGTGCATGCCAGATGAATCAGATGTAGTAGGTGTCTTCTGCCCCTTAGAAATAAAAAGACAGGTTGCATAATTGCATAGTAAATTTGGTCCCGTGGAAGCAGCATTTGTTGCATGCGGCTGGCTGAATTATGCGCTTGAACGATCTGGAACGCTTAAACCACGTGCTTAGTTGACAATTTTTGTCCTTTGCTAGTCGAACCTGCAAAAGTTAAGGAATAGGCAGCACTGTTTTTCTAACAAGACAACACCAGACTTATAACAAAGAGCAAATTTAGCACAAAAGGTAACACACATAAAATATACCTCATATCCCTTGCTAAAGCAATTGAAGATGCATTTCAGAAAAGTGTATTGGGAGAGTAATTACGTAGACCTCTATACTTTTTTTGACATTGGTTTTCATTTACAAGGGGGGATGTAAAATTTGGATGAAATGTAAAAGACTGTAAAAAAGCCATACTTAATATGGAAAACCTTTCACCACTCACAACCCTTTTCAAAAACATATTGCTGTCCATGAAGTTTAGCATGCTAAAAAAACATTGAGATTAGTTTAGAATTCATTTAAAATGAAACAAGACTAAAATCAAATGGAGATTATAATCCAGAAGTGTGAAACTATGGCCCTCCAATTATTTAAGTTAGTGGGTGTTAGGTTATTGTTTGGCTATTTGGGGACAGTATCTCTTTATATAGTCTTAGTGGCTTAGAACTCAGTATCTAGACCAGATTAGCCTTGAACCTTTTTAGAATCCTCTTGCTTCAGCTTCCCAAGTGCTGATAGAACATCCATGAGCTACCAATCCAGCTTGCTTATGTTTTTGCTGTTGCCACTACAAAAATCCTGACAATGTCTCTACCCTGCTAAGTTTTCACCTATCCCACACTGACAACACCCCCACCTCTCTGCTTCCACCAAAAGATTAAACATGGTGCCCTCTGTCTAGGTACCTCCACCCCAGATCCCTTTTGTTTTAACAATATCAGGAGACTAGCAGAAAGTTGTGTCTGGAGCCTTGCTTGGTAAAGCAGCTTTTCCCAGGCCTACCCATGTTGATTGGTTAAAGTAAGGATTTGTTCCTTTAATGGGTAAGCAGTTCTCTAAGCTTCATCAAAAACTAAAGTAGATAGGCTCTTAACCAGCAAGATGGCCTAGTAGGTACAGCACTTGTCATCAGGCAATGGATCCCCGAACTCACATGGTAGAAGAGAGAACTGATTCCTGCAAGTTGTCTTCTGACCTCCACACATATGACAAAAGTAAATACCATACAAAAAAATCAAAGCAAATATTAAAAACTACCCCCAATAAAACCCCAACAATACAAGAAAAATTAAGGCGTTGGTGTGTTATTCATAGAAGGTATGGTTATAGACTCCAGTGAGGGAGAAATTAGCTACAGGGAGCCCCAGCCTCTAAGAGCTTTTGAAGTGATTCCCTTTGGAGTATACTTATCATTAATTGAATTCTTCTGATAGGTAATCTATAACTCAATGTAAATAATCTCTAAATTTTCCTGTCACTGGGAACAATGTCTTAATTGCCTTTCAAAATAAATGGCACCATTTTGTCAGACAGACTCTAATCTTTACTGTGACAGATGTTTTTCTTCACGCCAGAACTCAGTTTCTTAACGTATAGGCAGCATTTGTAAGCCTCACTCTGCTTGAGATATGGACTTTGGGACTTCTGGTGCAATTACTTAATTTTTTTTTTTTTTTTTTTTTTTTTTTTGTGGATGATGAAAGCTGTGTTTGTGTTAATTTGATGAATCCTCCTCCCCATTTACGTCATCAGTGTTAAAGAACTGTGGTCTTTCTCCAGATTGCTAGTGGCTTCGGTGCTGCCAGCAGACCTCCAGATATTTTACAGTCGTTCTCAACTTTGTGGGAAATGGGTGGTTGACTACCTGTTGCTGAAGGACATTTGACCTCTCTCTGACAGTCCTTGGTCTGTGATGATAGAGACCAGAACGAATTGGCAGGGAGAGAGAGCAGGGGCTGCACCTGTTCCCATCTATCTGCTGAAACAGTCTAGCTTGGGAGGGGACAAAGGCTCCTGCGAAAGACTCTCCTGTCCTGCTGAAGCTGTAGAACGCATAAACAATGCTTAATGGTGTCAAGATAAATATCTGAATGCAAACTCCATGATGGAGCTTGGTGACCTAACAGATCTATAGAGTAAGGAACGTCTGGAATTTTAAAAGAAATGGCAGGCAGCAAGTTACGAGCAGCGTTTTTTCCTAATCCTAAAAACTCCATTGTGAATTAAACAAAATTTGAAACATGAATCATCAATAATGCTCATTTCAGATGTGAGTCAAAAGACCAAGGCTCAGATACCTTTTGCTACAAAGGAAGAATTCTGGGTAAAACCCAGTAGGGAACTGTGTGTGCTTTTTAATATACTCCCCAAGTCTCAGCAATATTGTAAAAGGTAGCCTCATAGGAAGGGCAGAATTTCACAAGGACCCTGGTGAATCCTAATGATTAGCTTTTATGAGGCCTGGAGATTTTAGTATTAGAAAAGATTTTAGCAAGAATGTTTTTGATAGCAAGAGTAGATATGCTTGCTCCTGTAGGACACTGGAATATAGAAGTCAGTCTGAAGGTCATGGTCTTGCCACCTCTAGCCCTTTGTGTTATTAACTCCTGAAGCAGATGTAGAGAGGGATGTAAATGAACTGGCCCTGGCAGCACTGCGTTGTGCCCTTTGGTTTCATGCTGTTGAAACACTGTCTTTCAGCTGCAGAGGCTCAGTAGGAGCAGTGCCTTTTGATGTTGGTCTGGGTGCCAAATGGAGGCCTTTCAAACCGTTTCAATGCATTGTACTTAAAATGCTCTTAGGCCATGTCTACAGGCAGCCACCGAGTTAACTGATTTTTCAGTTAGGTTGACACACTTCTCCCTCCCTGTAGTAATAATTTACCTTCTAAGCAATCAGGGATCTAAAAGAGATTGCCGTTGAAGGACCTGTCTCATATATGGGGCATCGAAGATTTTAATGGACCTGTTATGCATTCCTTCCATCTTGATATTTGTAATGCTTTCTTGATTGCAAAGATCACGTGGCTGGTGTGGACTTCAGAGGCTCCTGTCTAACCTGCAGTCCCACTATATACTCACCTTCTGATCGGGAGCTGAAAGTACCGAAACATCTGAGCTCCCTCTTTTTCTACCTTGTGTAATTCCTGGGATAACATAGACAAAGCCTTGCTTTGCCCCCTCTCCATTGGTTTCTGATTACCTCATCATTTCGCAGCATCCCTGGTAATTTCACACGGCTCGAGATCCCGTTACATATTCTCTTAAACAGAGGATCGGATATGTTTACCAAATGCCAAACTTTAACCATCATCCCTGTGGTGAGCCACACTGACGTTCGATGACATCATTTCTTCTGTCAGGGAAGCCTGCTCTGAGTACTCAGGCTTGGAGATGAGGAGAGGTACCTAAGCTAGGTAGAAGCTTCAGCCATATCTTTTCCTAACTGTCTGACCTTGGAATGGGTTGTGCTCCAAGTTTCAATTTCTTCCTCTGTGAAATAGGAAATATTAATATGGCTGTGTGTTGGAGTCCTGACTATTTTGGAGGCCACAGGAATTCAATGGATGCACGCTATGAATATTTACATGAGGAAATGGATGTGTCTGGAGCTAGAGAAAAAAGTTACTTAGGCATGGTGCTGTCTTTTCAGGAGATGTTAACAAGAGCATCTGGAGACTATGGCTTTGTTGGTGTCAGAACTAGCTTTGGAGACATGGTTGCTAAGTGTCCTGACATTGTTATGTTGGGATGCTTTAGAGGAAAAAGTGATTTGATCATAAGAGGGAAAGCCATCAGTATAAGGATGGATCTAGGTTCCATGGGCCATGGCCGTTATAAAATTCTGACCCTCTGGAAGAAAATTCACAATCTCCTTGCTTTTGCAAGGATTTAGAAAGCACATGACCATGAAAAGACATTGCCCCATCTCTCAGGGTCTAGGAAGGCACTCATGAGCTTTCGGGGCTCTGGAAAACTGTGGTCTTGCTTTAGCAACTGTGTATAGGTCTGTTTGAATGTTTTTTTTCTGTTTGAGTTTAGTTGCTTTGGAATATAGGTGAATGGTTCCAGCTAGTTGAACATGGATCTTACACAAGTTTCATTGCTTTCAAGCTTAGAATCATATATTAAAATCAAGGTTATTTTTGTAAAGAAGTTACTTGACTTTTATTTTCCCAAGAATCTGAAGTGAGATCTAAGGTATTCTATGATTTCTTGCTGCAGGTATTTTTGTAAATTACCAACTTGAATAAAATAGAGTAATTGGTATTCTTATTCAAATGAATCAGACTTAAATACCCTACTGGCTGGGCAGGAAGTAGCTTTGTCTACTAAAGGTGACTTGGGTAGGAGGCTGCAGAATTTATTTTAGGTAGCTAAAAGCAGATAACAAGGTACATACTACCAATTATTATATCTTAATCATCAGTTTGTGGTTCATAGACCCATTATATCATTTCACCTTCTTATCATTTATTTGGTAAATATTTACTAAGGGCTTGCTCTGTGCCTTTATTGGAAGCACAGTGGTCAGATAACATATTGACGCTGTTTGTGTATAGGACGTAGGCAAATAGTGCAAGAGGAATGCAGCTGTTAAACAAGAAACACACACACACACACACACACACATTTGCAAAAAAACCGAGGAAGGAGACAGGACACTGTGGGGGTTTGTGAAGAGAAAATCTACTTATTGGATGGCTAGAGAAATGAAGGTAGCATTTAAACAACTATCAAATAAAAGAGACAGATGGCATTCATTCTCATTTTAAGACACAGCCTACGGCCTGCTTCATTGGACAAGCAAAGAAAAACAACAGGCAGAGGCAAATTCCTGTATCTAATAAAAATTCCTAACATCCTGAGGTCAAACAACTTCAGAGATTGTGTCTAGTTTCAGTTGATAGAGTCAAGAGGGACATGCCTCTGTTTCCAGAGATTTCCGTCTTACACATAGTGATACGATCCCATGGCTCTTTTTGGGGGCCACAATAAAGGAAGCAATCAGTTCTGCCTGGGGGCTCCTTTGAGCTTTGCTTAGGAGATGAGTTTGCCTTCATGAAGAAGAGGTGATTCAAAGAGAGCAAATCACTGGAGCAAAATATATACAGCTGGGTTTAGAGAACAGAGGCAGGGTGTGACCAGAGAGTAGAAGAAAGAAACGGAAACCTGAGAAAATTATTGACTGAGGTGGGGGAGGTCCATGGTTCCTATAAGTTGACTGCATTTACTCCTTTTCTAAAGGATAACTTGAAAGCAGGTAGCCTTGGAAAATACAGTAACAAACTTGCCTCCACACAGACTGTGTCTCACCGAAGTGAGGAGTCACAGTGAAGGGACACTGTGGGAGTTCCGGGGTTTGCACATGTGCTAGACACACTGACATTCTGTAAGTTGTTACTTTTCTGAGCCTGTGTCCCTATCTGCAACACTGAGCCACTGCCCACACCACCTACTGGGTTTTAGTAAGCTTAAATAAACAGTAAATAATCAATAGGTGCTTTTGAACAGTTTAGTTCATCTTGAGCCAAGAGATTTTTATCTAAAATGTTTGTTTAAAGAAAATTTACTGTGATTGCTTTGAGCATGGCTCTGAGTGAAAGGCAGAAGGAGAAAATAAAACAAAATTGAGACTACTATTTTTGGCTCTGTAGAAGCTTCCAGGTGGTTAAACTGCAAGTGCTAACTTAGTTCCCGCAGTTATGGGAGATGCTATGTGGCCCGTCCCTAAGTGAGGGAGCCAGGCCAGAACCACTTAGCCGGACAGATATCTCCTTGATTCCTTTTAATGTCTAAAAATGATGTGGAAGACTAAGAACGTGATCCAGGCCTCTAGGGACTGGAGAGGGAATTGTGATGAAGAGTGATTGAAGGTGTGTGTGTGTGTGTGTGTGTGTGTGTGTGTGTGTGTGTGTGTGTGTGTGCGTGTAACCTGGTTGTGATGGAAAACATATTGTAACGTAGGTCAACATACTTTAACAGCAACTGTCATAGAAGGAAAGGTAAAGGACAGGCGAGAGGATGAAGCCATCTGCAGCAGAGAGCATGGAGTTAGAAGGTTCGAGGTAAGGACTTGGTGGGCTTTGAAGGAGGGAAAAGAAATGACAACAAGACTACTTACCAAACAAGTACTCAGTGGGTCAGCCATCTGTAGGGGAGGGAAAAGGGAGGAAGGAGGGGAGGGAAGGAGCGAGGAGGAAGTAGGGGTGAGGGGGACAGAGGGAAAAAAGGCTCCATGACAACCTGTCCTCAGAAAGCTATTCTATGTGGGAGCCAAAAGCCTGGAAACACCAGAAAGCGCCCAGAGCAGAATTTGGAGAATTGAACACATCACGAGCCTGATAGAGATTGCCCGGGAACTAGGAGTGGTTAGAGGACTTTTCTCAATAGCTGAGAGGAGGCTTAAAGGAGGGATGGAGGTGGAGGGAGGGGGTGGGCTCATTGCTCATTCGGGAGGTATCTGTCTGAAGCCCAGCTAAGGAAAGGATGAAGACAGAGGTGGTAGGAGTCTTACTTTTATGATTTCAATAGACAGAAAACATGATGGATCACAATCAATACTTTGTGAAGTCTTTCTCATAGCCTAAGATATTGATGGAGTGTTTAGCATCCAGAATGCTGTTCTGTCTATAATTCAGAAAGGAATATTGAACAATACAGAGGGAACCCACCAGATCCTAGCAGTATGAACTACAAGGTTAGATGGTTCTCACAATGAAGGGGTAGTAGGGATGAATATTATAGAGAGATATAATCCTGACTGTAAAATAACAAAAATATCTTAGCTGTATTCTCTATGAAGACTGGAAGAGGATAGCTCACGTTTCACAGTGCTTGAGTTTTCTGGAATGAGAGTGAAGGGCTTGTGTTCAATTGTAGAACAGATAGCTCCGTGAGGAGGGGGGGCAGCGGTTCTTACTTGTCTGAGAGTGTGAGGGAGGTGAGACCCAAGCAGAAAGTTAGGGGTTTGAGAGAAGCACAGTAACGTTAAAGCCATTTCAGTTGAGTGGAGAATTTCGAGATCTTAGGAATCAAAGGCCAAGGCATAGATGATATCCAAGACACCAAGACACCTGTTAGGAAAGGTGACAGGGTGGGGATGGGGTTTTGTTTTTCTTGCTCATGATGGTGGTGGTGGTGGTACTACAGGGAGCAAAGATGCCATATTGGGATCATTGTCCCCTGACTGACCTTGCAGCAAGAGGAAAGAAGCCAGAGAGGAAAAAGTTGGTGAACAATCTCTTTATAAGGGAAGAGACAAATCCATAATTTTCAAAATTGTCCAAGTCAGGGATTCCCACATCTTCTGTAGTTGATAGTATGGGAGAATAGTTTTTAGATATGGTTGCTCTGTTGTTTTGTATTGGCACCTTTTTTTTTTTCCTTTCATCATATTCAATTTATTTTTATTTTTTTGATACTTTATTTACATTTCCAATGTTTCCCCTTTTCTGGGTCTCTTCTTTGGAAACCCCCTATCCCCTCCCCATCCCCGCCTCTATGAGGGAATTCCACCTCCCACCCACCCGCCCATCCATCCCC
>CM052706.1:67903160-67925121 GCA_028551405.1 Uromys caudimaculatus
CTGGGACCTCACTCAGTCCAGCGGTTACTGTTAAGTGAAACTTGGGCATTCTGAACTTTTGGGCTAATATCCACTTATCAGTGAGTACATACCATGTTTGTTCTTTTGTGTCTGAGTTACCTCGCTCAGGATGATATTTTCAAGTTCCATCCATTTGCCTGCAAATTTCAGGAAGTCATTGTTTTTAATAGCTGAGTAGTACTCCATTATGTAGATGTACCACATTTTCTGTATCCATTCCTCTGATGAGGGACATCTGGGTTGTTTCCAGCTTCTGGCTATTATAAATATGGCGGCTATGAACATAGTGGAGCATGTGTCTTTATTACATGTTGTATTGGCACTTTTAACAGTCATAACCACTTTGTTTTTATTATTTTGTATATGAGTATTTTGCCTGCATGTATGTATGTACACCATGAGTGTGCCTGGTGCCCACTACAGTCAGAGGAAGGTGTAGGATCCCATGGTACTGGAGATATTGGCATTTGGGAGCTGCATGCAAACCCAAGTCCTCTGCTAAGGCAGCAAGTGCTCTTAACCACTTAAAAACTCTCTTTTGGCTGCACATAGCAAGTTTTATATTTCCCCTTTCATTCATTCATTCATTCATTCATTCATTCATTCATTCATTCATTCATTGTTTTGGGACAGGGTCTCACTACGAGGTCTAAGCTGGCTTCAAACTCAAGATTCTCCTGCCTCAGCCTCTGCAGGGCTGGGATTACAGCCTGCACAATCGTGCCTATAGCAGAATCCCTGCAACGTGCTGGATTTCCCACCAATTAGATATCTTTTTGTTCTGTTTTGTTTTGTTTTTCTGTTTGTTTACATGAGATTACCAAAGGAGTGGCAAGGCCTATGTCTGGCTACTCTCTCTGATTTAGTAAAAAAGCACATTCACTCCGGAGTATTTGTTTTGTTTAGAAGAGAAGCTGTCAAGTACAAGTTAAGCTGACGTTACTCTGTCAGAATTATATTTAGGTGACAATCTGGCAGCCTTCAAGATCTGTTGTCATCCAGTACAGGCTCTTTATTTTGGGTGGATGCTGGGGGTCTTTAGTTTCAAAACCTTCATGTAAGATCGTGATTCTTCTCCTTTCCATGACCTTGAGTATTAGTTAATCCTTCTGACACTTAGTTTATTTATCCACGAGGAAGCGATAATAATGCTCACCTAATAGGTATAGTGTGAGACGGAAATGAGGTAATTCATATAACTGTCTGCTGCACAGAGAGCCTGGTCATTTTTTGTCTTCCTTTCTTTTTGCTAAAGTTCCCACTGAAGGAATATGCAATTAGTATTGGGTTTAAATATTGATTACAATTAAAATCACATTTTTCCCATTCGGTTTCCATTTCCTGAGAACTTAGGATCACTATGAGTTGTAGTTCAGGCAGAGAAGCCATAGTTGGTTGCTTAGATGTTTTCCTCCTTCAAAAGCAAAGTCTAGTTGATATTGACTTTGAGAAAAAAGCAGAATTTAAAACCATAAAGGTTGGGGAGATGGCTCGGTAGGTGAAGGGCTTACTTTATGAAAATGTGAACCAGAGCCCAGGTCCTCAGCATCCACGTGAAAGCTGAGCGTGGCTGCAGGTACCTGCGGCCCCACTGCGGAGGGTGGAGAGGACAGAGTCGGGAAGATGGATGCAGCTTCCTCAGTCCCAGTCTAGACAGAAAATGGTACTCACCAAGTTCAATAAGAGACCCTGTCTCAGGGTGGAAAACAATCGAGGAGGACACCTACTGTTCTCTTCCAGTCTCCTTATGTGCATGTATCAGTGTGCACACACATGTGCTCACACATGCATACATGTGCATACGACACACAAAATGCACACACCCATATTGGTGTATGAGTATTTTGCTTTCTATTTGAATAGGCTTAGTATCAAATCTGTCCACTTGTCATGGTGGTGGATCCATAAAACTTGGCTGTTTAAATAATGGTTCCTGCTGAAGATGACATTGGTGACACTTCATTAGTCCAGAAGTCATTTGTCTGGCAAGCTTACTCCTTTGGAAGATGAAGAATGATTTGCCAAAATAGATATCCCAAAGTCCAGGAATTAAATTGTATGCACTTGACCCACAGGGAAGCTTCTAAATCTTTATTCAGAGAGTTCATCTATTCTTAATTAATTTCCTGGCTACTACTTCATTTATAATGGCTCTGAGATTTGAATTTGAATCGAGGGAAGTTGACTGTTAGGGACGTGTACACTGCTGGTAAAACTATGTGATAGCCTGAAAAAAAGAAGGGGTTAGAAAAAGTAGAAAAGCAGACTACAGATGCAAAAAAAAAAAAAAAAGTGTTTGGACAGAACAAGAAAAGCCTCACATGTCCCAACATGCCAAAGGAGTGCCTATAGCAAAACATAGTATTAATAATAGGCATTCAGCAAAGCATAGTATAAACAGGTATTCAAAATACTGTACCAGTTGGAAGAAATAGTTGTGGTTCCTTACACGGAGCAGGTGTCAGTCACATATGTTCAGCCATTTGAGCATGTGCCTTCAGTGTTTAGCTGTGTGTTAGATGTTCAGGAGTGTGGGTGTGAGTTCACTGTTCTATACAGTTGAAGAGACCAAGCAAATTTAGACCTTAATACTGATGCCTTCAGGAACTGCAGATTGCAGGGCAGTGGGGGGTGGGGTGGGGTGGGAGGGATGGGGGATGGGGGATAGAGGGGTTGGGAGGGGAGGGGCAGAGGAGACTGTACAATTAAAACTTCACCTTGCCGGGCAGTGGTGGCGCACGCCTTTAGTCCCAGCACTTGGGAGGCAGAGGCAGGTGGATATCTGAGTTCAAGGCCAGCCTGGTCTACAGAGTGAGTTCCAGGACAGCCAGGGCTACACAGAGAAACCCTGTCTCGAAAACAAACAAACAAACAAACAAACAAACAAACAAACAAACTATTCACCTTAACATTGGCTTGTGATACAGATATATTCTAAGTGTCAAGGATTTAGGACATATTTCATAGTTTATTATTTGAGAGATACTTTGTTATGTAGTAATTCTCAGCTTGGCTTGAAATATGTAGCGGTAAGAGAGAGTGAGCATGCTGGTTAGTTTTGTCAACTTGATACAAGTTAGAGGCATCTAGGAAGAAGGAACCTTAATTGAGGAACTGCTTGGATCAGATTAGCCTGGAAACAATTTTATGGAGAATTTTCTTGATGTGGGAGGGCCCAGCCCACTCTGGGCAGTGTCAGCTGTGGGCAGGTGGTCCCAGGTGCTATAGAAAGATAGCTGAACCTGAGCCCTCGAGCCAACTATGTAAGTAGTGATCCTCCATGGCCCCTGCTTTCGTTCCTGTGTACAATTCCCTGCTTTGAGTTCCCCCTCTAACTTCCTTTGGTGATGGACTCTGATGAGAATGTGAAAGCCAAGTAAACCCTTTCCACTTCAAGTTGATTTTGATTTTTGGCCATGTTGTTTACCACTGGAATAGAAAGCAAATGTGGTTAGTGGGTCAGCCAAGACTTCTCTGCTAAGTTATACTAAGTACATTTTAGATGAAAACACCAACCCAGCCATTACTTGCAATTGCTTAGTTGGTGTTCTTTTTCTTCTTTATGGAAATTAATTTCATATTTTTAGCAAAGGGACATGGCTAGATTGCTTTGAAACTTGAATAGTTCTATTAGATTTAGAATCTAACACATTAGACGCATGCGCTAACCCCCTCTGCATTCATCATCTCTCTCATCCCTTATTTTGACTCCTCTGAAGCACTTGCTTTGTACATTTCTTTGTACATTACTTACAGTTTACCAATTGTGGTGGTTTGAATATGCTTGGCCCAGGGAATGGCACTATTAGGGTGTGGCCTTCTTGGAGTAGGTGTGGCCTTCTTGTTGGAGGAAGTGTGTCACTGTGGGCATGGGCTTTAAAAGCCTCATCCTAGCTCCCTGGAAGACAGTCTTCTCATGTTTGCCTTCGGAATAATATGAAGAACTCGCAGCTCCTCCTGCACCATGCCTACCTGGACAGTGCCATGCTCCTGCCTTGATGATAATGGACTGAACCTCTGAACCTGTAACCCAGCCCCAATTAAATGTTGTCCTTATAAGGGTTGCCTTGGTCATGGTGTCTGTTCGCAGCAGTAAAACCCTAACCAGACACCAGTGTTCCAGTTTAAGTATTATTTGTTACCCTTTTCCTGTCAGGGTTTAGTGCTTACCTGCCTCATTTCCACCTTCTTTTTGTTCCCTCTGTTTCACAGAATACCTATTTTTGGTTAAACCAATATCAATGTTTATATCATTATGACAACATAAACGTTATCATAGTTGATCCTTGAATAACTCCACAGGTTTTGTTTTCTTTCTCATATAATTTTATGTTTTTCCACGAATTCGTAATGGGTTCAGTTTCCTTTGGTTATTTTTCTATGTGCTTGTCACTAATCATTCTCAACTTCTCAGGCTATAGGCTACATCTCTTCTTGAGGCGTTCATGTTTGCTTCTGTTGCCTCCAGGGGTTCTATGCTTATCGTCAATCTGTTGATTTTATAGGCTTTCTGTAGTTTAGATTTACCTGGTATATCATTTTCTGGACTGGGCGTTGTGATTCCTGTGAATTTTGAAGGATTGGCTTCACGTTTCTAACTTTCTGTGTTGTGGGAGCAACGTTTGTTGCCAACCTGACTCCTACTAAATACCCATACTAATAATACTAAATAGTACTATATGCAATGCATACTATTAAATACCAATACAATAATACTAAATAAATACTAGGCTAAAAAGGTTGATAACTTCTTTACTTTTTCTCTGGAAGAATGGAAGATCTTCTCTTTGCCTGCTGTGTTTGTAACTTCTCAATAATGGGCTTTTATGTAAGCCTCACCTTCATGTTGAGATAGGTTCTCCATGGACAGTTTTAATATGGGAATTTATGCCTTCTAGTCCTGAGAAGAGTTTCTCTATTATTTACTTCTGTTTTTCTTTCTTTCTTTCTTTTTTCTTTCCTTTCTCTCTCTCTCTCTCTCTCTCTCTCTTTCTTTCTTTTTTCTTCTATTCTTTTTATTCTTTTTCAAAAGTTAGATAAATTATCTCATTTTTCTTAATATTCTCTATCTTGTCCGAAATTTCTTTATTCTGTTTCCCTTGTATCCTGAGAGCTTTTTTTTGTTGTTTCTGGAACTTTTTGTTTCTATTTTACTAACTTTCTTGCACCCTCTTGTCTTTCTTGATGCACTAGTTTGTATTGCTGAGGGTTTGGGAAACTTTGCTTTCTATATCATCAGTTTGTCCTCGAGCCTATGATCATTATGTGTTAGTATCTTCTGTGATTCAGGTATCAATTCGTTCTTCACATGCTGATAATCCTTCCCTGTGATGAGGAGTCAGCCACTGTGGCAATATGAGGAAGCCTGTGGCTTGGGCTGGAGGGTGGTTGTGCAGAGACCACTGGGATGTTAGATGGGCCCTCTATCATTCTTGCACACATTTCTTCTTGGCCTAGCTAGTTTAAGAAATTCCAACAGTCAGACATCTGTCTTTCTCTGAGTGGAAGAAAAGTGTTGGGTGTATTTCCTTCAGGATTCCAGTTAGTTCCCTCTTTGGAATACAGCACGTTTGCCTTCATCAATGTATCTTAGCCCCTCCGGTGTAACTTTCCTAGTCAATAAAAGTGCAGACTTCTACTAGGGTGGAGGGTGATGGGAGAAGGGGTACTTGGCTGCTTCCTTCTATAACTTAGAAGTCAGTGTGTGTGTGTGTGTGTGTGTGTGTGTGTGTGTGTCTGTTTCATGGGTGTGCACGTTTGGGAGGTTGAAGTTAGTGGTAAGAAGCAGGCTTTTAAATCTTTTATCCCACAGGCTTTGGTGTGAATTTGTTGAGATAGAAAGAAGCAGCAGAATTCTTAAAGCAAAAGGTATATGTTTGGGGATGCATCAAAGACATCCCCAAATAGGATTGTGAAAGCAACTTCAAGGGATTGATAGGTCAAAGTATGAAGGCCAGCCATAGGCTTTTTAGGAACTTTTAGGAACTTAAAGTTCTCAGATGACTCCAGGGTGGCCCGAGAGTCAACAGTTCTTGGATACAAAGCCGTGGGCTTGGCAGCAGTGCTGTGAACCAGAAGAGCAGTTCACGCCTGTGCATACAAATGGCCTCCTCTAAGACTTGCTAGGCAGCAGTAGGCTTACTAGGGACATTCTCCTGTTCTAGTATGCCCGGAATAGCTCTGCGATCCATACAGCTGGCCTGGGAGTTGGAGGTAAATTCAGAGTGCAGCTAGAAGGTTTGTGAAGGCTCTAGAGCCCATTCTAAAGTGCCTCTGATTACACTGTAGTGTCCATTCCTGCGGAATGAAAATATGACACCCCGACCCTGAGGTGTCGGGAAAAGATAATTAAAACTCACTTGTTCATTTCTCAGATTATTTTTTCCTTTTGTCTATTGACCTTCAAGTTACTCATGATGTCTATTTTTTTTTTAAATCTGTTTTAAATAAAGCAAAAAAAAAGCAAGAAGGAAAGAGGAATGGTGTGTGTTGTTCTTTGAAGATAATAGGTTGAAAGTAGGTTAGCTGCCCTAGATCAGGATTGAAGGTAATTTTGAATTAAATTGGCTTTGATATCAGAGTTTAAATTGCTAGTCAGACTTAATTAAGATAACTTGGCTTGAAGGCCATCCTTCTTCCTCCAGTCTCACAAAAAGAATGTATTTTTATTGTTTGTGCTTCTTTATAGACAAACTAGACTCTGGGTATTAATTTTTGAGGAAACCCTTTCACATGATAGTTGACTTAGGAATTTAAAAGTGGTTTATATGTAAATAAATAAGCTGCATAATCACTTTGATTTTCCTAGGAATATTTAATGTAGGTCCTTCTAAAGTCACTGGGAGTCAAAGCAGTACATTGCTCTGAACTGTCCTTTCTACCCTGTACAGCATTAAGAGGAATGCCCATACAGACATCTCAGTTGCTTTAGTTAACCATGTGTGCAGAGCTAGCTTAAGGAAGGGTGAATTTCAAATATGTCAGTCACCAATCACCTTACAACTTATCTATGCTTCTGTGTTAATATTACATCAATTTATTTATTGTGGTGTGTGTGTTGTGTTGTGTGTGTGTGTACACACACACAACACAACACACACAGAGTTGTGTAGAGGTTCAAGGACAATGCTAGGTAGTAGGTTTTCTCTTTCTTTCATGTGGGTTCTGGGGATTGAACTCAGGTGGACAGGCTTGGTCGACTTGCTGAACCTTCTTGGCAGCCCTATCCATTTATTTGCAAATACTAAATCTTTTGTTTGTGATAAACAGGTTAAATGTGTACGGTGTTAACTAGCTCGGCAGAGGAAACTTACAATGTCATTGTTAATTTAGCTTTCATGGTCATCATCTTCTACAGACTAAAACAAATAAATTAGTACAATAAATGTTTTAACTTGGGATTGAAAAGTACAAAGAAAGAGAAAAAAATCAAATCTAGAGATGAATTTGGTACTGCCACCCATGCACCTGAGAGTGTAGCTGCATAGGTGACTGCATTTGTTGGACAGAGTTTCACATGAAGCAAAAATGCCTTGACTGTTTTGATGGTGTCCTTGATCTGAGGCTGACCTCCATCTTGAGGGTATGTAGATCTTTTTGGTAGATAGAGTGCACAGCCTGGGATTTGGGTCTGTCGGTATGATAGGTTGATATTGCCAGTGATTAATATTGATCAGAATACAGTTTTGGAATAGCTTCACTGAAACTCATTTTGAAGTAAGTGGTAAAGAACATCTTCCTCTTATATATGAAAACTGTATCTACAGTTTTTACAAAAGAGTATAAAATCAAATTTACATTTTAATGCTTAATAGATTAATTTTAAAAACCTCATATCTAAGGTAAAACATTGAATCATTGATAATTCTTTGTTTAAAACATTAATTGGGAATGACAGGTAACTGGTTGATTGGGTTTTCTTCATGGGGCACTGGAAGTGGAGTCAAGTGATGAGTCCGATGAAACTTTCCTTATGGATGCTCTAATGATCACGTCAGATGCGTTTGAACTCATTTTAAGGCACTGGGACTGGGGTGATGGTTCAGAGAGTAAAGTGCTGTAACAAACATGAGGACCTGAGTTCCAATTCCTGGCGCTCCAAATAAAGGCCAGACATTGTGGTCTACATCTGCAATTCCTGCAGTCCTAAGGTGGGACAGGAGATGGAGACAGGAGAACTCCCAGAGGTGCACAGGTCTTTGACCTCCACACAAGTGCTGCGGTACCCATGCACCTGCACTCACAGACATGAGTGTGCAACACACACACATATCATACACCACAGACATACACACACACGCACACACACACACACCACCACCACCACCACACCCTCACACACATACCACATACCCCTGTAGTGGGTTGAATGAAAATACCCCCATAAGCTTGTAAAGAGTAGTGTTACTTGACAGGGATTAGGAGGTGTGGCCTGTAGGAGGAATTGTGTTACTGGCTGGTGTGACTTTGAGGTTTCAAATGCTCAAGCCAGGCCTCAGTGTCTCTTCCTCCTGCCTGCTGATCTAGATGGAGAACTCTCAGCTACCTCTCTAGCACCAAGTTGGCCTGTGTGCTGCCATGCTTCCCACCATCATGATAATGGACTAAACCTCCAAACTGTAAGCCAGCCCCAATTAAATATCCTTTATGAGAGTTGCCTTGGTCATGGTGTCTCTTCACAGCAATAGAAGCCCCAACTAAGAAGAAGTTGGTACCAGGGACTGGGGCATTGCTGTGATAGGCCTGACCGTGCTTTTGTCTGGAGGTATGGGGATTTCAGAATTTTGGATTAGAAAAGCAGTTGAATGCTTTAGGTGGGACTTAATGGGCCACACTAGGAGGAATATGGAAGATATCAGTGCTGAGGGAGATTTGAACTGTGGGGGCCTGGCCCAAGAAGGTTCAGAGAGGAAGGATATTAGTGTTGGCCTAAAGACAGTTCTTCTGATATTTTGGTGAAGAATGCGGCTGCTGTTCACCCTTGTTCAAAACTCTGCCTGAGGCTGAACTGAAGAGTTATGGATTACCAGCTTTGGCAGAGGAGGTTTCCAGACAGGTTAGTATTGACTGTGCTGCTCTGTTACTGGCAGCCACACGTAGGCAGATCTATAATGAAAAGGAACAAACTGAGCAAGGAAAACCACAAAATGTACAGTTTGTGGGGAAAGGAAAGAGTAATGGTGCTCCAGGAAATAGAAAGTTTAAAGGGAAACCTGTTGCTAAATGGAATAAAGGGCGTGGTGACCTCAGGGTGAGACCCCAGCCAACCAGGCTTCCAGCTTGGGAAAAGGAGTTAAAGAGAAGTTTAGGGCCGGGCACGGTAGCACACACTTTCAATCCCAGGATTTGGGAGGCAGAGGCAGGAGGATCTCTGAGTTTAGGGCCCGTCTGGTCCACAGAGCAAGTGCCAGGACAGCCAAGCTTAACCACTGAAGGATACCACTGAAGCCAGAAAGCTGGTGCAGATATAACTGCTGCAGCCCCAGCAGGCAGCAGAACTTGGCAGTTTTGGCCAAGTGGCTCTGGCTTTAGAGTCAAGGATACAAGAGAGGGTTATGGAGTCTCTCAGGGTCATGGTGTTTCTTCACAGAAATAGAAACCCTAACCAAGATAGTGGGACCCTATCCCCTACCCATAAAGATGAAAGAGAAAAGCTCTGGTAGAAATCATTCATGAAACTTGTGATTAAAAATGATCTTTAATGAGTACATATGTATGTGATCTGTTGTGTAATAAATATTTAATATTCTTTATGGTTTTGCTTTATTGAAATAGTTTAATTCATTTTTCTATTAAAATAGTTTTATATTGAATGTAATAATTTAGAAAAGTCACAAGTCTTACAAAGTTATATAACATATACCATACCAATCACATATTTTCCAAAGGCTCATGCCAGGTGGATTATTTGCTATTTAAAAGTGAATTTAGTTTCTAAAAACAAAACAAAAAGGTATAACTGAATCTTGTTCCATGCAAACAACTTACAATTTTGTTCCATGCAAAGTTAATACATTAGATTCAATAGTTGACCATAGTTTTAAATATGACAGGAAAGAAAGGTTTAAAACTCTAAATTGCCATTGTTTACAAAATATTGGCAAATTAGAGCTAAAGTGCCTGGCGTTATTGTGCAATCTTCTGTTTAAAAATAAACAGTGGAAATAATTGTAGAAACCTCTGGGTTTAGAAAAGCTTGTTGGTGGCTCTTCACATCCTACTAAAAAAGCAGGCGGTCTTTGCATATTAATCACTCCGTGAAAGGAAGCTTGCTTTATTTGCATTGTGTGAGCATTAAGAAGTCCAATAGTACGCCTGAGGAAAAAAAATGGGGGGATTGTAATTGTTGTTCTCAAAAGAGTTTTTCTTCCATTCAAGTGGAAAGGCTGAATGCTGGAGAATTAGTGCAGCGTTTGCTGGAAGAAGAGTCCCTTTGGCTGCTGTTTTATGTGGTCCAGTCCCGGTGTGCCAGGATCCAGGACGCTGGGGTGGAGACCAACGGGACTCATGGGTCCATGATGCAGCTTCTCTTTTTTAGATGGCTGTACTTTTGTAAGCATTTTCTCCTTACACATCTGCAAAGGGAATGAAAATTTGGCAATGTGTACAATATTGGAGACGCCAGAAGAACCGAACAGGAACCAAGAAGTAGGAACCTTAAGTGGCTGCCATTGAAGGGTGGGGAGACACAATATGGAATTAAGTAAATTATGTGTGAGTATTTCTGTGGAAAATGTAATCTGTTTAATGTCTTGCAGATGCAGTTTGCTCTCCCAAATTGATTTTAAATGATATATTTGAAATTCTCTTAATAACGATGGCATCGTGCTCACATCATTGTGTTTTAGGACTCATTGGCTGAGTGTAAACATCGAGAATAAACAGAACTGTTCTTGATGGCAATGCAGGCATCCTTTAAGGTTTCACAGGCAAGCGATTTTAACACATTTCTCCCCATCTGGACAGCGCACCTCCAGGAATCCCTTGGATGTTCTAACTTGTTCAAGCCGACCACAGCTCTCTTAGCTACTGTGGATTCCAAAGCCCATCAGGGGCACTACGTATTTCAGATGTTTAAAATACTGTATGTGGTTTTAGGATTTTTAAATTTGCACAGACCATGATATTTCCAATCAATTTAAATTTTAGAAATGGGCAAGTGTGCTATGACCCGAATACATATATTTTGACATAAAGGTTGTATACGATCACAGAGACAAAGGTCATTGCTCTGAATGATTTTGTTAACTAGCAGAGGGTAGTTGACAGACTCCAAAGGTAATATGTGTGTTTTACCAAAAACCTCTCTGCTTAGGCATGTGTGACTACCCATGAAGCTCCTTGTTATTGTCCTCTTTCAGACTGGGCCATTTGGATTATTTGAGAGCCCTGGCAGATCCCTTGGTGACGCCATTTCTATTTGATTTGAATTGCTTTCTGTGATACCATCTCTATGGCAATTCTGTTTAATTTGGGTGTATGTGGAGTGTTTCACAGACATTTAGACTGTGTTTAGATTGCTCTATAGGAATATGAAAAAGTCAGGGCACAGAAACTCAGATAGTCCAGGAAAAACATACTTTGTACTGTTAAAAAAGATTATGATAGGTTTCATCATAAATTTGTTTTCAAATAAATACCTAACTGACGTCATTCCCCTATGGTTCTTTTTACTGATATCACAAAAGTCAAATCACAACAAATTTAGTTGTGTATCTAATTAATTTTATCTTCAATTTATAAGTCTAGAATAAAATTCATTCTATAAAATAAAATGAGTTCCCTTTTGGCAGTAACAGAAGAGAGGGTTTTGTAAAATAGGAGTAAGGAAGTAGAGCCACATGAAAACCTAATAGTTGGCAATGGTTTCTTCAGGTTATTAGAGGGGATTTGCTGTGATCCTGTGTCACAGAGACTGAGATCTTCCATTTTCTGGAAAAACGAGTCTGTTCTGGAGCCTGCCTTCTCTACCGTCTCATTTGGATTATGTGGAACGAAGCATGAGTGAGTTCGTGGTGTTGGTTCCTAGTGAAGGAGTTCAATCCAAGATGGTAGCATCCCATGATTTTTGTTTAAGACATAGTTTATATAGTTTGTAGTTACTAATTTAAATTTGAAACGTAAAAAA
Source organism: Uromys caudimaculatus (assembly GCA_028551405.1). Classification (NCBI taxonomy): domain Eukaryota; kingdom Metazoa; phylum Chordata; class Mammalia; order Rodentia; family Muridae; genus Uromys; species Uromys caudimaculatus. Next base: position 67,915,309 of record CM052706.1, read on the forward strand.
AAGGTAAGGCGGGCCTGAGAACTTAGCTTGATGATCGAGCACTTGGACCTTGGATTTCATTCCATTACCATATATAAGTATAGATTTATATACTTATAAATCTATATATTAATGTACGTGTATATACATGCATGTGTGTATAATGCATCACACATTTTAAAGCTTGTATATTTTTCATATAAAGGAGTATGTAACAAGCTGTTATGAAGAGGTGTATGGTTATTTCCACACTCATATAAAGTTTTTGACAAAATGGAACACCTTTCATGATTTAAAACAGGAACCAAAGTGGAAATAGAAAGTACCTCCCCAAGCAGAGCATGCCTGAAAAGCTCAGAGTTTACATCTAAATAGTCAAAGGCCAAAGTCCAGAAGATGCTTTGTCTCTTAGCAATCAGGACACAGTAAACTAAATCCATGAGCGATACTCCTTCACACCCTCTAGGATTGTAATAGTCAAAAAAGTAAAATAACACCCTCTAGGGCTGCAGTAATCAAAGAATAAAAAAATAAATAAAAAATAAAAAAGATTCTGAGCTTTAACAATGGTGTGCAGACATTGGGACCTTTAGCCACTTCTGCTGGGGAACAAAGCAGTAAGCCTCTTTGGAAACCTGTCTGATAGCCATGAAGCAGAGTTGCCGTGCAAACCGTTAGCTTCCCCGTTAGAAATTAAAACATGTGTTCACGCAAAAACTTACCCAGTAACCATAATGCACCATTACTAACCATAATCAGAAATACAAACAACCTAACTGCACTTCAGTTCATGAATGTGGTGCAGCTACACAGTGTGATTTTATTTGGAAATCAAAGGGAATGAAGTAATGATTCATGTCCCAACCTCGAAGAACCTTGGTTCTTCCCTGTCATCATGTAAGACCATTAATTACATTAGCGTTTATTTGCTGATAGCTTTGAAGGTTTATTTTGATCCCAGTACTTATTAATCCTTACCCGTAATTCTTAATAACGTTCAGCTTGTGTGCATGACATCTTTATGGTAATAGTTAAGATAATTTTATTTATATTTATGGACTACAAGCATGCTATGATGACTCTTGGTACACACACAAAAATATCCAGGACTTCAAAATAGCGTCGTCTTCTAGAAACATGTTTTTTTATCAATGCTTTTGACTTGGGTTTTTTCCATGGTTCCTTTGTGGAGTTCTTAGAGTATCAGACCATACAGGAGAACCAGTGGTTTTCATAATATGAATATTTTTAGTGTATGTACTCAGGCTTTACACTCTGTGCAAGCACATCACCACTCAACCTTATCCCCATGTCCCTCTCACCTTTTCTTTGGGGCCCCGGACTAATCTCAACTCACTCGGAAGTTCAAGCAATCTTGAACTTGCGATCTTTCTACCTCAGCCTCCTGAGTAGCTAGGATTTCAGGCTTGCCTCACAAGGCTGATCCTCAATGTCTCTGAAGGTGCTTTTGGTAGAGGCTTACTTAGTCTCTAGCTTGGCTGTGCTGGGAAGTGGTGGGAAGTTCAAGAGGAAGGGCTTCCTGGGAGGTCATGGGCAGGCCCTTCCAGGATGTTGGAACTCTGCTTCCTTGTTCTTTGTCTGACTTCTTAGCCAGGAGGTGCATGGTTTCATTCTGAGGCCTGCCTCTGCCATGGTATGTTGTCTCCTCTTGGAAATCTAAAGCCAATGAATCTGCCTGGTTGTAGACCGTGTTCTCCAAATCTGTGTCCACATAACCCTTTTTCTCTTATGAATTGTTTCTGAGGTGTTTGTCATGCTAGAAAGTTCACTAATATACCTTGCTCACAAGCTAATGGCTTCATGGTAGGGCTTTGTCATGGGCATTGACTATTGACATTGTCCTCTCACCTCTGCTACTTCCATATTTTAAAGTTTGATACCCATTCTTCTTACAAGGCAAACCAAAAATGGAGGAATAAATTTCCCAGGATTTGACCGTCATTTTTGATACACAAGAGGAAACTGTTCATTTGGTTTTGTCTCATTCATCCTAAATATGAATATGATACATGGAGTTACATTTTATAGGAAGGCTAAGATAGATTAAAGATGTTATTCTTGGCCTGCAAAACAAATTTAATGATACGAATAAAATATTACTTAGCTGACACTGGAGTGGTAACTATGAAAATGGTTAAACACATTGTGGGTGGCATCATTGGGTTTGACAAACCCTGGTTTGCTCTTCAGGTGGAACTGTTGTTTCTCTCAAATAGGAAGAACATGTCCTTTATGGCTAACTGAGGGCTCTAGGTAGATCATTTGCAGATTTTCCTCTGCCAGAAAGCTTTCTAAAACTGGTTTATCTTGCTATTGTCACTCTCAGAATCCTCTGAGGATCCACAGAAAGATCTTTAACCCCAGAGAATTAAGGAATTAGAAGGCTCTTTTGAAACTTCATCTTACTGAACTTGCTTCTTTAAAACAACCATTGCAAGTATCCCAGATCAGAATCTGTCTTGAAAAGATGTTAGATGTAAAGACAGAGATGAAAGATTATTCTGTAATGAAATTAGTTGACTCCCACTGGCCGACTCGCTTCTTTTAGAGTGGTTTAATATTTGTTAAAGAGAACAGTGAGGTTTTATGTTTTTCAGACATATTTATTTTATGATGTGGACTATTCAAAATCTGTAATAAGACCTCTAAGCAAACATTTTTGTAACTTTTGATTGGGAATTGAGTTGAATTACTCTGTTGAAAACTATATGTGGTAGGTAGCTCTCTTGAGACCCAACATAATGAAAAGTCCTAATATCTTCTACAATGGTTAGCAAACTTCTTGGAAATAGATTCTCAGGCCAATGCCAAGCCGACACTCTGTCTCATTGAAAGGAATTTACTGGTAGCTTCCATTCCTCAACTCTGTGTTTGGTTGGTTGGTTTGGTTTGGGGTTTTTGTTTGTTTTGTTTTGTTTGTTTATTTTTCAGCTTTGAGGAATTTGAAGGAGGAATGGTTGTTACTGAACTGAGTTGCAAAAGAGGATGCCAGCTAGTAAAGAATATGCATCCTTGGGTCAGCAAGAACAGATGCCTTTGGAAGGTGAACTGCAGGTGCCTCTGAACTAGCTGGGGAAGTTAGAAGGTCAGAGGAAGCCTGGGGCCTGGGAATAACTGGTTGGGAGTGTGTTTTTGAAAGCTAGATATAGTAGTGCCCTTTTCTGGGACGTTTGGTGAGACTAGAGTCTGGAAGCAGAACTGTGGCAGAGTTTGTGTGCGGTGCTTAGATTGAATTGAATTCTGATTGTGAGGACTGAAGGACTTAAGAAGTACTGCAGGACTGCGAGAGGCTCAAAAGTGGAAGGTCCTTTCTGCCAAGTCTGAGGACCTTCATGATCGTGGAACCTCGGTGGAAGGAGAGACTCCCTCAAGATCATTTTTGACCTCCTCAAGAGGCCCCACAAAAGTGAGGCTGGTGAGCTTGGTGTTGGCTTGGATGGATATGGAGCAGAGTGAACAATGGACATGATTTACAGTTCAGACCAGAGTCTCAGAAAGAATGAATGTCACTGGACACAGAAATGGGGACAAGGAAGAAAAGAACTTTTTACTTTTTTTTTTTTTTTTTTTGAAAAACCATAGCTTGATCCAGCAGAAGGTGACCTTGAGGTTAAAGTGAACTGCACAGGATGAGCAGCCCAGTAGACATCTGGAGACATGATTACAGTTCTTATGTATGCTAAGTCAGAGGAAGGACTGCAGTCATTAAGCAGGAGATTGCTCTCCGAGGGCGAGTCCATTTGGATAGAGCAGTGGAAAGAACCAACTGCAGACCTTGTCTGAATATTCACATTCGGGACATGGATGCTTCTTAGGTGTGATAGCTGTTAAAAATAACTGCCAAGTTGGAGCAAAGTTTTGTTATATGTTTCCAAAATGTTAAAATTATACAAAGTCCAGTGTTAGATCAGACTCTTTCCATGGACACTCAGTCTCTTTTGTGTCTATTTACTCTGGTTCTGTTTTAATGAAGAAGTATTTTGCAGCCCATACTAATTTCTTTTTAGGATTTTTTCATATTTTAGTACTGGTGGTTTATAAGCATAAATGGTAGGTAAAAAATCATGTAACAGATCTAAAAACTGTAAGTACAAATGGAATTATATTACAGAGTGCCAAGAGAGCTTGGAGATAACATTTCTGGAAAGTTACAGAAAGTAACCATGGAAAAGCATGAAATGAACAAGAATTCCTAATTTTTTTTCAAATGGAAAAAGAGGTTAGTCTTCCCTAGGGAAAACTGTGCATCTTAATATCCATCCTGACGCATAGAGTAAGATAAGAGTCCAATTCAGTGTGTGCGTAGGTACCCCAGTTCTCTCTCTCCCTCTCTCTCCTTCTCTTCCTCTCTGTCTCTCCATCTCTCCCTCTGTGTCTCTCTCTCATGTTTTACTGCCCTTTTTGAAAATTAGATGCCCACGTATCTTTGGGTTTATTTCAGAGCTTTACTGTCCTCTGTTGGTCTGTGTATCTCTTTTGATGCCAGCATTTGTACTAGATTTCGAGATGCTTCCAGTTTTGTTCTTTTTTTTTTTTTTTCTTTGTTATTGTTTTTGGCTATTTGAGGTCTTTTGTGGAATTTAGATACCTTCTTTTCTACTTCTGTGGAAACATATTTTAATGCAGTATGTCTTGCATTGATTCTGTAGGTTCCTTTGGGTAGCTAGACATATAAAAATAATATTTCAGCCTATGACTGTGAGGTGTCTTTCATTTATTTGTGTCATCAGTTTCTTTTGGAAGTGTTTTAAAGTTTTCTTTCTAGTGACCTTTCACCTCTTTGGCTAAAACACTTCATAAGTTTATCTTTCATTGCCATTATGTGTTTTAGTTGGTTGGTTTATTTTTACAGCACTGAATATTGAACTTAGGGGTTTATATACATAGGCAAACATTCTATAACTCAGTTTTTTCAATACTATTGTGAATAGGTTTGTTTACTTGATTTTTTTCTTTAGATAATTCATTGTTAGCACATAGAAACTCTAGTGGCTTATGTTCTTTGAGTTTATATTCTCCCACTTTGACAGAATGGTTTATGAGGACATCCTTGTGGTAGAGTCTTTAGAACTTTCTTTATATAAACTAATGACATCTGCAAACAGCAACAACTTAACACTTTCAATCTTTGTTCGAATACTTTAATTTTTTTCTTGTCTAGTTGCTCTGGCAAGGACTTCTAGTACTCTACTGTCGAGACATGCTAAGAGTGGACATTCTTTCCTTGCTTCTGGTTTTAGAAGTAAAACTTTTTTTTTCTCAGAGCTGGGTAAGATGTGAGCTCTGTGATGACATGTAAGACTGTTTTTCTTAGAATAGATTACTATTGGATCTAAAGTGTTGAAAATTTCTGCATGAAAGGATGCTGAGTTTTGTCAGATGATATTTCTTGGTCTAAACAGCTGATCATGTTAGTTTTGCATTTCATTCTGTCAAAATGATGTATCACACTTATTGATTTGCATGTGTATGAATGAACATTGAATTCCAAACATAAATCCCAAGCACTGGCCAGTGATCTTTTCAGTGTGGGCTTGAACTGGGTCTGCTAGCATTTTTGATGAATGGGGATTTTAAATATCTACATTCATGAGAACATGCCTCTATGTATTCTTTGAGTTGATCCTACCTGGAGTATTTTGCATTTAATGAGCCCCAATGTTCTTTTCTCTTCCAAGTATTTCTTTCAGATAGCATTCCATTAAATGTAGATCACTGATGCTTTCAATGTGTGGCTGAATTAGTAGATATGTTAGCCCTTTCGATGGAGATTTTATAATATTGATATTCATCAAGGATATTGTCCTGTAATTTTGTTTTCTTTCAGCATTCTTGGTCTGCTTTTATTATCAGGTTAGTGTTGACTTATTAAAGTGAATTTGGAAGTGTTCTTTTCAATTTTTTTTTGGAAATAGGAAGCATTTTAAAGGTTGTGTGGTGGTTTGAATAAGAACAGTCCCTAAAGACTAATATTTGAATGCTTGGTCTTCAGTTGGTAGAATTGTTTGGGAAGCATTAAGAGGTGTGGCCTTATTAAAGGAGGTGTGTCTTTGGGGGTGGGCTTTGAGGTTTCAAAATCCCACACCATTCCCAATTAGTTTTTTCTGCCTAGTGCTTCTGAGTTAAGATGTGAACTCTCAGCTACTGCTCCAGCATCATGCCTGGCTGCCTTCTGCCACACTCCCTGCCATGACAGTTCATGTACTCTAACCCTCTAGAACCACAAGCTCTTAAACACTTTCTTTTACAAGTTGCCCTGGTCATGGTGTTTTGACTCAGCAATTGAAAATAACTAAAAGGGATTGGTACCAGTTCTTCAAACATTTAATAGAAATCAGCTGTGAAGCCTTCAGACCTTTGGCTTTCCTTTAATGGGAAATCTTTGATTTCAGATTCAAAATTCTTAGTTGTTATTGGTTCTTTCAGATTTTCTGTTTATAATTTTTTCTTGGCTAGTTACATATTTTTAGAAATTTACACATTTCTTTTGGGTCATGTAATTTTCTGGCACATAAGTGTTGGTGGTAGCCTCTTTGGATCTAAGTGTAGCTGTGGTGTCTGTTGCGATGCCTCTTTTTATATTTGCATATTTTCCTGGTTGGCCAACAAACGTCTTGCTGATTTTATCCTATATTTCTGTTTTGTTGATCATTTATAATTTGTTTTTTGAGCTCCCTATATAGTCTATTCTTTGCTATCCCCCTTTCCTAATTTTGGCCATATCTTTTGTCTTTTTTCTATTTGCATAAAATTTTAGGGATTATTTGGAATCTTCCTTCTGTCAAATATAAGGCATTTATTTCTGGATCGCTCCCTTGAGACCTGCCTTTGCTGCACCTTGCATGTTGTGTTTCCTTTTTGGTTTGTTTCAAGGTTTATTTTTAATTTCCCCTTTGACTTCTTTTTGTTGACCCATTGGTTGCTCAGGAACTTTTGTTTATCAATCCCCCAGCTTGCCACTGTTATTGATTTCTAGTCTGATGCTACTGTCATCAGGAAGATGCACACTTTCAATCATCTTAAATTCATTAAGACTTGTTTTGTGACCTTACAGAGTCCATCCTAAAGAATATTTTATGTGTGCTTGTGAAGGATGTGTAGTCTAATGCTGTAAGATGGAATATTCTGCATAAATTATTGATCTAATGTAGTTCAGGTCCACCTTTCTTCTTATTGATTTACTGTTTGAATGACCTATTCATGTTTTTTTTTTAACTTATTTTGTTTTTAATTATGCATCTGTGTCTAAGTATGGGCATATGCACATGAGTGCAGATCGCTGTGTTATTTTAGAGGCACCAGATCCCCTATAGCTAGAGTTACAGGTGGTTATGAGCCACCCCAGGTGGGTGCTGATCTCTGCAAGAACAGTGCATCTTCTTCACTCTTCAGCCATCCCTTCAGCCATGACCTATTATCTATGGGGTATTTAGTTTCCCTAATTTTACTAGGTTGTTATCTCTATCTCCTTCAGATCATCTAATATTTACTTTGTATATTTAGGTGCTCCAAAGCGGAGTACATATATATGAGTTTACAACTGTTACTTTCCTTGATAAATGGATCGTTTTATTACTCTGTAATGGTCTTCTTTATCTTTTATCGTAATTTTAGACTTAAAGTCTATTCTGTATAATATTAATATAATTTACCACTTTTTTCTTTTAATTTCTTCTGTATAGAAGATCTCTTTCTATTCCTCTACTTCGAATTTTACATTTGTTTTTAAAGTTGAAGTGAGTCTCTTGTAGATTTCAGATAATGTTCTCTTTACGTTTTATGCTTATTTGGTTATTCTGTGCTTTTTGATTAGAGAATTTAGTCCATGTATACTCTGAATAATGGTGGACAGGCAGAACTTATTTGTGTTATTTTTTAGTTGACATATCAGTTGCTCTTGTTTGTCTTTTGTTCCTTTCTTCCTATGATGTCATAATTTCTTTTACATGCTTTTGTTCATTTCTTATACTGTTTCTGTGTATCTACAATAGATTTTACTTTATAGTTACCACATGGCTCACATGGAACATTTTACAGCTGTGATTTCAAGCTGATAAAGCAACTTAAATTTCATGACATACACTATACATTTTCTGCAGTTTTACTTCCTCTGCCCCACATTTTAAATAATTCATGGCACAATTTCTATCTTTTAATATTGAGTAAGTTTTAAGAACGTCTATTATGTAGTTATTCTTAGTTGTCTTGTCTCTTGATGTTTATGTTATACATAAAATTGACTTACACTCACTGTTGAGCATTCTGAGTTTACTATGTATTTCCTGTTACCACTGCCTAGTTTTTCTTTTAAATGATTTTTTTTTTTGTATATTTTAAATTCAGATTCTTTCATTTCAACTCAAATAATTTCTTTTAGAATTTCATGTAAAGCAGATCTAGTAGTGGCAAGCTCTTTCTCCTTCTACTTGCCCGGAAGTGGCACTTATCCTCTTCCATTTTTAAGGGTCCTGCCTGGTTGGCGTTTATTCTTATAGCACTTTGCATATATATCATCCTGTCTCCTCTGCAGTGGTAGTGTTTCTTTGAGAAGTCTATGGGTACCTTTCAGGAGGTTCCCCAGTTTACACTGGGTCACTTAAACTCTTGTTGTTTTTAAGATTCTTTGAATTTTGATAATTTGATTATAATGTGCCCCCAGAGTATTTTTTTCAAGTTATCTTGACCTGGGATAGTTTGTGCTTTATGAACCATAGTGTTTGTTCTTCTTCCAACTATTTCTTCACAACTAAAATATAGGACAGTATTTCTTGGTGCTCACAAGACAAGTGCTATACTGAAAGAGCCATCTATAACCTACTTTTGTTCATGTTTTGTTCCCCCTAATTCCTAAATTCCTAATTTTCTAATATTTGTTTGTTTGTAGTGTCTTGTAGTACACTAGGATTTTTGATTGTTTATTATTATTTTTTGTTTGCTTGCTTTTTATAAGGGTCTTGCTCTGTAGCCAGACTTCTCTTGACATCCTGATTCTTCTGCCTCAGCTTTTTTAGTGCTAAAGGTGCGTGCTACACTGCCTAGATTTCTTTGGTTAACAGTGACTGTTTAGAGTTCTTTCAGGCTGTGCTTTGAGGATGTTTTCTGCAGCTTCGTGGGTATCACATCAGATTGATTCTGATTTTTTTTTTTTTTTTTTTTTTTTTTTTTTTTTTGTAGCACTGTAGGCATCTCTTTGTCATCATTCTAGACTGGTTTCAGCAGGTTAAGGAACTCTCTTGCTAGCATCCTAGGATAGTGTGACCACCTCTGGGATGACAGTTGAATGGTTTTGGAGTAGGTCATGTGACTGCTGTTGTGTTCTTGGTGAAGTCTGCTCTTGTACAAGGACTCTAGTGGGCAATGATTCTCTCTGGTTCCTCGGTGAACTATACTGTCTCTGGGACCTTGGGCCATAGGGTTTGTACTGGGATGGGAGTCTGCTTTAGTGTTTATAGACTGAACTTTTCACCAGATGTGGATGAGTATGGCTTCCCTTAGGTCTCTGAGAAAGTGATAGCCCAAGCAGGCATTACTGCCCTGGTAAGTGGCTGAGGGAGTGGAACAGAGTCACAGAAGTCACTGAAGCAAGAAGGCCTGTCCAAGGACACATGCTCCATTATGTTCATAGCAGCCATATTTATAATAGCCAGAAGCTGGAAACAACCCAGATGTCCCTCATCAGAGGAATGGATACAGAAAATGTGGTACATTTACACAATGGAGTACTACTCAGCTATTAAAAACAATGACTTCCTGAAATTTGCAGGCAAATGGATGGAACTTGAAAATATCATCCTGAGCGAGGTAACTCAGTCA
>CM052706.1:67925621-68108918 GCA_028551405.1 Uromys caudimaculatus
TAGCAGCCATATTTATAATAGCCAGAAGCTGGAAACAACCCAGATGTCCCTCATCAGAGGAATGGATACAGAAAATGTGGTACATTTACACAATGGAGTACTACTCAGCTATTAAAAACAATGACTTCCTGAAATTTGCAGGCAAATGGATGGAACTTGAAAATATCATCCTGAGCGAGGTAACTCAGTCACAAAAGAACAAACATGGTATGTACTCACTAATAAGTGGATATTAGCCCAAAAATTCGGAATACCCAAGATTCAATTTGCAGCAACTGTTGGACTGAGCATGGGGTCCCAGATGGAGGAGTTGGAGAAGGGACTGAAGGAGCTGAGGGAGTTTGCAGCCCCATGGAGGCAGCAACAGTATCAACTGGCCTGACCCCCTGGTGCTCCCGGAGACTGGACCGCCAACCAAAGAATACACATGGAGGGACCCATGGTGCTGGCCACTTATGTGGCAGAGGAGGGCCTTGTTGACCATCAGTGGGAGGAGAGGCCCTTGGGCCTGAGGGTGTTAGATGCCCCAGTATAGGGGAATGCCAAGGAGGGAAGAAGAGATTGGGTGGGTAGGTGGGGGAGTACCCTTATAGAGGCAGGGGGAGGGGAATGGGATAGCACCCTTCCCCCACACCTACCTCCCCATGACCCCATATAACATACATCTCTCTATATATTTTTATAAACACAACAATAGGGGTTTTCCAAAGAGGAGACATGGAAAGGGGAAAACATTTGAAATGTAAATAAAGTATCAAAAATTAAAAATAAATAAATAAAAAAGAATGCTTATCCAGAGAACTCAGGTGGGATTGTCTTTCTCCCAGCCCCAGTGTTTGAGCTGTCAGCCTAATCTTTGCTGATGAGAGGAACAAGACTCAGGCCTCAGAGATGTTTCTGGTCAACACCCAGAAATACTATCACCTGGTCTGAGACCCAGCACATGAACATTCCAGCCCCTGGGATGGGTAGTTCTGGTACTAGATCCCTAAACAAATGTCTGTGGCTGGGTCCACAGGGGAATGTGTACCATTTGGAGATCTCAAGCCAGGTTGTAGTCTGTGAATCTGTCACCTGGACAAAGTTCGACCTTCTAACATGGCCTTTTTGTGTCTTGGGCTCCAGCAGGGTTTTATAGCCTTCATCGTGGATTTTAGAACTTCCAAAGACACCTGTGTCTGTGGATGGCTGTAGAATCATTTAAGTGTCCCCACATACTCTAGAGCATCCTGTGTGGTCATTTACTACTGTCCTATATTTTCTTATTCAACATTGAAGTCAGTGCTTCAGATGAGAATGTCATGTAGGTGACACAGACAGGGGTGGAGTGTTATTGTGACGGGTAATAGGATCAGGCTGCAGTAAGCAGGATTAATGAGCTAAATTTAACACAATGAAATTTCACAAGGAAAAAAAGCAAAACTCACACTTAGAGCCTAAGACGCATTTTGCAATTGCCTTCTCTCTTCCATGGCTTCTTTCACAACCTTAGCAGAGTTAATTGCTCCTTTCTCTGTGCCTCCTTAGCACCTCAGGCTTAACCCAGTCATCTTGAGTACTTTTCATTCAACACTGTTCTGTGCTGTTCTTGTCCAGCCGACACTGTCAACAGTTTGGGGATGAGATCTATCCAGTGTCATCTCCCCATCCTGCAGCCTCCAGAGCAATGACAAATAAACAACAGAATTCATGAACTAGAGCTCAGCGGTGGCATAAGGACCAAAGCCTTAGCACATGGTCTCACAACACTACTTGAAGACACACCTTTAGAACTAGCCCGGTTCTTATCCTAATAGGATGTTAATGTCTGTGAGTTGGTCACATTCGTTTAAAAAAAGATTGGAGAGATTAGAGATAATTGGATTAATTCAAGCCATTTTGTAGATGAAGAAATGATGCACAGTAGGTAGATGAGAGTTGACCCATTTGAGTTCACACCACGACTGTGCTGAGACAGGCTCTGAGATGAGCAGTTAAATATGAGTTGCTTTGTACTCTTTCTTGTTAAATCTGAGAACATAATTTGCTAGTAGCTATAGGAATATTTTATATGGTCATCAATTAGTAATTATGCATGATAAAAGAGTTTATTATAGGCAATATAGTCTGTAAAAGTTAACATAGTAATTTAAGTCTCATATCTTTTAATGATGGATAATGTTAACCATTTATACATTTGTTGTCCTGTTTATAAAAGTTTTAAAAGAGAAATAGGCATTTTCATTCACTTTTATTACAGGTTTAAAGCATTAAATTTGTTTGTGCATTGGTTTTTAATGGTGGAACCTCTTCTTTTGGAGATTGTGTTTGATTATGAGCGACTTGGGGAGACGAGGGGGTGTTACTCTGGTTGTCGTCTTAGCTTAAAACTGCTTCTTCTTAAAGGTTTCTCTTTAAACTCTTTTTATCTGCACACATTAATTATACAAAATAATGCATTTGTTGTGTCCGCATTCTTTAGACAGGGTCTTGATGTGTTACCCTGGCTGACCTAGGACTTACTAGGTAGACAATTAACTTGTAAGGATCCTCCTGCTGCTGCTTATGTCATGCTGGGGTTACACGCATGTGTCATCATATGTGTATTTAATGTATGTGCCTGTGTGGGTGTGTACATGTGAGTGTGGGTGCCTGCAGACGCTATGAGGAATCGGATCCCCTGGAGGGGGAGTTACATGCAGCTTTGGTACCCAACATAGGTGCTAGGACATCACACTCAGGTCTTCTGAAAGAAGAGTATGGACATGTACTACCTGTAATCACTGAGTCATTTCTTTAGCCCCCTAGTGTAATATTTTAAAAGGCACTTTTTTCTTAAAGAAGTAATTTTCTCTATGTGAAATTTTATGCATTTAAATTTCCAAACAACATTGACATTTGCCTTGTTAAGATTGTTGTGCAAGAGAGTTTATAGTGACAAGCATTTGTCCTGAGGCTACCACCTCCCATCTGTAGAAGAAGAACCCAATTTTACATCTTCCCATTTCTTTGAATGTTTGCCTTTATACAAAGAAATCAGATTTTTGTGTCTTAAAGTTGAATGTACTTAATTATGTTGAAAGGTAATTCGCTTACATGGCTCAGAAATGGAACATGTGGATACATGTAGGGAATTTTTTCCTTGTAACAACAACAAAACAAAACCCCTCACTCATCTCTTCTAGAATATTTTCATATTAACAGATAAGCACATGCACTTTCCTACTCACCTATTCCTATACTTTGGTTACTTAGTTATCTATTTTAAACATTTATTGGCATTTTATTATCATTTGCATGAAGGAAGTGTCTGCCATTGTATAATCTTCCTTCACTTGGCTTCTGTGTCTTATGGCAGCTCCCTCACTATTTATAAGTCCTCTGTCAGTTAAATTCTTAACTCGAGGCAGCCAGCTGAGAGTTTGCCTTGTCAACTGTCTCTCTTGATGGTCATTTGTAAGTCAGAGTTAATACTGTCCCAAACTTCCTGCAGTCCTCCCTTTTATTGTCTTCCAACCTTTTATTATCTTCCAATGATGTATAGCATGTTTCATATAATATATATTTTTATATATACATTATATTTCATATGATATATATTATATGAAACAGATGCTATACATTATGTGTGTGTGTGTGTGTGTGTGTGTGTGTGTAAAACAAATACGTTTTTTTCCCAGCATGATACCCAGGTAAGTTTTCTGACTAGCACCCAGGATGTGCAGATTATTATCATAGCTTCTATTATATTCTGTTACTGTTTAACCAGCGTGTCTAGGTTTCAAGGAAAGGATCAAATTTGTAGACTTCCTCTTGTGAAAGGAAATCTCTTATTCTTCCCCCCCTGTGCTGCTTTCTGCTGGGTTGACTGATCCTCAGTCCACTGCACAGCTATCTTCCAGGGGCGATCCTTCATCATTCTTGGCTGAGTCCAGATCTTAGATTTAGTGTCTTTGGCTTCCTGGTTTTCCATATGACTTTACATGAGCAAATATTTTCAGTAATTTCCTTAGGAGTGGGAGTGAAAGGTAAATGGCCCATCATTGGCCCATGCATTACTGACGCAGATCCAATGTCTTTATTCTGTCCTGTCAATTATAAGGTTGACTAGATGTGACATCTAGATTGAGAATAGTTTCCACATCGTAAGTGGAAGGCACTTATCATTATATTCAAGCCTTTGAGTCTGATGACAGTTTGCTTTCTGGGCGTGTGCAGACTTCTTCATTCTTCACTTAGGAAGCATGTAAATGTGTCTCTTCATGCCAGGTGTTCCAAATTTAATGCCTCTGTCTAAATGTGGGCCTTTCAAAACTCACTTTCCATACTGCCAGGAGGCTCTTTCCAATGAGAGGACTCTACATTCTACATTTTGATCAATAGGTCTCTATTAGGCTGGCATCCAGAAAACTGATAATTTTGCTCTCCGTATTCTCTTTGGTACCTTTTCATCGGTCCTCAACAATTAATGTTGAGGGATGTCAACCCACAGTCACGTTCAGACTATGTGGCATTTCTGAACCAGGGTCTGGGATTTCTGGGATGAAGATCATCTCCTTTCTTGCCTGTGGGGTCCCCTAATCATGTGGTTTCTACTGGGCCTCCTTTATTCTTTATTTATGAGAAATGTGTTTTTCCTTCGAAGTTGGTGGTGTTTCCCTCCCATTCTCCACCCTGTGTTTTATGACACTTTTAAGTTCTTTATTATAGCTATAATGAGGGCTTAAAGAAATAGTCATATGCGTTCTCGTCTCATAGTTTGAAGGGCTCAGTTGTATCTTAGGCTTTTGTGCCTTCCTCACTGGTTGTCCATATCTTTTCTCATCTGTCTGTACAGTGTGGAGCTTGACACATTAAGTCTGCATTGGATAAATCTACTAGGTTTCAATGGGTGAAAAAAAATGGAATGGGTGCATTTAAGACAGATAATCTCTTCATTTTCAACTTTGGTCAGCCCCTTATTACTAGAAGGGATTTTAAATTGTGTCTCCCTTATCACCACTTCTGGAATACCTGAGCATTAAAAGGACATGCAAGAAATAATGAGGATTTTACGATGGATTTGGTACCCATCTACCTTGCTTTGGATTAATGGAAGAGCCAGCTTTAGTGATGTCATTTTTCATATCATAGCTGTCTGAGCAGTTCTTCTGAACAGACTTTATGTAATTACCTGGTTTCTACTTAGAATTGGAAAGCTGCTAAAGCTTGTCATTATTTTCGTATAAACTAAGCTGAATTTTAACTACTATAAGGATCTTCCATTGGCATACACCAATGTTTACACCAGCATTTTATATACTGTAAAATACTAGTACAGTCTGAACCTCTGTTGATATTGCAACGTGGGAACTGCCACAATTGTTTTGTAAGTTTTGCTATATGGAGCCAGGATTAGAACACTAATTAGCATGCTCCTGTCATGTCTTTTCTTACTTTAAATGGAGAAGGGATGATCCTGTAATAACAGAATTGTAGCTGAAATGGCAGTCATGCGGGGAGGATCACTCTGTCATGCCTTTAGTATTTCCACGTTTATTTGGCAAGTACAGACCTGGCTTTAGGAAAACACACACTGGAGCTTGCCGTTCCGATCTCTGGCCATATCTCAAGGATAATGTAACATGGTACCCTGGTAGGAATCTACTGACCCATGTCTGCTTCTGTTTGGCTGGTTCTATTGAAGTGATCCATCAATGCCACATGACTGGAGGGCAGTGTGGGAGAAGCCTGACCATGGTCAGGGCTGGGACACGGAGTTGTCCTGGAGCAGAGGAGCCACACTCTTTGATGGTCAGGGCTGGGACACAGAGCTGTCATGGAGCAGAAGAGCCACACTCTTTGATGGTCAGGTCTGGGACACGGAGCTGTCATGGAGCAGAGGAGCCACACTTTAACTCACTACTTCCTTTCTTCTCCTTTTGTTACATCTTTAAGGTTTAAAAAAGTCTCATTACAAACTAGATAATTCAGTAGAAAATTGTAGTATAATTTCATTTAAATTTGTTTGTAGTGTTAGATTCTGACTTTAACTTGTACTCGTACAAGTAGCATTAATGTTAAGGAGTGTGTGCAAAATAAGCTTTTTGCTATGTAAAGGTCTGTACTTACTCTCTTCTTTTTGTCATACCCTTCATATGTGTGTGTGTGTGTGTGTGTACATTTATTTTACAAATCAATACAATTAGCTATAGAACTTTGTCACTTGCTCACATTTATCAAACTGTTCACCTGCTGTTTTTGACATGGATAAAGTATTGCATTAAACCGTACTCTCATTGTGACTCGGGCTTCTTCATTTTTAGAATCATCACAAATATATTGATGTAAGCATCTTTATATAAAAGATTTTCTTTGGCATTAGTTTTCAGAGCATATCCTCAATATGGTATTATCTACTCTTATGCACCTCTTGTTTACGTAGCTATTTTGGCCTCATCAATGATGGGGGCCAGGTTGTGACTTGCCACATTGTGCTCACTTGTGAGCAGAGAACCCGGAATCTGATACTTATATCTGATTTTGTAAATCAGATGGGAAAAGTTTCACAGAGGAAGATCAGCGTCTTTCATCTTCAAGCTACCCCTCTAGCTTGGTCTTCACACATTGCTTTTCCAGGAGTAAATTCTTCCAACCAAAACACAGCTTGGCTGATAAGGTAACAAATGCCAAGCTGTTAGCAACAAGTCCTACCGTGAGGATCATTTGTTCATCTTAATCTCCATCTCTTAGCAGCATAGATGTCCCCTACGAACAGGACCTGGGGCAAGTGTCAGCTACACATCCCAGTTCCAGAAGGGGAAGAGGGTTGGCATCTTGAATGAACTAGCATGCGTCACACACTTGCTTTCTGGGGCTCCTCTAGTCCATCAAGAAAGTAAATCTGAGAAAAAGGTGACTTCCTATTGGGAAACACTGAATTTGTGAGTTTGGTAGTGTATTAATTCACCACAAGATGAACTTCTATGTGTGATTGTCCCTCTGTTCCTGGAGGGCTTGGTTTCAAAGAATGGTTAATGAGACTGTGCAGAACATGCTTTTTATCTATTGGGAAAACTGCTCCCGGGACAGCTCCCATATTCTTCAGTAAGGATCTAAATGAGAATACCAGTGGAATTCAGAATTGAGGAAAAGCTGTTTTCTGAAAAGCATATTTTTTGTAGATATTAGTAAGATTCATGCAACTATATATGAGTCCCACCCTTGGCCCCAGTGTAGGGTAATAGGAAATAATAGGTAAACAGGTGGTAGGAAATAAATGAGTCTAAGTGAGATTTAAGACATACAATAATTATTTAGGGCTGCTTATCTGGAATGCTTCTCATAAGAACTATAATTAAATTAAGTATGAAAGAAGTTACTCCCATCAAAAACTATCTTCCTGTCTAAAGCAATATACTTTGTCTGTAGCTACTTGGTGATTTCATTTTATACAGGATACACTTGAGAATTTGGGGGTCTGATCTTATGTAGACCCGGAGTGCCTTTTTTCCTTGCAAGAATTCTTTCTAGATCTTTTCCAAAGAATTGCAAAGGCAGGAGGGGACTGTACAATCTTAGCTTGCATTAGGGAAAGAAGGTGCTGACCCCAGAGGTCCAGAGGGCTCTCCTGGAATCAAACCTGTCCAGAAGTTATTAAAGGCTGGAGTAGAAAAAGGCTCAGTGAGGAACCCCCATATGCTGCGAGGAGCATGCTGTTTTACTGCACACAGCTGCCGAGTCATAGTGCAGCTTCACCCTCATCTTCCGCATCCTGGCACCTTTCCCGGGCCAGGTGATGTTTCATCATAAAGGGAGCTGCCATTGCCAGGTGTTTCACAAGCCTGTAGATCAGAGACCTGTGTGATGGAGTGCCTATGGGTCCCACAGGCAACGAGGCTCTGGGGACGGGTGGCAAAGAAATGGGGGTTCCCACTTGGTTCAACTGATGTTTATATTCTTTCCATAGCAAAAATATTTAACCTTTATGTCCTGCTTTTTAAAAAAATCCTAGCTACAAATGTGGTCCTAGATCACTGATTCTTCAGCTATATTGGTTCATCCCCTGCTGCCAACTCCAGCTCTGGCCCCATCTGTTCTTCCTCCGCTTGCTTGCTGCCTTTTAAAAATCCACATGCTTACAACCGTCCAAGCTCCACTCTCCACCAATATGCTTTTGTTTTCTGCCAGCTTAAGTCACTCCTTTCTGCCCAGGACCTCAAGACAAATATCGACTTGATTCTTCTAGTTGCTTCCATTGTTGCTTTCAGAGGCACAAAATTAGATTCTATGCGTTCAGGCTCTTTTTTACTTTCTCACCCAGGGCTTTGTACTCCAGTGCCTTTTGCACATTTAGATTCTGCCAAATAAATAAAACAGCATGTTTCTAAACCAAAGCAGTATAGTTTCTCTATGTTTTAGTGACATATGGCTATTATGGCTTTATTCTCAATGGACTGAGCCAAAAATCAACCTTCTGATTTCATGCCCTAACTGACTACTCCTGGGGTTCGCCATGCTTACCCTGTTACAAAGGGTTTATCTGTGGCTGGAGAGACAGCTTAGCGATTATGAGCACTTACTGCTCTTGCCGAAGACCCTGGCTTGTTTTCTGTACTCACTTGGTAGCTAATGAGCACCTCTCTAACGCCCTCTTCTGGCCTGCATGGGCACTGCACACTTGTGGTGTACATACTTATACTTTGGCATGCACATACATACATACATATATAGTTTTATTTATTTTTTTATTCATTTACTTGTTTATTTATTTTTTTACTTTGAATGCATGGTTGTGGAAAACCACCAGGTTGGTTTGAAGCAAATGCTCACAGCAGGGGATGGAAATGAAGCAGTGTGATGGCCTTGTTGGAATATTTTATGGAAAAATAATTCTGTTATATGAGTAATTATAGTTTAAAGGGATCTGTCTAAGAACAATGAGTGGAAAATGTCTGTCTACAAATAGCACTTAGCTTTCTTTATTCTGTAACTCTGCCAGTGACTCAAGTTGGTAATCTTATTCCATTGTTCTTTTGTACAGAACGGCAAAATGCCACAAACATATATCAGCAAAAATTTAAAACATAAATCATGCTTTTAGAATGTTTATAATACCTGTGCATTTTACATTTCTAGAGAATTCTGCTGAGAAGGAACTCTTGATATTATTCCATTTTCCTCTTTATTTTTTTTTTAAAGTCCTTGGCAGCTTGTTTTCAGATTATGGCACCATTGAGTCTGCCTTTGCATCGTAATTGACAGTTTTTTCTTCCAAACAAAAAAATTAGAAGAAAGTGGATAATTCAGATAACCCTAATTACGAGGAAGCCAGGTCCCACAGGACCATTGCCCGGTTCATTATAAATCACAGCTTTAGAATTTAGAAAATGGTGTTATAAATCATGATGTCATTTCTAGGCAATCACTTTCAGGCAACGTCTCCCCTGAGAGTGTGTGCCTGTCACAGCAGCTGTGTCATCTGAGGGGATGAGGGAGAGGCTGGGTAGACCAGAGTTGTTTGACGTGTGTTGATTGCACAGGTCTTTGTTGCTATGCTCACTGGAAGTAAAGATTGTTCCTTAAAGTTGAAACCAACATCTGTAGAAAGTAAACAGATTCAAATGGAGACATTTTCAATCACTTGGGCAACTGGTTCACTAGAATACTTTCTATTCTGAAATAAATTCAAAAGAATTTCAATTGAGTAAGAGGCATTGCTCACAAAGCAAGGAGTTTGTATGTTTGGTGTGGGTGTGTGCTGTCTTGACATTCTGCCACCAATTAATTAGCTGTTGACATTTTTTATTTTTTAACTTAATACCACTTTGCGCTCAATGGTTGATTTTTTCCATCAGTATATATTCTTTGAGTGTCTGTTATGTGCTGGGGATAATGTGACAAGAAGAGAAGGTGCTCACAGAACTGATGGTTTAGTAGGAAAGCCAGATATTAAACAGATAATCACAAAATGATACAACTACAGTTATTGTAAGTGGTATGAAGACAGAATGCAGAGCTAAGTAGCAAATTTAGGATAATAGTCCCTCCTTTACAAGACTCTGACACATAGAAAGCACTGTGAGTGGCGGAACTGATTGTTAGACATATTAGTGGTGTTATTACGATGTCATTCCAAACCAAAACATGATCGGGTGAGGACAGACAGTACAGACAACAGGGTGCAGGCTGCGGGAGGAGCCAGTGACATGGGACTGAATTCAAGTTGAGGAGGCATAGGGCATGGATGTACCCATTAAGTGCAGCACATTCATTCATGGCATAGATGACTATTACACCGATAGATCTTTGACCGTGTTACGGTAATGCTATGCTCCTGGATGGGTCAAGACTGCTGGGGAAGGTCGTGTTGTGGGGGAGACCTTCTAAAACATGTTTACATCACCCCCCACACACACAGACACACACAGACACACAGACACACAGACACACACACACACACACACACACACACACACATACAGGTGTGCCTGTATATGTATAGCTGAGTCTTCTTCTGTAGGATCTAGGACTTGGCTTGTAATGATAGGACTTCTCAGTTTTCACCCTGAAGTTAGAAATCAGGCAGCCACAATCTCCAAATAGAAATGATCTGGTGCTTGCCTAGAGGTGAATGAGGCTGTGCTGTGAATCCTCTAGCACCTGTCGTGTGTGTGTGTGTGTGTGTGTGTGTGTGTGTGTGTGTGTGTGTGTGCGCATGTGCGCACGCGAGCATGTGTGTGTGTGCATGCATGTGCACGCAGTTCCTATGTGTAGCTGGCTGAGAAGAGGAAAGGGCATCCCAGCTTTTCTTCTGTGTGGAGTGGTACCTTCATTATGACGGTGCACACCCACACAAGAACCACGAGGACTCCTGGGTGATGAATGGCATTTCCTGGAGCCTAGATGCTATTCTGAGAATGCTTGCCCCAGTTCCAGGAGGACTGGATATAAAAGCCCTGAAGTTTCTGTTCAAATAACATGGAATGGCAGTGTAGAACTCAATAGCATTTTCCTTACTAATAATAGTCATGGCTGCTGTTGGCTCATCAGCTAAGTGCCTTTCCTCTAAAATCGTGGGTACTTCTTTGGATAAGGCTGTGAGGTAGGTCACGTTACAGTCAGTTGATGGATGGGAACACAGAACGGTGATATGTCTAGCAAATATCCCTTCACAGTGCTCTTTACTAAATTTACAGTTACCCATATTTATTCTCTTCTTGTGGAAGCCACAGAGATACTACCTACTTGACTGTCTCAAGTTGCTGTGCTCTCTGGACCTCGTTTACATTAACTAGTATCCCTTGGGTTGCAAGTGACAGAAATGTGGCTAAAATCAACATACAGACTTTATTGGAAGCTGTGGAAAGAAGCTAGTGGTGAGGTGCAGGACCTCAGACACGGTGTACACAATGGACAGCTGATGTCATTAAGAACACCTTTCTTTCCATCTTCCCAGTGTTTCCATCTTTTTGGCGTCTTGCCTAGTAGATTCTGTCCATGGGGAAGCAATTAAAGCCACCAGCAATTCCAGGCTACTGAGCCCAGAAATAAGGGGTTGTCTCCTTTAAGTTGTTGTAACAAAAGCCCTAGGGGTGATTCTTATTAACATGGTTTGAGTCAAATGCCCATTTCTGAAGTAATTACTCTGGTAGTCAGATGATGTCATCCTTAGGCCTGGAGCAAAGGGATGAGAAGTCTGCTTCACTTGAACTCCATGGACTGATCCTGGAGGAACAGACATTCCCTAAAGAGATAGTGGGAAAGAAGAAACATATGCTTCCTGCAAAACCTAATCCATAAATGCTTGTCAAGTAAACAGGTGAAGGAAAGAACATTTGCTGGGTTCCAGAGAGCATTCCCAGGCTATGAATCTAAAAATAAGATGTCATACAGGTGTACTCTTGACATGTATTTTTGTTAAGTAGCTATGGTAATAATTGGATGACTGTGTCGGGAGGAAGGCAGTCTGTTCTCCAGAGAAGGAAAACCAAGTAAACACTCGTGTTCAAAGTAATAAGGATTTATAGAGGTGTCCATTGAATCATCCTGGTTTCATGTTCCTCAGTGCCCTTCAGATATTGGGCTGATGGGAAAAAGAAGGTTCTTAATGAGGAGATTGTATTTTCCATGAAGGCTCCCAGTTGAGTCCCTGGTGACCAAGAAGAACAAGCACAGACAGATACTGAGGGTTCCCGAGAGGAGAGAGCAAGTGGAATTTCTTGGATATCTTGTGTTTTTATGGTCAAGGTTTCTGCAAATATGGGATTCAGCTTTATGTGAATACCCATTTCCTTTTGGTCATCAATGAATGTTTCAAGGTAGTTACCACGGAGAAGAGGGCAGAACCGAACTAGAAGCGCTTCCCAGTGGTCTCAGTGGAATGAAGACACTAGTTCACTGAATCTTGACCAATTTTGACAAACTAGGTTGAGGGGAGCCCAAACCACAGATTTGTCTCATGGTCCAGTATTTCCTCTGGCCTTGGTTTTTGCCATTTCATACACATCAATAGATGCTTCATAGCCACTTAGACGAAATGTTTGAAATATTGGTATGGGGGAGGGGGGTGGCTAGTGAGACAAAGTGCTTCTGGGATCCCATGGGTGGTCATATTTATTTTATCACTGATGGTTTAATTTGAACATGGCTGAAGTGAATGGTCCAAAATGACGTCAGCGTGATTCTTACTTATCATCCACCACTCAAACTTGATGGTTTTGTTTTTTTATATTTTGATTATTTTACTTTTCATCTGATTTGTCTTGTGTGGCAAAATTTTCAGCTTCTTCTTGTTCTTCTCCTCCTCCCCCTTCTCCCTTCATTTTGCCTTCCAGCTGTTGCTGTGTGTAAGTCTATGATTAGCTGATTCTGTGAACCATTGTGTTTCCTCTATTGTCTTCAGGGAGCACCACAGGGCATTTATGTACTGCATGTGTACTGAATGGAGTTTTAACAAACCTTGAGTGAGCCACGCAGTTTCTCCCACGTCTTTCGTGGGCTAGGGAAGAGCAGTTGCTCATTTAACGGCTTTCAGACAAGCACCTACTTTCCTTTCTCCCTCCAGCTTCCTCTTCTGTTTTGGATCGTGGTTTTGAGTCTTTTTTTGGGGGGGCGGGGATTCTCTTGCCACTTGAAAATGGAAGTTGACTGTGTCTCTTAGGCATGTAAGAACATGTCCTGAATCATGGTCATTACACAGTGGTAGCTTTTAACAGATTATACTCTGTTTCTGTCCCTGAAACTGTTTGGACCACATCTCCAGTTTAGGGCCTCAATAAATCTCTTAATATATGAGATTTCCTTCTTCAGAGAGGAGGTGGGCAGTCTTGGCTTAGACCAATCTTGTTTGTTCTGTGATGCTTGTACCATGTCCTTCATGGCCAGTACATGTACCTTTTAGGTTTCCATGACTCTGGCAGCATCCCATCTGGCTTTGCCCAATTAATCTTATAAAATGTCATCCTGAGATGGACAGCTCTGTGCATGCTTTGCACATGTTTCCACAGGAGCCTCATTTGCATCTTTATGTGATCAAACTCATATTTTAAAGCAATAGCCTGTGCTCTTCAGATTAACTCTTGTGATTCACCGTGGATTCATTCACGGTGGTCCAGGGAGCCCTGCCACTGGCAGCTCATTATGGGAACTCTCAGGGACAATGAATGTCATACCTGTCTCTGTCTGTCATACCTTGGGGCCGTAATTTAATATTTTCTTCCACATATGGCATAGCTTTAAGGTTCCCACTTTTCATTTAATGTTTTATATAACTCTCCTAGTTGAAATGTAACTTTAAAGTCCTTACTCTTTACATAAATAAAATCCATACACTGCAGTTGCTTCTATGTGAAGGTAAATTGGAGTAGTTGTATGTTGGTAAACAGAGCTTTTCATTAGAGGCGCTAAGTTAAACCAATGGGTTCTTCTGTAATCAAATAAGAAACAAGAAAAAGGAGCCAACATGCTTTATAAGGTGGTAAGAAGAGCATAATTTTTAAACATTGTTCCTGGGGGCCTTCAGGGAGTCTTGAACTGTCAGTGCCCAGCTGCGAGACAAGGGGGGAAACAGCGCTAGCTTAGGTCTTTTCTCAAAAAAATATGATCTTATTAAACCAGTGTACATTTTCACTTTCAGAGCATATAAAATGTGATATCTAGAAGGTGTTATAATTGGGAAAAATAACAGAATGACCCAAAACAAATTAGTCACTCTGAAAGGAGATACTCTGCTAATTTCCAGGAGTGAGGCTGTCTTACAAGAACAGCTCCTTGCCTTATTTACCCAGGTCTTTGAGCAGAAAGTATCCCCTTCACAGAGGCAACTTTCCAATAAACTCTACCTCTGGTTTGGGCCTCCCAAGTGGTGAACTGAAGGCAAAGAAGAATGTGGGAGCATCTGTGTTCTCTAGTCTTTATCCATCAGTCTAAAGCACCATGCCACTATTAGGTAGAGACCTGCCTGGAGAAACGGTGTACACAGAAGGTGACAGAATCCACATGCCCTGGAACTCCCTTTCCTTTTGTCAGCTGGCAGATCGAATCCTGGATAAGAGACTAACACAAGGTCACACATCTGCCAAGTGTGTGGGTTCCTAGAGACACACCCATTTCCAGGTGAACAGGTCAGAAAATGGAATGGCTTCCTGTACTTGACAGTGTCTTAAAGTCACTCCCAGCCACGCTGCCATTGTGACCTAGTTGTAATTGTCTGTGCATTCATGAATGTCCAAAGAGCCAGCAACACAGTAGGCAGAAAAAGCATCTGATTTGGGCTGTGGCTTTGGAGTGGGGCGTTCCACACACTTTGATGACACTGGGGATTTAGGTGCAAAAACATGGACCTGCGTTGTCTGGGGTCAAAACATAATTGAAAGTTGGATTCCAAACATGAAAAAGGGTGAAATGTGGGTTTTTAATTCACTTAATTCATTAATTCTGATGCTGGCTTTTGTTCTTAAACCGTCAAATGGGAAACATGAGAAAAATCTGTTTACACAAGAATTCCTTGAATAGTAGAAAGTAGAAAGCTGAGAGGCTAAAGCACTAGGTCAGTTTCAGCCACATTTTCTTTCTTCATGTATAAAACAATGGCATATCTGACACACACAGAGTTGTAGCGTTTACGATTTGACAAGATATCTGGAAATTAACTCACACATCTGACAATGTACAACTCATTAACGTTTACCTAAGACCTACAGACCCTGTTTGCTTCCGACAAGACTAAAATCATCAAATCTACACAGAGGAGTAGAATTTGAAATTCTGAGGGGTGAGTGAAAGTCTCTCTTCTTCAAATTTTTGTGCCAACATGCTTTCAATCCTCATGAATTCTTTTAAAAATGAACTTCATAAACTCTTTTTTTTTTTTTTTACAAAAATATCACAAACTACAATTAACCAGAACCGAAGCCCATACATCCCACTGAGCTTCTGTACGGTAAGAGCAGCCATTTGGGGTGGAAACTGTGTGGCTTCACATTGGATTTTATGTGGTCACTATCAAATATACTTTTAGACACTGAATTCTGGAAGTGAATAATGACATTGTAGTGAAGAATCAGTAAACTTATCCCCAGTTGGGCTGTTCACATGACAATGCTTTCTTGCTAGCCTTAAGAATAATTATGTATAGAATGAGTTTCACTGATATTTCTTGGATCTCAGAGATTCAGGTCTGCACCACAGTAAAAGTGAAACAGTGGGGCCATGATGGATTCAACCAGGATACCTTTCCAGGGTTCATTTTAGCCACGTGAATATTGTGTCTAATTTAATTTTATACATCTAGTTTTCTCCCTACAAAACCCTACTGTAAATTAGTTCTTCTGAGTCAACTGTTTTAACTCAGTTAATATTTGAGGACCGCTTCTAATAATTTATGATTTTTACTTGAGGGTTGTTCAAGTGAAGCCATTCTTTCTGATATCAGTTCCACAGAGACCCATCAAAGGAATGCATGTTGAAATGTCTTGTCTAGAGGTTGCTTATCTTCCTGTTTTGTATCCTGGGCTTAAATGGATAACTCAAGGCAGAAAGGGAACAGGAACAGAGCCCTGCTTTCCAGGGATGAGTGATTTTCCTCTTTGGGCTTCTCAACACTGGTGTTAGTTGCCGTTTGAACAGTATAGGGGCTGATGTGCGCTTACAGAGTAGATGCACTAAAAAATTGAGGAAAGGTCATTATTAGCTATACGACCCTGTGATGTTCTGATAGACAACCTAGGATGGTTCAGGATGCTACCATGAGTATAATAACCTGTGCCGAAGCCTTTGGCTATTCCTGGAGAGGAGCCTGAGAAACTTAGCCTTTACTTCTATAAAGGGGAAACAACTCAACATTACGGCCAGCATGCTAGCCTTCTGAATGTGTTCATTCATTTGCAAAATTTTAGAGCCATGTGGGATCATATCTTTAGAATTATTAACATTTGCCAAAACAGCCTAGACCTTGACATTTGTGGGGGCAGGAAGTCTTCATTGGGTGCATTTAACCAGGAGGTTTTGAATCATTGTTGTGTGTGAGAGTAAGCATAACCAGACATGAGGTGAGGAGTTCTCAGCAAGTGTGTGAGTGAGTGGAATGTGGTGTTCGCTTTCTTCCAGAGTCCACTGACAACAGAAAGATGTTTCAAAGATTATGAAGCCAAGTTTTGAGTTTAAAAATGAGATCAGGATCTTCGGGGGTGTAGAAGGTGAAAGAGTAATATTGAGTTGAAGGAGTTCATTATTTGTGACACTTTACAAGGCATTAGCCATGTTTACTTTTATGTATCTGAGAAAAGTGGGGCAGGCATAAAATCAACAAAGAAGGTCACAGATGACTTGATTCCAAGTACAGTGGGGCTCTTACTTACTAAAGGAATCTTCATTGTCCAACGTAAGCAAAGGCTAGCATGGAGGTTTAGAAGATAGGAACAACATTTTTGGTTTAGGATATTGAACTGCATTTTGCACCCAAATCAAACTATTAATTTTGTTTCTAAAGGAAGCTAAAATCATCTAATAAACCTGAAATAGCACATTTTCAGAGACCATTTAAACTGGAACCAAAGTAGCATGTGAGGGCATCTCCTGCTTCAATTCTAAGCTAAATTAGTTTTCTATTTGATTCATGTCTCTGGCTGTGGTATGCTAATTATGGAACCTTCTTATATGTTTATCAAAGCAGGATCCAATTGAGCAATTCATTTGTATTTGGCTTTAAGAAATAACTGTTTATAGGTGAAAGAACTGATGAAATTTATTTCCCCAGAAATATTATTATAAATCAAGTATTTTTAGGCAGATGGACTTTCAGTAAAGGGAATGGGAATTAGAGAATCTTGATTCAGATTGGTTCATTTCCTCTATTCTAATGAATAGCAGAATCATACAGGCTTTGAAACTAGGGCTGATAATAAAGCTACCTTGCCTATTCTTTATGAGTTGTGTTCTATTCCCTGGAGTGTCTTTGCCTAATGAGCAAACATCAGCTGTATACCTGAATGCTTCTTATGGAAATAATTACTGATTGATAATTACTGCCTTTTCTGCTATGGAAAGATGTACTCTGTACCCTTTCTTTCTCTTGTGCTATACCCAAGTCAAGCTGGAAAGCTCAGTTGGTAAGAGTGTCGAGTATTTAATTGTACAATACATTTCCTGAAATGGTAGTCTAACTAAATCCAAGCAATATGCACATCAAGTGAACAGTACATACTGTGGGGGTGTTAGTAAGATGTGACTTATGAAATGACAGTGGAGTCGGGGACACATTAAAAGTCAAGGGTCACCTGAAATGGTATCTATTGAAGACTGTTGGGATAGCGGGGAACTACATGATTGGCAAAGGATTTGTGATGAGCAAGGCACATGGACCTCTCCTTGATATGGGTAGTGTTTTCAGGCAAGTGAAAGAATGAAGGTGAAAAGAAAATTAATGGTACAAGGTCTGGCATGAACAATAGTAAAAGAATCACAAAAGTCTTGATCTATCTTGTGTCTACCAACCCCATAGCCCACACCCATCCAACTACACATGTCTAGAAGATTAAGAAAAGGCTGAAGAATGGATTCAGATGCACCAAGAGAATCTAAGGAGAGGTGAATGGCAAAACTTAGTGTATGATCCTGGGGTAGGGTTTGGCTTTGCAGGAGGGGGTGCAGAGACCGGAAGAAATTACTGTGAATATTAATGAAATTATAATATTATAATATTGTATTGGTGTTCAATTTCCTGAATTTCATAAATATATTGTGAGCATGTATTAGTTCTGTAGGGCATCTAAGACAAATACCACATACTAATGGCTTTAGTGAGACAGAGATACATTGTCTTGTAGTATTTGAGCCTCAAAGGCTAAGGCTGAGGTGTTGGTGGCCTGGTGTAGGGAAGCCATTCCTTTTTCTGAAGCTGTGTCATTTTGATCTCAGCCCTGTCACCTGCATGGCTCTCTTCTCTTGTTATTGCATGGCCTTGTAAGGACATCATCCACTGAATTCAGCTTCCCCCTTAATCCAGTGCAACCGTATCTTCATTAATTACATCTGTAGAAATCTTATTTCTAAATAAAATGATGTTCTGAAGTTCCAGGTAACATGAGGGTTGTTTGTTTGTTTGCTTGTTTTCTGTAGGGAGACATTATTCAGTTTGAAACCCAGAGCAAATAGGAGAACGTACTGGATTTTGGGAAAGAAAGGTTGAAGTGCTTAGGAGTAAGGGATCATGGTGTCTGCAACTTACTCTTTTTGGTATTGGAATAGTAGTTAGACCATTGTGCATTTGTGGAGAAGGAGACCAGAAACACTGTGAGTGATGTTAAAATGATGATGCTATCTGTCTCTGTCTGTCTGTCTGACTATAGAGCTTATCTGACTGCAGTCACATCACTACTGCACATCCCTGTATGACATTAAGCAGGCTAAAGCACTGGGGAATGTCATCATACTTAATTTCTTTGAAACAAACAAAAATCCATTCTGACATTTCCATATTTTATCCATAATTATGAAAGTACATTAAAATTTTCCTTAGACAAATTCCAGGGCAGTTTTCACATTAAATGTTTGGCTTTCTGCCCAAGATTTTGATACATGATGCCTGACCTAATTTCAGTGTCCCAGATTAAACATCATTTCTTAGAGATAAATAAGATTTTTATCCCTCCTGATGTGTGTGTGTGTGTGTGTGTGTGTGTGTGTGTGTGTGTGCTTGAGAAACACAGGCATGATCACAGTTATTCTTCTTGTACAATTCTATTTTTCTTTTAATTTTACACACTGACACTGTTACATCGAAATGATATATTCTGCAGACAGGTCTGGGGGAAATGATTGATATTTGCTTTGTTTTTTAGTTGCCACTTGTAGATTGTAAAGTGCAATCTAATTTTGCATTTCCTAAAATAGGTAAAACACAGTTGTGCAAAGTGTGAAATGGAGTGGCCCTTTGAAAAGAGGGGGACCCTGGCTCAGGGCAAGCTTGATAGAAATAGCAGTCTCCCCAGGCAGATGGTGCTGGCTCCTCCCAGTCCTGCAGAGGGCCAAGGGGGCTTGTTTGTGCACAGAGCTTGGGTCTCATGGCAAGAGAACTAGCTTGTAAAGTTATTCCCACGGGGCTCATTTTCCTCAGCCCAGCGTCACCCCGGACACAATCAAAACAACCACGTGGTGCCTTCATTTCTTTAAGATGCATGAATGCTGCTATAAAGAAAGGCCTCTGTTGAATGGTACCACATGATGCAGAAAGAATGTTGTCATGATATATAAAACCGTATGGTATGAAGTAGGTCATGGCCGTTGATCGAGGTCCATTTTGCAATGTCAAAGTGTCCATAAGATATTGGGATAAAAGACTGAATCCCCAGAGCATGGGGCATTCCTGCTAGACTCCAATGTAAAGGACAGAAATATGTTTAAGGAAGTGCACATGGAAGAAAGGAAAGAAAACAAGATTAAGAGAATCTGGGAGCAGGAAGCAGAGGGCTGGGGCCAGCAAAGTGGAGAGCTTCAGAGCTTACTCTGGTCCTAGAGCCACTGGTCTACAGGATCTGCACTCAAAGTCTCCCAGTAATGGTCATCTCATCACCATGGGCCTGCGTGTGTCACAGTCATCTGGTAACCTGTATCCTACACTCCGCAGGATTTCCATGCAGGTCCTGTCACTTCACAATTTCTCTGAAAGATGTCCACACACCTCAGGCTCATGGGCACCGTTCTAGCTACTTTCTTGTATTCTTACAGCTTCCCTTCTTGTGCCCCATCCTGCCAGTCATGTCTCATACAGACCTATAAAGAGACAGACTTCGAGTTCAGTTTATCATTTTAGCCATCAGTGTGGTCTTTGCAGCTGTCCATCCCAGCTCCAGAGAACAACAACCAGCAGACCAGAAGGGTTTGGTGGAATAGACTTAGCCTTCTAAGGCAGCTTCCTCTGCAATGATTGTTGACACAGAAGCATGACAGGGAAGTGTTATTACAACCAAATACTGTGAAAGTATTTTGATTGTGACCCTCTGGCATCATAGACACTTTAGGATACCTGACTTGGCTGACTCCCAACTTATAGATCTAGACAGGTAACTGGGGATAAGCATTACCCTTCAATTCTCAGTGTTGAGGTCACTGCCCCTATTTTAAGTTGTTTGCCATAAGATGAATGGATAGAGAAGACTTAGCAATGGTAGGTTGAGAGAACTTAGGTTCAGCAGCCTGGACTTATTAGTCGTTGGGAGGGCTTCCTGTGAGTAGAGCCATCCCAGAGTGAGGCTGGTGTGCCAAGCTTTAAATATTTAATTTAAATAGATTGGAATCCAATAACAGCGGCAACTGGAAGAACCCGAGGAAATGCCCATAAATGGCTCACTTTACGAAGCCCATTCATAGGTTTATTTAGGATCTCTGGGTCCTGTGAACAATAGCAGTAATTCTCGGGCCCTTACTATAAGTCAGGCGCCAAGCCAAGAACTTTGACATGTCACCCCTTTGCATCCACACAACAATCTTGAGGACAATTCTGCTCATTATCTCTCTTACACAGCTGAAGGGCTTTAAAGATGCTGTGTGACTTTCTAGGACTCTCAGAGGTGGGAATCTAGCCATGACTTTAAACAGTGGGTCTCTCTGCATGGGGACTCTAGGTCTCTCTCTGCTGATGCACCCCATGTCCAATCCAAGTGCCTTTTATTTGGCAATGACTGTTCGCTGTGTAGCCTTGTGGTTCTCCATGGCACTTTAAGAGAAGAATCTACATGACATTGTTTAGAACTGGGATAAGAATATCTAAGAAGGGAATGAATGGGATACCTCAGGGACAGAGAGCAGAACCTGAGGTGTGTGCTGGGTGCTCCATAGCCACCGCCTAAGGATCTTTACTGTGCTTTCTTGAGACCCTGAGGATTACCAGCCATCAAGCCAGCTGGAGAAAAGAGGTAATGAATGGGCTCAGTGTGTTTATTTACTATTCTAGACCATGTCCTCTGGTTGGGGCAGATTAACCATCTAACTTCATAAGCAACGTAGTAGACACTGGTTAAAAAAGAAGACAGAAGACATATGTAAACACACGTGTTTCTCAATCACAAGTCATTTTGGCATATACCAGACAAACCAGGGGTCTGTGATTTGTGTGTGTGTGTGTGTGTGTGTGTGTGTGTGTGTGTGTGTGTGTGTGCGCGCGCGCGCGCGCGCGTGTGTGCCTGCCTGTCTGTCTGTCTGTATGTGTGTATATGATGTTCACATGTATGTATTACGTTGAGAGCACATGTATGCATGTCTGTGGAAGCCTGAGGTTGACATCATGCATCTCTAGTTGATTCCTCCCACCTTACATATTCAGGTTGGTTTCATGCTGCACCTGGAACTCATTAGCCTAGCAGGCTAGCAAGCTTGCTCTCTTGATTCTCTGGCTCCTCCTCCAGATCCTAGGGATTAAAGACAGGCCACAGTGCCACGCCCACCCACCTGGGGTTCCAGGGATCCAAACTCCTGTCCTCAGGCCATCTCCCTAGCTCTAAGGGTCTGTGCTTTCTTTGTTGCATAGTTTTCACTAGTGAGGGCTTATATTAGAGGACTCTATCCAGCCTAAGAACAGAGCTCACACCTTCTGCTCTTGGTGGGCATCATTAAGCCTTCTTTTTGGAACAAACAGCAGGACAGGGGTGGCCAGTTAGATTTGGGATTGGATGCTTGTTTCTTCTCTTTATGTTTTTTTTCCTTCCATACTTTATACCTATTTGTTGGAAGAGATCAAGGTTTAGCAAAGTTTTGTAGCCAGTTTCAGTGACCCATGGGTTGGCAGATGCTGCTTTGATATCACGTGTACAGCTCCAGCAGTTCGTATGGAGATGGAATAAATGACTCCACTTGCTTCTTCTCTTGCTGCTACTCTAGCCCTAGAGGGCTGTGGTTAGAGCCCTGGGATCCTGAAATAGAATGAGGTGGATGGAAAAAGCAGTTATTCTAACCAATCTCATTTGACTAGAAATCGAATTGAGTTGACATCATTATAGAGTATTTGTTTTAACTAGACACAAACTTGCGATGATTTTAAGGCGTTCAGAATTTAATTTGCAAGATGTCTCCTCAACCTTTAAACAGGAAGACGTCTGAAATGATATCTAGTCATGAGACTCTCAAAAAAAGAAAGGTTGGTATTTCCCTGGTGCCACAGCCAGCTTATTTAGCTGGTAGTCAATTCCCAGGGCTACAGTGACATCATCAATGGCCCCGATGCACAAACAAAAACATCCTTCACTCGTGTCTTTAAAAAAAAGTAATTATTATACTTTTGTACTCATGTTAAAATCAGCCACCAAGGTGCATGCATGTGTGTGTGTGTGTGTGTGTGTGTGTGTGTGCGCGTGCGCGCGCACGCGTGCGTGCATGCACTCCTGTGCTTGCAGCTACATTAACCTTTGTGCCTGAAGCAGGGAAAAGGTTAGAGACAAACCAAGTAAGGAGCTTTATTTCTTTTGACTGATAACAATGATATGATCCATGTTATATCCACATCGCATTCTTTTGTCTTCTCATGTTGTGCCGGCAATGTCTCTCCCTGGAAAATTTTCCAGCAGTTCAACATTAGAATAGACAGTGGTTCTTCACATATCTGGTGTGACTGGTTGTATACAATTGAGGTTCAACTGAATTCCTCTCATCTTTTCCAACAAATAGCTATAAAGGTTGGAAGAAAAAAAGATAGAAGAGTTAAGAAAAAATGGTCCCCTTTCTCATGTCTTGCTGTGGTTACTCTCTACAGTTGTATTTTCATTACAAAATTTCAGTGCGGTACTTTATATGATATAGGACAGAGAGCTTCTAGAGTGTGATACAGTGAACAAAATTCTGTCTCTGCCTTTCTGCATCTGTCTCTCTGTCTCTGTCTGTCTGTCTGTCTCTCTCTCTCTCTCTCTCTCTGTGTATGAGTGCACGCGTGCATGCATGTGTTTATGTGTGATTTTCGAATCAAAACCCTCCTGTTTATGAGGTGTGCACTGTACCATTGAATTACTCTTCTGACCCCTTGTGATTCTAATTGGGGGTGAGGGGAATGCAGAGCACGATTTGTTCCTTCCTATGTTCTCACTGTCCATAAGGAGAGTCCTTCCATGTGGAATGGCCTGAATGAAATGTGGTAGCTGCCCATGCTTAAGGGGAGTGACAGCTCATGAGTCATTATGCAGTCCACAGCACCCTGTGTGGTAGTCTGTGGTCCTTCCTGAGAGCAAGCTAGAGCCTGTTTGTGTAGGTATCACACACAGATATGTCCAGGCACCATTGACTGTCGACAGACTTGAGAACTTTCAGTTGAATCTTGCTGGACTTCAGTGCTGGTGATAAAAGTCCACACAGAAATCGTTGCCTGTTCTCAGCAGCCTTGCTCATTTCCCCCCAATAATTACCATTTTCCTTGATTTCATCCTCTAATTTCCTTTTTCTGTCCATCCTTAGATGTTGGCGTATACTGACCATTGTCTCTTCTTTTTCATTCTCATTGGACATCTCTGTCACTCATAGAGTGTCAAATGCAATGCGTGTGTACACTTGTAACAGGCAACATCACCTACTTTCTAGGCTTAGTGTAGTAAACTGCCTTTCACATGTAACAATTTGTAGTTTCCACAGACACCTAAATTTCATATACCTACAGTGGTGTTGGGATTGCACGTTGGTTTACCATTGTATAAAACAGCATGAAATCAAAACTTTCCAAAAGCTGCAAATAGAATTGCCATATGATCTAGTAGTCTCAATATTGGTTATATAGCTAAAGAAATTATTATATCAGATATCATCTTCATGCCTGTATTTTTTGGCAGTACTAACAATGGCCAAAATAGAGAACCCACCAAAATGTTTACCAATAGATAAATGAATTAGAAAAAATGTAGCACATAGTACATGATATGTATTCAACCATAAAAAGATGAAATTGTGTCATTTACAGAACATAGATGGAAGTGGAAGATGTCAGGCTAAGTGAAATAAGTCACACAGAGAAAGATGAACACCACGTGTTCTCACTCACTCGTCATAATCTACAAAAAGATGATCAAATTATAATACTATACCCTGTCAATATGTACAAATACAATACATCAAAAATAACTATGTATATGATTCAAAAAAAGCAAACGAAAATGTCTCAACTCTTTTCACATGGAAATCAGAAACATTTGAATAGCCATGGGCGGAGTAAGCTACAGTAAACATGGAGTGTCTGCAGTTAAATAGAAACTAACCCATTCCATTTTCTTAGCATTTATAACACAGAGACCATTAAAGTAATGTTAATATTGAAACGGTACAGACCACATAACTTTTCATTGTAATAAATAAGTGACCTTTGATGAAAAATAGTTTCACGGGTCAAATGCAAATCTTATCTGCTTCTCTTCTCCTTCCACCCCTTAACAAGAATCTAGCATGTGCTTCAGTCTGTCTTCATTGCTCATCTCTGTGAAGGCGCAAGTCCTGGACTCTTCTGTCTCTGTCATTCACTACCTACGTGGCCCAAATTGCTTTTGTCCCTCCTAGTATTTCTAGATTATGTAATAAAAGGTGTAACATGGCACCTTTTGCTATATGTTTGACTTTCCACCCCCTTACTCTGACTCAACAACATCATTCATTTCCTTCCATGTAAAGACATAGACAGACAGTCAATGTCCTTGGGAATCAGGACATTTCTTCTGGAGACAACTGTGCAGTTAAGTAGTCTCAGTGCTGCCTACACCATCTCTGTGATTTCAGCAGGATCTGTCTTTTCTTAGCACCAGTCTCACTGTCTTTATGAAGTAGCATGAAGTAAGCTCCCAGGTTATTCTTATTACATTTGTATCCTAGCCTTGAATATTCAGCTTGTCTACAGACAGTAAACTGATGTAACCGGAAGAACATCAGAATGTTCCTGGTGGGAGGAACCATGGTATTCAGCTCCTGAGCAGGGTTCCTTGAAGGCACGTGAATGTTCCCACTCACCTGCATAGCTGTACGGTCTCAGATGCTCCCAAATAAGCTTACCTTATTTGTGCCTTATCTACGAAGCAGTCTTTATATTAAAAAATGTTTTATTTTATAGACTATGATGAATCATTAATAGGGAAGGAGAAGGAAACCTCAGAGAGATGGCAATGCCACTTAGTTTGCTTGTTCGAAGCCCGGCCTTGTTCTTCTCATTGTAGAGCTTTAGGGATGCAGGTCCCCTGAGGAATGATGCTTAGTGTTGAAAGCAATTTCTAGATGCTTAGGATCGAACCCAGGGATGCACTTATGCTAACAAATATTCTCCTACTGAGTTGCACCCCAGCCCTGTAAAGTATTCTCACAACACATTATTGGATGTTTTGTTTGGCTTCAAGGAGTTTTCCTGAATGTATTGCTATTACTGTTTTCTTAATTGGTGGCTACTATTAGTCATCCACTGCTAGCTTGTAAAGTGAGAAGTTTTGAAATAAAAGCCATAACAGTAATACTGGTGGATGATTGCTGCTTGTGGGGATCCATGTTAAGAGCTGTGTATGTGTTTGAGTGGCTGCATTGACCCAATGGAGCAGACATTCCGGCGTATACCCATGAAATAATATGTGATGGTACATTCTTGCTTGCTTGAAATTTGTAGACACTCCTATAGGTTGTACAGTATTGGCTATTAGGATGTACTGATGGAGATGTTTGATTCAGGGTCTAAGAACTTAAACATGAATAAAGAAGATGTTGTATAAATGTGTCTGAGGCACAATTTAGATGTTTGACTCTAACTAGAAACAGAATTAAGGTAAGACGTTCTTCAGATTTGGGTGGGGGTGGTTAAGTCAGGTAGTAGTTGATATAAGAGAGTATCTTTTCATTTTTCCTAATCTCAGAGATCTTTGGCTTTTAGGAACTACTGTGGATTTTTCTATGCTTAAGAATTCAAGAAAGATATTTCCTAGTGATGTATTATATCAATTAAAGCCTGACAATATCTGTTTTATGCAAAAAGGCAACTAACAATGTCATGGTGATCTTCTAATTGTCATGACAGTGAAGAAACTGGCTCATGCAGCTTACCCAAATTGTCATTTGCATGGTTATTGTATTATAAGAATAGTGTGGCTTTTAAAACCCTGCTAGAGACAGTTTGACTCTGCTTGGCTGGGATTCAGGACAGTAATGCCTTTTACTAGACAGTACTAAAGCCCTGGCATAAAGGTAGAGAATTAAATCAAGCTACAGCTATAGGGAGCCAATGGGGAGCCTGGTAATGTGTTAGAACAGTGAGCCAGCCCCTCACTGAAGTGTACAGAGGGGGTCTGTAAAGGTAGCTTGCAGTAGTATTTATATAATCAGTAGAACTAACAGAAACTCATAAGCGTGATTCGTGTGTTAGTTCAGTAAGTCCAAAGGAGAGCTTAGAGACATGGAGAGTCAGTGTTTTCTAACCTCAGCTCACATAATGTTCTCAGTGCAAGCGCACTGGCTTGCGGTGGTCAGTGCAGTTTTGGCAGGCAGTTCTCAGGGCTAAATAATATATTGATGCTTTATGCAGCTAATGAAAAGGAGAGTGTATTTCTCAGTGCCATCAGGGGTGCTGAGCCCATGGTATGTTCTTCTGTGTCCCTCTAAGGCATCTGTAAGGATCCCCAGCCTCACATGAAGACAATGCTGTGCTTGCTGCATGGCTTGTGGGATGAAGGATTACAGCCAAAAGTCTTCACATAAACCCAGTGTTAGAATCCAGACATCCTGTTTCTTTTTCCTTTTTCTTTTTCGATATTTATTTTATTTACAGTTCAAATGTTTTCCCCTTTCCAGGCTTCCCCTTTGGAATCCCCCTATCTCATCCCCCTGCCTCTATGAGGGTGCTCCCTCACCCACCCACACACTCCCTTCCTAACATTCCCCTACACTGGGGCATCTAACACCCTCAGGCCCAAGGGCCTCTTCTCCTCCTGATGGCCAACAAGGCCCTCCTCTGCCACATATGTAGCCTGAACCATGGGTCCCTCCATGTGTATTCTTTGGTTGGTGGTCCAGTCTCCAGGAGCACCAGGGAGTCAGGCCAGTTGACACTGTTGCTCCCTCCATGGGGCTGCAAACCCCCTCAGCTCCTTCAGTCCCTTCTCCAGCTCCTCCATCTGAAACCCCATGCTCAGTCTAATGGTTGTTGCTTGAGAACTGATCATCAGTGGTTTTGAGAATCTGGTACAGAAAATGCAGAAAACATCATATGAGTGAGGGCTTTGTTTGTATATGAGTGACCAAAAGCCTAAATAGTGGTGGATTCTACATAATAGTTGTTTCTGTTTGGATAAAATTAATGCAAAGGAGCTAAGCAATCCAGGGTTCTGGAATTGCTTGGCTCAGTGTCATCCCTAGTTGTCTCTAGATTGACATAGATGGTCCAAAACCAGACTGATTTAAATGATGCTGTCAGGGACCCAAGATCCCATTTTACTGGTATCAGTCTGTTGCCAGGCATCTACCTTATGGCGCACCATGGCTACTAGAGCTCAGCCATTACATCATAGCTACATTCTGGCATGCTGTAAGGAGGAAGTGATAGAAAGGTTAATCTTTCTTCCTCATGAGGAAACTTGTTGGATGTTACTTTTCTTTTCATCAGAAACTTGGTCATTTGATCAATGCAGCAGAGGTCACACACAGAATGTCCCCTTTCAACTGGATTCTTTCATGATAAATCCCGTTCTCGGTACCATGGAAGAAGAGACAGATTGGAGAAGAGATGGAGGCCGTTACAGCCCCTGGGTCCTACATACTCATATCTAAATCCGAGCTGCAAGGACTTTGATAGAAGGTGGCATCTCAACGTTGAAGGAATCACAACGTTGGTGGAAGTCCTACCTTGGTGGATGGCCGTTGTTATTGGAACTCTCTTTGGTAGTTGATAAAAATCGGACATTAAAACATTGGTTCCCTCTGAGCAGCCCGATGTTTCTTATGCAGGCAAGTTGGAGTGAAACAGAAATGATTAGATGCCAGCTCCCTGACTTTTATAGCAGCACATTCAGCTGCCTACCCACAAAGCACTTCCCCAGGAAGTTGCAGCCAAGAATTTGCTTGGCCAGCCTTGTCCATTTTTCATTCATTTCAATGACCATCTCCAGGAAAAAAAAAATCTGAAAAGAGGAATCTCACTGAAGGACTTAGGGAGTATGAACAGAAAAGAAGTGTCTTAAAGCCACATGTGCCTGGTTGGGAATTTCAGGATTTTTCGTCATTTCTTTGTGCGTCTGTGTTCGTGTCTTTAAGCTCATACAAACATATGGATATGCATTCAAGGTCAAAGTTATCATTTCAGCGTCAAGGACTCTGTTTTCTTGTTTTACTTAGTTCGGATGAAAACAGCAGCAAATTCTTTTAAAATTTCCTTCCCAGACTCAGGACGGCTTCTGGCATTCAGTAAACAGTGTGTTCGACCCTGTTGAGGTGCCAAGGTGTATTTCATGTGTATGGGAAGATTTGGGTTTGGTACCTTCAGAAAAGCTTCCTAGGAACCTCGGACACAAGCTAGTGAGAACTTGCAGGACCTCAGGTTTCTCAAGCCACTTAGTCTAGTTTCTCCTCCCTGAAGACATCCTTTATCTCTTCAAGAGGTTCCAGTAGGACATCCCTGAGCCCACTAGAGGTGAGAGACTGGGAAAGGGAACCTGCCTGGGCTCTGGAATTGCTTTTCTCGATGTCTACCACAACCATCTCTAGAAAGGCTTGGCTGGTCCAAAGATAGGTTTAGGTCCTTCTGTGTGTGATCCTTCTTTAGGTCAGGGCAAGCTGTGACTCTTACCTTCAGGTCTGGGCATTAGCTGAAATTTGGAGCCACGTGGCGAATTCTCCTTCTATACCTACTCCTGTGTGAGATTGATTTTATATTTCAGATAATTTTCTAGATCTCAGTTTTTTTTATTTACCTCTGTTTGTAGTCTCCTCTCCGTACATTGTTTGCTTTATTCTATGGTTATTAGAGACTTTTATGTGTTTAACTGCATTGGCCTTAATATCTAGTGTCTAGAAAAGGAACCCAGACAGGATAAGATCCAGTCGGTGTGTTCTAAAAGCTCCCTGTCTAATAAGCAGAATCTGCTAGATGGCTTTCTAGACATCAACACAGCCTGACAAATTGTTTGTAAAAATCATACAACAACATATGTACTCTTCTTTTCACCTCATTATGTTTTATGTTTTCAGCAGTAAACTGGGGGATTATGAAACTATGACTTATGGTATGGTTAAAAAAATAAACAAACAATTAAAGGTAGAGGTAATTTGCCACTTGTGTTTTGCTTAATACATTCCAGAAAGAATCTGGAATTACCTACTTTTTTTTTCTTTTTTTTTTTTTTTTTTGCCTAAAACATGTCCTCCGTTATAAAGGTTGTCTTGGATCTCTTCACTAGTGGATACAAAATAAAGAAAAACAGCAAGTGAACTGATTTAAGACAGTATATGCTTTTAAAAACCTTAAATGATTATTTCAAACACTTTCATTTTCTGGGATATTTATTTCTTTGCCAGGTAGAAACAGTGAGGGGAGAGCTGTTTGGGCCAATGCTGAAATCATTCAAAATATCATAGGGTCCGACTGGCTGATGCCTAATCGTTTCCTCATTAGCTTCAGGAAACCCTGTCATCAGTTAAAAATGGCACTGTAGCTAAAGTGTTTGACCATCTAGTGTCCAAATTGTTGGAATGAAATGGTTTGCTCAACTTAGCAGAATAATTGAGATGCTTTTCCATAATTTTTTTTCCCAACATGGTATACCAGAACATGCTCAGGTGGCTTGTGATGTCAGGAATGTGTGTGTGGCCCTGGTTTGCTCACATCTCAGAGCATTGGAAGCAGAAAGATGCGAAGAATGCTGACACTCTGTTTTTTTCTTATTCTTTCTTTTGTTTTTAGCTTAGGTCCCCAGTCCATAGGATGCTGCCACCCACTTTCAGAACCCCCACCTAATCCTTTCTGGAAATAGTCAAAACAATGTCTCTTAGGTGATTCTAAATCCATTCAGTTTGATGATGAAAAGTAACAGAGAAAGAATAAGAGACCACAAATAAATAGGTATGTGTGCCTGCATGTATGTATGTATGTATGTATGTATGTATGTATGTATGTATGTAGATAGATACATGGAGAGATGATAGATAGATAGATAGATAGATAGATAGATAGATAGATAGATAGATAGATGCTATCAGTCTTCTAGGATTGGGAAACTATTTGAGTTACTTATGGCGCTAAGCATGCTATGTACCTCTGCACAGTTTGCATATATTTTTAAGTGGGTTACCATCATCAACTAATGCTTACTGAACTGTCAGCAAATATTTATGGAATGCCTGCTGTGCTTAAGAACACTTATGAAGCTCAGAGCTCTGAATTATGAGTGGTAAGGATTTTCAAAAGATAGGATTCTATGCTTTAAGGGAAATATTTCAAAGGAATTATGAATTAATTTGAAAAACTCCGGGGCCTTCTTAGAGAACCAGCCTACATCCTAGATACAGCATATAAAGCTAGAAGATTAAACCACATGGGTACTAATTTTCTTTCTCGTTATTCAACAAATTCAAACTGTGAAATGGGCAGAGACTCTTGGTGGCCAGGCCCTGCCTGAAAGCACAGAGGACCAA
The DNA here is from genome assembly GCA_028551405.1 of Uromys caudimaculatus. Lineage (NCBI taxonomy): Eukaryota > Metazoa > Chordata > Mammalia > Rodentia > Muridae > Uromys > Uromys caudimaculatus. The sequence continues at coordinate 67,956,693 of CM052706.1, forward strand.
GTAGACAATCCTATAGCATAAGGAAGTGCATTGCCTGCATGGCTTCCCTGGGATTTGTGTTTTCTGATAAAGCTGATAATCTTTCTCCCGTGTCAGCAGGTGCCCCTACTTTCTTGAACACCTTCCAGAAATGGAGGAGGAGCAGTCACAGATTCACTCCTGAAGTAGTAATTCTTTCAAAGACTAAGATAGGGAACCATCAGTATATTGCTTTGAAATAATTAGAAGCAAATTTAAAGTCCTAGTTACTGTGATATAATTTCTGACAAAAGCTTGTGGTTTGGGGTTACAGTCTACCTTGGTGGAGGAGCTATGGCAGAGGGAGCAAGAGAGGCTGGTTGTGTTGTGTGTGCAGCCAAAAAACAGAGGGAGCTAGGTGCTGCTGTTCGGCTGTCTGTCTCCTTTCTCCTTCTGCATTTGTTTTGGGGTGCTAGTCCACAGAGTGTGTCACCCCTGTTCACAGTGGGTCACCTTCCCTTAGCTAATCCTTTCTGGACAAATCCTTAGAAATACACTCAGAGGTGCATCTCCTAGGTGATTCTAAATCCAGTCAAGTTGACAGTGAGGATTAACTATCACTGACAGTGACCACAAGGATGCTGTACCCTTTAAAATGGTCCTCTGTGGATGGATGCTTTATACGGGAGAAAGCACAGGCTCTGGGCTCAGCCCCACAAATGACAGGATGAGTGACTTACCACCTTATAGCCTGCATTCGCTCATCTTTAGAATCACCACAATAATGAAGATGGCTAGCCTCAGTTCAGCATCTGCTTGTTACTCAGTGTCTATCAAAGCCATGATGACTTGGAAGGTTTTAATCTCTAGTTTGCATCAGGAAAGCAGGCTAGGAGTGAGCAGGCAGTGTCCCCTGTCACATGAGTAGGGAGCAGGTCTGGACTCACACCCTGGCTGTCTTGGCCTCTGAGCTTCACTATCTATCTCCTTCAGAAGATCAGCAGGGCTGACTTCCAGATGTTGACAAGCAGGCTGACAGAAGCACTGAGGTGAGTCACTCTGACTGCTTTAATTTTCCACCTCTAGCCAAAGACTCAGGCTCACCTTGAGTACAAAAAAAAAAAAAAAAAAAATTCAATAAGGCAAAATTTAATTTATTTCCAACTGGGCAGCTTCCCCCCCATCCCCTGCTTACCTCATACACACGCACACAAATAGAAATGTGTAATTCATTTGCCATATAAAGAAAACAATGCAGGATCTCAGAGTACATGAGATATGTCTGTGTAGGACTCATGTCAGGGTAGGACACATGTCACTGTAGGATACAGGTACAGATGACCTAGAGGTAACTCAGTAGAATGCTGGTGTAGGCATTCAGAAGGCTGGTGTCTGGTCTAATCAACAAAAGCACCACAACCACGCGAGGGAAGTTGCACTTCAGTTGGTGGAGTCCCTTGGAAGCCTGGAAGCCGTAGCTCAGTAATAGGTAAATCTTAAGTTTGTGAAGACGCACATACAGATGAACTCCTGATGCTGGGGGGGGGGGAGGTAGACAGAAAGAGACAGAGAGAGACAGAGACAGAGAGAGAGTGTGTGCTCGCTCAGCAGTTACAAGCACCTCCTGCTCTTATAGAGGCACAGAATTTGGTTCCTAGCACACAGGTTGAGTGGCTCACAACTACCTATCACTTCAGATCTCGGAGATTGGGAACCTTCTTCTGGTTTCCATAGACCCCAGAATTCACATGCACAAACCCCTACACAGACAGACAGACAATAGAAACGCGTGCTCTCTCTCTCTCTCTCTCTCTCTCTCTCTCTCTCTCTCACACACACACACACACACACACACACACACACAGACAGAACTTTAAATTTTTTTAAAATATCTAGACTTTTAAAATCCATGTTAAAATTACTCTTTATCACAGGCTCACTGATATGTCAGAGGGACAGGTGTCTCACTAACATGGCAGATGTCAAACAATTTCTTTGGACATTTACTGTGGTGACTTTTCACCCACATGTGCAAATAATTTTCTCACCCAGATCTTCATTAAGGAAATTATTAGATGAGACACCCCAAAACACTGAGATCGTTATCGCTTCAGTAAGATAACTTTCTAAGAATGACTTGAGTTTCTTTAATATGATTTAATTTCAACTGAAAGTCATTTAAATCATTCCACTTTTGACATCCTCAGTCTTGATGTTAATGTGTCCCATTGGAGGCCAGCCTGGGTTTAGAGTTATACCAGAATGCAGTAGAAAGTCCATTGCTGATGTTGGTATGGACAGATATGAGTCTCATTAGCCCAGAGGCCTTCTCGGATCATAGGAAAATGTACTATTTGTTCCTAAATTACCAAATGTGGAGTTGACACATCCCCAAACCAGTCTGTAGATTAGTGCTTCCTGGGCAGTTTTCTATGGGAGGAGGGGCTGTCCATATAGTAGCTTGGGTTTCTTTGTCAAATTGTGCCAACATTTTTTATTTGCTTTGCACTGCATATTATAAGTTAGCTAATAATCCAAATATGCTCACATTCACGTTTTAAACCTATCAATATTGATATTTTATGCACTATCAGAGTGACATTTTCAATCCCAAGTTGCTCAACTAGCCTTCCCGCCCCTGCCCCCGCCCCCTATATTAACATAGGGATGATACCACACAAGGACTGCTCAGATAGTCACATTACATTTACCTTTTATCCTCAGCAACATGTAATACAGCCCTTTTAGCCAAAGAGCTAAAAGTATCACTATGGCTCAGAAAATGGAAACATTCTAAATGTAACTTGCACACCTATTTCCTTGGTGTTATGAGTTGCTGATCTCAGTCTTAGTGCAGGCACAAGCTGAGGTGAAAATCAGCCTGGCTGGCATGGCTTCTTTAGCATAGATGTTATGCGCGGGTTTTTCTATGACAAGATAAATAATAAAAAAAATTGCAGAAGAAAACTTGTGCAGTGTCCACTTGGTCACAGGTACCATTTGGAGGCAGCACCCTATGCCATGACCATGATCACAAGGTCACCCAAGCGGCAGTCACTCTATGCTCTTTTAGGGAGTTACCCTGGAGATGGACTTCAGCAAACCAAGTGGGAAAGTCAAGAAAGCAGGTGAGGTAGTGAGGGAAATATATGTACCTAGGTGACTCCAGAGAGAAGTGAACGGAAGTCTGCCATCAGCTGGAGGGTTAAGGAGGAGCTGGATCAGAATAGGGAAATTCAGGGCTCCTGGGATGTGGGATCTGCGGAGAAGTGGATCTCTAGTCTATAAAATAAAGATATGATTAAAGAACTTAAATTGTTGACTTCTGACAGGTAAGCAAACTAAGGGAAAAACAACTAGACTGTGAGTTTTAAAATCTATATTTATGTGTGTTATTAAATATAACATTTATTTTTTATAATTTTAATGACAGCTTCATTGTTTGGTTTTACCTAGGTATTCCATCTAATTTTTGTGGTTTTGGTTTTAGAGATGGCATCCCCTGTGTAGTTCAAGCTGGTCTTAAACTCACAGTCCTCACGATTCATCTCATTGAATACTGGGGTTATCAACTCTGCCTGGAGTAGGGATTAAATTAATTTTATTTTGGCATTCTTTATTGAGAGAAGTGAGATAGAATTCCACTATGTAGTGCTTGCTGGCTTGGAATTCACAACGTAGCCCAGGCTACCGTCAAACTTGCAAGGATCCTCTTGTCTTAGCCTCTCACATACTGGAATTACAAGTGTGTGCTAGCATGACACCCAACTAGTAATTACTTTTAAATAAAATACTACTTTGTATTGCACAGCCCTTATATATGCATAATAATGTAAATTTCAATGATTTAAGCAAAAGAGAAACCACTGAGAAGATGAAGGTGTTTTAAGAATATGAATTTTCAGCTACTGTATGAAATTAATAAACTTAATAATAGCCATTTGAATGGAGTATTTAGAGATTTGGAGTCATGCCAGAACAGTTTCATAAAAGATGGCAGAAGGTGGGAATGAGAGTAGTGGGCTTGATACACTGGTACTCCAGGATAAAGCTTTCAGCTGGCCTGCCTCACCTTTAAAGAACACCCTGTTCAATAATTTAGTAGAACAGAATATTGGAACAATACTCCAATTTAAAAGAAAAACAAGTAGGATGAGCTGACCTAGCATGGCTGGCAAAGGGGCTTCTTGCCCATCTCACTAAGAACGCCTGGCTTTGGCCTGTGCTTCATTGCTGCTGTGGGACCACTCAGGTCTGGTTGCCCAAGTGTCAGTCAGGGACACGGAGAGGTTGGTTGTGAGTCTTCTCTTGACCTCTTACTAGCTATGTAACTGTGCGCCACAGCAACACACCTACTGTGTGCAAGGGACTGGTGGGATTGATTTTCTTTATCTGACTCTCAGAAAGAGGGTGGCACCTCTCTTGCTGATAGCTACTATTGGTTGATGGCTACATAATTTTCACAAATTTTACTCCTCTGTGTAGATTTAATGATCTCAGTCTTGTTGGAAGCAAACAGGGTCTGCAGGTCTTTGGTAAACATTCATATGAGTTGTACATCAGATATGCGAGTTGATTTCCAGGTATTTTGTTGAGATGGGAAGAAATCCTTCTGTGGTCTGCTCCAAAAGGTCATACTTGAACTTGTGTAGTGTTTACTACTTGATGAGAAGTCTACTGATGAGAATTTACTTGATCCTTGTCCCACTGGGGATTGGAGGTAGGAAACAGGAACAAATAAAGTGATTTCACTGGCCCAACTGTGCAGCTAAACTTTGTAAAAACTAGCATTCTTCTTCCAAAGTAAGTAATAGACAACACCTATACTGCTTAGGTGTGGCATACATGAGTCCACATTATGATCACCCATGGCTCCCAAAAGTCTAACGATACTGTCATCGTCAGTTCTTTTGCTTTTCTGTAGTTACGTTTGTAAGGGCTCCACAAACAGTGAATCAATGTGAACCTCTTCTCTCAGCAGTTTGGTCAAACTGATCCATACACAGCCTTGTTTTGTGCTTGCCTCTAGAGATGCCACTGTTACTTGGTTAACATGGAATGCATTTTCTGTCAGCTCACCTGATGTCATAGGCTGATGCTCACCTAACACTTGCATTTTCTTAGTGATTTTTCTCACACTGGGGGAACACTAGACTCTACTACTCCAGGACTGCCCTGGGGCCATTTGAGACAGAAGAATCACTAACAAAAGCACAGCACTGTGAAAAATGTAGCACTGAATAGAGCATGAAAGGGAGACTTGTTTACAGTTTAGGAGCTGAGGCAGTAAGGCAGGGCATTGCCTGGTTTGACCTCAGCTGGGAATGTGGGATTTAGACACTGCTCTGTGCATGACCAAAAGGGCTTTGGTAGGATCGATTTGGTTGGTGACTATTATATCTTAATGGGTTTGCTTATGTAGGTATAGAATCTACAAATAATGAAGATTTAGCTGTAATAACAAATAAATCAAAATTCGAGTCACATACTGAGTAACTTCTCTAACTTCCATGAAAATAATAGGCGCTTGAATAGATTCCTATGTTCTGTGTGTGTGTTTGGGTGAGGCGTGTTATCTGCCCAAACGGGCCCCCACCTAGATCTCTGGTACTTACTGCGCCCTGCATGTGCAGCAAGCTCCACTCTTACCATCACCATTCAAGGATTCCATCCTCCTTTCTTCTGCAGCCTCTGTGTTTCCCATAATGCCCTGCATCTTGTCAACCAACCTATGTGAAGTCTTAGAGATGTGGCTTAGCTCACCCCCATCCACATTTCTTTTTAGTGCTCTCCTAGGAAGGCTGGGTAATGTTCTATCCTTTCCTGCCAAAGCAGAGACAGGAGCTTGGTGACCACGCCCACACTGCCTTCCTTTTAGGACTCAACCCTATTCCACGTTGTTCTGTATTCCATGTGTCACGTTGCTGTCTCCAGTAAGAGGTGTTGGAAAAGTTCATGTTCTAACTGTTGGGATTGAGTGGAAGGAAACTGAGGAAACTGAGGTTTTGCTTTCTGAGCAGTAAAAGTTTACTCATCTGTGGGAAGAAACTAGTTAACGATTTTCTTATTCTTAGCTGGGTTTACAGCAAAGTCTTTCAAAAAATGAAGAAAAGAGTTTGCCAAATGAAATGCTTTGATTTAAAATTAAAATGGTGACAGAAGACCGTTTTTTTTTTTCCCTTTGTAAATTTTCTTTAGGTAGGTTCTTGCCTCTTGTAATTCAAGACAAGCATGATAAGGAATTTGATTGCATGGTTTTTGCTATTACTTTTGAGATAATTGCCAGATCGGTATACACAGTAATTTGTAGGTGAGAGGTGATCAGATGTGAACATTTCCACTCAGTCATCTCCCTGGAATTCAGACACATCACTGCTACTGGCTTTAGAATTAGGATCAGTAATTGCAGCTCTGGGATGAGCCGAGAATCTGAAATAGGCTATTTCCTGAGTGATGGGTAGTGCTGTGGGCTTCCTGTGGGAGGCAGAGCTGAGCAGAGTCCTGTTCCACTCTGTCCCCTGCAGTAGTGGCAGCAGAAGTAGTAGCTATTGTCCTAGTGATGGTAGTAGAGTGGGTGTCGTCAGCAGCTCCCTAGCAACCACAACACTGACTTAGTTGTTATTTTGAAACTTCAGCGGCAGACGTGCAGATGGGATGGGGTTGGGAGGGGCCCAGCTTCAGGGTTCCATATGTGGAGACAGAATGAAGGAGTCTATCACTTGTGACCTCAATTCTGGTTTAGGTTTCCCTTCACCTTCAGGAAAAAGAGACACATTCTTTTCATGAACTCTGAGGGAAGAACAGTGGCCATTCCCTGGAGAATTGAAAATGCTCCTGTGAATTTAAGGCAAACAAAACCCAAGGCTGGGTGGGTACCTAATGCCCTGCAGGAGCTGCCTTCTAAAAGAACGATGTTTTCCCAGACTCCTTGAACATTTTGATGAAGCATGCTTTTTGAGAATCTATTTTCTTATATTAGTGCAATAATAATAATAATGATGACGATGATGATGGTAAGTGATGACTGTGATAAAGTTGTATGGTGTTAACTGTTTAAGAGGACAAACACACTTACCCAGGTACACATATGTTCACGACGCTGATGTAGTGTTATACATTTGATACTTGTAATTTCCTATTTCCTGTTATGAATGTGTGTATGCTTAGATTGCTTCTTGCCTTTTTCCACAGTACAAACCTCTAGTCTTTAATTGAAGAGGATGGAGAGATAGGCTTGTGTCCCTCAAATATAATTACTAATCATTCCTCGTGGTCCTCTTGGGATCTTGGAACTCTGCTGTTGTATAAAGCACTCTGTCCCCTTGCTTCCCTTTTGTGAGTTACTATGCATTTTTTACCGTCTCTGTGTTTTACAGTGTTGTAACATGCAATCCTAGTGGGTCCCCCAGAAAAATGCTCTAAAAAATCAATCACACTGTTATTTTTTTGAGACAATTTCAAAGACTCCGGTCCAGCAAACTTTTCCCACTGCATCCCTGTGGTTGTTATTGTTGTAGACACAATTTGTTTGATATTATTCAGCATCCCTAAGGGGAGAGAAGCTCCTGAGACTTAGAATTTGCATTTGTTGAAGTTCTGGTTTGTAACTTATCCGGATTTCTTCAGGATTTGGCCTTGTTTCTTTAAAGCTTGGACCGAGGACTATGTTAATTTTTATGATTGATAAACCGTCCCTCTGTGTGCCATTAACAGAATAGGACAATGTAACCTCAAGTTCAGTGTGCCCTGGTGGTGGGAAGAGTTTCTTTCATTTTCCTTTCCGTGGTGTTGTAGATCATATCTAGTACCTTCTACATGCTTGGGAGGTACTGCCCCTCAGCTACAGCCCCAATGTTAAGCAGTGTCTTTTGTTGTCTGCCTGAGTAATTGTATGCAGGTCTCTCTCTCTCTCTCTCTCTCTCTCTCTCTCTCTCTCTCTCTCTCTCTCTCTCTTTCTCTCTCTGTCTCTCTCTTACACACACATAGACACACACACATAGACACACACACACACACACACACACACACACACACACACGAGTATCTGGTGCACAGAAGACTGTTGCTCTTGACTTTGAGGCACAGTAGACATATCATTTTCTTGTCCACTTTTATCACTCCTTGAGAAGCTGAGGAACTCTTTACCTTAACTTGTAAGAACTCTATAACGATGAGGTGTGTAACTCAGTGGTGGAGTGTGTTTAGAATGCACGAGGCCTAGAACGTAGCCACTATCTGGAAAACAAGACACTACCAACAAAAAATCAACCCCTCCAAAGAAAAACTCACTGAAACCCTAATGGCCCATATCCTTTAGTGCCCAAGATGTGATCCATACTAATAGATGGGTTGAGGGCATATCTCAGGCTTATCAAGACATCTTTCCTTTTACTAAGATTGGAAGCCGTTTAGAATTGTAAGAACAAAATGGCCAGCCATATCCCCAATGTAAGACAATTTATTTGTATGGAGAATTGTTCATGAGCTTTTGTGGTCACTTCTTCCTTGTTCTTGCTTCGTTGGTTTTAACAATGGTTTTGGTGGATCCAGACCATGTGTGATTGGAAGCCATTTCCAATCTGTGAAGGAGAGTGTAGGATGAGACAGAGAAGATGATAAAATGTTGTTTTAATAATCCTTTTCCTTGGTTGTCAGAAGCTTTGGGGATTCACAAATAGCCTGTGGTTTATAAATATTAAATAAGGGATTCATTACTGGAAAGTGTCACCACAACTAGCCAAGTCCAGAACCAAAGCAATTTAAGTCAACACGATGCCTTTTTGATGAGAACTTTGGAGCTGAGGCATAGTTTCTTCTCTCTGTAAACATTTCAGAATGTGTGGGAACTACTCTTTTATTATAAGGAAATAATCTGGAGTCTATGTTAAGAACGCTGTGTTAATAACCTCTAACCAGAACTCTACCACATTTCCATAGTCAATAAGGCAATGGAGAGTGTCAGATTTTTAACTCCCTATTCTTTGATTGAGTCAAGACCATGAAATAAAGTAAGACACATCGAAGATATCTAAACACGGAGAGAAACGGTTGTCACACTATGTACACTGCTCTATAGGAAACCAATTGAAACCCATTAGTCTATCTACTGAGGCTTAGTTATACTTCTGTGCAAGCACTGTTTTCTGGCTTGGTAACTTGGGTTATGGATTTTCCCTTTGAAACCTTAGTTCTTTTGAGTTTAGATCAATGGCATATCTTAAGATTCATCTCATCTTGAGATGAGGAGGAAGGAATGAGCCGACTTGGGACCTATAAAGGATCTGTGTTCTAAGATCTCTTACTGATGGGCAGGGAACTCTCTACACCTCAGCACCGCTTCAGGCATCATCTTCCTGTCCAGAGAGACAGACATTTGTACTTATGTCAGCAAGACACCAAAAAGATAGCAAAGTATGCTCATCCTACTATAGGATAAATATAATGTTTTTGTTATTATAATTTTCTATATACTCTGAATATGTCATAGATATACACATTATATTTTGATTATGTTCCCTGCCCCCAAAGCCTCCTGGACCTTCCTCCACAACATACACCCCTTCCATCACCACGTCTTTTTACTTTCACCCCCTGAGTTCAGTTCGTGCTGACATACGCACATGGGTATAGAGCTATTCACCGGAGCGTAAGTAATCTCTCAGGGGTCACACACCTGAGGAAGAACTCTCCTTTTCTTAGGAACCATCATCTGTCCAATAGCTACACAGGTATGGATGAGACCTTCTGTGCCCATCCCCATCCATGCTGGACTGCAAAATAGTTTGGTTGTGTAGACATAACTATAGCTGCTTTGAGTTCATGAGTGTAGCAGTCCTGCCATGTCTGGAACACACTGTTTGCCTCTGAGCACCTCCATGTCACTTATTTACTGTGCTTTGAGCAATTGTAAGTTTCTGTAGTCGCTACCACCCACTATAAAAAGAACCTTTTCTGATTAGGATTGAGAATCACACTCATCTCTGAGTGTGAAGATAAGAGTTCAGAAGGCAATTTTATACTATGTCCTTTTAGCAACCACTACTACTACTAGTAGTGGTGGTGGTTGTAGAATTTTGTCCTCAGCAACCATGCATTTCTGGCCAGGTTTACAGCATCAGGCATGAGAGTCCACCTGTGAGTAGGCCTTAAATCCAATTAGAAAGCAGGTTTATGGTTACTGCTATAACATCCATGCACCTATTACACTAACGGGCATGTCTTGCCATATTGGTCATCACTGTAGCTTGTAGGGTCCACAGTTACGGAAGACTGCTTGATGTCTTCCCTTGCCCAAACTCCAGCAACCCATCTAGTACCTTCTACAACTAGGAAAACTAGTCACCAGGGGTAAAGCTTCTATTTTAGTGCCAATTTAATTTCTGTAAATCCTGTTACCAAAGTATGTCATGTCTTCATCATAGGGTCTTACTAAAAAGTTCTGATACTCAACCAAGAGCAATAGCAACAGACTCTGTTGTTCTGAGGATCTCTGGGGACCCTCTGGCCAACAATTCAAATGGAGGTAGCAGACACCTGGAGCTGGGATTTCTGTTTAATAACTTCTGGATTCTGGTCGAATATTATCAGTCCCCTGTAGGGTGCCTCTGTTCACACTTTTTTGGGTAATATTTTAATGAGCTTATGAAGTAGTAGGTTCCCCCACGGTTTTTTCACATCTCCTTATTGTTACTATGCATCATCTCATCCTCTCCTCTGCCCCCCCTTTCTCCTCACTATTTAAACCTCCCCCCATTATCCCCCTACCCCTTTCATACCACCTATGTCATACTTCTATTGTTGTTTAAAAAGAATATGGCATTAAAATTATTATTTTAGCCAGACATGGTGGCTCAGGTCTGTAATCCTAGCCCTTGGGAAGTGGAGCAGGAAGATGAGATCATAAGGAATTTGAGGCCAGCCTGTGCTACACGCTCCTACAAATAACACTCATCCCATTCCTGTACCTAAACCCAGTAAACTCCCTGGCTCACTAAGCCAGACTTAGAGGGATTCATTTCATTCGTTGGCTTGTCAACAGAGCCTGTCTGTGGCTTTGGGATTCAAGGACGCATCAATGACATACACAAAGTGTTTCTGATTCAGAGCAGTCCCACAGAAATGAGCTTATTGAGTCTTCATTGTAATTTCTTGGAAAAAACTCAGCTTGCTTTAATGATGAGGCAATTAAAAGGTAAAACAGTTCCTGAATTGCTTAAAGTGACACCCAGAAAAAACCAAGAGCCCTGGTCTGTGAATTCTCATTGCTTTCATCTTATCTGACACTAGGCTGCCTGGGATATGGTCTTAACCTAGTGTCAGGCTAAAATTGCCCAAACAATAATAAAATAACAATCAAAATTAAACAATAGCAGTTACATGCTTGTTCTAAAAAGGGAACCTCTTGCTCACAGGGGACCCTAACCTTGTTGTCTCTGAGACCTCTGATCAGCCCAGTGTCTATTACATGGAAGGAGTTTATTCCAAGAGTCTCTGGATCTGGGTTGACTTGTTAAGAGTGAAGTTCTCTTCTCCTGCATCCAGACTCTAAACTTTGCAATTATCTTGGACTGCTTTCAATGAGTCCTCTTTATGTCCCCATTTTACAGCATTCCCAGAGTTTCTACACCACTCTCTGTTGGTTCCTCTGACATGCCCTCATACTTGTCTCTCTTGCCCCTGTTCCAGTCCCCCCAGCCTTCCAGACTCTGACTCCACTAATGCAGGACAGGTCTCCCCAAAATACAGCTTTCCTCCCAAGACTCAGCCTTCTTAGAGTGTGGGGGTTTGAGAGCTCGTCTGAGCCAGGCCACCTCCAAGAAAAGAAACTATTCTAAAGCATAGTCCCAGAGGATGACTGGCTCACCAGCGGGTGTGGGCACCACCCACAACTCTGCTTTCCTGAGACGTCTTGTTATTCCCACCATCTGCAGTCCTCACGGATTCTCCCCAGCATGCCCACGGCAGCCCAGGTCTCTTTGTCTGCTGTGGAGACACTCTCGGTGACCCAGTTCCAACATGCTGTTCAAATGATCCCTGCCTAATCCCTAAATCAGTGTTGCAGCCAAGATGTGCTACTCACCATTCCTTCAACAAGCCCACTGCTTTCTCACTTTCTTGTCTCTTTGCCCTTTTAAGGCAGTGTTCTCTACACAGAATCCCTCCTGTCATCCTCTGTCTTATGCCATCCTTCCCACAAGAAGCCCCCCTGGGTCGGTCTTCTCTGTTTGAGGCTGAAAGGGTGTTCTCAGCCCTGGGAGCTCACAGTGCTTTGCCTCCCTGTCCCAAATTTATCCTACTCTGTTTTTACATCGTGATGACTTTACGATCATTTTCTTTGCCTACTACAGCCTATATCTTATTTATTCTGTATCCCTCTTTATCAGGCTTAGCTGACTGGCCTAGATTAGAATGAGCAACTGCTTTGACGACCAAATATTTGGAAACACCATGCTGACGAAAGCTCTAGGCAGCATTGGGAAGAAACTGGACTTGAGTTTATATCCTAAACTATTCAGGTTTGGGAAACCTGGAGACCTGAAGCCCATGTAAAAAGCTAGGCAAGACAGCATGAACCGAGGGTCCCAATCCTGGGGAAAGAGACGGGACGGTCCCTTGGACTTGATAGCAACCCAGTCTAACAGAATCGTTAAACTCCAGTTAGAACGTGACAGACACCTGCTCTTTGTCTGGCGTGGAAACACTCTCAGTATGTAGCTGTGCCAGCAAGCTCTGATGGAGACCCCCTGCATCAGTAAATAAGATGGAAGAGTGATCAGAAGAGGACAGGGTCCTCGTGGGCAAGAGGTTCCTTTATCAGAACAAGTGTGTAACTGCTATTGTTTGCTTTTGATTATTGTTTTACTACTGTTTGGGCAATTTTAGCCTGAGACTAGGCTAAGACCATATCCCAGGAGGCCTTAGTGTCAGATAAGATCAAAGCAATGAGAATTCACAGGCCAGGGCTCTTGGTTTTCTCTGCGTGTCACGTGGAGCAATTCAGGAACTGTTTTGCCTTTTAACTGTCTCATCCATGTACTAATCAGACATATGTAAACCTCTAGCTTTTACACACTTATACATACAGGTATGTATGTGAACACACACACACACACACACACACACACACACACACACACACACACACACACGCGCGCGCGAATTAATGTTTGGCCCGATAGAGTTGAAATTAGCCACAAACTTTGAGATATCATAAAGATGATCAGGGACCACCTCTTGTCCTACCTCCCTATGGTAGTTGCTAAGAGACTGCTTCCCTGAGTAGTAGAAATGGCTCTCCTATTTACAAGCAGGCTTCATGTGCTAGCTCTGAGTATCCTTGGGAGAAATGGCTTTTATTCCTTGGGATGTGGTTGTCGGAATTCACAAATTCTATGGGACCTGATGTGAATGTCCATCTTCCAGAGATGCAGACACCTCATCATTTATGTAAACGTTGTCAGTTTGTTTAATTATACACCTCAGATTTACATAGAAATAATATGCCTAACCAAAGGGAAAAGTTAACTGGTTAAAACAACTGCAGTCTACATCTGTTGACCTTTGGGTGTTAAGTGAGGCAAATGCTGAGCAGAATGTGTGTGAGGTTGCAGTAGTAATAAAGTACATATCCGCCTCGGTTTCATCCAGAAGGGATTTTGCATTGGGCAAATTTGAGCTAATTTGAATACTTGAATTTGACTAGCAGAAAGTTTGTTGGGTTTTTTGTTTGTTTTTGTGGTACATTTGTGTGTGTGTGGTGCATGTATATTTCTATGCGTGTTTTGCACCTGTTTGAGTACAGATGCCTGTGCTTGCATATGGGGGTTGCTGGGAATCACCCCGAGCATCCTTTCACCTTATTCATTGGTAGAGGGTGTCTCAGTCCGAGCATGCGCAAATGGCTAGTCACAATCTGAGCATGCTCATAGGACTAGTCTAACCTGAGCATGCGTATATGGCTGGTCGACTTGCTCTGTCTCTACCTTAGGAGCCTGGAATTACAGACTGGCTGCCATACCTACTCAACATTTATGTGGGTTTGTGGGACCCAAACTCTGACCCTCATGCTTATTCTTTAAGTGCCATAAGCAATGTGCCTCCTCTCCAGCCCCTCCCTTACTTCTCTGTGGCTGAAAGACCTAGCTAGAGCATAGCTTCTATTGCTCTCAACTATGTCTTGAAGGGTGATGGAAAAATCTAGTTGGCTTTCACCAAATTTATTGCTCAACAATATAACCCAGGGCCTTCCATTGTTCTTGCATGCAGACGGTAATGAACATCAACAGCTTCATTCTTTATTTAACCAAATTAACAAGGGAAGTCGTACAAACTAATTGCTAAGAAAACCGAAGAGCGACAAGTTATCTATCCCTTGCTATGTAAGTCTAAGGAATAAAGCCTGGGGTTATTTTAGGTACAGTGCTGGGAAAAATGCTAGCTTTTAGAGAATTATTTATTCAGAGTCTAGACTTTAGGCTACAAGCTTCCAATAGAAACAAAATATGAACTCCATAATACATTTACACTCTTCTCATAGTCACATTAACAAAATAAAAAATATAGTGGAAACTAATTTTAATAATATATTTTACTCAACTAAGTATATACAGGATATAACATGTAATTCCCATTTTTAAAATGATCAGTAATTTACGTTGCTATTGTTACTTAGTCTTTGAGATCCCACACATATTTTACACCTTCTGGTTCAGAGCGGCCATGTTTCAATTGTATCATAGTCACATGCTAATGATAACCACTACTGGCAACAGTTCAGCTCCATGCTGGGATGTAATTGTCTGAGAGCAAAAACGGTAAAGAAATTATTTGGTCATCACTTTGAAAAAGAGTCAGCAAGCCTTTTCAATAATGGACCAGCCAGAGTTGGTGTCACGTGCCTGTCATCCCAGCTCTTGAGAGACTGAGGCAAGAGGGTCGTGAGTTCAAGTGCAGCCTCAGCTACATAGTGTCAGTCTGTCTCAAAAGAGTGTAAATTTTAAAAAAAGTGTAAAGAAAAAATTCAGGGTTTTGTGAGTCATATGTTTCCCCTCTCTGATAATAAAGCACAAACATAGTTACAGGCACTGCTTTAAAAATTGTATGAGGCTCTGTTTCAATAAAACTTTATTTATATAAACAAGCTGTGGATGAATCTGGCTTGGGTGTTACTTTGCCTACCCCTTCCTAACTTTAAAGCGCGTTGCTGTAGCATATAAATGAAAATGATTTCTGCCTGGGAGGACTGTTTGTATGTGAGATGTCTCTGTATTTAGCAACTATAAATGTAGCAAATTATGGCTGCTACAGTTGATTCCCTTTGCCATGAAACAGTGTTAATTCTCACTTTGCCCCGAGTCTTGTTTATTGGTTGGTTTAGTAAATGACAATGTTTTTATATCACTACTGACCTCAATGCTTTTCTCTCTTTTTCCCTACCCACTCTCCTCTCTGGCTGGGACCATATTTCTGGATGGCTTGTCTCTCATAACCCTGTTCATTCTGCCCTGTTAAAACAGGTAAGGCTTGTCTTTCACTTTGAATTATGATTCTCCCAGTGTTACATAAGGTTTCTCTTTGAATTTAACTATTCAAGGGAATAGCATAACATAATTCACCTCTAAGCTAAATCATTTTCAGCTACAGTAGTTATCAGTAGTCTCTGGGGTAACATGTATGTTCGGTCAACTGTAGGAACAGCTTCTTACATTGTTTTGTGAATTACAGTTTGTTCTTAACATGCAGTCAGAGAACAAACAGGTCAGATTTTACCATCTTCGGTTTCCATTCTCAAATTCTACATGCGATTATCACAAACCCATCTGTGCCTTGTGATTATTTATGTTCAAAAAGGTTTTTAAAACCTTTTTTCATGTTGGGAATGTTCGGGAGAGATTTTTTTGGAATGTCACAGCCTTGGGGAGTGTGCTCTTGCACCCTATGAAGCCATGAGGATGACTGACTGTACTAGAGATACTTCAAACTTGTTTTGAGACTTTCTTATGGCCCAATTGTAGGCTTGTTCATTGGCAATCCATAGGAACATTAAAGAAAGAATATATAAGCATCTATAAGTCTCTTCCTTTTGCATTTCATTGTGTGTGGGAAACAAAAAAACCCACATTTTAAGATTTTTTTTTTTTTTACTCTTAATTTAAACATCAACAGTTACATCACTGAACCTGCCAAAGGCAGTTCATGTTCTCCTGCCCCTCTGATGGTGGGTGATTCCATGGGAAATCTGCTGCATGGATCCTGTGGTCAGATGAACACATGCAGAGACTTTCCCACCCTCCTCAGGAAGCACTCTGTGCTTCCATCTTTCCTGTCTTACAGGAAGACAGCATCCCCTGAGACTGATTCCTCAGCCCCACTCCCTTAGCCCAAATGACCCCTTTACCTTAATCTCCTTTGCTCTTCTTTCTAATTTCAGCCTCTGACCTTGCTCTTCTTATTCATGTCTGCTCCCTCCTCCATCCTCTCCGAGACCCTGGGACCATAGTCTGCAGCCCTTCCTGTGCACTGGCAATATTTTCTTTGTCAGTAGGCCTTCGACTGCAGCCTACAGACATCACCAGGCTTCCTTAGTCTTGAGAGACAGAAAGATTCTCTCCTACCATCTCATTCCTCTTTCTTTGTCAGAATGGGCTTTGCAAGAGCGACTGTGCCCACCTTTATCTTTTCCTCAGCATCACCTATGTGCTGAGCAATATCCTCCAGTTAGGAATTTTGTAGACTATCCCCCACTTTGACCCCACTCTAACACATGTAACTCATGCACAACTGACTGTCTCTTCCCTCACCCCGCTCCCATTTGCCTACCCTTTCTGATTAGCTATTTCTTCGTATTTTCTTTCTTTACATTTCCCAAGATGTATGTGTTCTTAGAAGCCCTGGTTTGGTTGTTTGACTACTGTTTTTTTTTTTTTAAGTGTCCCCTGCTGCTCCTCACACCTCTGTCTTCATGGCTTCAGGGTGTCCATGTGGATGAGCACCATGTCTGTCCTCAGCTTTGCTCTCTCAGATGCAATGCACATCACTCTGCCTCCCCATGACATGTCACTGAGGTTGAGTATTCCCCAATGAGCATCACCATCTTACCTTCTCTCCCTTGTTACCTGTCATTCTCTCTTCCTCAACTGTCACATCTGCCTCCTTTCGAGGTTCTCACTCGTATCTCTGCTTTTACCTTTCCACGGTCCCTTCACCGTCTCATTTGCTCCCTAAAGGAGCTCAGCTCACTTCCTTCTAATTACCATCTGACCTGTTGCTCAAGTCTTAGGTGAAGTTACTGGTGCCAGTCACTTGCTTCAAAAGTCTTCAATTTATCTCTGGTTATTTAGTGGTAACTGGTGCCCTGTATACATCAAGTGCTCAGTGAAAAAAATTGGGTATCCCCCTCTTCCTCTTCTTTCTAGTCATCTTTTGTAATCTCAACCTTATCTTAGCATTTAAAATCCTCTGGGATCTGGTCCAACCTTCTTTTCTGTTTTACTTTCCACCAGTGAAAATAAAGCAGGAACCCTGGAAACTGCAGGGGACTCTGCCCAAGGTACGAAATAGGGACCATTTGGAGATAAGGCTGGCAGGGATCTGGAGGACAGTCCAAGGAACTGACTTTCCTTGGGGTTTCAACTTTATTTTGTGTGTGTAACAGGGAGCACTGTAGATTGTTGGCCAATCAGTAGAGACCCCTCATTTTCCTAATTTATACTGACCCCTTTCCTTGTGTTCCTGTTGAGGCCTGCTTCTAAGTAAAGGGGATAAAGGTGGGTTTGAATCTCTCTCTCTCTCTCTCTCTCTCTCTCTCTCTCTCTCTCTCTCTCTCTCTCTCACACACACACACACACACACACACACTTATTTACTTTACATCCCACTCACTGCCCTGCTCCTGCTCCTGACCATACCCTCCCACATCCTTTCCCCACACCCACCTTCTCCTCTGAGTGGGTGGGGGCCCCCTGGTTATCCCCCTACCCTGGCATATCAAGTCTGCAAGACTAGATGCAACCCTTTCCACTGAGGCCAGACAAGACAGCCTAGCTAGAAGAACATATCCCAAGTATTGACAACACCTTTTGGGATAGCCCCTTCTCCAGTTGTCCAGGACCTACATGAAGACCAAGCTGCATATCTGCTACATGTGTGCAGGGAGGCCTAGGTCCAGCCCGTGTATGTTCTTTAGTTGGTGGTTCGGTCTCTGAGAGCCCCAAGGGTCCAGGTGAGTTGACTCTGTTGGTCTTCCTGTGGGAACTCCCATCATTTTACAGAAGAGTCTTCCGAGTCTCTGCATTGCTGTCTCCACATCTCTTTGTCTTGTGCTTGTCCCCTGCATCTGTAGCACATGTCACATTCATCATCCTTGAAGGCCTGTGTCTAACAGGTCTGCTTGTCCTTGCAGGGCCCACAGCATGATGCTGTCGGTTTACACATGATCAGAAGGGTTTAAATCTAGCCTGGATGTTTTGAGTATTTGCCCTGTTGTAAAATTTCACAGTAGTTTATTCAGGATCACTGTTTTTAGTGATATTTTTATATAATATTTAACCTTGGCAAGATTTACCTAAAGCCAATAAAATCTGTTTAGCTAGAGGAAACAAGACTTGCTGGCTCCTTTTGAAATCAATGAATACAGGGTAGGAAGAAAATTGTTTCTTTTCTCCTTGTTCTCTTCCATCTCTTTCCATATCAGCCTGTTGAAGCAACTCTGGACCTGTAACCCCTTCAAAAACTATTCACACATCACAATTGATTTGCCAGGTTTTACTTAACTCTTCAGAGAGAATAAGAAAGTGATTTTTAAAATGGCATTAAACAATCCTAAAATTTGTTTCATTGTACTTGTATGTTGCCAGTTCTTACACATATTCACTCACACACATACACATGTAGATAAACACTTACACACTCATACACAGACATACTCACACACATACACATATAGATAAACACTTACACATTCCTACACAGACACACTCACACACACACACATATAAACACTCAAACACATTCATACAGAAACACACACATTCACTCACAGTCACTCACAGGCACATACACACTCATAGTTACACAGTCACACACAGAGATGCACACTCATTCATACACAATTACACACATACTCAGACACACAGTCATACATACAGACTTACACACATATACACAGTCACACATACAGACTCACACACACAGTCACACATACAGATTCACACACATACGGACTCATACACACACATAGTCATACATACAGACTCATACAAACAGTCACACATGCAGACTCACACACACACACAGTCACTCATACAAACAGTCACACATGCAGACTCACACACACACACAGTCACACATACAGACTCACACACATACAGTCACACACACACACAGTTACTTATACACACTCACACATTCTCCTCTCACACACACAGGTCAATTTTTGAACTAAACAGCTCCTACTTTTAATGTACTCTTTAAATGTCTAAATGCTTCTTTGAAATGAAGATGCGAGTTTGGTTTTGCTGTGATCGTTATCCTAGGACAAGCAGGAAAGCACGCTTTACCTGGCCAGGAAGAACCCCAGCCTTGGGCAGGCTCCCTCTGACTCCACACTTTCCTGGGCTGTGGGAAATATGGCTGCCTTCCAGAGCTTCACTTGTAACTGTAGAGACAGAGAGAAACCCTTAAAGGTGTGGCGGGGCTCAGGAGCAGGTATCAGCAGTTGGGAAGGTGAGGCACCTGCTGGGAAAACGGTAGTAATGCAGGAAGGCAGCACACACAGCCCTGGAGGCCCGGGAGAGGCTGTTCCTTCAAGGCCGTCCTTCCTGAAACAGCCTCATGGGAGCCATCTTGGAGTAGCTGCAGAGGAACCATGTGGACTGAGACTACAGGACGCAAGACAGGAGCTCACCCTGGAGCCAGATCCGAGGCTCAGAGACGCCTTCATGCATTATTTATACCTCCAGACAAAACATACCACAAACAAATTTAACAGATAGATAATATTTTTCTTTCTTTTGTTCACTCTTGATTGGTTCTAGCTAGATAAAATTCCTTTATTTTATTTCAACCTGTCTGCTAACCTAGGCCAGCGTGTCATAGAAACAGACTTTTTTCTTTGAGATGAGTGAAGAAATTTTTCTTTGAATAAGCAGATTATTTTTTTTAATTGGCCTTTTAACTGTGCTCCATTCTTTGAGAATCAGCTCTGGGGAATGTTAGAACCCCTGTTATTCGAAGCTCTGAGGTAAGATGACTGGAACTGCAAAGCTGGAGGTGAATTTTTCTTAAAGGTGAATTATAGCATGTTCCTCCATCCCTATTAGTGGCATTTAGAGGAAGCGATGTGGGAGAGAGACTATCTCTTGATAATTATTTATCAGTGGCTGTGTGTTGAACTACGCTAATGTGAAGACTAGAAAGTCACAGTAATGGTACTATTTGGCACTCAGTAGGTACCAGGTGCTGGTTAAGCCCCTTGCTTATTAGACTCATTTTATCTAGTCCCAGAGGATTGATAATAATACCACCTCATGTCACAGTGGAAGACATGAAGAGTAAAGAGCTTAGGGAACTTGCTGGTAACAGAGGAAGCCTGCTTTGAACACACTCAGTTGAGTGCAGGAGCCCAAAGTCTCTGCTGTTAAGCTCTCCTGCCTCCTCTCTTCTACTGGTGAGATCAAAACACAGCTGTTGGAAGGCACATAGAACTTGCAACTTAGGCATAGGCTTTATAGATAGCTCAGTTGCCCGAAACTAGAACTTGTTTGTGCAGCAAGAGATGAACAGGAAATAGCTATTTTCAATAGCAAGATCAAAGATCCTGGCTGGGAAAATACATGCTTAGTCTCTTAAATGTTTTCATGGTAACAGCATAGCAGATGATAGATAGATAGATAGATAGATAGATAGATAGATAGATAGATAGATAGATAGATAATAGATAACAAGAAAGGTAGATAGGGAGATAGGGAAAATGGAAAGGAAGAGAGGAGGGAGGAAGAGAAGGAAGAAGAAAAGAAAGGTGGGTAATGAATGAGTGGATAGATAAATAGGAAGAAAAAGGAAGGAAGGAAAAAAGAAAAAGGTAGGTAGAAGATAGATAAATAGAGATAGATAGATAGATAGATAGATAGATAGATAGATAGATAGATAGATAGATAGATGATGGATGGATGGATGGATGGATGGATAGATAGATGGATAGACAGACAGACAGTTTGGTAAATAGGCAATGGAGGAGGAAGAGAAGGGAGAAAAAGATGGAGGAACAAAAAAAGACAGCACAAGAGTGATGGATAGCTGGATGGCTGGATGGCTAGCAGCTCTGTGGATGATTATATAGGAGTGTTCATACATGAACAATGATGTGCTTGAAGATATGTCTTTTAAGTACTGTAATTGTCACATAGGATTTTTGTATGGCCAGCAAGAAGGTGCCTAGATGTTCAGGAGACAGGGTACTTTATATTCCTGGTTCTTTTACTGAAACACACAAGTTCCTATAAAATTGAAAATCTAGAATTAACTTTTTTCACTGTACAAAATTTTATGTAAATAATAGACAAGCAGAATGAATCCTATTTTTTCTATTATATTCCATTATGTATTCAATTCAATATTCAGTTTCTTGAGGGAATTCTGGCCAAAGAAAACCACTAGGAAAGTTATAACTGCACCTAAAACTAAAAATAATATTACACTTAAAATAACATATTTAAAAATAATCTTAAGATTATAGCCCAGTCTTCACACAAGCAATAGTGAAAAAAGTCTTAAATATTAGTAATGTCTTGGGCATAACCCAGCAGTCATGGACTAATGTAACCTCTGCTTCCCAAGGCAGCAGGGAACGTGTGCCTGTAAATACAGATACTGCCAAGTGAGTTCAGAGTTTCACAAAAGCAACAGGTTAATGACAAAGAAAGGCATCTCCTAGAGACGTCCAAGGGTCTGATTTCATTCTGGTACAGGAGGATGGTTCTTTTCCATTCGTTCTTTGAAGGACTCCAAGGGGAAGGTCAAAGTGGAGTCCATGGAGAACTGGAACTCTATATGCTTCTTTATTCTGTCACTTCTACTCTATGCCATACAGTTTTATGTCACAGTGTAAAAACGTAAGTCACACTAATCTCGGAAGCCGATGACCAGGTGTGGGGGTCTTTGTAAACTCCCAGAGAGATGTGCTGTATTTCTATTTAAGGTTATATGCGTTTGGTTTGGGTGTTGGGATTAGTGTCCAGAGTTAGACCTAATTCCTTAGATGGGATAAGTGGAGTTAAAAGGGCAAAGCATTCCATTTACCAAGCATTTTGAATGTGTTTCATTGATCTTGAAAAGCTGAGGACTTTCGATTCACAGCATCTTTCTTTTCATAATCAGTTATTTGGATAAGTTTTAATTCATTTAATTTTGGATTAAATTTAAAGATAATATTAGCACGACTTCATTATTTTACCTTTGAAGCTGCAGAATTCATATATGTAAAATAAAAGATTGTAATAAATTATCTTCAAGTCTTTTATGTCTAACTGTAACCCCCTGTGTTGGCTAACTTTGGTTGTCAGCTTGAAACACCTGGGAAGAGGAAATCTTGGTTGAATAATTGCCTCCATGAGATTGGCTGGTGGGTGTGTCTCTGGAGGCATTGATATAGAGGGCCCAGCCTATTGTAGGTGGTGTCAGCCCTACGAAGGTAGGTAGGTACTAGCTGCTTAAGAAGGTAGCTTAGCAAGCCAGAGGAAGCAAGTCAGCAAGCAGGGTTCCTTCATGGTTCCTACTTCAAGCTGCTGTCCTGAGTTCATGGCTTAGCTTTCCTTGGTGATGGGCAGTAACATGTAGGGTGAAAGAAGTCCTTTGTTTCCCCAAGTGTTTGCTGTTAATCACAGGAACAGAAAGCAAACTAGGATGCAACCAATAATTTATTTTTATATTAAAAATAATGCATGCTTTTTGTAGAAAAATTTGCAAATGTAGATAAAATAAGAATATAAAAATTAACAATAAATCTATGTCTGAATATAAATAGTTTTAACACTTTAGTGTCTAGTTTTTCCTTTTTTTTTGTTTTTTTGTTTTTTTGGTTTTTTTGCATTTAAAGTCACATGTCTCATAAGTCATTCTTTAAAAAAAATTTTTACATTTATTTTTATGTGTGTGAGTTCTTTGCCTGCACACTTGTATGTATACCATGTATGTGCCTGGTGTCTATGGAGGTCAAAAGAGGGTGTTAGATCCCAGCACCCGGAGTCATGGATGGTTGTGAGCCACCATGTGGATGCTGGGAACCAAATCTGGGTCCTCTGCAAGAGTAGGTGGTTCTCTTAACATCTCAGCAAACTTCCCAGCTGTACCCATCATCATTCTTCATTATAATACACATTTCATGTTCTTTGTGATGTTTCTGTTATTTTGTCCTTTTTACCACTTCATCTTTAGCATCTGAAGACATCTGCAGAATATCAAATCATATATTCAACTACTTATCATCGAATATAATCTACTGGGAAATTTCTCCCTCTAAACAACATCATAAATGAAGATCTTTGCTGGTTTCTATACTAATTTTCTTAGTATAAATTAATTCCTTCAGTGGAAGATCTGTAAGACTTTGGATACCTATTACAAATTGCTCTTCTGAAGGGTGGTACAAATGTGGACTCGGGGGTTGAGTTTATCACCTTGGGGACATGATGTTCCTTGGACTCTGAGAACTCTTAGGTCTCTCTAGCAGCAAGGTGCACACTTTGATGAAAGGTCTTATAAGGTTTCTTCTTGGAAGGACGTTCGATTCAATAACATGGGGATTTCATTTGGGACTGAGTCTGTGCAGGGAGTAAGTTGTTTACCTGACAGTAATCGAATCCAGCCCTTGGTTGAATTGAATGTGCTGGTGGTACCTACCTCAGGGAATTGTTGCAACTGGAGTCAATAAAGCAATTTCAAATGGAGGAAAACCTGCACTTCCTTTTTAAAGAATAAATAGGTAAAGGACTTTTCCTTTGAAACACTGCTAATTAAAATGGAGTCTGAAGGACCCTTGTTCTGTGGGAAGCAGATTTGGTATGTCTTGAAGTCCTCTTTAATGAAATGGGAGCTGAATTTCCATTTTGCGCTTAATCTGGACAGAGTTTTGCCGAGGTTCCCATCCCCACCACCCAGAGAACTGGGCCCTCACTGAATTCTGGGTAAATAGAGAAGCCATGAGCAGTTAGCTGGGAAGATCAAATCATTTCCTAAAAGTGCATGCATTCGAATGGTCTTATTGTATTCTCTTGCCTTACAATAACTGAAGGAATATTTTACTTGTTTCCTGATTTAAAGAAAGATCCATAAAATCTGTCTTTACCAAATATCTTGTTTTCTGGAATTTTATGCACTATGAATAATAGTATTGCTGACTCAGCTCTCCCTAGCCCACCTTTCCTGTAACTGCCATGAAAGTGGCTTTGATAGTAATGATACAATCAGTCCCGGTCTTCATCTACACATCAGGGTTTCCCATGAGTACCTTGAGTTTTCTGTTGCTATAATGAAATGTCACAAACTGAAGGCTCAATAAAGACAAGAACTTATTTGGAGTTCTCAAGACTGATGAGTCCAGGAGCATGGTACTGGCAATCTGTAGAAGACTGCTGTGTCGTAGTGTGGTAGAAGGGCAAAAAAGATATGTGTGTGTGTGAGAGAGAAGCAGGGCTCACTTCTGAGGCCTTATCCATTTGAAAAGGCAGAGCTTGCCCCCTCAGTCACCTCTTACTGGTCATACCTATTAATACCATTACAATGGCAGTTAATCTCAAGATGAAGTTAAGACAGGACACATAGCTTTAGCATGCCTGCATACAACCAGAGCCCTTCCCTGCAAAGCATCCTTGGGATCCCCCCACACCACTGCTCTCTTGGCTCTTACCCAAGCCCATAGATCTAGGCTGGGCATGAATATACATAGCCTTTACTATGTTTGAGTACCTATTGCTTCCAACCTCAAGTCATGGTGGGGAAGCCTGGCCATCTACCACTTTAGAGTAAGTTCGGTTGCTCTGAGTACCCCAGGCCTTTAAGTGCAGAGTCATCTAACAGACGTCCCTCTTCACACTCTAACATCACGCAGGTGTGTCTGGAGATGTCTGGATCAGGATTCAAGCTAGAATCTAGTGAATCGCTGCCTCCATACAAGACAGGCAGTTTGTGGGTGAGATCAGAAGAATAGAAGTGATGAAGACCGCTCTCCCCTAGAAGTCTTTGCCTATTCTCTCCCAAAATGTGTTGATACTTCACTGAGTTAAGTATCAGCCAGTTTAGTGCTAGAGCTGGAGAATTTGCAGGCTAAACTTAAAAGTCCCACCCTCAGTGTTACAACTCTTACCTGCTGCACAAACCGTCTCCTGGTTCTGCCTTTGAGGAAAGAAATTTTGCCATGTGAATCCTTGGGATGCTATTAGAGCCCCATGGAAACCCTAAAATCTAAGAGTAGACATGAGTATATCTCAGAGACCACTCAACTTAAGTTTTCTAGAAAACTAAACTAAAGGAAGGCCATGTGGGCTCTCTTCACCTTGGGTCTTCACTTTGACCTCCTTGGCATTTTAAAGAACCAGATGGCTTGGTCTTTCAGCCTTTAAAGATCCTAATAGCTTCATGGTTTCAGTGGAGCTTCTGATTTATGGGACTGGAGCTATAGCTCTGTGGCAAGGTACCTACCTCAAATCCACAACACCTAGGTTCAATCTTCAGTACTGCCATTTAATGATAAGAAGGAAAAAAAAAAGTCAGTGTGTTTGCCTTCATGCATTGCCTTCTTTCTACAGCACTTGTGGCCTTCTCCCTGACTGTTGCAATTACTTCAGGGTCAAAGAGGAAAAAAGAGAATCAATCAAAAAGGAAACAAAACATTTATGAAAAGAACTGGGCGCTTGAAAAGTCAGAATGCAGGAAATCCTTGGAACAAATTATAGCTGTAAGCGAGAGCTGTCTCCTTGGCCATTTTCAGGGTTGATTTGTGTGGAGCATGGCAGGCCCCATCATGACTTAGTTTATCATGTTTACCAGACATGTAACGCAGCCCACCCGAGCACCTCTAAACAATGCTGATATATTAAGCACAATCTTTACGTTTTAAAGTGTCTTAAAATATTTTTTGACTTGCCTTATTTTCATAAATTTTGCTTTCTCTAAGGAAAGTTGCAACACCTCTCACTTTCTAAATTTTTTTTAACAAGGTTGATATTTTCCTTAGTGTATTGTTGCCTATAAATTATTGAGATATATTAAATAAAGCTGTGCCTCCCAGGCCCCAAACACCCTGTAAAATGGATGGGAAAAAAAAACCCAATGATTTAGGAAGATTCTAGCAATCTGAAGAGTCAGTTACCAAAATAGTAATACTGAGAGAAATACAGAAATGGAAAATAGTCAGTGTTTTAGATTTAGGGTTCAGTCCTCAAACCCAAATTATGCATTATAAACATTTTTATTGATTGCAGAATTCTATAACAATAGGAAGTTATTTCCAAAGAGAGAAAAGTAATCTACTATTATAAACTACAGTTTTATGTGTAAAAATGCCCCTACACTAACACTCTTACTGTCCTCAGGCTGGTCCTTGCTGTGGTAGCTACAGAGCCTTTCTGTCAAGGACTGTTAAAATAAGATCTGGGTGTGACGAACAATCTCTAAGATAGACCCTGAGATCCCCATATTTTGGCAAAACCCATGGCCTTTTTCTCTACAATATAGAACACATGGCAAAGATAATGGGCTATTCACTTCTTTTTGTTTTGTCTGTATTTTGTTTTTGAAGCAGGGTCTCATATTGTAGCAGAGACTGGCCTTGAACTTGGGGCAATCCTCTTGCCTCAGTCTCTCTAATGGTGGGATTACAGTCACTTGCCTCCATGCCTGGCTATTCTGTAATCACATCATGTAAAGCTGATGTTTTTCTTGCTAGGAGATTTGCCCCTTTCTCTTTTACTCTCTTTTATACTGTGGTAAGAGACCTGTGGTTATTGTCCAGCTGAGAACCACTGAAGCCCTTGGGCCAACAGACCACAAGGAAAAATAAATGCTGTCAGTACCTTCCTGAATTCCAGAGTAGGCCCTTTTCCAGTTGAGATTCAGGTAAGATCATAGCACCAGACAGTGCTTTCATGGGGGAGGGGGGAGCTTTGATACCCTGAACCAGAAGACCTTGCTAAGCTGTGCTTAATCTGCTGACTCACAAAAACTGTAAGATGATAAATATGTGTCACATTAAGCTACTAAGTGAGTTATAATACTGCTATTAAACATAGCAATGGCAAAGTAACATATTTGTGTTTATAGAGTCATTAGTCACCCTGTCATTAATTGTTCTTGGTGTTGTACTATATAATAGTAGGCTTCCTGGTCGGTGCTGCAGAAAGAAAGATCAAGTCCTTTATTATTATGTGACTATTCGTGTTGTGAAGGATGCTGGGTAGACAGTGATAGAGTTAGCCGGAATCTCCCAGACAGGAAGCCTCGCCTGCAGGTGAGGAATAATGAAGGCTCCCATGTCGTTGCAAGCAGCAGGGATGCCTGATGTAACCAACACTGACCAGAAACCAACTTCAAAGTGCAGGGCAGTTTATCTACATAGAGCAGCATAGGGAGAACTGCCTGAGGAATGCACCAGGGGACCTGGAACTGGAACAAGGAAGGGAGATGGTGAAGCTTCCATCAGGGCACTGAGAACAGCTGGGGTAGGATAATGGAGGGCTTAGTTTGCAGTGTTGAAGAAGGGAGGATTCTTTCTGCACGCAAAGAGGATGATGGAAAAGCTTAGAGGAGATGAAAGGACACACTTGTATGTTAATCCAACCACTCTGGCTACCTGAGAATCTGCATTTCGACTCTGGCCACATGGGAGCTTTGGTGAGCCCACTAAAGAGCTGACTACTGCCTAACCTAGCCCTGTGTTATAGCAGAGATGAAAGACAAGTGGAAATATATATAAAATGACAAGGGCACAACAGAAACTACAGAATTAGCTGATTTAGTACAGAGAGGGTGAGCAAATGCAATTGTGTACTTGTGGACTTGAGTGCCTATGGGACGTTCAAGGTGAGGACACTCGGTGGGCACTTGGCCATGTTGTTCATTAAAGGAACAGTTTCCCTATCATTTACCCATTTTGTTGCCCTCTAGTATAGAGGATTGGAGAGAAGCTGTATGTTCTAGTTAGGGTTAGCATTGCTGTGAGGAAACACCATGACCAAAGCAACTTGGAGAGGAAAGGGTTTATTTGGCTTACATTTTTACATCACTATTTATCATTGAAAGAAGTCAGTGCAGAACCATGCAGAGGCCATGGAAGACTGTTGCTTAGTAGCTTGCTCCTCATGGCTTGTTCACCCTGCTTTCCTGTAGTACCCATGACCACTAGCCTAGGGGTGACACCACCCACAACGAGCTGAGCCCTCCTCCATCAGTTACTAATTAAGAAAATGTTCTACAGACTTACAGTCACATGACACAACACGTGCTGATTAGTAATAATTTTTATTTGAAACAAAGAACACACAAGATTTGATGGTTAGTATCGATCACCCACTTGATAGGATCTTAAATCACCTGGGAGATTTAAGACATGCCACTCTGGGCATGTCGATGATGGAGTTTCTGAACTGGGTTAATTGAGTTGGGAAATCCCACCCTAAATGTTGGTGGCACCATCACATATGCTGGGGTTCTGGACTGAATCAAAAAGAGAGAGAGCAAGCTGAACAACAAAATCCATCACTCTGCTCCCCAACTGAGGACACCATGGAACCAGTTGCCTCCAGCTCCTAGTGCCACACCTGCCTGCTGTGATGGACGATACCCTCAGACCGTGAGTCAAATAAAACTTTTCTTCCTTAGGTTGTTTTCGTTGGGTGTTTTATAGTAGCAACAAGGAAGACACCCAGGACACTCATTCTTCACCAGAATGCCACAAAAATTCGTGCTGACAGGAGATAGAAGTAAGGAGATAGAGATAAGGGCTATTATGAACACTGAATAGCATGTGAGGGTCTAGCAGTCACCTCGTGGGTGTAGAGAAGTTGAGTCCGCTCCTGATTTGATTATCCCTGGCTTGAGAGCATTTGTCTCCAAGTCTTATTGATCTTGGTTGGTTCATTGTGAAGGAACTTCAGAAACATTTCCAGACAAGATCTATGATGATTACTGTGATTTTCTGAGCGTATCCTGTCGGCTTGATTTTTTTTTTTTTTTTTACAATGCAATGATGGTGGATTCCAGGGGATAACTGAACATTGACTCTCTTTTGACTTCATAGATTACCTTAAGATATTTCTTGGATGCATGTGGATTGTGCAGCCATCTTTACTTTAATGACTTAATCCAGTTCCCTAAGATACTGTGTGTGCATTTCTTTACGGTTCTATGCATTTTCGGCAATAACTCAGGTTCAGTTTAGTCTTAAAAGTTAATTTATAAAGATTCTGTGAGCTTGTAAAAAAGAGATCAATTTATTCATAGCTCTGAAAAAGTTGTGTTATTCCTTATGGGGTGTAAAGTAAGAGACATTCCTGTTTCCCCTGGCTCCGTGGCCCAGAGCTGAATTTCAGCTTTTCAGTTGCAATTTTTATTGTTTGAAATTCCTGTATATAAATGCCTGTGTATGAAAAGAGACCACATATTTATGTCCTTTGTATTCTATTGCCTCAGTGTGCCCCAGTATCTTTACTGAACATGCAGTTTATAGCTGCCTATAGTTATTTCCCAGAGCTGTGGAGAGTCTACACAGTGTAGCCCAAGGTGTTGGAAGAAGATGGAATAATAAAGAATGGTACAGAGAGACTGTAGCAGAAGCTCCTTAAGCATGTGTTAGTTTATTTTAGCCGTTTCAGTGTTTAGAAATTGTCTAAACATCAAGTTGTATGTGTTAAACACATATAACTTTATATGTCAATTAAAAATAAATTAGGATCTATCCTTTTAGCAGATTTTAAGAAGCAAAATGAAGTGCTATGATGAGAAAGACTATGTGTACTTGGCTCTAGAGCTTACCTTGGCTAGCTGAAATTTCATTCGCTGTGGCCAGCATCCCACTGCCTCCCCTCCTCAGCCCCATGACAGGCTGTCATTTCCCTCAGTGCCCAGGAGCGAGATCCTGCAGACCTTTCACTGTTTGTCTTTCTATGCTTGGCATAGTGCAATGTTCTCTAGGTTCATCAGCGTCTCAAAAGTCAGGGGCAGTTCTCCTTGCCTGAGACTCCTAGCCACTTCCTTGTGTCTGCTGTTAATACTGACTTGAATCTGCTCCCTGCCTACGACTAGCTTGGCCCTGCAGGTGTTGGCAAGCTTCCTGCTGAGAAGTCTTCACCTCTAGAAGCCTGACCTTGATGTTCCTCTCATGAGCTCAGGTCAGCTCTAGATGCTGTGCTCGCTCACCTACTCAATCTGAGGACACGCATGGTTCAAGTTGCTGGTGCTAAGAGGTTCTTCTGATGGGATGCTTCTTCACAAGACGGTGGTGCTCATGATGCAGAGTAGGTTCACAGGTGTGAACCTGTGGGACTTACATGGAGAGTCATATATCCTCCACTGCTCCCAGGGACCAGTCACAAATGAAGTACCATTTAGCTGCATTGTGAAGACGTCCCTCCACTGAGAGAGTCTGTGCTAGAACATGATGATGCTTTGGTCCATCCCAGCCCTACCAACCCTAATAGGTATACTATAATAGGAAAGAAACATCCAAACCCAGTTCAGTTTAAGTGAAGTCAGAGTGACCTCTCAGAACACCAGAATATTCGAGAATGACTCAGCATTAACACAAATTCAGCACACAGAAAACATAATCTTTAGTATGTTACTGATATCTCAGTTGGGCACTTGGGAGGAAAAACAATGGAAGCTTCTTTGCCAAATGTGGTCGTATCTTTTCTTATGAATGACAGAAGATATTTCTGACCGTGTTACTGAAGATTTATACAGACAGATCTGACAAATATTGAGAGAGCTCTAATCAGCTGGAGGAATTGACATTCTGTTCTGTGGGAACCCTGACTATCTTCCATTAAAGGACACAGCTGCTGCCAGATGACTGATAGCTTAATGGACTATGGAGAAGGGGAGGGCACTGCCCACACATCACTCTTCCCTCTTCTTCCTCACTGTGATGACTGTTTTTAGCAGGTCCACACATCTCAAAGTGGATGGTAATCCTGTGCATTAGGAAATCAGGTTCTGAGTACGTTTATGCAGGAGTAACTTAACTGTTTAATCTTTTAAAGAGACACATACATGTAGTAAATCTATGCACATAAATTAGTGCTTCGCTTTAAGCTAAATGGCAAGTGGGTAGCACTAATAATATAAACCTAAACTCAAAGTTACAGTATTATATATTTTCTTCTTGATACTATTTCACCATTTTAATTTTTTGATCCTCCAGTTGTTATAATGTTATTGTGTTTCAGATTCCATTGTGAACCCTGAAGTGCATCACTTTATTTAATTCTTCTGTAGTTCGTTGCAGTTCATATCATCGTTGTCTCTGTTCGGTATGAGACCCAGGCCCTTTCACTCCCAACAGATACAGCTGAACCAATTCCAAATAACAGACACATTGATTATCAGTTTTAGGAGCCACTGTCTAATGCACATGACGTAATAGTTTTAACAACTGACGTACTTGATTCAGGAAACTTTAGAATGTTTTTTTAAAAATCTGGAGATTAAAATAAATGCAATGTTTAACATAAATAAAGATGGCTGCTTATTTATAGATAAGTGTAGACAC
The DNA here is from genome assembly GCA_028551405.1 of Uromys caudimaculatus. NCBI lineage: Eukaryota > Metazoa > Chordata > Mammalia > Rodentia > Muridae > Uromys > Uromys caudimaculatus. Next base: position 67,988,410 of record CM052706.1, read on the forward strand.
ATAGGATGGTGGATAAACATATACTTCCTCATCCAGTCAGATGAGAGAGCTTAAAGGCACAATACTCCAGTACTGCTGAGCACACTGCGTGCCCATAGCCTACCTTCTAACGTCACTCTCTAGTACAAAAAGCTACATGTCTTTGGAGCTGTGGCTGATTCTAGGACTCCTGGGCTGGACTTGCTCTATCTCTACTGTGGGAACTCGAAAGTAAAGGGCAGTTCTGCTGTACAGAGTGCTGCCAGCATTTCCTCAGACCAGGGCCACGTGGCAGGTTAACGAGGTAGGAAGTGAGTCAAGCTGGCAAGGATCTGAGGATAATAGCACTTGTGTTAGTTACTTTTATATTACCTTACAGGCAGTGACTTAGGAGAGGAAGGATTTGAAATAGTTCACAGTTTGGAGGGACAGTCCATCACAGTGGGAAGGGCATGGCGGTGGCCATAGCACTCAGTTGTGGTGACATGAGAGTGTGCTTGCCAGTTCGCTCTGTGAACCAGGCAATAGGAAGGGAAGATAGGCACTCCTTTGGCCTACTCTTTCTCCTTTACATTCAGTCTGGGCCCTTCCTGATGTGATGGTGTCCTTCTAATTCAGAAAGGCACTTCACGTCTGTGTTAGTCTGTTACCTGGAAATGCTCTCATGAATGAGTCCAGAGGTGTGTCTCCCATGTGATTTTTAAACCCAGTCAAGTTGACAATGAAGATTAACCATCACAGCACATCGCTTGTGGGATTTCCCCACCTTGTAACCCCAGTCTAATCATGAGGAAAACAAAGACAAATTCTAAGAGGGAGGTATCTCGTGAGAGACCTGCACTTGTTCTTCACAGCTGCTGGGGCCTTTGGAATAAGCAACGTCTGAGAAACTGTCACAGTTGGGAGGAGTCTCAGGGGACACGATGATGAGATGGAATGGAGTCTGGTGTTCTGGGTAGGATCCAGATGAATACAAAGAGAATCTGAATAAATGATGCGCCTTAGTTAATGAGAGTATGGAAATATTGGTTCATTGCACACAGCCAATGTGCCACACTAGAAAACAGGATGGCAACATTTTTTGAGTTGGCAGGATATACAGAAACACTACTATTTTTCTCATCTAAATGTTTTTTGAATTAAAGACTTTTAATTAAAAATAAAGTGCATGTGTGCATTTCAGTGTGATTCATGAGAGAGCACCGTTTGCTTTGTTCTTGAGCCTTCATTTAGATAATGCATGTCTCATTTATCCAATGAGTGTAGTAGGTGTGGATTTATTTAATTGAGGACTGTCAGATAAGTAATTTTCATAAAAGGAATGCATACCAAGATCTCTTTGAACCCCCACAACTAAGAAGATGAATAGTTCAAGAGGAAAAATCTACAGGGTAGAAGCCGTTCTTTAATTTAATTTTAATCTTGTAAAAGACCATAGAAAGGTATTAAGATTATTTATGAACAGCAATATATTTATTGTTTTGTAATGGTTGTTTTAATGGATCTTAAATTAGTTTCTTGTCTTTCCTATTTTGCTTCCCTAATTGTGCTGGGCCTTGCTATCATGTTATATTAATTGGCCTCCATTGCATCTGTGTGGGACATAGGGGAGAGACAGGGAGGCAAGTGTTTTACTTAAAGTCATCCAGCATCCAAAATGAGGATCTCGGAGCCTGATTTCTGTGCTTTGTGCACCGTGACTATATTGATTGAACTTCAAACCACACATCCTTTTATCAAGTTCTCTCATGTAGCTCTAGCTTTCATTTTCTTTTAGGATTTTGGAGAGCAGGTGTTACTATATGTATGCACGGAGGATGAAACCTTGAGACTCTTACAGTCTCTTTTTGTCTAGAATTAGGTAGGCAGAACCTGAGTACCATCTTGTGTGTTCCCAGTGGCCCGCTGAGCAAATCTGCAACATCTCTGAACTCTGCTTTCTGTTCACCAGTTGGAGATCCTCAGTGGGAAAGGCTGCCTTAGAGTAGAGGTTGAATCACATGAGGTGTTCAGTAAATGGAATTCATTAAATAGAATTTCAATAAGCAATGAAGTAGCCAAGTACATTTGTTGTAGTATAGGTGCTTTCTCTGCAACTCTTTTTATATTCTGTCTTTAAGACTCATCTGGGAGCTCAGGATCTGTTTTAAGGTTGCGTCCATCCCTTAGGGGGGGAAAAAAAGGAAAAATGTGTCAAGTTTAGAAAAAAACAAACAACCAAACAAAACGCCATAAGCAGGCACTGATATTACCTCAAAGCTGAAAACCGCAACACCCATTTGACAGCCTTCACTGACTGTCCCCCTTTAGGACGTGGGTGGTGTGAATCAGATTCTGAATTCATGGGCTCAAGTCAAAGACATTGATGTTTAAGGCCATCAGTGGAAAATTCTTCCCATTTGTCCCACAGACAGTGTGTCATCATTATGCCACCTGGCATTTGATAATAGACGTTAAGTCCCTCACTATTCCATCACCTGTAACAAATACTGCGATTAGCTTCTTTCTTCTCTCTTCCCCCGGGTGAGTTCAGTGTTCCTTTGATTCTCAACTGAAGCTAAATTCTGTCCTGCAGAGCATGGACCTCGATATGCTACAGATACCTAGGATGGCCCATAAACTTGGGAAACATGTTAAACAAATGCTTTCTTTTCCCAGAGACTTTGAGTCTTTACAAGGTTAAGGTATTCTGTAACCTTGTCCAAACTCACTTGAGCATGGGCTTATTTCTAAGTGGGACAACAGTGTTTAACAATCTTAGAGACATCCACTTGGGTGATGGTACCTGGAGAGAGTTCTGCCTTAAAGCCCCAGTTTCCTGTTCTTAAGGTGAGTGTACTGGCTAGTGTGTCAACTTGACACAAGCTAAAGTTATCACAGAGAAAGGAATTTCAGTTGAGAAAATGCCTCCATGAGATTCAGCAGTAAGGCATTTTCTCAATTAGTGATCAAGTGGGGAGGGCCCCTTGTGAGTGGTACCATCTGTGGGCTGGTAGTCTTGGGCTCTATAAGAAAGCCAGCTGAGCAAGTCAGGGGACGCAAGCAAGCAAGCCAGTAAGCAGCATTCCTCCATGGCCTCTGCATCAGCTCCTGCTCCTTGACCTGCTTGAGTTCCAGGCCTGACTTCCTTTCATGATGAACAGCAATGTGAAAGTATAAGCTGAATAAACCCTTTCCTCCCCAACTTGCTTCTTGGTCATGATGTTTGTGCAGGAATAGAAACCCTGACTAAGACAGTGAGTGTGCTTATCCTTGGGGTCATACTGAAAGTTTGAAAAACAACAACATAAAACAATTTGGTGTGGTGCCTGGCATCATGGGTGACCTTAGTAAAAGGTAGCTGATGACAATAGCAATTGTGGAGATCTTAGAGTTCAGGAGAACTGTGTGGAAATGCTGATCCATAATCATATCAGTTGTTTATTCTGTTTTACAGATGAAGCTAAGGATAGGTTTCTATGGGTTGTTCATATGTGTGTGTTGGGGGGCGTGTGTTTGTGTGTGTGCACATGTTCATGGGATGGGCCGGGTGTGCTTGTGGGTACATGTGCAATGCATTTATGCGTGCATGTAGAACCCAGAGGACAGCCTCAGGGCATTCCTCAGGGGGCGCCTGTCCTTGTTCATTTGTCTGTTTTGTGTTTTGTTTTCGCTTCACACACACACACACACACACACACACACACACACACAGAGAGAGAGAGAGAGAGAGAGAGAGAGAGAGAGAGAGAGAGAGAGAGAATGAGAGAGATAATGAGAGAGAGTGAGAGTGAGAGAGAGTGAGAGAGAATGAAAGAGTGAGAGAAAGAGAGAGAGTGAGTGAGAGAGTGAGAGCGAGAGCGAGAGAGAGAGACAGTAGCTTAGAACTTACCAATTAGGCTAGGATGGTAGTTAGGGAACCCAGGGGTCAATCTGCCTCCTCTTGCAAGCCCCAGCATACATAGCTCTTTTTTTTTTTTTTTTAAGCATGGGCTCTGGGGATTAAACTCAAGTTTTTCTGCTCTCAAGTCAAACACTTTACAGACTAAGCTACCTTCCCTGCTCCCTTGTGATTTTGTTTGTTTGTCTGCTTGCTTGTGTCTTCCCTGAATTAAATTTGACTATGTCAAACTCCCCACCTAACCATCTCACTTTCCTGGTCTTGGGTGGCACTAGAATGGCTAATTCCTGTGATTTATTCTATATTCTATAAAAATGCTATGTCCTTAGTTACTGAACATATTTGATGGAAACATTCTCTCAAAATGGCTTCATTTTAATACTTGGTTCTTGTTTTCGGAATCTTGGACCTCAAAGATAATTTGGACCAAGAGATCACAATTGGTCTAGTCAACACTATTGGTGTGACCATAAAATGTTCCATAGTACACTTTGCCATGAGAGCACATGGCCATCTTCCATCAAGAAGGCAGAAGATTTGGCTCACCAGTGGAGAAGAGAGATAGCTGGCTAAACTTGATATGCTTAATTATTATGTGATTGGTATTTGTGTTATATTAAACAGATGTCCTGGCACAGAGTACTCTATTTGTATTCATTAATTAGTTCACTTATTGATTCACAGATCCTTAATGATCATCTCTGTGCTGGTAAAGGGAGGGCAGAAATGAACAAGACATGGTCCCTGTCCCTCAGGCTGTATTTTTTCATCGCAGAAGTGGCTTTGGGTTCCAAGAGTCAGGGGACAGTGATGATGAGCGGTCTTTGGGGAGGATGTAGTAGACACATCCTCAGTATAGATTGAAATCCATCATGTATCAAAGACAGGGAAATGGCTTTGGGCTTCCAGGGAGTTTTGGAATCGCCCCCGTAGCAGAGGGGAGTGGGCAGGGATGCAGGATGTGGTTGGAAATGTGGGTAGGAGCCAATCAAGATGAAGCCTCTGTGACAGGTTTGCAGGACTCGGACTGTGATACAGCAACCAGATTACCTTTAAACAGGTAAGTGGAATGAAGCGGTATGGAGTGGAGCCCAGAAGGAGCCAAGGTAGAAGCAGGGAGACCAGTGAGAGCAGGAAAGTCCTGCACATAGAAGGCTTGGTAAAGCGCATGCCATGAGAATGGGAGGTCTTGGGTTTGCAGACCCAGCAGACACAAAAAGTTGAGCTCGGTAGCATGTGACCTCAATAAGGAGGTGGAGATGTAAGATCGCACAGTTTTTCAGTCAAATTCATTGGTCTCAAATTTAATTAGACAGCATGTCAAAAAAAAAAAGGTAGAGAGTGATCAAGGAAGACACGCAACTTTGGCTTCTGGCCCCCGGACACACATGCATACACGTGTGTCTGGGCATATATGTACACACAGGAGAGACTAGTGCAAGATGGAGTGTGTTTAGGGTTAGAAACAAGGACCAGACATTTCTGAAAAGCCAGGCAACTTTGTTCTGTATTGAAGAAGGGCTGGGAAGGTTGTGGCTTTGGGGGAGGGGATAGCAGAAAGCAGCTGTGAGTCCCTTTTTATGACTAAGGTTTCTGGCCTTGGTTGGGGAATCTAGTTGAAATATGGATTGACTTGGAGAGCTGTGGTGGCCAGGAAGAAAATGCTCTGTGTTTGGGGAGGGGGGTACAGTCTATGGCGTCTGAAGTGACTATGGAGCCAGGTAAATTTGTACAATTTGAGAAAATTGCAGATGTGACTTTAAGTTAGAGTGTGGGGATGTGGATACAGGCTATGTCCCAACCTGTCTGGGGGAGAGGGGATGCCACATGGAAAAGAAGGTGCCTCAAGCTGGATTCCAGTGTAGCTGCTTGCTGGAGACTGAAGTCACGATGAGCCCCACGCACATGGACCTCTGCACACTGCTAAGAGTCAGTTCATATGTGTGTTCAGTGTTCAACAGTCTGTTCACACTTCAGGGAACTCTAGAAATACCACTATGGGAATCAAATGAGAGCGGAACTTCCAGGAGCCACTCTCGTAAGCCAGAGAGCTTAAAGGACACAAAGAAGATCAATGCCATTGTAGGTGTAGACATAGAGATGGAGGTGAGCTCAGAGCACACTGGGATGCCAGTGGAAGATGCAGAAACAAGCCCCTCCAAGAAGTGTGCCTACGGGGAGGAAAATGCACAGGTAGCTGGTGGAAATTAGTTAGAGGACAGTCAGCATTTCATTTGAAGACTTCAGTGTACTGGAGGACATCAGTGGTGGGGGGAAGATCTGAGGCAGAGGAGAGAGGAAAGGTGGGTTGGGGGTGGTTGGGGAAGAGAGGAGCACTCCCAGTGGAGATCCGAATCTTCCATGGAGGATTCCACTTGTTCTTTGTAATTGGAGGAACCAAAGAGATTGACAGGATCACAATTCAATTCAGCATCAGTGTGTGGCTCCAAGAGATGATAAAACCCACTCTTCTAGGCAACTATTTTCACTATAAAGGAAGAGGCAAGGTCATTTTCAGATGGTGAGGGGGAAGAAGGAGTCAAGTACTTGAGAACATGGAAAATTTGGGGGATAAATGGGAAATGATGCTCATGGGGTCCTTTCCTCATAAAAGTATTCTGGGGGCTGCTAGAACCAGGTGATCAGTGGTTATTCTCTGTCCCCTGGAGCCATCCTTTGGGAGCCCCATGATGGAGATGGTTGGACCTATTCTGGGAGTAGACAGATGGGGTGGAGTGGAAACCTAAGTTTATAAGTGAACAAGCCTCAGAGTCCTGATTGTTTCCAAGACAAGAGGCAGGAAGAGAACACAGTTCGATGGTGGTGTGGAGCAGGAAGAGAACAGTCCGATGGTGTGGGGTGTGCAGGCAAATGAAAGAGTAGCTTGGAGATAGATATGGGACTATTGGGATTTCAGACTGTAGAGTTAGAACAATTGTGAGTGGTAGCAAAGCCCAGGAGGTCCTGTGCTTAAGGGAAGTAGGTGAGTGTTGAATAAATAGCAGGGGATTCCCTGGGGCCTTTTGTTGAACAAGTTTCCCAAATACTACTTAGGGATTTGCTCCTGCTGATGGGAATCTACTGTAGACCTGGAGCTCTTTGACTGAGTGGCCTAGATAGACATGCTTAGCTGACATCAGGCAAGCAGTAGGACTCAGTTTCCATTTATAGCTTCTGTTAAGGTGGGAGAAGAAATCTGAAGCTAACCTGGGCTACAAATGTGAGTTCCACGCCACTATAGGCTAAAAAGACCTTGTCTCAGAAATACATACATACATACATACATACATACATACATACATACATACATACATACATACATGAAGACTATGAGAAAAAAGCGAATGAAATCTAGCTTTGAGACTATCTCTATTCCTCGCAGGAATGCCTCTCTTAGATGTGTTTCTCTTTACACCTCTCTGCAATCACCTCACCTTCTGGCACTCCAAGAATATTTTTAGCATGGCATTCAACTTTTTGGATGATGTCTCTCAATTTTTAATGATAAGGTTATTTTATGTTAATTGTGTTATTTTGAAAGTTTTGCTGACTTTTTTAATGTCCTGGGGCCATATGGAAGCATTTTATTCCAATTTAAGCTAATGACAAGAGAAGCTTCCACAAAGCATTTAAACTAAGCACAGAGCATTTGAAAGTATGCCAGTTGGGTGGCTGTGGGAAAGAATCTGTGTGAGAAGTTTGGCACACCTCTGCCACCCTCTTCTCACCTCATCCATTAATTTGTAACCCCATGCCCAGAAAGACACAGAAGGAAATATAAAATACCCCTTAAAGTCTGAATAGTGAAGATATTCTTATGAGGTAACCAAATGTGGGGGTTATGTATCTGGAAGCAATTGCACCTAGATAATTTCTTCATGGGAGTTGGTTTCTGCTGTGTGGTAGATAGAAGAAGTCAGAGCACACAGGTGGTGAGACCTGGAGTATGTTAGCATTTAGAGTGGCACCCTATTTCAACTGGGGTACCCCCAAACTGCTGTTAGTTGGAGCTACCCTGTTCTTGTAGGACAGTTGCCCTCTGAATATAACATGGACATTGCTATCTTGAACAGTCAACAGTTAGGATTACGGATAGATACCTGCACGGAGTTAGTCCCATTAAACTTTCATCATTGAAATGGGGAGGGAAGGAGGGCTCATGACACCCTTATCTCTTTCCAAGGACTTATCGTCAATGGTTCCTAGAGAAGAGGGCTTACAAAACCCAACCACTGATTTATAGACAGTTGCTAAATGGAGGTGCTCATGAGTGATGCCCCTCTTCAAGACAGTTAGGAAGAAAGTCAATAATGTAGCCCGCCCTCTGCCGTGTAAGTTGCCTTTGTTCCTGTAAGTAACGCCTCAGGGAGGCCTCTGTGAAAGATTCTAACGAAATGCAGTGTTTCATCAAGCTAGGCTTTAGTGGAATCATCTCTTGTTGGTGAGAATCAACTCTACCTAGGGTGAGAAGGCATTTTGTGTAGGTCTCAGGAAAAGTTCACCCAACAGTCATTGTCTCCAGGTTCTTTCATAGCAGCATTTGATAGTCTTTTTACATTACAGCATGACTTTGTGCTCTATATTTGACTATACCAGGATGCATATGGCTCATGGGCCATTGGTTAGAAAGATCTGCTTTGGAGCTTGGTGGTACAAAGTCCTTGTTGATCTAGAGCACCCAGAGTATAACATGAAACTTTTGAAGAGGAGAAAATACTCTTGCATAATCTGGGTTCCATAGAAAGCTGTGACACAGGACAAGCACTGAAGTACTATAGGAGACAGTGCTCACACAGGCAGTCATGTGATTGACACTTGCATTTGTATGTCCTGGTGGCCCAGCCTGTGAGATGACCATCTTCAGATATTCTTTGGACCGAATTGACATGACTTACATTGTCTGAGTTATGCCTGAAAGAAAATATTGTTTCTTATGGGGAGGACAGTTTTATTTCATAGAATTTTCTTCAGTAAAGGAATGTGGACACTCTTGTGGCATGGGGCTAGAATGAGGAACTGAATTTTACGTTTCACCCTATAGAAACTAAAATGATCCCTCGTGGCTACTGTCTACTGTATTACATAGCAGCTATCTGAACAGAGCCACACCCTGGATGCCTGCCCTCCCAGCTCCAGGCCCTGCTCTGTTACCCTCTCACAGGCTCTAGTGTTGATACACTAGCATGAGGAAGCTGGGGTATTCACCTGTTGGAGTTGGGGGGCTACCAGGTTATACATAGACAGCTGACACCCCCTCTTGAGTAATGGCCCTCAAAGGAAATGTGTAGTTTCAAAGTCACCAGCTCAGCTCCTCAGCTCCCCTTGGCTGCTTCTACAAATATAAACGAAGAGGACTAAATTGAGAGAGCAGGATATTTGGAGTTTTTGTTTTTCTGGAGACGAGGTCTTGCTATAGCGCCAATACCAGGGATTTATAGTGTATACCACCTTGCCCAACTAAGTGAGGAGACATTTTTAAGATGCTAGGTAGGTCGAGTCATCAAGAGCAATAGGGAATTGGCAGGGTGCTGGTCAGAAACTTTATCTGGGGTTGACTAGTGATTGAGAATAGGTTCTTCTCTTACAGAAGAACAGAGTGTGGCTCCCAGAATCAAGGATAAATGGCTCACAACCACGCGGAACTCCAGCTCAAGGAGGACCTGACACCACAAGCACCTGTGCTCAGGCACACAGTTTAAAAATAGGAGAGACACATCTTTAACAAGTGACATATTTATCTGTATCCACTCTCACATCCAGATGCCCTTGAGGAGAGATCTTAACCTCTGAGAGAGTTCTTTCCCCCTTCAGGAAGGGGAAGCAAAGCCTCTGTTCTGCTTCTGTGTGAGCTTGTTCAATAATGAGTCAAACAGTGTCGAGGACAAAAATTCCATCTAAATGTTCACCTCGCCATTGTCACTGCTCTGGACTTGTAACTTTTCTGTTTTTTCACCTCCTGAGTAGAAAGGAAACTAAAATGCAAACAACAAAGGGATTTTATGTACTGAAGAAATATCTGAAGGGCCCAGATTTGCCCACTGGTTTGCAGTGAAAGGCTGGGTGTGTGGGCAAAGGTTCTTAGTCTTCCTTTAAATTTACTATGTGTCACGAGGCTGGGGCTCTGTTGTGTCCAGGCCTGGGACAGCACCACCAGCTTCAGTGTGCCTAGTCAGAAGGCCATGTGCAGAGGGACTCCTGTCTTTAAGAGGGAGGATCTTGCTTTAGGAGAGTGGGCTGGTTTCTGTATTTAATGACCTGGAAGTAGCTGCAGCACACTTTGAACCTTAGCTGGCCTCCTGGCCCCTCAGCAAATCATGAAGAAGCCATTTGCTTGTCCTTACCTGGCTTCCAATTTCTGATCTGCAAACAGTGACAATTGCCTACTCTCTTTCCTACCCATGTGCCCAGTGGGCCTATAGAAACATACCGTTAGTTTCATTAGGAGGGAAAATAATCTTTGGAGAAGTGAAGATGTTTGCACTGATTCCCTGACCTCGACACTAAAAGCAGAAGTAGAATCTGCCTCTTACAAACTACTGAGTGACAGTTTTCCTTAGCTTCAATCCTCAGCACCAAATAGTTTCTCCCAACACTAGCCTGCTGAAATAGCTGCTCCATGCAAAAATAAATAAATAAATAAATAAATAAATAAATAAATAAATAAATAAATAAATAAATTCATTTCTCCCTCTAAATGCAAAATGACGTGACATGGTCATGCACACTTTTCCTTCTGGAGAGAACTACCACAGATTTGTTTCCAGCATTTCAGAGAATTCTGTTCAACTTATCTGAAATTGAAAAAAAAAAAAAGATTTTACTGCCTCTGGCTACATTGTGTTCATGCCACTTATTTAGATATTTGCATAAATACTCTTATGTATAGAAGAGGGCTATAACTCTGGCGTTGAATCATATGCAGAAAAAAAGAGATAACACTATTTCGATATGGTAATAGGATTGGCCCTGGCTATATGACTGCTTTTAAGTATTTGACCTAAAATATTTCAATACTTAATTACTATGCAGATGTCAACACAAGATCTCATGCATAAATAACCCAACTCATTTATTTAAGAAAGATGTTACACATCTATAGGGCAGGTACCAGGGCCTTTGAAACCTGCCCAACATAGCCCTTCATTTCTAGAAGCCTGTTAGAAGGAAAATTGTCAGCAGGTAGTTAACAAAGCTCCATGTGCTGAGAGGCTGACAGAGGGTGTCCAGGTGAGGGGTTGTCTAACACAGGTAGGGAGTCATTCAACCAAAGTTCTGTTGAGAATGTGGTATTTGATCTGGACAGAAAAGCATTTCCTGGGTAAGGAAGTAAAGAACATCAACCCAAGAAGTGCTTTATGTGGGGACATGGAGAGGGGTCAGCTTGTACTGGACACTATAAGTGTTTGGTTGACTTCATTGTTCATACTGGTTCTCTGAATGGCACCTACCTTTCCCTGGGGATTTAGCCACAGAGTACTAGCTGTTTCTACTGTAGGAACTCTGTTATTTCAAATTTTCCTTATTTTCTGACCATACTATGACATGGAGTCAGAAAACAGGCCCATCCTTTGTCCAAAATTGGTTTGCCGGAACCATCTTTTTCTGTATTTATCAGTTGTGTAGTGGGTGCTGAGACTACATCCCACTTAATAAACATTGAGTTGGTGGCAACAGAAGTTGTGATAACTAACCAGTGAACTCACAGTCCTCAAAGCTGGGATATTCAACCCCTATTCTTAACCATTACTACTTCTTTTCATTCCTAGGTTCTGTCTAGGCCACAGCCTTGTCTTGCTCCTTCCAATAGAACCTGGTATGTCTGGCTGTCATGTCCCAGAGACAGATGTCGAGTTGACCGGGCAAATAAATCAGCTCTAAGGACTTGACCCAGTCTTTTTATTTTCTCTTTATTGGATTCCAATGACCATTAAGGCAGACGCTAAATTATGAAACTTACAGAGTGTGGGGATGAATGTATTGACATGATCCATAATAAAATCAATTGACATCTTTTAAAAAATAAAAAGAGTGTTAATATTGGTGAATGTTCTGCTATGAATAGACAGGCACCTTCAACAACATTGTCCCCAGACATCATCTGTTTCTGGCGGCGGAGAGCCCAGCCAGACCGTTTGTCTACCTGTTTCCCTTCCCTGGGAAGGCATAGCCACGGGACAATAGCAAACCTACGGCAAGATTGACAGATCTGAGGAATGAGTTCTTCTTGGACTTTTTCTTCTCAACGAATGATCTCCTTTCTTCCAGAAAGCTTGTGCACAAAGATGTCGTTAGCGGCTTATTAAGTCCTAATAATATTGCAGTGTATTATGATGTAAGTACAAACTCCCCCAAGGCTAATACAAGAGACGTAGAGTCTGACATTCTGCAGAGTGCATTCTTGGATATCTGATTATGTTTCTGGAAAAAGGAATAGATTTGAAGTTGAGCAAGTCCTATGGGGTTAAAGGTCATAGGCTTTTTGTTGTTGTTTGTTTTGTTGTTGTTGTTGTTTTGGTTTGGCTTAGTTTATTTTCTCTCATACTGTCCGTTTATCTGATAATAAAAAGGGAAAGACTGGCGGAGATAACACTCTACCAAGTCAGTAGTACAGGGTATGATTGTCAAGTGGCCACTACAGAAATGTACTTCCCCTGATGATTTGAAACAGACAGGTTTCTGAGTTAACACTTAGCTTTCCCCAAAGTCTGCACTGTCCCTAAGGAAACATCTCCTGATGCAAATTTATATTTGCAAGTAAAAAGTACGGAGCTATTCCAGTGAAATCACGTACAGGTTGTCAAATCAGCCACATAAAAACCCGAAAATTAAATGCCTTTTTAAAAAGTGTTATTTTTTTTTATATTACTACTTTAAAAAAAAAAAAAAACTGTCAGTCAAGTTTACCATGGGTGGTATTTAGGGGCTGTGCTGCTCTTGCATGTAAGAGTGAGAGTCTGTCCAATTGTGCACTAATTGGTAATCATGGAGTATTATGTTAATTATTTGAAAGGAGGCTAGAACTGATATGCTTTCAGAAGCCGTAGATCTCATAACATTATTTTCATAATGACAAGGGGGAGAGAGACACGACTTTGACAAAATTGCCAAAACATTGAGGCCTATCGACAGAATCACAGACCTATCTGGATCCGTGCTGGCTTTGTTTCCCTAAGTACCTGACAGATTCCTAAGTGCCAAGTCACTTTATATTTAGTCGCCAGGGTAAATTTATGTCATTAAGGGACATAGCACAGTGGCTTCCGCTGTGCAGTTTCTCACTTTGTTTTGGATCCAGAGCAAGATGATTGGCATTTGAATGAAGGTTAAGCACCGTATTAGAGGCTTAGATTTAAAAAAAGACAGTTGGGATCTTGCAATCATAATTTTGTTGTTACATTGATCAGTCACTTTCCCATAGGCTGCTCCATCTAGCTCCCACAACATCAAGAGGTCATGTGATTTCTGTTCCAGGAGCCAATGGGGGAGGGGGGGGAGAGAGAGAGAGAGAGAAAGAGAGAGAGAGAGAGAGAGAGAGAGAGAGAGAGAGAGAGAGAGAGAGATCCTCCTGTAGACTGTGTATAGGGAGACACTGTACTTTGTCTCCTGGTTGGGTAACTAACTGCCAAGCCACAGTATCAGCCTGGCCTTACTGCTTTTAGCAGTAAGGGAATAGAGTAAGTAAGGAGAAGAGAATCAGAAAGAAACAGGCAGGGGGCTTGCAAGGTGGATGAAGGGGTCTGAAGCAGCTCCTGCTCTCAACCATGTCTCCGTTTTCAGAAAGTAGAGGACTAGACTCACACCTGTGCTTACAAGTCTAGTAGCTGGACATGAATGACAGGTGCGGAGGAAGATGACAGTCTTTCTGTGAACTCTTCCACATGCTGAGCAAAGAAGCTTTCATGGGGAGCCTGGGATAGTGGCCTGGCTCCTCGGGTCCACTTATAGATCTTCTGAATATTATAGGAGACTAGAGACTTTTAAAAACAATTTGAAAAGATTCATTTCATTTCCATGACTTGAACTCAACTCCTGTCTTCACTGTTAGGCTACATGGAGTTAAATTTTAATTCATGTCTGAATTTATGGAGTAGACATATATACATATTCTCTTTACACCCTGCACACAGGAATTGAAATCTGATGTACTGATGTTGTCTTTTAATCAGTATACTTAATACCCTTACTTAGCATAGAAATACACCAGACACTATCATCATTTCATCTCTCATTTTTTTCTTCATTATTTTCCTACTTGGTTCAGCCCTATTATAGGCTTGCTCAACTGAATTGAAAGAGCAGTTGATACTTCACCTTGATAATGGCCAGTCATAATTGGCAACTGAGAAAGAGTTATCAGAAGGGACAATGGGCCAAGAGCCACACAAAATGGTTCCCTTGGACTCTTAAGGCTACTTAGTATTTAAATTGGAAAAGCTCTGGTTATAATTTTTTATATGCCTATAGACTTGTGTATGTATCTCCTGAGATGCAGATTAAATTTTGAGAAAATGTTTTGAGCAATAATTTAATTTAAATCAGTGGTACTCTTATTGTTAAACTACAGAGCTGAGTGGAAATTTTTGTTGTGTCACCATAGATACCAACATCTAATTTGATTACTCTTGTGAATAGTTGCTAACTATAATCTGATAGCGACTGTTACTTTTCATCATTGGGAAGGAGTCTGCTAATTGAGCTGGAGGGAAGCCAGAGAAATCTTTCAGAGGAGTAGTTTTATATACAGTGGTTTTAATAAGCGATCCAATGAAACCTTTTATAAAAGCAACAAAGGCAAGAAGGGCCTGGACACAGTAAGTATGATCCGCACATCTACAAATGAGCCCCAGACAATGCTGGATCATGTCGGTCACTCAAACCCAGTCCAGCAAGGTCAAATAAGAATAGCTTAATTTATTCAGCAGCCTTGAGCATCCTTATTTGCTTAACAACTCTTAAGGAAACCCTGTCTGTCACTGGTGCTCAGTAAATGGGCAAGGTGCCTCTTATGCACAACTGTCACCCTGCAAGGAAGATGTTTGCATGTTGGTTTCACAAACACAATCAAAGTTCTATTAGATAGATACTTTTACTAGCAAGAGGGCTTTTTGTAAGAGATAATGGTATCTTTCCCTGTAATCACCTAGGAATATAGATGGATGGATAATTCCAAACAGATTTTTATTTCCTTAAGGAAATTGAAGCATAGAGCAAATTCCTTTTTTCCTTTTATTGGATATTTTCTTTATTTACATTTCAAGTGCTATTCCCTTTCCAGGACTCCCCTCCGGAAACCCCCTATCCTATCTCCCCTCCCCCTGACTCTATGAGGGTGACCCCCCTCCCGCCTCCCCGCCCTGGCATTCCATAAGGCAAATTCTTAAGCCAATGTTGTATACTTAATTAGCCTAACAGATAGCCTCTACTTGCTGTGGGTGTAGCATTCTATTTCTTGTCTACTATATAATTCTAAGCTCCCTATGTTTGCCCTATAATCTTATCCTTATCGTCTGATTCCTGTCTGGTGGATGAAGCGATACAATTTCAGAGAATTTAACCCAAGTGTGCACTTTAATATCAGACCACAACATGTGGATCTGGCCTTGAGATTTTATGACTAAACTGCCTCCCACTGGAGCCTGATCTTTAGATGAGGAGATGGAAGTCCTATTTTTATGGCAACAAGGTTTACAAAATTTGGATTGCTGAGCTAAAGGCCTCATTTACTTGGAATGTTGAATGAGAGGCAGATGTTGCATAGAAACCCTTTGGCATGGTTGGGGGTGTGGCAAGTAGTAGTTATCATTGGGGTAGTTTTCTACGGGTTTGGCATGGTTTTGCCTAGTTCTGTGTTGCTCCAACCTATTGCACTTATGGGTTCCCTAAGGAATCTTATTAGAATGTAGATTCTCCATTCTTCATATCCCAAGAATGTGAGAATTCATATTGTAAGTTGTTCCTGAGCAATGCTGGGAGGTTTCGCTAGTAGCCTGAGATTTTTGGTTTACTTAGTCTCACTAAAGCCTTATGCTTTTCAGAGAAGTAAAAGGATGTTGGAAAGGTTGCGTGCTCAAGACAAGGAGATCACCTCAGGAAACCTACATTTAACTGGGAAAAGTTGCATTCAGGTGTAAATGGGTCATCCTGAAAAGACTTTGATTGGAAAATTCAAAGACAAACTGACAAACTGTGTCAGCCCCACAATGAGTCCTTCATCAGAGCCCTTTAGGTAAATGGGGCTGGTGGTTTGTGGAATTGCAAGAGGTGTTCTTTCTGGGTGCTCAGCCTGAACTTGTGCCACCCTGCCAGCAAGCTGCTCCTTCAGTTTTGAGCTCTAGGCAACTTACTGACCACACCTTACGCGAGTCTAGCTCTTCCTGTAAGTTGCCTGTGTAGTTTGGAGGCTGGTGTGTACCTTTGACATCACCAGCCCTAGCTCCCGAGATTACAGAGATAGAACTGCATCCCAGATTGAGTGAATTATTCAATATTTAGGCACTCTTAGCTCTACACCTCCCCACATTTCCACAGCTCTGTAGTCAGGACTGTCTTCTCATTGGGGACTTTTGACCACTGTGTCACTGTGTGATTAGTATTTTGTCTTTCTCAGTGGTATACTTGACACTATTGACACATCTTGAAATGGACAGGTTCTCACATGCGATGAGATATTGCAGTAGGGAGCCAGGTTTCCTGGCTCGTTACATAGTGCTCCTCCACTGCATACTCCATGATGTAGTTATTCTGATGCCCTTGAATACAGCTTGGTATAACGTTCAACTCTAGAGCCAAGCTGGTTACCACGTAGTAGCTGCATGACTTCTTTTATCTTCAGCTTACTCTTCTGTAGCTGTGTGAGACACTCTCCATGAATCCATTCAAGAAATTGCTGGCACATAGTAAATGCTCAATGAATACAGTATTACTATTATTGATGATCTTACTAAGTCAGTCCAGACCCTCGACAGTGTCTCTACAGTAACATGAACAGAATAGGTATTTCTGGGTGCATGCTAAAACTCTACCCATATAGAAAGTCTTTTAAAACCCTGAATAAGACTTAGGTTTTTCAATGTGATTCAAAACTAACTGTGACACCAAGGGAATCTATAGCACTTCTATCTTTAAAGGGCAGTGAAAGAGTAAATTGACAAAGATTTGTCTTGACTGATAAAGACGTTGGCCTGTCTGCAAACTTGCATTTCACCTGTCCAGTGAAAACCAAGACAGTGCCATGATTGTCTGTTAGGTGAAGACCATTATTTTATTTGCCCTACTCCCACAGTGCTAGGAAACCCTGAACAGATTGTGTTTGTTTTGAGACCTGATCAAATGAGACATAGTTTACCATGCTGCCTCCTTCGTTCTGCATCAAGTCCTGGAGTTATCACTCATATTTGTTCCATTGTGTGATTGCCTAGTACAGTCGTCACCAATGTAATGGATATGGACATTTTCATTCTGTGTATTTAGTCTTAAACTGCTCCCTATGGTTTCCTTCTCTGTTTATGATCACTGTGTTGAATGAGAGGAGTTGGGAGCCCTTTATCAGGACGGGAAAAGTGGCTCTCCCTAAACCCCAGCTCACACATGTGGTTTTGTACCCATCGTCATGGGCCGCCCCGTCTGACCTTATTGGTTTACTTTTCCCCCCTGTTGTTATGAGGATCCTAGGACAAGGATCTTAGCTTATTCTTTAAAAACAAAAAACAAAACAAAACAAAAAAAACAAAAGGTCTGCAGAGTGTGGCATGGCTCAAAGTAGAAGCCACCTGACAGGATCCCTTTTCTGGAAAGATCTAAGCTAATTTGCTTCACTGATTTCATACCTACCCAAGAGAGATAACAGCTCATCTGGGTTCCTGTCAATTTCCCTAGTTACCTGCCTGATAAAAATTAGAAAAGCTATTCTTCCACATTTTAGCAAATTACATATCAAATTGATAAGGTGCGTTGCCTGTCAATAATAGCTAGCATGTGACACATTGAGGCGTGGTAATAGATGGATTCAGACAAATTTGCTTCCAACCACTTATTCCACAAGACACACGTCCCATTTCACTGGATCTCCTGGCCAGCGAGGTAGTCACTCTCATGAGACCACTGTGATGAAGAGCCGCCTCAGACATGAGCAAAGGAGAGACAGGAGGGAGGAACCACCAGGCCCTTAGTGCAGCTGTGAACCTGAACTGGAAGACTCCTGCACCAGGAAGCAGAACAGATTCCGCAAATGGTGTCTAGGTCTTCCAGAACTGAGAAAGTAGCATATGTTTTGAGTAAAGTTTGCTTGTTTGTTTGTTTGTTGACAAATGTTCCAAAAGGCACCTCAGACTTCTTCCGAATCTTCCAGTAACCTTTAATCAGTTTGTGTCTGATCAGTCTTCTTGAATACACGTCTTACTGATCAGTTGACATGTCAGGAAGGGTAGAGCACCCTGACACTGAGGTTTGAACAGCTATGTCTGTGGACACTGAGTCCACGGCTCAGAACACAGGGATGGCTCTTGCTCCTGAGACCTTCCTGCCATCTCCAGGAAGGTGACTGTGAAAAGCTCATTCATTCCAGGGCACTCCCTTGTCTCTCCCTTCTCTCTTACACAGCAGAAAGTGTGAGCCACACGTTTTGGGTTAGGCTCATACTTTGCATTCATTTAAGGTAAACAAGGCCACTTCTAACTTGGAACCTTGGAAAGAGGTGTGATCAGAGCAGTAGATGAAGAAAGCGACAGCTTCTGCCAGAATCTTTATTAGGCAACTTTACAAACACAAAGCTGGGGCGCTGGCCATGCTTAGAATTTAAATCAAGCTCTCAGTACAAATTTAGAAACTTAACAGTAAATTTTTATCTTAGAGTGTCAGAATAACTATCCTTGAGTTTTTTTGTGGATACTTACAAACTGACTGTACTTAAATCTTCTTTGTAACAGTGTAGACTGTGTGACTAACTTAAATACAGCAGAAATATAATTATATTTTAATCTCAAAAATAAAATTAAAAAATACAATATTTTTAAAAGATTTATTTATTGTATATATGTGAGTACACTGTCAATATCTTCAGACACACCAGAAGAGGATGTTGGATCCCTTTACAGATGGTTGTGAGCTACCATGTGGTTGCTGGAAATTGAACTCAGGACCTCTGGTCAGTGCTCTTAGCCACTGAGCCATCTCTTCAGCCCCGAATACAACAATCCTAAAGATTACTTTAAGGCCTCAGCTATTTTGTATGTTCCTGTGTTTGAGTGCATGTTTGTGCAGGTGTGCATACATGTGTGTTCACACATATTTGCACCTGTATGTGGAAGTTGGAAGAATTCAGCAGGATCAGCTGTCCACTTTGGTTTTCTTCTTTCTTTACATTTTTTAAAAGTATGTTTGAGGCAGAGTTTCATTCACGAGGGCTCACCACTTGGACCAAGGCAACTGACCACTGAATCCCAGTGGTTCCCCTGTCTCCATTTTCCAAGTACTGGGATTACAACATCACAACTTTTATTTTTTTTACGTAAGTTTGGGGGCTTGACCTGGAGTCTTTATGCTTGCATAGCAAGCACTTTGCCAACTTACCCCAGCCCCTTAGGTGCATTTTTGACTGAGACCTTAGAATCTATTGTTTTCTAAGGCAGAGACAATAATTTTAAGCACCTCAAGCACACAGTCATTCCTCCTCAAACTGACTTGTTTGCAAACAGATTCAGGTGGTACTGTGTGACAAGCAGAGAGAATCATGTTTCAGGGACTGAAGGACTCTTGGTAACCTTCTACAAGAGCTCATGATGGGAAGTGAATTAATCTCCTGTCTCTCCTTCATCTCCCATCCCACTGTGTCTGAAGCATCTATGTAAAGGCTAATGATAGAAGGACTGAGGGGCGGAGCCCAAACCCACTAGTGACATGGACTGATTTTTTTAAAAATTTTTTTACTTCAATGTGAACATCCATGTCTGTAAGTCTCTGTCTCCCACTGCTCATATTTACATAGGCCTTTAGCTATTTATTGCTCAGTGTTGCCTTGTTTGCCCCACTCTACTTTGTGGTTATCTACACATTGGTGCTCTAGGAATGCCCTTCCTAAAGGGATACAGCTGGTCCAAGAGTGTCAGGCTTCTTAGTGATGGGTGCGGATGGACAGGTTGGTTGGAGGGTGAGTTTGACGTCAATGTCTTCTTCATCACTCATATGTCCATTATTGTCATCATCAAATAAGCAAACATCAATATGTGCACACATTGCTTTTTCTGACCTTTTACTAGGAAGTGGGTTTCCTCATGCTTTAGACGAGAGTCTCAGTGATGGTCCATCATGAGAACGTTATGTAACAGGCATCACAGAGATCAGATGACATCCTCTGGACCCCTGCAACAGCACGTGGTATCCTGTGCAGGCCAGACTGTATTTTAGGTGGCATAGGAAAGGTTTGTTCAGCATTTTAAAGAAAACCTGAGGGGCTGGAGAGATGGCTCAGAGGTTAAGACCACTGACTGTTCTTCCAGAGTTCAATTCCCAGTAACTACATGGTGGCTCACAACCATCTGTAATGGGGTCTGGTGTGTCTAAGGACAGCTACAGTGTTACTCATGTGCACTAAATAAATAAATAAATATTAAAAAAAAAAAAAAAAGAAAAAAGAAAACCTGAACTTCAATCACCTCCACATGGGTTCCAGTGTCTTAATAAAATGAACAGGGGTTACTGTGCTCTGCAGAATCTGGTTTCTTAGTTTGATTTTGTGAAGTTGCTTTGTCAGAAGTAAGCAGCTAGACATTAGAAGAACCCCTACAAGGTTAGCTCTAAACACCCAGACTGTCTTGTCTTTACTCCAAATTGTGGACGAATCAGAAAGTCTCACAAGAACGTCCTTTATTTCCCCATCACTGGCGGGCAATGGATTAAAAGACAGGAATTAGGATCTGAGCACAGGGCTGCATGTTTTTAACTGAGAATTCAGAGGGTGAAGGAAGAAGGATCGCAAGATTCAACCCAGCCTGAGCTCCAGAATGAGCCTCTGTTTGAAAGATACAAACAAAAGACAAGCATTAGGGAGAGTGAGAATGAATAAATTACATTTTATGATCTTTGAAGATACTCCAAAGACTGTTGTGTTGTTGGAGCTGTGGGAAAACTTTGTCCATCCGGTAGGCTTCGTTCTGAGTGGAGGTTGGAACCACACGGTGAGTTCAGTACGATCAGTCAAAAGTCAAGGGCCATGTTGTTTTCTCCCAGCCATTTGATGCGGTACAGAGGTGAGCCAAGTCCTTGATGACAACTACCAACTATAAAATCTGCATGCAAAGCTACATTCTGTGTCCCACCTATGTTTGATAGGTGACAAAAGACAGGCATTTGTAGGTCATAGGGGCGTGGAAGAACCCTTCTGTGCCCCATTCCCTTCATTCTTTCTGCCCCCCACTCCCCTACTCCACCCCCCTCCACTCCACCCCCACTGCTTTTCAATGCATCCTTAACACCCCTGCATATGAATGAGGTTTTGAAACTCAGCTTCTAACAGAAGCATTTTTCATAGATAGATCATATCTTTATTGACTTGTTTTTCTGAAATTCAGTGGAGGTGTTAGAAGACATTCTTATTATTGTTTTGCTTTGGGCTAAGACAGCTATAATTGGGACTAGTGTTTATTGAAAACGGAAAATTAGCAAAACAGTTTAGAAACAAGATTTTTGCCTGATCTGCACATTTCCTGAAACCCCACATCTGGCTTAAATTCGAATGAGTTGGAGTCTTTTTTTTTTTCTCCTTAAAGAGCTTAAAAATTAGTCTTGTTTCTTTTTTAAAACATTAGAGCATGTAAACTATTAATCGGGATTAAATTTACAGAATTGAATGCCCATGGCTCAAGACCATGATATGTCTAGATTTTTCTCTTTCATGGCTTTGGAGTGACATATACCAGCCATCTACAGGGTCTATTGGAAAGGGTAGAAAAATGAAGATAGCTTTGTGTTGGAGAAAAAGAGCAAATTGTTTTACAAGCAAGCAGCCGGAGAGGCGTTGAAAAAGGAGGAAGACAAAGAGGCCTAATAATGATAATCACACATTACGGAAGTGAATTTTCCCCAAAGGAAGGTGGTGATGTTTATGTGGATGAACTGAACTGAGAATTCGTTTTTCTTCCCTAAAGTAATTCAAAGTATTCTTGTCTCTAGTACTTTATTTTATTATGGGACTAAGAATTTTGTTTTCAGTGTATTCGCTCAACATCACACAAAGTGAAATGTATACATTAGGTTGACAAACAGGGCACTTTCAAAATCTGTGGGATTTTTTCTGCACTGAATTATTCTGCTTCATGCCTATGGTATTTTTATTGGCTTTGTCTTATAATCTCAGTAGGTAGCTATGAGTAAAGAATTTTTAACTGTCCTCTCTGAGCTTACTAATATTACGTGAGAGCATGCCCCACTAGTTGATAAGTTCAAAGGCTCTGACAGGAAAAACAGCACTCCTTGCATGCTTTAGTTAGCATTCATGATAATTTTGTCTTGCATGGATTATTATGTAAGACTATTGCTGACCCATATTAATAGGTACAAGATCAACATAACTTCTGGAAAAGAGAAGTCTCCCATTTCTGAGCAAGACACCACAGCTTGTGACAAGATTTAGTGCTATGGAGCACATGACTTCACTTCTGCCAAGTGATTTGTAACGACATGCAATGAGCAAACGCTTGAACTTGTAGAGAATACATGAAACACAGAGGCCAAGGAAGGAGTGATGGGGGTGATGACTGTCAAGTTATTTTCCCTTGCTTCCTCCAAATACAGCCACAGTACCAGGAGGCCACAGTACCAGGAGGCCACAGTACTGTCAGTCACATGATTCCATTAGCTAGGGAACTATTTGAAGAAAGTCAAGTTAACACAAGTTTCAGTTCATTAGATCTCAACTCTCCAAGCTTTAGTACAAGAGGAGGGCAGAAATGGGATAGTTAAATTGCTTTGAATTAACATATAGGGAAGTGAGAACTTTTGCACAAATTCAACTGTACACAGGGTGGTATGATCACAAGATAACACAAGTAGCCACCACTTAATTTCTACTCATTATGACATTTGCCCATCATTATGACACCCTCATCAGCACCTACTGTGAACCAGGAACTGTTCCCACACTAGGGATGCAGGGATACATTGTCAATGGCAGGTCAAGATCCCTGCATCTTAGCTCAAATGGAAGACGGGCATTGGGTAATAAGCATAGTCATGAAGCAAACTGTATGGTACATTAGAGAGCAACAGCAGGAGCTGGAGAGATGGCTAGCTGGGTACAGAAGTTGCTGTGTAAGCATAAGAACCTAGATTCGGATCTCCAGGACCCATGCTGAAGGGTGAGGTTGAGGGCTGGGGTCCAGGGATAGTATGTGTCTACAAGCCCTGGTAGTGCTGGTAAGGCAGAGACAGGGGGATCCCCGAGGTTTACTGACCAGACAATCTTCAGAATCAGTAAGCTCCAAGGTCAATGAGAGATCATGACTCAAACAGAAGGGAAGGGACTGAAGAGAAGACTCAGTGGTTAAGATCACTTGTTGCTCTCTCAGAGGGCAAGTCAAGCTGCTCATAACCACCTTCAAATAGGCAGCACCTTCTTCTGGGCCTCTTTGGGTACCTGCACACACATAGCACACGTGCACACTTGCGCACACATGTGCACACAGGCATGCACACACAGAGAAAGGCAAAAATAAATAATAAAATAAATCTTTGAAAAATGCAAGGTGGAAAGTAATTAAGAAAGACACCAAATATCCACCTCTGGCTTACACAACACACATTCTCTCTCTCTCTCTCTCTCTCTCTCTCTCTCTCTCTCTCTCTCTCTCTCCCTCTCTCTCTTTCTCTCTCTCTCAAACTTATTTATATGCACACAGACACACAAACACATTCATTGCATGCATGCATACATGCATGTGTGCATGAACAATGAAATCGATAATATCCAAAAGAAAGCATACAATAGACTAAAAGTGATTTGGAGTATGTGTGGGGCAGACAGTGTGAATTGGAGTATGTGTGGGGCAGACAGTGTGAATTGGAGTATGTATAGGGCAGTGTGTGGGCAGCTGGCACCAGTCCATATAAAGACCCTCTCCCCTACACACACACACACACACACCACACACACACACACACACACACACACACATATACACACACACATACCCCAAATATATGTCTATTTTAAGGTAGAAGTTAACTGCTTCTCAAAGGGGTTAAGTACCTTGCCCTGGATCCAACAGCTGGGAAGAACGAACGTTTCTTACTCAAACATATTTTTGTTCTCCCCTGCTGCCGCTCTGCTCTGTGGGCTCCCCACTCCACTGTTTCTGTGCTTTCTACCAGGGATAGATTCAGCCCAAATGATTGGTTTCAAGATGGCGTTGTGCAGATGTTTGATTGGATGTGGGGTTTTTTTAGGCCACTCAGGGTTCCAGTACTAGACATAGTTCACTGTTGTAGTTATAGCCTTGGGAATAGCAGCTTATAATAACTGGAAATTAGACATGCATGAGAGGCTAGGAAGGTCTGGATGGAAATGCTAAGAGGAAGAAAGTAGGTTAGAGAGCAGGGCTGTAGCACAGGTGAAGGGAGATAATTACTTAACAAGGAAACCATGCCCAGGGTTGGTGCTGAGGCAGTAAATAACTCGCTTGCACCATGAAGCGAGGAGAGCCGGTGCTAGCCAGTCACACACAGAGCCTCACACAGGCCTGGGATTTGGTTAGGGTAGGGTCAGCATTGCTGCTGGATGATTTTAGAAGTCTGTGGCTTAGGGAACAACCATTATGACGGATAAGAATCCAAACCTGGATCCTCCTCTTTCCCACTGTGGCAAAGAATGAGATTCAAAAGAAAAGGCAGCATAGGGCCCAAAGAGTAATGAGGACTGTGTGCACACTGAATTCTTCCCTGAACACAGGCTGACTTCTTTTTGTTCATTTGTGTTGTTGTAATTTTCTTGAATCTTACTATGTAGCCCTGGCTGGCCTAGAACTTGCTCTGTCACCCGGGCTATCCTCAAACTTAACTCTATCTTCCTCTTGCCTCAGCTTCCTGAGTACTGGGATTAAAGGCATCTATTACCATGCCTGGTTACAAACCAAGTTCAAACAAAGATTATAATAATAATAATAATAATAATAATAATAATAATAATAATAATAATATAAAAACAGGGTCTCTGGCCCAACTTTGTCTTACACTTTCTGTGTACCTGAAGATGACCTTGAGTGTCCTCCTGTCTCCCCCTCCCACATCCCAGGGTGACAGGCATGTGCCACTACACGTCTATGTAATAATGGGAATGGAACCCAAGGTGACTTGCATACTAGGCAAGCACTGTCCCAACAGAGCTACATCCCAGATCCTGCTCCTTGGATTCTGGCTTATAAACTCTTGCTAGGGGAGTGATAACCGTCATTCCACACTGTCTGCTTTCTGGTACATGCTTCCCCTTGCTGGAGATGATTTCAAACAATTTGTGTTGTCATTAATGCTATTTTTTTAAACTACAGCTTTTAGTATGTTTGCAAGCAGTTACAGATAATGCACCTTGAGTACTTAACTCATGTCAATCCATGGTCTCAATTTAATTACATTTAAACTTCATAACAAGTCAGGGGTAGTGGTCCACGCCTGGAGTTCCGCCTGCTTGGGAAGCTGATGCGGGAAGGCTTCAAATTGAAGGACTTCTAGGTTACAGCAGGTAAGTTTAAGGCTAGCCAGTGCAATTTCCTGAGACATTGTTTTATTTTTTTAACTAATTAATTAATTTATTCATTCATTTTCCTTCTCAATATCAGTCCCCCTTCCTCTCAGTACCCCCCAAGACCTTATTTTAAAAGAAGGCAAAGAGGAAGAGGACAGAGAGCAAACATGAGTGGTAACACTGCTCCTTCGTAATCGGCATCCTGTGGTGCTGAGTCTGTATGTTCTGCACTTTATAGGTGAACACAGCAAGGCATAGGGAAGTGAACTTTTCCAAGATACCACAAGTAAGTGAAGGTATGTGGGTAAACTCCAGGCAGTCTTTAGCCATGATCCTACATGGCCTCCAAAAGGAAGGCAGAGGAAAAGTCAGGTACTTCAGTGCTTTTCCCAGTTAGGAAGCACTATGATTAGTGCCGTTATTATTATTACTATTACTGTTATTGTTGTTGTTGTTGTTGTTATTATTATTATTGCTGATTTCATTCTATAGCTGGGGAAATTGCACATGAGGGGGTCACTTGAATTTACCCACAAGCATGGGGGCTTCTCAGAAGAGTCAAGAGGCAAATCCAGACATACATGAAACAGTTTTTAAATTATTATCGCAGTTATAGGTTGCGTTGATTTAAAAGTTTGAAGTGCTGAAGCTGAAGGGGCGGCTCAGAGGTAGGAGCAAGCACTGTTCAGAGGACCTGAGTTCAGTTCCATGCACCAGTGTCTTACCTCAGCCCCAGGGGATCGGTGTCCTCTTCTGGCCTCCGGAACCTGCACACCTCATGGATTTAGAAACATGGCAGATTTCAAATGTCTAGATTAAGGATGCTCAGTTTGGAGTGTCTAAGTCCATTTATGGGCTTCAGGTTGCAAATGATCACAATGTGTTAGAGAATTTGAGGAGACTTAGGGGAGTTAAACTGATAGTGGGAGCCCACGAAAACCTAGTGAGTACGGGCAGAATGATTATGTAACAAGCATCAGAAGCTACCTGGTCTGCTTGCCACAGCTGAGTCTTCTTTCCAAGTGCTCCAATTCCCACTTAAAGGCCATGAAAGTAAGCGGCTAG
Organism: Uromys caudimaculatus; assembly: GCA_028551405.1. Taxonomy (NCBI): domain Eukaryota; kingdom Metazoa; phylum Chordata; class Mammalia; order Rodentia; family Muridae; genus Uromys; species Uromys caudimaculatus. Next base: position 68,015,061 of record CM052706.1, read on the forward strand.
CAAGCAGAGAAACAAGATGCCAGTGCTGCTTTTCTTTGGGCCACATGAAGGCCCACTTGATGAATGCTTAGCCCTGGGTGGTAGGCCTTCTTGTAAGCAAGAAGTTAAACTCCAGGGCAGCCTGAGCTGCGCATTATCAGTAGCCTCTCTCAATAAAACAAACAAAGCAAGAAAAGATACAAGAAGCTTTGCTGTTGAAACAACTGGAAAGGGAACTTTTTTTTCTCAGATTTGCTTTGCATCCTACCCCTCCTCTGTCGCCCTCCGCCCCGTAATTGCAAGGCAGCTCTGCACTGAAGCTCCTACAGTCCCTTTAAAGTTTATGGTCCTCTGAAGCACAGCTGGAGAGAGAATCCTTATTCTTAAACCTTCCTTTCAAAGTCTGCAAGTGCCCAATCTCTTTTCTATAGGTGGGACATTAGGGACAAACTTGTGTTCAAGGGACACCCAATAAGAGTCCAGGGACACCATTAAGCACACGGAAGTCATTCTCTTTCTGCCCAGAGGGATCATTTCCCCTCCTTTCACTTAGAAGAAACACACACACAAACACACACACACACACACACACACACACACACACACACACACACACACACACACACACAGAGAGAGATGGGATCCAAGCAAAGGAACAATAGTACTTGGCTCTGGGAATGGTTAGGAATCCCTCTTTGGCTTGTTCTGCTGGTGGTCTGCCTTCACATGGTTTTCTAGAACAATTGGAAGCCACTGTTGTGCTTCTCTGCTGGAGATGCCCACTGGCACATGCTCCCACACAAACACACCTGCAAGCTGCATCAATTGTTGCTAGGCCTGTGGAGGTTAAGAATACATTAAACAATCAAAGCAGATATGCCTTGTCTTGTCCCATGTTGCTTCATACACAGAGAAAAAGGGGTGCACTCTAGGAAGTTAGAGCAGCTACAAAAGACTGAATGGGGGTGGCTTGGGGTAACCAGGTGTCTGCTTATCTGATAGCTAATGATGGACTCAGTCACTGTAAAGAACAAGGGCAGCTTTAAGGAAAAGAGTGTAGAATGGATCTGGATATCTGGATAGAGAAGAAAGGTAAGCCATTTGGCACCAATTTTACCAAAGGCAGAAGTTAGACTGAGGTCTGTGCTAGCTAGCCATTATGGTAGAGATGCTGTGGGATAGTCAGATCTGGGATCTTTCCCATAGAACTGGGGTAGGATGTTTCTCTTGGTCTTCCTATTGTTCAGCAGAAGAAAGGTTTTCCATTTGCTAGACCATTCATTCATGAGGAGACCAGGGCTTTCAAGACTGTGCCCCTGTGAGAGTGTCTTATCCCTCCTCTGGCCAGAGTATAGGTGAGGCCCACATTTGAGTAAGTTCCACATTTCAGAAGCAGCTGGAGTCCATGCTTCCTATCAGGGTCAGATCTTCTGTTCCCTGCCCTCTGTCTGGGTTCTGTATTCCACAGGCCTTGGCTTCACCCACACTTCCCCACTCATGACTAATGGGCTGGGAAGAGTTGACTTAGTGAGGGACTCGGGGCCACTTAAACCGTAATTTAAAACTCATACTTGCAATTCCAGGTCTGGGAGGTGGAAGCAGGAGGATCAGAGGTTGGCCTCGTCTACATGCCTCATCTATAAGGCTAGCCTCATCTACATACAAGGCTAGCCCTATTTCACAAAACCCAAAACAAGCAACAAACTGGCAGAACAGCGATGATTTTTGCTGTTAACTCTCAGCTAACTCTAGCTTTGATGGAACTCTTCCCTGGGTCTCATTGACAAGAACATTTCTGGCACCTTCTCTAAATAAAGAAAAATCTTTAATAATAAATTATATTTGCTTCCAACGCAGACATTGGTATATTTTTGTATGAGTGATTTATAAATAAGGAAGCTAGTATCTGGGTTTGAATTATGCATTATTCTCATAGTTCTCTTCTTCAAGCTGTTACATTGCTGACAGGAAATGGGACCACAGAGGTCTTTCAGTTCAGATTTCCTGATAACCTTTAACATAGAGAGGGACTGGATTTTGATATTTTGCTCAGGTCTTAACATACGATAATAATTTTATAATGCAAATAAAAACCTGAGGAGGAACGAGTAGAGCTGATCCATCATCAAGCAATATTTGCAGTGTGCTCATTGGGAATTTGTGTTGTAACTGAGTTTCCCTTCAATGTAAAACCAATCACTAATCATTCACCATACCCTTCTCTGTATCAGAACCCTATACAGCACTATCCACCCCCATTCCGTGCAAAATGCATGCATGCATATGTGGGTTTGTGTGTGTATATGTGTGTGGGTATCTGTGTGTGTGTGTATGTGTGTGTGTGCATCTGTGTATGCGTGTCTGTGTATGTGTGTGGGTGTCTGTGTCTGTGTTTGCCTGTGTGTTACACACAGACTATGTACCTAAGGACTGTTTACCAGCTCTCATTACAGGGAAGTAGAGGGCTACCATACTGAGCACATGAGTGACCATGGAGGCCTGTAACTGGGTGTGGTTTCATGAATACCAGATCCCATATTGAAGCAACTAATCAGAGGAGCACCTACTCTTCCCAGGAGTCCTGAAATATCCTAGAGGCTCCTGGGCAAAGCATGCTGAGCTAACAAATGTCTTCTCAAGAGACTGGAAACAGCCCAATAAGTCATACTAGCAAATGATTTTTGAGTGGTTTTTTTCCCTCAAATCCTTGAAACAGGATGATTGTTACTTTTACAGAGGCAGAACCTAGGTCTCAAGAATGCTACATGGATGTTTGGTAATTGGTTAGATAAATGTATGTGAGGCCACGCTCTAACACTAATGGGCCAGGTTCACAGCCCAGCCTTCATGCCATTCCATGACTGAGCTTGAGGCAGCTTGTCATCCATGCCTGGTTTTGAGACTATGCTGTGGGGGATGGAGAGATGGCTCAGTGTTTAAGAGCACTTCCCACTCTTCCAGAGGACCCTGGTTCAGGTCTTGGGACTGTGTTAGTGACTCACAAGTTCCTTTAACTCCAATCTGTGGGATTGACTTGCCCTCTTCTTGCTTTCATAGGTGCCCATACACATGACATACACTCACACAGATACATACATGTAAATAAAAACAGATCTTTAAAAAGAGCTCTGTGAAGGTAAAATGGTGTAAAGGAAGTCCTGAGTGCAGTGTTTGGTTTAATAGATGCCGGGGTTGTGCTGAGGCGGGGAGTGGCCTAGGTTCCGGAGATAAACATTCCCGTAGAAGACCAGATAATCAAGTAAACAAATGAGAGAGTGATAACCTTAACTGTGGTGCTCTTGCTATAGAGACACTAAACAGGACACTAAGATAAGGAATAATTGGTTCTGCCAGGGGTCTGGGAAGAGAGTCTCCTTTAATTAGGCTGGCCAGGTAGAACCTCCTTGGGGAGATACATTAGCTCTGAAATGGGGGCTTGGAACAAAGATGGGAATATAGCAAAAGCCTATGACATTGTATTCCCATCTGAGTTTGTACACTGGGCTCAGAGCACTTAAAGAATGTTCAGGGGGACATGTCAGACAGGCAGATGGGCGTGGGAACCAGGAGCAAGAGAGAAATGACTGGACAGTGCTCAGGTTCCTGGAGATGATTAAAGCTGTTGAATAGCACCATTGTCTCCAGGAACCAACATGCATGTGGAAGCTGCATCTCTTCCCCATGACGGCAGTAAGTCCAGTGGCACATTCTCTTATGCATATTACAAATAGTTATTCAAAACAACCTCCAAGTCCCCCAGACAACCCTAAAAGGGGGAGGGCTGTTGTTTCCCTTTCATTTAATAAATTTCAATAGGAAACTGAGGCACAGTGACATAACTTTTTTCAAGCTCAAACTTACTTTGTAAGGAGGACCTCAGTAGCTTGGGGATAAGCCTGCAGCTCTAACTGCTAAAATGCTAAGCAACGTCCATTTCCGTAGACTGACCATGAAAATGAGATGCACATGGCCTTGGAGGAGGCTAGATGAGGGAATCCAGAAACCATGAGGAGAAGGTGGGATGGCACTGAGGAAAAAAATAAATGTCTTCATCTGCTGGGAAGTGGAGGAAGCACTAAGGTTTGAGTTGTTTCTCTTGTTTGATGCTGTGTATTTGCGGATGACAATTATCCTGTTACCTCAGCCTCATGCTTTGTTTAACCAGTAGCTCAACTATGTTAATGTTAATTCTGTTGGTAGTAACCCCTTCAGCTGGCTGACAGAGGAATTCAAATGAACAGTCTTCAACAAAGCAAGAGGGCATCTTTCCCCAGGCTTCCTGCAAGGGAGGGTTTTTCTGGTTTTTGCAAACCTGTCCATGAAAAGCAGACAAAACTACACCCCTTCTCTTCAACCTCAGCAGACTACTTTATGTCCTGCCTGTTGTGGTTGGAAGCACCAGCCCTGTCCTCACACGGGATTTTACTCTCTGAGGTCATCATGGGAGTGTCTGTGTTGATTCTATATGGTGCCTACAGACCATCCCTGAACTGTGCATTCGGGCTTTTGCACTGATTTGAGTTTTCAAAGCAGAGCACACAAAACAGAATCATTTCTTCTTTGTCTGTCATACTGCCCTGGTCTCAGAAATAGACCTGCATCTATTAGAGTTAGTGAAGCCCAGATTAGGGTATAGCTGCAGAGGCAAACCCCTCAGGGAAACTTTAGCTGGCTTCTCTATGACTTGGAATTGTTCTTTCTCCACTCGGTGGCTCTTACCAACTACTAGAACATTTTTTTGGTGGCACTTCTTGCATTTCTAAGTCTCCAGTGTTGTGGCAGCACCAGGGAGTTTGAATAAGTATAAAAACCTTTAAAATGAAATACAAAGGAGGCAGCAAATTCCTTGGTAATGGCCCAGTCCCCCTGTGAGTTGTTAGCACCACTGAATGTGTGACCTTGTTTTTAATGGCATCATTACTTCCCTTCGTTATGTTCATACTCTGTTTCTTTCCCTACTTAACTTCGCTCCTCTCTGATCTGTTCTAAATTATGGCTGCATTGTGTATTGCTTCTTAATTGTAAGTCCTACTGTCGCTCTTTGTCCTGTTTTCCTCCCCCTCCTCCTCTGCGCCTGATTATCCAGTTTCTCTACTTTGACTGGATTTATGCTCCTTAGCAAATATGGATTTTCTAAGATCCTTTTGAAAAAAATGTGATTGAAACTTTGAAAACAATTCTATTAATAGTTACCATGCTAGAGTGTTACCCTTCCCCAAGGGCTGTGTTAAACTCATTCACCAAGTTCTGCAGTCGCTTTGTGTTCTCTGTGAAACCCAACCTTTGCTTATACGTTAGGACATGCTTCCCAAATCGTCTGTGTTGTTTTATAACATAAGTGGATTTTTCAAGCCATGAGTATTTCTTCTGTTTGCACACATTAGTTTATTTACCTGGTAGTCTGACTTTTGTACCAATTGATTAAGAATGTGGCTGTGTTTATTTTCTTTCCCCCACAAGTATAGATTAGTACCTGACAAAAACGAAGGAAGGCTGATTCCTTCCTAATTCTGCAAGCTCATTATTTGCTCAGATTGTAATAAATTCTACCCTTGTGTAATGTCAAGAATAATAATGGCTTTTTATTTTCAGTTGTGTGGAAATGTTCCTTAGGAATATTATTTCATCCATATTTAATTTTCCAAGTGGACCTTTTTTCATGAACCGTAAATTGTAAATGTGATAAGGCTTGCCTTAAGAAACACTGGCGGCTATAATGCACAAAGGGGCGCACCTGTGCGCACATGTGCCCACCCACAGTGCACATGTGGGCACAGAGGCATGGTTGACTTGCTCCAGCTGCAGAAAAGGGGGCTGCTTTCAATCTGTCTGAAACTTGGCTTGCTCATTTGAGGTAGATGATTATGGGGATCTGGAGTCGGCACTTTTTTCAGCCTTAAACAAAGGTCTTGAAGTTCCTTTCAGCTGGTGTGGGGGCTGGCTGTGCAGGTGACATTTCCTCCAGGTACTCTCAGATTAGAAGCTGCCTGCTGCTGGGATTGGCATGCCAGTTGATATTTCCATCAATCCCTAAGCCACCTGAACCTCTCTGTGACTTGGTATTTTTATTGACTGGTTTAAGAAAAACATAAAATAAAATAGAAGAAAGTATTTAAACATGAACAAAGTTTGATTAGAATTTAGACCATCATTGGGCTGGAGTGATGGCTAGACAGTTAAGAGTGGACTGTAGGACTCTTGGAAAGGAACCGTTCAGTTTCCAGCTCTTACATATGGTGGCTCATGATGCTCTGGAACTCCAGCCTCAAGGGGATCAGACATCTCTGGCCTCCCCAGGCATCTGCCTCCCGTACACACACATATCCTCATAGGGACACACGTGATCTCTCTCTCTCTCTCTCTCTCTCTCTCTGTCTTAAAAATAAGTCTTTATAAAAGAACTACAGACCATCATTCTATGCTTACACTAGATGTAACCATTGAAACCAAATCACAGATCCTAAGCAACTTTGTGAGGAATAAGGACTCAGCTAAGATATTTGGGGAAAACTCTTTAACAGAAAACAGCGTTAAGAAACTTCCAATTCTTTTTTTTTTTTTTTTTTTTTTCGAAACAGGGTTTCTCTGTGTAGCCCTGGCTGTCCTGGAACTCATTCTGTAGACCAGGTTGGCCTTGAACTCAGAAATTCACCTGCCTCTGCCTCCCGAGTGCTGGGATTAAAGGTATGCACCACCACTGCCCAGCTAACTTCTAATTCTTACTCTAGAACTTGGAAACAGTTAGAATCCTGTAACCATTTTCTTGATTCCCACCTCAGAACTAAAACATATCTGGTTGATTATTACACTCAAAATAAACAGGGCAACATTTAGATGGTTTAAAACTGGTCAGAAACATGTTTCTGCACATCAGTTTTGAGTCAGGCCAGCAATACAAGCCACTGCATTCCCTGGCAAGTTCAGGATAGAGTTAAGGAGTTGAGCTCGCAGGGTGTGGCTGCTTAACACAATGAATGAAACTTTACATCCTAATGCTTTAGCTATTGTTGGAAAGCCAGGTAGGCTTCAGGTTCCTGTTCATCAGCTCTGGTTCTGCTCTTGCTTCAGACCTTAGCCCTCACCCAACAGCAGCTATTTATTAATGGCAGGCTTGAAATACGCCCAATGAACATATGCAGGAGACGCTCGGGACCTAAGCCTGAATTGTGAGACAGTATCAGCTGCCTCGCTACATTGTTGCCTCCCATTCCCCCGTATTACTTTCACCCCACTGCCTGCTGCTGCTTTTTTTTTTTTTAAATCTGCCCTCCCTCTTTATTTTGTGAGCTAGTGTCTCAGTTTATTCATCAGTTCAAAAATATCACATCAGCTTAGTATCAAATAAGGACCCTTGTGTTGTGCTTAAGCTTCTGTGAGCATGTCAGTCATGTCTAAGATTTTTAATTGGTCCTTTATGATAGCCCGCCACTCATTCTTTTTTCATTATCACCTATTCTTTGTCATTAGCCTTTTGTCCTCTCCTCTCTTTTTCTCCCCCCCCCCTTTGTGACATCACTCATGAATGATAAAATTCTCACTTTAAAGTCAATTTTTATTTTTATTTTTGTATGCTTCAATGTCTTGAGTTTTTGCTTGCTTCTCATCATGCCTCTTTTCCTGGGGGTGCTTTGTAATTCTTGCGTTTGTCCTAGCTTGTTGACACAGGGACCTTCCTTCAGCCAGTATCCTAGAGCCTGGACATGATCTCAAGAGGGCCTTAGCTCTGAACATATTGATGGGTACTTCAATAAGTAAATGATGGGTAAGCTTGGTTGGCTTTCTGACTTAAAGAGTCTGGCCTTGGAAGAAGAGAATTTGTTTGTATGTCTGTTTGTTTCTTTTATTTCCCTAGGATAAGTGATCCTTGCCCCTTTCCATTCGCCTTTAGTTAGTATATCTTTGGCTGGGATAAAGCTTCACCTTAAAGAGAAAAAAAAACATCATCACTATTTTTTGGGTGGCTTTTTTTTAAGTTTTATTTTTATTTTCTTCTTGATCCAAGTATTTAACCACATATTTGATTCTCCCTGTTTACTCTTGTTATAGCTTATTCTTGTTATTCCTAGTTTGTTATACTGTCATAGGGAGTATATGCTTTTTTCTCATTCTAGCTTTATAAAAGTATTTCTTACACACACACACACACACACACACACACACACACACACACACACATCAAAAAAGGAAAAGAAAGAAAGAAAGAAAGAAAAAAGAAAGAAAGAAAGAAAGAAAGAAAGAAAGAAAGAAAGAAAGAAAAAAAAGAAAGAAAGAAAGAAAGAAAAATGGTGTCCAAAATGATAACGAATAGTTATCTAGTGTTCCTGGATGTGTTTGTTACTTGAAAAAAGTTACAGGCTAAATGGAGTGCAGAAGATTTGAATTGTAAATGGATTTCTTGTCTCTTTTGTAGATAATTGTACTAAATGCTAATTCATGGACAACTAATGTGTTCTTGTGTTCACTGATAAGCTGTGTTGCTTGAAACAAATTTATAAAAGAGACAAATCATCTGTCGGCAGAAACTCTCAGCCCAGTAAACTTGGTTGGTGTGCCCAATATTTCTTTATGCTTCTGCAACAGGAATCCAATACAAATTCCCACCCTCCACAAACACACACCTCCCACCTCCTATCCAGTGACAATGGCTGGCTAATAAACCTCTCCTTATTGACATCCATTTTGGAGAGGGAACAAATATACACTTTGGCTAAGTTAGAATGGAGACCCTCCCCCAACTTTTCTAGAAAGGGATGATAACAGTTAGTTTCTCCGTTGCAAGCCACATAGTTTCGGCCACAAGTATACAAAATGGGGCAATGGGCAAGTGGACAAAGCTTAATGGTTGCATTAAATGGGGTAGAGTATTCATTTGGAAGATTTCTATTGGTCCTCAGTACCGTGCTTGGCACCATTACTCTGCTCTCAAGAGCCCTTTGCCTTACTGTGGGAGAAAGATGTGTAGCTCCATGAGGGATAGGTGGAAGGAAGGGGAAATGATTGTGTGTGGTGCAGGACTGTGAAAGGTTTCGTGGAGAGTGAATTTTTGAGCTGTGTCTTAAATGGTGGATGGATGTGCAGAGTATGAAAACTGTCTTCTCTAGTTTAGGGACCATCACATGCTGTTAGCCCATGCAGCAGACATGAAATTTAAGAGCGCATTCACTGGACCTGAGATTTCTCGGTAATCTATAATCCATACATATTTTATAGACATTCACATACATGTATACACACATACTGTGTAGGCACACATAAAGACACATAGGAATATACATGAACACAGTTTGCTAATGTGGTTGTAATTATCCTATTGGTTAAAGTAAATAAAGCCAATATTTCAGCATGGAAGATATGCATCTATTTGTCCAAAGACAACAGACATGTTTTGAATTCAGTCATAATTTCATATATACATTTTTAAAAACCTGGATGAGTTCAATGAATTGTGAATTCATCCTGGGAATGAGAGTTAAATGAGATACTCTATTTCAATCAAAACATTTGAGAACTTCCCAAGAAAGACAGACCTACCCACTTCCTGGCACACACAACCAACTTGGAGCGTAAAGGTAAATTGCATTTGTTTTTTAATGAACATATTCTCATGCCAGAGTCTCTGACAACCGAAACCCATGTAGAGATAAGCATCTACAGCTACTGGCTCTCTGTGTGTTTAGCTCACGTGTACTCTTGTTCAGGCTCCCAACTTCCTAAGTCTTCTCTCGGGTCCCCTAAATTCATGCCTTGCAGTGGGGTGAAGAAAAGGGAAAGGATTTGTATCGTTCAGTAGGATTGGAGAGGCACATTCAAGAAATACAGGGGTGTCTTTCTGCTAGAGCACCAGTGAGCTCTAAAGGGAGAAAATTCATGTTGAGACTTACAGGTGCAGGGAATGTGTGGAGAGGAAGCGAGCAGACAGGACTGGAGGGAGGTGCGCGGAGAGGGGGCTGGAGAGTCTTCAGACTGCACTGCACATATGTATGGAACCGTAAGAGAACACATTTAATGAAAAGGTAGCATAAAATTAAAATACATGAAAATTCAAAAAATAAAATTATAATGGAGGCTGGTCTTTTCCATTCAGTTTTCCATATTGCCTCAAATAATGACCCGTGCCTCATAAAACTCTGAGAACAAAATACAGGTGTCTGAATTCATTCCAGGATCTCGACAGAATCCTTGAACAGTTGCCTTGAAGAACCGAGGTGTTTCCCTTTTCTGAAGTGAAGTCTAGACAGCTTGGGGGTGGGGCTTAGGATATAAGGCTGTGACTTGGCTATGCATCATTGTAACCTTTTCCTGCTGCCTGTGTGCCCCCTTCTATCTTTGGTGACTCTTTTGTATATGTCCTGTTGATGTGCTTTGGTGTGGGGATGTTTCCCAAGGCTTCAGGAATGGTGAAAGAAACCATAATAAAACAACCATGTAACCAATCAACACGATATGCACGGGCGTCTGCTATAGGGCAATGACACACAGCACAGGTACAGTCTCCTGTGAGCTTTACAACAGTTCTGTGAGATGGGCTCTGTTTTAATCCTTATTTTTAAAATGAGCACACTGAAGTTAGAAGATAATAAACAACCTGCCCAGTGTCATACCACATAGGCAGCAAAGCTAACATTTTTATTTAAATCTCACCAATTCTCTCACCTCTTTGTTAACTCTTAAGGGAGCCAAGGGAGCCTACCAGGCCAATGAGAAACCCTGTCTCAAATAAAAAAAAGAAAGAAAGAAAAGAAAAGAAAAAACCACATTATTATAAATTATTCCTCAGTAAGTGTGATTGAAAAGCTAGTCATTCTTAACTTCTACTAATATATTATTCTACCATTTTCTTGTGCATAGTCACACAATATATAATATGAAACATAATAGAAAGCACACCCCCAACAATAGATTAACCTCTTATTTTGTCTTGTAGCCTATCACTTTAATAAAAATATATCTGAAATATCCTTTTTGGTCAATGGTTGTTTGTCTCTACCCTTAAAAATGAGCAGAGCCATTTGAATATACTTACGTGTTACTTAGATTCGCTTCTGTTTGAGTTTTCTGGGAGCAGATCTTTTTAAATGTTGCTAGTATGTGATCACTGGGAGAAGAAAAGAGCATCTCTCCAAGAGCGAGTGGCTTTGACTGGTAAATTGCCTGGATACCGTCTTCAGGAACATTCTTTAGTTAGCCCGCTAGCTATCAGGTAGCTGAGGAATATGTGTCCCCTGACCTTGAACTGAACATACAGCGAGGGCACCACCAGAGTTTGTGAGGGAGCTGACGGAGAGCTGTATTCCACCTTAATGATTCATTTGAGCTGATGTGACCCTTTCACACCTAGATGTCTAACAACAAACTGGTTTTCATGATATACCAGTGGAAATGTTTACTCTATTGCAACGTATTTTTTTTTGAGAGTGTAATGAATGCTATTCCTTTTAAAAGGTGTAATAAATATTTTCCTTTTGACCTCAAAAAGTAGATGGTAGGAAATAAAATCGATTGTTTTTTCCCATAAATTTAAATAGATGTATTACCCTGTTTCACAAACGACATCGGCCAGATCACTTCCAGGCTAATGACATTTTTCCTGTCAGACAGAGCACTTGATTTACCATTGCAGGGGATCGCTGTACCATCCTGTTCCCCATCCATGCCGTACGCATGAAATATTGTGACACTTAAAGTTTCCTATAATGAAAAATAAGAACAATTTGACAAGGCTCATTGTTTGCATCACGCTGCAGAAGATTTCCCCACAGTCATTGGGACAACTCTCCCTGGGTCTGGGGTACTGTAGCTACCGCCTTTAGACTGCCTCGAAGTTAACCCCTCCTCTGCCTCATCTATGTGGAGTGGTTTGCTTGTTTGGTTTTGGTTCTGGTTTTGGTTTATTTTTCCTTTAAACAGTCCGTGCTTTTTAAATATCTTTTTGAGAATTTCATACATGGGTCCTGAATTTACATCATGTCCACCGCTCTCTGCTTTCCAGCTCTTTCCCATGTCTCCCTTCCAAATTCATGACCTCTTCTTTGATGATTAAGTTATTTCTCTGTACATATATGAATATGTAAACTTTATCTGCTGGATAGTTTTAGTATTGCTTGTGTGCACGTGCGTGAGTGTGTGTGTGTTTGTGTGTGTGTGTGTGTGTGTGTGTGTGTGTGTGTGTGTGTGTGTGTGTAAGTACTTGTTGATTTCATGAAAACCTTTCTGCTTGGAGGAGTGAGATTGAAATTGAAAGCTGCCATCTTATGTGCAAGATGCCCCAACTGTTGGAATGTGTTCAATTAACTATAATATTTCACTAGGTTAGCCTGTGTTCTAGTGGCAGCTTTATACAAAGGGGCTAGGACTCTGGTTTCTTTGTAGATAAACCTAAAGGGAGGAACTGTAAGTTGCTGGTGGTGACCAGGTGCTGTGGACATGGCAGGATACAGTGAAACATGGCGGTTGTCTTTCCCCCTAGGAACACATCATTTTGCATCTGGATTTGATGACTTTGCTTCTCTCTAGAATTATATATAACTTTCTGTTGGCTCTGATCATTACCTAAAATAGACCTGGAAGATCTCTGTGGGCGCCTCTTGGACTGCTCTGATTCATGCCTGCTTGGCGGTTATACCCATGACCGGGCTCCTAGGAATGTCCTAAGTTGGATCTTCAGGTTTGTCCCATTCCATGTGGTGCCTAGTAGGGTGGAACTCCTGCTGAAATATAGAGTTTTTTCTGCTGTCCTGCTGGTATCAGCAGTCTTGGGAGGATAGCTGACTCTCCAAAGCCTCATTAGCTAAATTAAACTTAAGTCCTGTTTCTTTAGTGTGAGACAGCTCTGGTTTTTGTGAGATATTTTTTGTTTTGTTTGCTTATTGGTTGGTTTTTTTAATCAGGACACATGTGAGGTCTCATGGATTATTTTTCCTTTGAGAGGACTTGGTCAGGATCTAGATGGTGACCAGGAGATGTGACTGAGTCGGTCACATCTGTCCTTTTCAATCCCCCTGCATTTGTTGTCCACTGCAGAATCTCCCTTTGACATGCTGAGAGGCTTAGGAAGGACTCTTCAGTTACTTTTAAATCATACATTTTGGTGCGTTGGAATTCCACCTCTCTTCCTTTTTTTTGGCTTGAGTTTTCCTGGAGAAGAAAATAGAGACCTTGACTGTTTCCCAACCGTGGCCTCCTGGAATGGAATGTTGCTTTTCTGGAGAATTAATTTTTCTTTGATAGCATCACTGCCTAAAGTTCATAGTGAAGTCACCATAGCTATTCCTGCTGGGTCAAAGCCAACCCTTGTAACTAACTGATCTTGTCTGTGCAGTCAGAGACACAAACGGAATGGGTTCAGAGCATGTCCGCTGAGAATTTCGGAGTGGTTGCCTGTGGTCACTCTGCTTTCGGCTTTTGAGATGAGCTGTGTTGTGCCAGGGCTACCTCACATTAGGAACCAGGAGACGGCTGCATGGAGGACCAGGCTCCCCGGGTCAGGAGGCTCGGCTGCTTCGCAAGCCCTCGGCTTGCAAGCAGCAGCGAAACAAGGTCTAATTTGGCTTTCGTCATCTTACGCCTTCTTCCTCTTCTTCAGTCCAGTTTCCATTGTAATCCCTTTCCCTCCCTTGCCCCTATGCTTAGGGACTTTGTCGTCCTCTTTTGGCACCTCCCATGGTTTTATATCAGGTGTCCTCTGTACACTGGGGCGGTGGCCCTGCTCCCCCTGGTGGAAGACTTGAGCTAAAATGTTCAGAGCACCAACTATCCCAAGGAAGTACTGTGGCCATGCAAGTGATTCTGCATTGGGAAGTGAAGGCAGGGTTCTAGCTTCCACTTGGAAGTCACAATTCATTCATTCATTCACCATTCATTCATTCATTCATTCAGTGAGTTGTCTAACAGTAGGGATTTCCTGACTGTTTAAGTCTGGCAAATAAACAGGGGACTATGAGTTTTTACCCTTAGAGCTTGCATTTTAGAGTTATATTTAATACATACGGCAAATATTATCTTTACTTTTTGAATGATCTTTATGCATTTATTGTGGGTGTAAGCGAGTCTTCACATCTGCAGCACACATAGAGAGGCCATCAGATAACCTATGGGAGTCAGTTCTCTCCTTCCACCGTGCGGGCTCTTGGGAATAGACGGGTTAACAGTCTTGGTGGCAAGCTCCTTGAGCCTCTAAACCACCTCACAAGCCTACAAATAAATAATTTTGGAAAATATAATCTATTCCAGTAGTTCTTGACCTAGGGGTTGCAACCAAAGACCATCAGAAATATCAGATCTTTACATTATAGTTCATAACAGTAGCAAAATTGCAGTTATGAGTAGCAACAAAAATCATCTTCTGGTTGAGGGTCACCATAACATGAGGAACTGTACTGAAGGGTGTCAGCACTAGGAAGGCTGAGAACTGCTGCTTCTCTCTTGAAGGACAGCTGCTCTGTGGAGTCATTGTCACCTTGGAACAGAAGTGGGTGGAGAGGAACTGCAGCACGGCTCTTGGTCCATCTACCTTCCCGCTCAGATGAAATGCACAGACAATACAAATCAAGTCTGTTTCAGTCTGGATGGCTATCATACATTTACAGAGCTGCTTCGAAATAAGAACTGTGTAAACAAAGCTTTATTGAGATAATATTGTTGGTGGAAAGCCAAAAGTGGGACCACACATTTTTGCCTCTATTTTCTTGGCAAGGGCTCAAAACATGAAAGCAGAGGTGTTGATGTGTCAGCCAGGAATTCTTAGTTGAGTGTTCCTTCAGACAGGGCTTCTGTGAGTTTCAGTTCTTATCAATTGTTTTGGGCACCAAACAGAATATCGAGGGGGAAAAGCTCTTCATCCACCCTTCTTGTGAAGGAAGCTAGCAGTGTCAGATTCTATAAGGGACAGGGTGACCAGAAAACCAGGGCTAATGTATCCTACCATTAACTGCTAACAAAGTGAATTTCCAAATCGTTCTAGAAGGGGAGCAGAAGAACAGAGGACCTGCAACAATGAGGTCTCTGTCGGGCACGGGTTCTTTTCTCCCCTCTGTTTGGGGAGGCTCTGAACCAGTGACATTTGCATGCACTAGCTGAGAAACAGCTTTTGTTTAAAACAGCTAACAATGGGAGAAACCTGGCCAATCTTTGACTCAGAGATTCTGCCCAGCTAAATAGTAGGATCTCTCCTTCCCATTGTTTCTTTCCCCCCCCTTTCTTTAAGCTGTGGGAAATGCCACATAACATAAAATTTACCCCCAAATCACTTTGAAGTGTGAAGTCAGTGTGAATCTAACTTTAAAAAGACTTATTCTACTAAGAACAGGAAGGATCTCTCCACTTGTAAGTTTAAACTCACTTATTATTTTACATTATTACTTATTATTTTACAAGTAACTTATACGTATTACTTTACAAGTAAACAGGGGTCTGCAGCAAAAAAGAAAAATTGCAAGGCTTCACATGACAAAGTAGGCTTCCTGGAACCAATGTGTGCCCCCATATGATAGTGCTCATTGCCTGTATGTGGAATAAGGGTATTGACAAGAACTGTCTAGTACTAACTTAGGGTCCTTGCAGCCTTCTAAAGTGCTTAACTGTAACATGTTTTGGTAACGAATCCTTTGTTTAGTGTTTTGTGCCTTTATTGGGGAAGGGTAAGAGATGGTAGAAAATTAATAGTACCATGGCTTGGAGCCTGCACCTTCTCTTCAGAGGGATCTTCCCAGCCTTGCAAAGCTGTCTGCAGGAAGAACAGCTGAGCAGACAGGGTGGACTTTACCTTAGGGCAAGCCAGTCCATTGGCACCTGTTTTTAAATGACTTTAAGACAAAGCTTCCATCTGCATCAAGTGATAGGATTCACTTTAGGCTTAAAGTTATTTAAGCTCGTTGACTGGGCTGGCAAACAGTTTGCCTTTCCCCTGTGGGGTCAGCCTGTCCAGCATCAGTCTGCTCAAAGAGCAAGACCAATGGATAGAGGTATTATTTGCAAAGGTAACGGAGAAGCTGACCCCAGCCAAGGCTAGCAAAGAGCTGGTGAGGAGTGTGGTTCTCGCCACACTGCTAGATATCTGCTGGTAAGGCACAGTGAGACTTTCCCTTAGGCTCTTGATCTGTGCTTTGTGGCTGGTTTGGAAAGGTACCACTGTGTTTGGGAGAGGGTCCAAAAAACAGGTTAAAATCTAGCATTACAACAGGAACTTCTTTAACAGTATATGATTTCTTGTGCAAATATTTCTACAAAACATACCCTTTCAGGAATATCAAAGATTATATTTCCTTCATTTGGTGCATTCAAGCAGGCCTGCCCTGTACAAAGCAACCCATTTCTTCTGCCTCAAGTATGAACAGAGTATATACACATTGTACATCTTTGTCTCTGCAAATGAGCCTTAATAGTTCATGTGCCAAGAATCCATTACAAAGTTGGGGAAGAATTAAATATCTTTTGCGATTGCTCTCTGAACAGATTTTAAGTATTTTTTTCCTTTTTAGTCATCTGCAAAAGTCATTTGAAAATAGCATAAACTCTTTATCATTTAGAAAACTGGTGTGCTATATTGTACGTAGTACCCATATGCAAGTGATTTTCAACATATCATGCTTTCTCCTATGTAGGGCATTCAGAAGAGGTTGTGGGAAACATGGGGTATGACAATTGATATTGTTGTCTTGACCAAATGTAGAACCATCTAAGAACCAAACCTCTGGACATGTTTGTGAGGGAATTTCTACATTGTGTTAACTGAGATGGGAAGACTCACCCTGAATACACATGGATCATTCCATGGGGCTGGGGTTCTAGACTGAAGAATATGCAACACCAATGGTCATCCCTGTCTCTGCTACCTGTCTGCAGCTTCAATGTGCCCAGCCGCCTCCCATCCCCGCTGTGAAGAGCTGTACCCACTGAAACTAGGAGAGGAATAAAATCCTCCCTCTCTTAAGTCTCACTTGACATTCTGTCCCAGGGAGGAGAAAGGCAGCAATGGGGTTACAGACGTCACGAGTTTTACATGCTTCCCTTGGCTTTAAGCCCAGCATATTCTGAGCTAGCACAGAACATGTATTCCCACAATCCCAGCAGCCCTCAGCCTGCAGCTACCTACTTATCATGTAAAAGATCATACTGACATTTCTGTTTTGAGCCCTATCAAAATGGCTGTAACAGTGCTAGTGGCCCTCTAGAAATTTCTAGGTGAGGATTTTAGGCTTTGGGGATAATGAAAATTATTGATTTACTTCAAATCTTGATCCGGCTGTATCGAATGACGATCCAGTCATGTACAGGATAAAAATTTAAATTAGCAAAACCCCCTCAGGCCTGGTACAGTCCATGCCACTTATGAACCCATGAGACACAGCTATTAGTTTATAGCTGGGATGGAGTATAAGACCCTGACCTATGAGAGTCAGATAATAATACAAAATACTTGATGTCTCAAATCAGGTTGGGAGCAGAGTTTCCAATGCCCAGCGATCATAAATAAGCATCACAGGCAATTCTTTACTCCCCATTTGCAGGATCATTCTGACTGCATAGACTCGGGGGCGATTAATAGCAATGATTGGAAGAGAGGAAATTCTTAAAAATGCACTGCTAACACGTTCTTTTTGGTTTGAGTATCATGAGATTATGCTGGTATTACATTTTATCCTTGCATAGTCCTCTGTAAATAAGACTTTATAATATTTTCCCACTCACATCTTGTCTTCCATGGTGTTTCTTTGTATTATGATATCTAGGTACATAGGATCTAAAAATGGGGTAAACCATTTTATACTACACTCTCAGAGGGCATTAAGCATGGGTTCTTTAGGAGTGACTGCGTCGGAGAGGAGTTTTGCTTTTGTCTGGCTGTTATTTCAGCACCAATGGATAGATGAAGAATCTGAATGAGCTCACATTATTCTCATGCAGTTACCAATTACACCTATTAAGTTGCCTTTAATGGGAAAGATTGTCTTGGACTTAGGCGGAAGTTTTAGCTGAGCCAGGTCTCTGATCTGTGGCCTGACAAAAATCTCATTTATAGCCCTTGGTGTTTGAGCGAGTAAGGAGGTGGACTTGGGCCAACCCAGGGCCTTTCTGAGGGTAACTGGGCTCTGTGTCCAGCCTGTGGCTATGGCACAGAGAACAGGAATGAGCTGGACTTGGAGAAGCAAGAGTCAGGCAAAAGCACCAAGTAACAAGCAACACTAACAGGACCGGGGTATAGTCTAGTGGCAGAATGCTTGTGCAGCAAATGGATAGCCCTGCCTTTGACTTCTAGCACTATAGCCCAAAGGGAAACAGTAGCAGAGGAAGGGATGGGGAAGGAGAGCACAGGAAATTCCTCCAGTCACGTGGGCAGGTGAGGTGAAGGACACCCGTGAAGTAGCAAATCTTTCACACATTGTGACTGACTGAGGACAGAGGGCAGGAAGAAGACTGGGGAGGTTGCTTTCAGCGAAGTGAGTCCTTTCCAAGCACTGGAACCTTATATGTTTCAATTCCCAGAAGCGTGTAAAAGGCCAAGCATGGTTTGCTTCTAATCCCAGTGCTGGGGAGACCAAGACAACAGGATCTCTGGGACTCACAGGCCAGCCAGCCCAGCCTACTTGGTGAGTTCTAGGCCAGTGGGAAACCCTGTGTCAAAAGAGAAAAGCTGTATATAGCACCCAAGGAATGACGCCATAGGCTGTCTTCTAGCATTCACACAGGAACGCATGGCAGGGATGGAGGTCATTATTTGGTGGTTTCCAGACATGTCACCATTCCGTACTTGTCATTCAGTAGGTGCCCTGGTGACAGACACATGAATACGAATTAGTATTTACATCTGTGTTCTTCTTAATCTTCCTATAGTCTGCTTCTTGGTTGTTCTTTAACAAATATCGCATCATTATCCCAGGGAAATACTTAGGAAATGTGTGAACAGTTTATTATTGTAAATTCTTATCAATCATTTCTAAACAGACTGTGTTAAGGGAGAAAAACAACGAACACAGGAAGGGAGGGAAGTGCCATCGAAACTTTGCACAACCGAACAATTCTGGGATTTGGAGTTAATAAAGACAGCTCTGTCCTGAGAAGCCCTGCGTGCTCTCTTGCTTTCTTCCATTTGTTGTGATGGTTTTTAAGTGATGATCACTTGGAAGTGCTTGGAAGAAGTAATTAGTAATTTGGTCTTGGAATCCTGTTAAAATATGCTCTGGATTTGAGATGCAGAAGCCACAGGGTCACATTCTTCCAGAATTGTGTATAATGGAAAAGATCTTTAAAAAAAAAAAAAATCAGGCCACTCCGTTCCTCCTGACTTGCTACTGCTCCTAAGAACACATCCAAGTTCTTTAACAGGGATCTGGCAAGCTCCGGTCCTTTCTCTCTCTGCCATCTCTTCCTGTTTTCCTCTTCCCTTATTTGTTTGTCTCTAGTCACATGCACATACTTTCCAAGTTCATAGACACTTCTGGTTCTTTCCTTTTGGAAGACATTTATGCTTTTCTTTTCTTCTCTGAAATTCTTTCCTAGCTCGTAGCATGGCTAGGGGTCTCCCCTGGACTAAAGTGTGTATCTTGAGTGGACTCCCTCTGGGAGGCCTCTCCTCCTTCCCTTCATAGATTGGTCATGTTCTCTATAACACATGTGGTCTCCGATTCTGTATGTCTATTATTTACTATACATTCTCTGTCACCTCCTCTGTCATGAGTCTCTCATTGAACCTACAGTGCCTTGCTAGATTCCTGGCCCTGTTTTGGTGAATAGAATTAAAATATGAGTTGAGAACTGAAGCAGGAAGCTGTGAGTCTTTGAAAATGGAAGAAATCTGCATAGGAAAGAACCTAGAGGCTTGACTATGGGAGCTGTGTTCCTTTGAGGCCCAGAGCTACGGAAAGACAGATAAAGGGAGCAGAGTCCTGATTCAGCCTAGTGGGGGCTTGCCATAAAAATCTGCTGACCTGAATTTGATCCCTCAAACCAGGGGAAAGGTGGCAGGATAGAATAGACTTCACACTGTTGTCACCTGACTTCCACACACATGCCATGGCATGCATCCTACCTCCCAGGCATAGTAATAACTAATTAATTTTTGGAAGATAGAAAAAAGGAGGGAAATGAGCATTAAGCTGGGAAGGCGAGAAACCCTTTCTGTGTAAAGCAAGTTTAGGAAAACAAGTATTTGAAGTGCTAAAAGCCAAGTGATTACAGGGTATAGGCAAAGTCAATTCAGGTTGTTTCCTTTAGAAATTGTTTTCAGGGAAAAAATACAAATTTGTGCAGTCATAAAATTCAGAGAAGAATGATAAAACACTGGACAAGGGTAAGACACCCTTTTATGGCCACATTTAATAGAAGGGAAATGTGAAGGAAAGGGAGACTCGGAACGGGGCTATGAAAAGGAGGAACTGGAAGGATGAAAAGAGAAGCAGAGATAACATCTGGAAGAGGGATGTCCAACCTTTAGACACCAAGATGTCTGCAAACAGCTGACTAGGGACACCTGCGGCCTACAATTCTCAAGTTGCACACACCTGATCCTACGCAGAGAGGACTGGAGGGAAGATACCCTGAGGACCTTGGCCATGTGGGGCTGTAGACACACCTGCCCTGTGAAATACAGATTAGCAGAGCACGTCTGTCTATGATTGTGGGCCTGCCCTACGGGATGACCAATTGCTTTCAGAGCACAGCTGCTCTGGCTGGCAGTGGCCTGTGACAGCCATAGAACTGATGGGATGCAGTCAGAAGCCTGACTCAGCCCAGTGACCAAAGGCCAACCGTTTTGTAATCCACAGGTCTTCATGATCTGGAAGCCTCTAGCTTCTGCACAGTGAAGTAGGAAATGGCACCATGCACAGAGAATGGTCTTGATTTTGTTGGAATAGCTGGTAGCATCATTCTGGATGTAAACACTGACCTGATAGTGCTTTTGGATAAACAAAATTTACTTTGTTGAGAGGCTAATACAGGTTTCAATGTTGGTGGAGGAAGTGATATTTAATATCACATTAAACCAGAATGAATTATTCTCCAGGGAGTCATCTGGTTGGCATTTCTTTCCTACTCCCCTTCCATCTTAAGCCTGCTCAATTCTATTAAAAATTCTGTTAGTTAAATGCCAATGGGTTCAACATGTCTCCTCTTGGTATTGCTCACTATAATTTTCATATAAAACACTGTTTTAATGTATTAGAGATAAACAGAATTTTATTAATGTCATTCCCAGAGTTCTTCCAATACCCCTTCACCCCATCTGGGGTCACATTTAGTAGGTGGCTTATTTCACCCTTTCTCACCTCATGATGACAAAATAGTTGTGTGGAAAACAGAAATGTGAAAGTGGCGAGTTTACATCGGACCATGGAGATGGCTTAGTCAATGCTTGCTGTGCAACCACGCGAGCCTGAATTCTAAGTCCTAATACCTGCATTAAAAGCTGAGCAGGGTGGTTCATGATCATAATCTTAAGACTGAGAGCCCTGGGGGGTGGGGGGCAGAGGCCGAGGCAGAGGCGGGGCTTGTTGATCAGTCAATGTTGTCAAATCCATGAACTCTGGATTCAGTGGGAGATACTGTCTCAAGAAAGTGAGGTGAGGGGAAATTGAGGAAGACACCTAGCATCAACCTCTGTCTCTACTTGCTTGTGGACACAGCAATATATGCACTTAGTACTGTGGTTATAGAGCTTATTTGGGCCTAGAGTTTCCTGAAGGAATCAGATGTGGACTGTTCTCCCAGCTGTCCAGAAAGAATTTGCCAGCCTGGATTGTGCCAGGTTATAGAATGTATGTAGGGGAAGGGGGAAAGACACATGTTATAGTAGACACATAAAGGGATTTTGAGCTGTAAACGTCCATTGTTTCAGTCATGAGTATGCCTGGTGTTAATCCTGCTCATTCTAAGGAATTCTGCTGGGCCATTAACACTCCTTGGCTGACAATATCCACAAGCTGCTTGAAGAGTGAACTCATTTGGGAATGTTTCAAAGATTCCTTAGGATCGTCGCAGGACACCTACATATTGATGTTCTTGTGCTTAGCTGACTCACTGAGGATGGTGTTAGCATCCTGCGGAGATAAAGCTAAGCCCTGGCATTGGATGGAATCAGTGAAGGAAGTAAACCCCAACTGTACCCGAGAAACAGAAAATGCACCCCAAGGAGAGTTCTGACAGAGAGTGCTGATGACCCTGTTCAGAAGGGAAACTGAGAAGCAGAGTTGACTGTGGACATAAACATGTTACCCTGGAGGCTGCTCATTGTCCTAATGGGGTTTCAGGATTGCATGATTCCCAAACTCTGCCATCTCTCGGAAGGACAAATCCTTATCTGGGAGGAAATTCAAGTAGGAAACTAAAGAGAGAAACAAAAGCAAGGAGGATGCAAGACAGTGGCTTTCAAAGATTTTTCACATTATCTGTCAGCCCAGACCTATTAAGAAGAGATATTTGGGAAAACACAGTAATTGTCTTGGTGTAATTTACAGCAGATCTTAAAGCCTTGTCTGGTTTGTATAGTCCATTTTGAGCACAGCTGGCCTCATCGAAAGCCCTTCATTTATTGGGTACCACTAGCTGACCTTTCAGTCTCCTTTCCTTTGTAATAACTTTATCCTTTTGGCAAAACCCCCAAGGTTTTAAGGGAGAACAAAGTGTTAGAAACAAATCACTTAACCTTTGAAAGATATTGAAACTGGCATATCCACTAACCTGAGCCCACTATGTATTTGTCCAGTCACTGGGAGGTAATGTCCTGCCTTAAATGTCCCTTGTTCAACAGTAGCAGGCAGGCTGAGATCATTGTGACACCCAAGCCTAAGACAGACCATCAGAAAAGAGTGTTAAACCTAACATCTTTGGTGGATTTACGATTGTTTTCATCAAGGAAAAATAAACTCACCTTTGTTTGGTTTAAAGCACCTTTCCTATATCCTTTGCAAGTCTTTTTTACACCTGCCCATATTGGGTGTAAAGAGAGCTGAGTGGGAGAGGCGGAGTCTACTCTTTCTGTCATCTTCACTTGCATCTTTGAGATGGATGATGTAACAAGTGTGCCCTGGCTCTGGGATCCTCCAAGCCCTTCCTTTGCCTCATTCTCCGTCTTTCCCTAAGTCTCAGGATTTCATTCACATGTCTAGCTATGCCTTCAGGGCTCTCTCTACAGGTGCAGCTTTTTCCTCATATCCCTGGTTGATGTCCTGGTTGGTGTCTACTAGAGATACATCCAAATTTTGACCTTCTTGAGGAACCCAAGAAAAGATTTTTCAGAGTATTTCGGAAACCTCTGTCCTATGGTTCTTTCATATGGGAGGCCAAGTCACCTCTCCTCTATCTAGCCACGTTCAGGCCTGCATCTGGCAATGCAGTCCAGCGCCTCTTTGTAGGCTCCTTTCCTGCATGCTTCCCTCTGAGATATAGTCCTGACAAGAGGACATATGACCACTTGACCAAGGAGAGCCCTCTTATCCTCCCTTTCCATAAGTGGTTGCCTCCTTTGTCTTGACACTTTTCTCTGGCTCAGGTAAGCTCAGGGTGAGGTGAAAAAGAAAATATGCCTATCTCTCAGTCATCCACACAAGGGCCAAGATGCCAGCTTCCCTACCAGGCAGTGCACCTTTCCATTGACATGGCAAAGTGAACAATAATGATTCCAGGGAGATGGGAGAAGGAAAGCCCAGCCTACTCACACAGGAGAAAGAGGATGCTGCTTGTCTTCTGTTCCTCCATCTCTGTGCTGGGGAGAAGGAAGAAAACAGGAAGTAGGGAGTGAGGTGTAACAGGGCTGTTCTATATATAACCTTGAAGCCTTGCTAGGAGGGGCCATTTCCCAGGCATTTGGACTTTATAGCAGGTAAACATTAACTCCAGCATTGTCCCTCAGTTGGTGGTATGAGACAGCTTCTCAAATTCTGTGGCAAAACACAGATCTTCCTTGCCTGGTGTGGAATCTCTTGAAGCACCATTGCTGAGTCTTTGTCCTATGTGAATACAAGCTGTTGTCAGATTGTGAATTAGAGAGAAACAAGATAAGATATGTCAAAAACCATCATTTTCTTTTTGTCTCTCCATTCTCTTAAAATTCATTACCTATGAGAAACTGCCACTTACTTCATTTTTCAATTTCATTCTTTTCAGAAAGCTCCTGAAAATATCAATTTATTTTTTGAAAGGCATAGATGGTAACTAACCTAAGAACACTAGAATGATGGGGTATAATATTTTGAAATTTTAAAAGGGGGAAAAAAGAAATCCCTATTGTTTCTCCATGTTCTCCTGGCTTCCGCTATGGCATTAAAGTCAGTATAAGACATACTGACAGCTGGATTGTTCCAGATCTGGCAAAAGAGCAGGAATCAACACTTCTGTTGAATTCCTCGACAGTGCTATGATTGTATATTTAATGTGAGTTATAAAAGTGTGTGCAGATTGCTTGTGGCCTTGTCATTAAAGGCCCGAGTAGTTGGCATTAGCCATTGCACTGTGGCACCTCAGACATAATTGAAAAAGGTTTTTGGCAGAACAGGAGCATATGTAATGTTTCTCGTTTCTATTAGTGCTCTAATTAAAACTGCCTTCTAATCAGACAACTTAAAAACCTTAAGTAATATAATATCAGCAAAATAGAATGAAACCTCCAGAACTGTGGGTCAGAGTCTGGTAGTGACTGTCCCACAGTGTTTTATTGAATGATTGGTTTGGGGGAGTAGCTAGCTCTGCCTTTGAATACAGAGATCCACACACAGTTAGCTTACTCCAGTCTTCCCTTTCAAAGATTACATACAAGATTAGTTTTACATGGTAATAGTTATTAAACAATGGACTCTATTTCTCAAAGTATGGCTATAGTAATGACCTTGTCAGCTTTAACTGTCAATTTGATACAGCCTAGAGTCATATGAGAAGGGAGAAGGGAGGGAGGTTCAACTGAGAGACTGCTCATCAAATTGGCCTGTTGCTATGTCTGGGGCGGGGGCTATATTGAGAGTTAATTGATGTAGAAGGATCCAGCCCACTATGGGCAGCACCATTCCCTGGACATAGGGTCCTTCTCAGTTTATTCAGGAAAGTTAGTTTATCTAAAGCATGAACCTGTGAACAAGCTAGTATACAGTGTTCTTCCATGGTTTCTGCTTAAAGTTTACACTTTAGTTCCCCTCTGACTTCCTGCAGTGACTGTGACCTAGAAGTTTTAGGCGAAGAAACCCTTCCTCTGCTTTTGGTCTGTGTGTTTTATCACAGTAACAGAAAGCAAGCTAGCACAAGGAATATTCTAGAAACTCTAATCTATGACATAATTTCTTGCAAGAAAATGACTGTACACTCTACATTTGAAAAAGTGGGAGCATGATTATGAAAAGATCAAGAGAAACCTCAGTGACCTTCATTAATGGAAAGGATTTTATTGGATTGCATTTCATTTTCCTTACTTCATGATTTTATTAAAAATCACAGCAGAGATTGTAGCTTGGTGGTGATGGAAAAGACTCTGTACACTCTAGGTTTGAGGAGAAAGAATAGCTTGTGGGGCAGCTTACTCCTCCTCATTCTAGAAAGTGCTGTTCCAACCAGGAAAAGGACTTGCTCAGAGCCTTCTGGGCAGAGTAAAGGCCAGATGGAAGTGCTGGCCACATCACCCCCAAATATTAGACATTGAGATCACGGACTGTGAAGTCTGCAAAGCTGTTTTAGTCCTTACATTACAAAGTTTAATCTTAGGTCTTTCTGGGTCTCTCAATTACACTTCGTTGTGAACAACAGCCACAAGGAGCAATAGTCAGTAAGTATAGCTCATTCCCACAATGTATCAGGCACTGTGCTATGGGGCTTTCAATATTAGCTTAAATATCTATACCACTCTGAAAATATAAGTCCTTCAAGGCTTACAAGTCCCTCTCAAGGTCAGCAAGCTCGCCATAGCACTGATCCAGGATTTGAACTCAAGACACAAAGACATCTGTGCTGCCCCATGTTAGGTGGGGCAGAGGATGGAGGGTGCATTACATCATGCTCATAAAATGCATTCAGATCTGTTTATGGCCATATCCCTTATGCTTATTGCCTTTCTCGTTTATTACTTCGTCTTTAAGTAACACAGAAAGATCTATTATATCATTACAGCTCATTTTTTCATAATTGTGTTCTCAGTGGATGCAATTGACAAGTTATCAAGTTCTCCCATCTCCCTGACATCCTTATGTTGCTTTGAAATGCATTTTAGATTAAAATTTCTCTCATAAAAAGCAATATTGCTACTGTTCAATAAGAATCTACTGAACTCCCCCCAGCCTTCCACTGCAACTCAAGAAAAAGTTTTCCCCAGAACACAGAAATAAGCCAACTGACAATGAAAAACTCATCCACCACATAGGTTAGACGTAGGCAGAGTTGGCATGGTTGACTTTTGTCTCAAGATGCCCATCACAGTTAGCTGAAGGCAACAGGTTCTTCTCTTGATGGATACAAAGGTAATTAAATATACCAAGAAGGTGTAAAAATGGACAAAGTGTATATTTCTTACAGCAAGTATGGAGAGCAGTCAGACTATTTACAGAGAAGCAAAAAACTCAATGGTTTTGGAGAATCTGTGCACATTCGAGACAGAATGTGTGGGATGGGTACATCCTAAGGTACACATTTGTGAACATACTTACTTGAGGGCCATAAATCACATGTTTCAGAATGGTAGAAAACAGGCACCAACATGTGTATGTGGTGAATTTAGAAGTATAGTGAACTACGCTTTCTAAAACAGTGAGTCACCTTGGCTCACTTTTTTAGAGACCTTGGCTGCTTTCTTATAAGTTTCTCTAAAACGTCTTAACTGAGGCATAAAACATAAAGGCTGGAAAGATAGCTCAGTTGATAGAGTTCATAGCTAGCATTCACAAAGCATGAGGTTCCAACTTCAGCCTTGGAGAAACTGTGCATTGGGGGGGGGAAACCTATAAAGATCATTCTTGGGTACATGGCGAGTTCAACCCAATCTGGAATGTGTGAAGATGTCTCCAAAAAATTAACTCTGTACATTAATACCCTTTTAAAGTATCAGCACCCCTTTACTTCTAAGTTTAAGAGTTTTCTATCCCCAAAATAGCTGTCTTGCTTAATAACTAACACAAACAACACTCAGTTCTCTTCAGACCATTGAGACAAATCTTGGTTCAGGGAGCATGGCCAGGTTTAAAATCCTAGAGGGAGTTTTTGTTCCAGTTGATTTTCTTTGTCTGTTTCTTGTCCACTAGACAGCATCCAGTATGCTCACCACATAGATTTCTTCTAGCCTTGAACTAAGACAGAGTTGTGCTTTTCACTGTCTGTGAGAACTGCATTGCAATCTATGAGTCCTCTTCTGTTTAAATTGTGATTCCAAAGTCTGACTCCACCATGAATACAGTTGGTGCCTGTTAGATACATGCCTTGGGATTCTCACCCAGAATCTCCAGAGGTGGCCTTTAGGAATTATTGTGATAAAAAACTCTCCAGGAACTTCTATTGTTCAGATTTTTCCTCTGGATAAAAAATGAAATTTATTATGAGCAGTGTAATAAATGGAGATCAACAAAGCTATAGCAAGACAGTGTGGTGTGTCCACTAAATATGTTATCAGGAGCTGCTGGGCTCTGTATGTGCAGAGAGCTGCTTCTGCCTGCTCATTGTTCTCTCCCCAGAAGCCATTTGTAAAATAAAGTTTGTGTCATAGAACTGCGAGTCTGTTTGCTACTGTGGAAAGAAGTGGATGGAGATTATAATGGAGGTATCATCAACGCAACATCTTTTTAGATAATAACTGTCTTTTAGGGAGAGTGTTTTAAAACCTAGTTGCTTTTAGGGAAATTGGTAATGTAAGTTAAATGGGGATGAGAGATAGAAGTTTTAAATGTATCAATGTTAGGAGCTGCAAGGCATTAAAACTTGGTAATTCAATTTCCATCCAAAGAAAAAATGAATTGTAACAATAAAAAGGTAAGTGCTTAGTGCTCATAACAAAAATCAACTAGCTTCAAACAACGTCACTTTATAAGAGAAAGAGTCAAGTTGTCATCTTAAGGCTTAAAGATGGGCTGCATTTGGGCAGATCCGTTGAGTGCTGGTATTTTGAGCTTAGAATATATGTGCCCTTAGATATAGAAGAACTTTGCCTTTCTGATGAGTGTCTACTACAGAGAGCTTGACTGAAAGAACCTGTGCTTAAGGTTTGTTTACCACATTGGGAGTGGCTCAACTCTTATTTCTGCCCATTCTCCCTGTGACACGCCCACACCCTGCTACCTGCCCCTGAGGGGTAGTCACTTTATTACAGGGCTGGTCTTGGGTTCTTCCCTTGACTTGTGTCTTTCTTGTTACTTAACTCTGCTTTGTTGTTTAAAAGTGAGCGTCCTTCAACCTCTTCTCTCTTGGGAGCTGGCCTTCTTTTCATCAACATTAAACATTCACAGCAGTGCTCATTTGTTCAGAAACCCTTTCCTGCTCAGTTCCTGCCTATGGAGGTGCAGGCAGTAACAGAGGTTTGGAAACACACAGTCCTAGGTTTGAATTCCATGTCTACCATGTATTAATTCTGAGTCATACAGCTGACTTTGTTATTCTGTGAAATAGTACTGGAAGTTACCTCGGGTGTTATCATCCAGCATGACCCAGTATAGAAAGGCCCTTCTTTGTGGTTTAATAAATCGTCTCTTCATATTTTCTTGTGTAAAAAGAAAATCCAAATATTTCATGAAAGTGATGACAAAGTACCTTACTTATGTGATATTCTATAACACTGCCTTCCTATCTTCCCTATTGCAGAGCCATCTCCTCCTTAAACAGCTATGTTCTGGAGTTGACATACTTGGTTTTCTGGACATTGCGTTATATACTAAAAAAATAAGCTTCACATTCTATTAAGGATTTCCTTTTATAAGATCATCACAGACTCAAAAATGGAAGGGAGGAACATACAAATTGGAAAAATGGCCAGGCTAGGACGGGAATGGTTGTAAAAGGCAGCATTTGTCACTGCAGTTGCCTTGCAGTTGGCACTGTATGCCCAGAAATTATAATTACTGGAGTCTTACTTTCCAAAAAGTATGCATGTGTAGACAACATATTAAAATTTAAACCAGAAGCTAGATGTAGCAGTATCTGCACACATAACACTAGTATGAGGGCAGAAGTAGGAACATGGAGGCAGGTGGTTCCATGGAGCTTTCTGGCCAGCCAGTCTAGCCAATGAATGAACTCTGTGTTCAATGAGATGCACTGTTTTAAAAATACGGTGGATTTCAATAGAGGAAGAAGACACTGGAAGACACCCAAAATCAACCTTATGCTTCACAAGCATGCACACACTACATATGCCCATGGACATGCACACACATAAGTACATATGCACATATACATGCATACACATGCACACACGTAAGTACATATGTGCATACACATGCATATACATGCACACACATAAGTACATATGCACATACACATGCATACACATCCACACACATAAGTATATATGCACATGGACATGCATACATATGCACACAATAAGTACATATGCACATAATACACGCATATACATACACACACGTAAGTATATATGCACATATACATGCATACACATGCACACACATAAGTACATATGCCCATGGACATGCATACATATTCACACAATAAGTACATATGCACATAATGCATGCATATACATACACACACGTAAGTATATATGCACATATACATGCATACACATGCACACAATAAGTACATATGCACATAATACATGCATACACATGCACACAATAAGTCCATATGCACATATACATGCATACACATGCACACACATAAGTACATATGCCCATGGACATGCATACATATTCACACAATAAGTACATATGCACATAATACATGCATACACATGCATACAATAAGTACATATGCACATATACATGCATACACATGCACACACATAAGTATATATGCACATGGACATGCATACACATGCACACAATAAGTACATATGCACATAATACATGCATACACATGCACACAATAAGTCCATATGCACATATACATGCATACACATGCACACACATAAGTACATATGCACATAATACATGCATACACATGCACACACATAAGTACATATGCACATACACATGCATACACATGCACACACATAAGTACATATGCACATACACATGCATACACATGCACACACATAAGTACATATGCACATACACATGCATACACATGCACACAATAAGTACATATGCACATACACATACATACACATGCACACACATAAGTACATATGCACATACACATGCATACACATGCACACACGTAAGTACATATGCACATACACATACATACACATGCACACACATAAGTACATATGCACATACACATGCATACACATGAACACATGTAAGTACATATACACATGGACATGCATACACATGAACACACATAAATACATATTCATACACTGTAAAAAATATTAAACTTGGGAAAGATTATACAGATGAAAATGAAGAAACATTGCACCATGCTTTCTGGGGCCATGTAGCTTTAAGGATTTCTTTTGTTTTCTCATCAATTTAAATTTCAGAGAAGAACCATCCTGAAATGGACACTAAATTTGCTAGATCTGGGGCCTCTTGTTTCCCAAAGAATACCTTTTTTGACAAAGGAAGGTACTCTTAGTAAAAATCCATTGCTGGTTTGGTATCTGAGGGCCAAGTTTTGCTTTTGAAAATTAAATTGTCCTGGTAGATTGGTTTCTACACAGTTCCTTGTGCATGTGGAGCTGGCTTTGTACATATCCTTTGGCTTCGCTATAATGAGATTCTTTCTTGTATGTTTCCTGAGCGCTCTATAGACAAAGATCTGTATTTTTTCTATACCCATGACAGTGACCATGAGCATCTGTCATCCACTCTCCAAACAGCCCTCTCAGTCACAGCTGTGAGATGAACACAGCCAGCTAGTAAGGCCAAGTTCAGTTCAGTTCACCTTGTGATTAAAGATAGTGTTGTCCTAAGGACCACTTTAGAATGCATCTCCTTTCATAGATACCAGAAGAACATAAAGTGCAAAGCAAATACCCTGGCACTGAGGTTGCCAAGGAGGAAGGCAGGAATCTGGGTTTAACGATTTCTTAGATGAAACTGTATCCTAACTAAAGAAGATATGTGTGAGGCTGACAAGGGGCCTGGATGGGCAGCTTTCATTTGCTCTGCCCTGGAAGTCATTTTCAGACCCTAGCTAGTTCAGTAAACAGTGTTTTAGCCTAATTATCTTATAGCTTCAAGGTATATTGTATTGGTATATACACTTTATGCAAATTATCTATTGCCATTTTTTTGTTTGTTTGTAGGAGTACACAAGTGTGTGCACATGCATGTGGAGATCAGAGGATAACCTTGGGTGTCATTCCCCAAGAATGACACCAGGTTCCTTCTTGGCCTGGCTTTCCCAGGAGACTAGGCTGGCCAGCCAGTGGCCCCTAGGGATCTTTCTGTCCCAAACACTAGGATTACATGGAAGCACTCTGGGTTCCAGTTTTTTACATGGGTTCCAAGGGTCTGTCTCAGGCTCTCATGCTCACAAGGCAAGCACTTGGCCAACTGGGATATTTCCCCAGCTTCTGTTGCCATATTTTAAATGTCACTAATAGTTCTACTGTTCTCTGGATATGTGGGTCTCTAAGGGTCATCCTGTTGATTACACCAATCAATTTAAACAATTAGATAGCTATGCGGAACACAGTCTAGGTCCAGGACATGTGCCACCTATCATCATCTTATGTGTGACTCTTGGATCCTTGTAAGTGTGAAACCATGCACCATACTCAGCCTGTGAGTAGCTTCAAGCATCTTGACTACTGTTGACAGAGTGTCTGAAGGAACCAGGATGCTTTGTGAAGGGCTATGGGATATTTCTAAGACTTTGGTGATAGTTCATTGTTAATTTCTGTCTTGAGAAACTTCATATGCTTTCCATTTATTTGATACTGCTATGCATTTTCTACATTTTGCTATGCATTTTCTACATTTTCATGGGCACTGATCAAGGTACTGTGCTATAGCCATGATCAAAACAGTAGATCTCTGCCTTAGGGAAGCTTAGTCAGTGTATTGTATGGGTCTGTTGAACAGTATGGTACTGTTGAACAATATATATTGGTGTGTATTAGCTGGGTAGTTAGTCAAACAGGGTAACTGACATGGAACTACCAGGAAAAGGAGGTGTTTGTAAACTAGATGGGTTTGAAATTTAACATGGAAAGAAACAATGGCCTGGCTCTGCCTGGTGATCAGGTTGCAGTTTACCATTCTGACATCATCTCTACTTTGTCTTGCCATTTTATCTAACCTTCCATGGCTTGTCCTGCTTCTCTTATCTGTAAGCAACATGAAGAGGGGACCTATAAATCAAAGGATCAACTTCCCTGACAGCCCGAATTTCAGTGTGCTCCCCATCGGGTACTAAAGAAATCTGTGTATCTCCAAGTATGACCTTAGCCTTGGCTGTTTCACATACAGCTCTTATGGAGGGGTATGTGCCCGAACAGTTTCTCTAAGGTGGAAGGTGGGCACTGTGGCATTCCTTTGTTGGAAAATCATCCCTGCCTCAGTGGTGTCTGCCTCCTTTCAGTACAGAGGTGATTATGAAGAAAGCTACCTGGGGGCTAGTCTTTCACTCTGTTTTTGCTCTGTTGTTATTTGGTATAAGAAGCCACAGAAGGGATGGTCAATGAAGGTCTACTAAACAGCTGACAATAGTTATCAGTCCGCATGAAGACTTTCAGACTTCCAACCAAATCCAGATGTTCCAGTTACTGACAGAAACCCCTGTTCATGTTTCTACTAAATGTAAAGTCTAGTTGCCTTTTAGGAGTCAGGCTCTGGTGGAGGCTGCAGTCCAGCTGACGTAATGAACAGGAGGCCTGTCACTGTCTGCTGTCCTTCTCTGGATGATTTCATGTATTTTGATCTTCATGAACTAAAGATACAAAGCCACCTACTCTTCCAACTGGCCTCTCCCTCAGCTCCAGAGCACTTGCTTCAAGCTCTATTTCACTAAGATTCATGGGTTACTTGGAGCACCACATGTTCAGGAGGGCATTGCTGGAAGTGTCCAAGAGCATTGGATAGAAGTTAATACCTAGAACTGAGCCCCCATAAGAGTGTGTAAGTCAGGCTGATGTGGGTCATCCATGACAGGTAAGTGCCAGAATAGTAAACCGCAGAGACGTAGGGTGGCAGAACTCCTCCATGGAGCTCATAAGCCAGTCAGCCAATGGAGATAAAAGCATGAAAGGCCCAACAGGTGGTTTAATGCCCATCACACAAATGGTTTGCAAGGCCTCTCCTTACAGCCCACATTGGTTAGTTCCCAGGCGCAGTCATGGCTGACATCTACAGAGACTGAAGCGTTCTGTCCAACTGTCTGCCCACTAGGGAATGGAAGTGGGTGTGGTGGACAGCCCTCATTGTCTACCACAGAGGCAGACTTGAAGTTTGTCTGGTCAGCTTAGGTTTCCTGTGCCCGGCAGGGCTGTGCTGTTGCTATGCTTATTAAGGCTCAAGTGAGATGAGTGTCAAAACTTTGCTGTGAAAGGGAAAGACAATTCCTCCCTCCCCCACACAGTGTAGGGGGATAGTCATTCAGAGAACCCTCCTAGAGGTCAAAGGTCATCCATACTGATAGCCTATCTGTGTAGGACTTGCCTCAGATAGCCTACAGAGAGGCACTAAAGTAACAGCTGTAAATTAGGTGAGGAAAGGGAGTTTTCCCAGAAGACTCTGACCTAAATTTTAAGCCAGGCTATGAAGATTTGTCTCCTTTAAAAAAGAAGGAAAAAAATATTCAAAATTATTTCCTCCAATCACATCTGTTCAGTTTGTCTCTGCGCTGAATAATGTGTGCTATTTAATAACCCAGGGGAAAGGGCTTCCACTTCCACTCCTCTCCTTCCTGAGTTTTACACTATATTCTCTTCCTAATATAGCAGGTGACACAACTCTGTGCCCAAGCTTAGTCACCCAGCTCCTCTGAGGAGTGTGCAGATGAGGTCGTGTCCAGACATGCACTAGGAAAGAGGGGGTGGAAGAGAGAGAAGGCAGGGGCAGTCCATGTGAGTTTAGGGGGTGAGTTCTGTGGCCTATTTTCCTTGCTTAAGGCTTTAACTCAGCATCATTATAATAGGGATGAGAGCTAAAGTCAGCCTGGTGCCCCATGGAGGGTTTCCTCACCACCATCCAGACAGAAACAGCATCTGCCTCCCCGCACACGGGCCTCCTCCCCACACGCAGACCTCTTATGTAGGAGCATGTGGCACTGACTATTCCAAAGGTCATGTCTCAAATGTTGAGGACTAAAAGATGAAGGTGTGTTTCCACAGTTTAGCTCTGCATGGCTTTATACAAGTGTTTTTGATTCTCAGGACCCAAAAAAGAAATAGAACTAGGAGGCAGACATGTCCATGCCAGGGCACTGAACACAGGTTTAGAGGGCGGGGTTCTTTCCTTGTATTCAGAAGCAGTTATTTCAAAAAGAAATGAGTACCCAAGCAGCCCCGTTGCCCCACGCTTTTGATGGAGGCATCGCACCCTGCATTTTTCTAGCAACATACGCAATAGCTAAGAAAAGGGCTGAGGAAGGACGTCCTCAGGTCCATCTCAAGATGCTCTGTTCTTGGTGCCAGAAGCAATAGGTTTCTAATTATGTAGGAAGAAGGGGCAGCTCCTCTGAGATGCTGCAGCATCAACATACCTCCGTGCTGTGTGTTGCTGTGCTGTTCCTCAGTAGACACTGGGAAAACAACACTCTGCCCTTTGATCCAAGGATCTCATCTAATGGCTTTTTCTGTTCCCCCGCCCCCTCTCTTTTTTTTAATGCTTCGATTCTCAACATGATGTGCTGCTGTGGCCCTCCAATGAAATCCTTTCCTTTATCTCAACTCACAACCAAAAGGTAAGGAACTGCCAATCCCATGAAGTGTGCAGGCAGTGCCATCTTCATAACACGCGGGGGGACATCCGCTTGATCCTGGCCTGTTTCATTTATTCTTTTTACTTTATGAGAAATTGTGAGTGACTGTGAGGACCTCTGTACAGGGGTCAGTTCAGGGTTTAGCTGGTTACTTTCACAACTCCCGAGGCGTGATGCTGAATGAGCCTGAAGTTTTTGCACATGTGTGTGCACACGTACACAGTGCAGAAAGCCAGTGCTTGTATTTGTGAGGAGTTTTTGTCAGTAGCTCACAATATGGAGAGTAATTCACAGACACTTGATAGTAAAAGACTAAACCTAAGTGAAACAGAAGGGGGTTCATATTGCTCTGACGTCATACTTTGGAGCAAGCATGGTCCATGGGCTAATGACTCTTACCTTAGACTTCATTAAACATGCTCAGTAATCACTTGGATACCCCTGAAAAGGAGAAAATGTAGTTTCCTACTTGCCAATCACACCTTCAGGCTGTGGATCTTTTTTGTTTTTATTATGGTTAAAAACACTATATAACACTGCATGTATGTGGGTTATGTATTCATGTGTGTTTATATGTGCAGGTGTGCTCACAATGTATATGCATTGTGGTAATTGGAGTTGCTTTCTCCTCTTGGCTGTGATACACAATGCTGCAATAAAGACAGCCCACATGAAGGTAGCTGCCTACTGTTCTGGCGGGATCCACATGATGGAAGGACAACTGTTGTGCCCAAGTTGTCCTCTGACCTCCACATATACACACTGATGCGTGTGTTCCCATGCATAGCTACACATGTACACAACATAAATAAATAAAATGAAATAAAATATTTTAAATGCAAACATGTATACAAGTACCCCACCGTATCTTTTGATTTTATCACATATATTCATCCTCGAAGTGAGCTTCCGCTTTCTCATTAAATTGTCACCATTCGTATTAATTGTCTCCTTGGAGCTAAGCGTTGATCTTGTGACTTAATAACCACCAGGTTTACCAGTGTTTCTTCTCTCCTCCACATCCTGCCCCTACACATGTCAGGCAGAAACGGTTCATGTCCCCTCAATCCCAGTCACCCTCACACTGGGACTGCTGTCCTTTGTCACATTCGGTTGCAAGGATTTTTCTGAGGCATGTCACCTCATGTGAATGATGAGATTGGAAGATTAGCCATCAGTTTACATCCGGCCACTGTGCTGTTTAGAAGAAGCTTGCTTTGTTGCAGTAATCCACACTGAGAAGAGACAAGCACCAGGTATATCCTCCATGGCAGATGGCTTCTGCCCTTTTCCTACCATTCCCTATGGGGACACATGGAATTGCAATGGAGACCGTGGCCTAAGCTTCATAACTATCATACTTTGACATAGACTGTGTCCTTTATGAGCCTGAATATTTAACGGTGGAAACTACTTTCCCAGAATTCCCTTGGTACATGAGAACAGTGGCACAGTTAGGAGCTGAGGAAGTGAGGGAGGGTATAGGAAGATTTTATAGATGGGGCAGTTACAGTCAGCATGGCCAACCCCCAGCGTCTCCACCCCCATGTTCTGCAGAAGCATCCATGGGCAGAGGATAGATGAGCTTAACATATTATATACAGAGAGCAATAAGAATTTTATGATTTTAAGTACATTTTTTTTTTTTTTTTGGTCAATAAAAGAGTCTCGAGGCATTGAGAATATACTTCTTGGGAACTTGGGACTTTGGGACCAGGGGTTTATCTGATTAGAGCCCCTGTAATCCAGGGCAAGATGAAGCTGGGAACACTCAGTTTATTCAAATGTCCCTGGGTAGTATGTGCCACGCCCTGGGAAGTTGTCAAGCCTGCCCTTAGGCCTCCACAGGCAGGTGAGTTGGCATCCGCTGGCACGCTGGACCTGGAAGCGCTGCTTGGAAGTGACTATCCCTGCCTATGTTTCTGTGTATAGTCCTCTGTTCTCTTTGAGAGAAACCAGCGATGTGTTGCACTGTGCAGCCAGCCGGGTCCACCTGCAGTGCCCTGGAGACAAGTTGATTTTATACTTGCAATTCGATTTAACGGTTAAAATGTAGGCTGGGAACCACGGGGCCAGCTAGTTCTTGAAGATCTGTAATGAGTTGACTGAAAAGTGGGGTTTCTTGTATCTTATATGGGTCTGGGGAGTTCCTTTTTGGAGAATAAGTGCAAAAGTCGGTATAATTGATAGACCACAATGAATCCACTGTGGATTCGTTTGTTTCCATGCTCATTTGGAAGTAAATGGGGTTGAGCCATGGATACTTACTCCGCATTTTTATTTTGGTGTGCTTTATATTTTTAATGAGTATTTTTTTAATTTTTATTTTTAAATTATAAATGATAGTCATCCATGTTTATAGGGAACAAAATTATGTTATGAGCTATAAATACAGGGTGGAAAAATTAAGTCAGATTAATTAACATATCTCTCGCTTCAGACACTTACCTGTTATTGTGGTGAGAACATGTGAATCTTATTAGTGATTTTGAAATGCACTGCAGTGTGTTGGGATCTGCTGTTGTCGCCGTGTTCTGCAGGACACTGCCAAAGGCAAACAAGCTTCTTCCTCCAGTCCAAAAAGCGTTCCTCCGTACCCTTTGAGGATGATCTTCACATTTTTCGACTCCACCCTGAACCTCTAAATCTACCACACCACCACCCACTCTCTGCTTCTATTGGTTTCATTGTTTTATATCTCACAGGAGTGTGTGTTTGTGACACTGAGACTCCTTTAGTTCTTTTCATATTGCAAATGGAAGGACTGCCTTCTTTCCCAAGGCTTTCTGGGACTCTTTTGTGTGCAT
Organism: Uromys caudimaculatus; assembly: GCA_028551405.1. Classification (NCBI taxonomy): domain Eukaryota; kingdom Metazoa; phylum Chordata; class Mammalia; order Rodentia; family Muridae; genus Uromys; species Uromys caudimaculatus. The sequence continues at coordinate 68,052,785 of CM052706.1, forward strand.
ATACTACATTTCCATGCCCTACCCTTCTGTTGAGGGCATGTAGGCTAATAACATAAATTGGCCACTGTGGCTGGGGATACTGTAGACATCTCTTTGACATAGTTGTCAGTCTTGGAGTGAATGCTTAGCAATAGATACCGAGTCCCATGACAGTTAGTCCCTTTCTTTCTGAGGAGTCCTCATGTAGCTTTTCATCATGGCTTTAGTAATTTGTCTTCCTACCATCATGACGTGAGAGTTTTTTTCTCTCCATAGTTTAGTGTGCTTTAAATCGAAGGGTTGGAAAGCAATACACAGCAGTGCCCTGGGACGGGAATGATGAGAAGGGATATCACTTGAGTCATTGATTGTTTTAGTTACGGTAAACCAGACCACTGAAAATGTGCAGAGTAGAAATATTTCCGTGGACAGTGCCAGGCCAGTGAGTTTCAGGTTCCATCTGGAGAGTGGTCTGGACCTTATTTTTATGGAGGATTGTTAACAGACTGGAGAAGAGAAAGACATGAGGGTACGACAGTCCTTTTGAGAATACTCAGAGGATGACAGCAGAACAGGAATCCAAGGGACAACCAGGAACCATCAGGAAGGTGGGGACCAGCAGAGACGGGCCACACAATGAGCTGTTTTATTATCATTATTATTACTATCATTATTATTAACATTATTTTAAATGTGTTTTAATTGAAATAGAATCCTATAGCTCACCCCCCTTTCCACCATCCACCCCCTCAAGCTACCCCCATCAAGCCTCCTCTGTGCTCCCATCTCAAATTGATAGCCATTTTTCTTGAATTATGAGTGTTACATACATACATATGTATGCGCTGAGTCCATTTGTATTGTTTGTGTGTATGTGCTGCTCTTAAGGCTGACCCCTCTGCATTAGACAGCCAGAAAGGGGCTCTTCCTGGGAGAGTTAATTCTCTTTTTCCCAGCAGTCATTAGTTACCTGTAATTCTTTGTCTATGGGTAGAACCCTGCAAAATTAAGCCCCTTCCCCTTAACATGTCCATTGATGGAGCATTTTGCTAGCCTGGCTTATGCAGCCATTTCTAGGGGAGTGTTTCATGCTAGACTTCCCACTATTTGGCTTGTACAGTCTTTCTGTCCCCTTCTCCACAGTTTTCTAAGTGATGCAGAATCTGTGAGCCATTGGGTCTAGCATCCCCACAATCTGTTGATCTCTGCATTGTATAGAGACCTTTCTAGATGCACACCCTGGTTGGCTTCAGAGCTGGCTAAGGCCTGGAGTGTATTGAGGACACCTAATGAGCATCAGAAATGTACCTGCTACTGAGCCTCACCCAAACACTGAAGTCCAGTGTCTGTGGGTGGGGCTTACGTAGATGGGCTGGCCTTTACGTGCCTTCATAAACGGTTCTTATGGGACTACTGATCAGAAAGGACAGAAAGAATTCCTAGAGAGCAGACAAGAAACATGTGCTTGGCACACCTCTGCTGCTGTTTACAGTAGAACTATGGAACCAGGAGGGAGCCAGATTGTGTGAACTGTGGAAAGGAATGAATGGAAAAGGTGGAAACTGTAAGTGGGAGCCCATACGCAAGGAATTGGGTAGCCAAGAGATGGGAAAAGATGGAGCGGTGGTAGGAATGGTTTCAGGGTCAGGCAGCAGGTTTTGTTTTAGTTTATGAGATAATGTATCACAGAAGTTGCTTGGTAAGGAGGGGCAGAGAGCCATGGTAGAAAGAGGTAGCATAAAAATGGGGTGAGAACATAGATTAGCCCTCCTGGAGAAAGGAGGGAGAGATGGTTTTCTTTCATGAGTGAAGGATGGAGGAAGAGATGGGGAGAGGCAGTGAAGGGGCCCAGCAGAGCTGCCCTCACCACCAGCTCTCTGAGAAGAGGAGAGGGATCAATGAGAAATTAGAAGTTCAGTAGCATGGAGTAGCAGGTTAGACTAATCCTATGGAGATTGCATCAGGAAGACAAGACAGCAATAGATGATGTCCTGGCAGTATGGATGACTTTCGAGTGTGAGGTGTTTGGATTTGCCGCACCTCAACTCAGCGACGATATGGCTTCTTGTCTCAGAGGTCAAGTATCCAGGCTCAAATGAGAAGAATGAGCTGAGAAATGGGCTGGACCAGAAATTGCCCTGAAGGCAGTCAGTGAGTACTGGCACCTGGCAGGAGACTGACCACAAAGTGGGTGATAGGGTTCCCAGGGAGAAGCCTAAGTCCTTCCTGCCATGGGGCAACTAGTGTGGACAAAAGAGGAATGAGGATCCAGGGAAGGGGAGACTGAGAAGAGTGGAAGGCTGTGTGAGCAGGGTCAGGTGGGGACATGGACCTCAGTGAGGAGACAGAGAGAAAGGGCATCTAGAAGGTAATCAGGGATAGCATAGGCAAGGTGGGAGACAATCCCTGGGCTCCTCTGTGGAAGGCGAAGACCAAGAATAGATGAGAAGACAAGAAAATAAGCTGGAGTGAGGGGTAGTTTTGTGGCCCTAAAATGGCCTAACAGGAGGCAATGAGAGAACTTCCTCTGAGGAGACACGAGTGGATTAAGCACTGGTAATGGTTTCTTTCCCCTCAAGACCAGCAAATCAAAGAATATGGGTAAGATATAGAAATGGCTTAAATAACATGAATATTTTATGTTCTCTGCATTATCTAGAAGCCCAGCTGTTTGCTGACCATTAAAGGAAGACAGTTATAGACCTAGTGGTGTGTTATTTTAAAATGAATACTCTGAGAATACATTTGTTGAAAGACATTTCTTGTCTTGAATTCTCCATTATATTTCTGGCCTTTCCAAAAAGAAGCAAATAAACATGCTGTACAAACATGCCTGATTACTCAGTCATCTGACATTTTGATGGCATTAAGCAACAAATATTAATTTGAGACTCAACACTGTGATTGTTTCTAAGATGTGCAAAGTCTCCAAATATGTGAAGCCTGCACTTCAAAATGACTTTCTTCAAAGATTGATTGTGGCAGCCCACACTGTTGGAGTTTTCTATACCTTAAAAGCTTTCAAAGAAACGCTGCAATTTACAGAATTCATTGCTGTGCACAACTAATTAGAATTTTGAAGGAAATCATGGTGGGGAATTAAATATTCTCAAGCGCACTTCCTTAAGCCGCAATGTAGTTTGGGATAAAGGTTGTTCTGCCAGGAAAGGAACACTTGGGTCGCCTATATGTATGTCCCTGAGCCCTGAAGAGTAGCATGTCAGACCAGTCCGGTTCAGAAATCCTTCTTGCTCTCTGTTCAGACAGAAAGGAAAGTAACAAAGGCAACAAGAAAAAGACAAGATAGAAATACAAAGTAGACGTCTCCTTGCATAAAGGGAATGCTAAACACATACACACAAAACCACAGACATGTCTAATTAGTTTCTAACGCCAGCTTTACCGTAAAAAGAAAAAAATAAATAAAAATCCTTCATCTGAGATAAGAGAAGCAAGAGCTGCATGAGTCCCAGGTGTATGGGTGATTACAGCAGAAAGCTCCAAAGCCACCGTTGTTCAGCTCAGCTGCCTCTGTGCTACGCAAATGTGTTTATAGAAAGAATATAAAATCGACCATGGATCGCTCCCCCCCACACACATTGATTAATTTCTCCACATGCTGGCGGCTTTCTACATGGCTGGGGTATCAGGCTTGGGAGATGAATGTGGAAATCAACAGCAGGTGGGGAGTTAGATTTGTCTGGCCCAGCTGCTGCTCTCTGAATCCCCTATTCTTTTTGGTTATCTCAGTCTAGCATCTGTGGTTGAGGAGGACTCACGGGCTTCTGTCATCATAGGCCTGGGAGGCACAGTGTTGCTATGTCTTCCAGCAGCTCAGTGCCCTGGACAGAATAGCAAAAGGCAAGAATGGGAGCCTTGTCACTATTTGTAGGGGCTGACAAAGTTAGTGGGGGGGGGGGGGGAGAAAGAGAGAGAGAGATTGTGTGTGTGCATGTGTGTGTGTTTGAGTGTGTGTGTTTGAGTATATGTAAGTGTAAGTGTGTGTTTGAGTGTGCATGTTTGTGTGTGTGTGAGTGTAAATGTGTGTATGTTTGAGTGTGTGTAAGTATGAGTGTGTTTGTGTGTGTTTGTAAGAAAGAGATTGTGTGTGTGCATGTGTGAGTGTGTTTTTGAGTGTGTGTGTGTGTGTGTGTGTGTTTGAATGTGTGTGAGTGTATATGTGTGTTTGGGTGTGTGTGAGTATGTGTTTGTGAGTGTGTGTTTGAGTGTGTGTGTGTGTGTGTGTTTGAGTGTGTGTGAGTGTGTGTTTGTGAGTGTGTGTTTGAGTGTGTGTGTGTGTGTAAGTATGTGTGTGTGGCAGTTTAAACCTTTACTGTCTACAGATGCATGCCTTTCCACTGAATATTGCATTGACTGGGCTTTTTTTTTTTTAATAATAACTCCTTGCTTTATTTAATTGCATAAATAGCACTGTTATATCTGCATGTGCCTTTTATTTTAATATTGGTGATGGTTACAGAGATTTAAAAATGACCTGCTTTCCTGGCCTTTAGATTGAACACTGAAGAATGACGTATTCCGTACATGCTCTGGGAATTGCAGAATTTAATCATCCAGTGTTTTCAGAGGTGTTTTAATCATAGAATTTTAGTGTGACCTTCAGAAGTCTCCATTCTTCCAGTGGCTCACAGATAGCCACCAAGCCTATTTTGGTCATCAGCTGCTGGGAGTTATGGAGAGATCTGGCAAATGGCAAGCACTTGTCTTTGATTGCATCTAGCCACCTCCAGTAATAGTGAGGGCTGCTATGTCTCCCAGGCCATCTTTGACATCAAAAGTGGCCAGATGGCCATCTTGGAGGCTCACATAGGTGAGAGTTATCTTCCCAACAAAACCAGTTTCCAGTCTCATTCTACATGAAGTATTGACTGATTATTGCTGGCAGGAAGGAAATCAAATCTCTAATATTTACTACAGAATAGACGAGCGAAATGGTTTTAAGTTTGGCTACAACACCTTATTCTGTTCCCAGCTTCGTGGTATGATCACTGACCTATTTAACTTGTGGATGTTTTTTAAATTCATCATATGGGCAGTGTTTCCTCCACTTGTTTCTGCTTGGAGGCCTTTCACGTATAATCTCATTTCTAATAACCAGCTGAGATGGTTGAAGGGCTCATTCTTTTGACCTGTCAACCTACAGAAAGCATCAAATGTTGACCTTGTGCTACCATCAATTTGATATGTGTCAAGGTCTTTCTCTGCTTCGTGCACATGTGTATTTATAGCCCCTATTTTTCCTCTCTCAGACTCCAGAAGTCTATTTGTTTTATATATGTGTGATCTTTAATGTAGAAAGAAAATTTTGCAAGTATTATGGGGCTGGAGAGACAGCTCCATGGTTAGGAGTGCATACTTGCAGAGACATGAGCTCTGTTCTCCAAGAGCACCTGGGCTCTGTTCCCAGCATTTTCTGGTGACCTGTAAATCCAGCTCCAGGGGAGTAAGACACTGGCACATGAGTTCATGTGTACATACCTCCATACAGGCAAACAATTTTCATAACTACTATTATTTACAAAGTCTTGTCAGAATTGGCCTTAAGCTTTTCTCTGTACATTCTCAGTATAAACAAGCAAGCAAGCAAGCAAGCTGTCACAAAGTGGGCACAATTTAAAAAGGAATCCTAAATTGTTTTGGGAGTGAATTCTAAGTTGGTATTGGTGGAGAATTAGAACCAGAAGCATGGAATGCTTGATTAGAAACTCATCAAAAGGCTCAGAGATCTTTGCTGAAGGTCTCTTAATTTTTTGAGGGAAGTGGTGTATGCAGATACAAAATTGAAATAAGGTTAGGGAGATAACTCAGTTGGTAACTATATAAGCATGAGGACCCAAATTAGAACCCCAGCACACACATAAAAAGCCAGGCACGGTGGCATCTGCTTGTAATCTCTATGATGAGGAGAAAACAGGCCAATCTCTGAAACCCACTGGCCAGCCAGCCAAGCTCTAATTAGGGAACTATAGATTGTGATGGAAAGATCCTGCCTAAAAAAAAAAAAAAAAAAAAAAAAACAAGATTTCCTGAGAAACTATACTCAAGGCTGATGTCTGACCTCCATACTCACACCTGCCCACATGTGTGTGTGCATTCATATACCTACAGACACACACACACACACACACACACACACACGCACACGCACACACACAAGCAACACATCTTCAAGTTTAAATTAAACTTTGGGATCAAAACCTTACAGCCTTTGATGAATTTGTCAGCCAATGAGCAGTTACCCACCAGGACTGTGATTGGTTAGAGCACAGACTGACTTCAGGCAGTCAGGCACTGTCCTGGGTGTTAGTTGGCAGTAGTGACCTGGACAAAGGTGTCATGAATAGGCTTGAGTAAAGCACCTGTGTAGCTAACATCCTTTATATATAGTAGTCCTCGAGTTCAGGACTTCATTGGTTTCTGAGACTCAGACTCCGGCTGACCATCAGGGAGTTCTCATCCAGCCTCTTGCCGGTGAAAGCCCCTGCCTGGAAGCTTCTCCTTGAACACCCTGCTTGGGTGCACTCAAGCAACCCTGAGGGTCTAGGAATTCTGAGCAGACGTCCACCTCTGCTCCAGCACAACGAAACGAACCCTGTGTTTCCACACTAACCCTCCACCTGGTCTAGCTTGGCCTTTTGTTGGCCAAGGCAGGCTATTAACCTGGTGCATGGCTGTGTGGGCCGAAAACCCTAGGGTTCTATCACACAAACTAGCTTGAAACCAAGTTTTCCACACTTCTGTGCTTAGAGATTGGATGGTTTTGACCCTGAATATAGGACTCTCTTTTTGCATTTATCACCTTTATATTTCATTATTCTAAAATAGAGTCCCATTCCAGTTTAGTTCAGACTTTGGGTCTTGTTTTCTCTAAACAGTTTTGATTGATCATGTCATCTGGAAACCACTCTTGAATACTTTGTTATATAGATCTAAGCTTCATAAATTGTGTGTGTCATCAGCTAGTGTCTCAAGTCATAATATACGTGTATGGAGGATGCTCCCAGAGTGTCTTAAAGCCATATTCTGAATTATTCCAATGGTTACATTGTTACCGTTCTTGTTACTTTTATCTCACCAAGCCAACACAATGCTTGTAGCAGGAACAACGACTCCACCATTGTCACACGCTGTGTGCTTTCATGATTAGGATCTTGAATCCACTGTTTCTTTGTGAAACTCTTTCTTGTTTTAAGCCAGCTGTTCATTTTGGAAAGATTGGTTTAGTTAAAACTAGAAAGTGTAATCCATAAATCTACTTAACAGGGCTCAGCTAAACGGCTGTGTGGGCTGTGTGATACTAAGGAGAGAGAAAATAGACAAGGGACTTACAGCTTCAGCTGTTGGGGATATCTCAGACACCTCACATGCTTCATATGGCATGCTGTCCTCTCCACTGTAGACCAGGTGACTCTATCTCTGCCAATTGGTGCACTTAAAATATCTGTAAACATTGAATTCCTTCTTTCTGAACGTTTAAAAGCAAACAGAAATAGCTCTAGTATTGTTTTCTACATCACGTGAAACTATTTCACCAGCTCCTTAGAGATGTATTCACACCCTAAGGTCCTCTCATTTCTTCTTTGGCACCTCACCTGAAATTGTTTGTCATAGACATGCACAATATAGAAATAAGGGTTGAAAAGATTGTGATGAATTCTTGGCCTGCGTATGCTGACCCAAGCCTGTAATCTTAACACTTGAGGGGCTGAAGCAAGAGAATCAGTAAGTCCAAGTCAGACAAGCCTAGGCCACATAGTGACTCCCTTTCTCCAAATAAAAATAAAGACATAAGCCAACAAGCAAGCATAAACAATGATTCCTTGGGCCACCAGAACAGACTCTCTCTTGATTAATACTGATTCATTTTTCAGTGTTCTTAAGAGGCAGTTCTTAAACCAGATATGAGTAAACCGAAGTGTGTTGACAGTCTGGTTCTGACTTCTTCCATTAAACATACCACTGAATACATTGATTCTAAATGTCCCCTGGGTGGTAATGCTCACCGGTCACTGAGCCTCTGAAATCACAAGCTGAGTGAGAAGTTTCCTGAGATGTTATTTCATTGGTTCTCACTGGGAGCCCATGAGATGGGCATGTTATTTCTAAACTATTAGGACATAGAGCCACAGAAATGGTAGAGTTTGGGATAGCTCTAAACAGGAAGTAAGGTGACAGTTGAATATTATTGAATGTTGTTAGAATAATATATTTGGGTGTATGCCCCACATAAATGCGTAGATTGACTGTGATGGCCTTAAGATGCAAGAAAAATAGTGAGTTTGTTTGTTCCTGGTACTCACATCCACCCTGAGCCTGCTAGGGGAGGACTGTGCAGATGGTCCGCACTATCAGCACTTGCTTCACTGAGGCAAGACTTTGCTATGTAGACCACACTGGTCTCAGAGTTACTATGTATCCCAGGCTGGCCTCACAGCCTTTCTGGTGTTGCCTCCCAAGTGCTGGGATTGTGGGTACACATGCAGAGTGTATGTTTTGAAACACTGTATTCCCTACGTACATAACCCTCAACCACCATTTTGAAAAATGGAGCATTTGAACCTCTGCATGTGGTGCCTCTCTTTTCTCCCTGCCATACTGGCTGAGAGGTAGAGGCCAAAGTATCCCTAGCTGTGTCCCTTTAGCCTGCCAGGTACAAGCCACCAGTGCCTTGAGACAGAAAATATCTGTGTGCACCACTTACGCCTTTCCCACCTTTAACTCCAGTCTTCCAGTCTCTGTTCATCCCTGCTGTCTAGAAGCTTGATCTAGTCAGCAGCTGCTTTCTCTGTAGCATGGTGCTGTCTCACCACCTGCCCCAAACAGTAGGGTTTTTTGTTAAGGACTGAAGGACTATGCAATTCTGAGTGGTATTTTTTCTTCTTTCTGAAGAGATATTTTAGTTATTTTTCAGCTTTTTATCATGAATTTTTCAACAAATTAAAAATGTGAAAAATGGTATAATCAATATCTAGTCACCAACCACTTAACATTCCTGTTACTATTTTGTTGTTTGCTTTATGCTGAATTATTTTTAAGAGCTGAAGATTTATGTTAGTTTACTGCCAAATATTTTGTTATTGCATCTATCAAAAAAAAAAAAAAAAAAAAAAAAAAAAAAAAAAAAAAAGAATGTTGGCCAGTGAGGCATTGCTTGCTAGGAAAGCCTGACTTTGATCCCCAGAACCCATGTAAAGGTGGAAAGAGAGAAGCAAGTTCACAAAATCGTCTTTTGACTTCCACATAAACCTGCATGTACACACACACACACACACACACACACACACACACACACACACAGTACTAATACTAACACTACTTAATAATAAAAAAAAGACTGTTATCACTAAATTAAAACTATTCTCCTACATAAATGGGGTGCTGTGTTCATACAAAATAAAATTAACATAACTTTTACATATTGTATGATAACATCCTATGGTTTTTTTGTCTCCAAAATATATTATGTGTTTTTTCAAACTGAAACTTAGCTAACTCTTGCATATTGCAGTTAGCTCTTATATCTCAGTTTTAGGCTTTGGGATTTTTGATGTAAAGAAGGTGACATTACAAGACTTGGTATATGTATGTATGTATATGTATGTATATATATATATATATATATATATATATATATATATATATATATATATATATATTTATTTATTTTATTTGAATGATGGCTTTTCAGATTAAGTAGACTATTGATTTAGATGGTTCCGGTGGTTTTGCACTAGGTAGTAAATGGTGCCGGATATGTTAAGTTGTAAAATATAGAAATCTCTAAAGTGTGCCCGGGAACCACATTTTAACAGAGGTCGTCCGTCATCTGCAGATGTTCATGGGACACTTACTACTCTGATGCTTTGGGCATGAAACCATCCTCTAAGCAAATAGAGCATCTAGGGTTTGGTCTTGGCACTGATAATGGATTGTAATAGATTGGAATTAAATATGATTTATGTGACAGGAAAAATGGTGCCAGCTAAGTAAATAATTGATTAATTGTTCCCTGGTTAAAGCTGGCAAGTTAAATCGCAAGGCTGGAATTGAATGTCTCCCAATGCATCTTATTCCTAATAGAAACTGCATAGAGATACAGGTCAGCTACTGCCCAGAAACAGCAAGGCAGCCTTCCCTTGCTGTGTCCAGTTTGCACCAAGATGTCCCGTGTATTAGTAAAGGTGAGAGAGAGAGAGAGAGACAGAGAGACAGAGACAGAGACAGAGACAGAGACAGAGAGACAGAGAGACAGAGACTGACTACCCTGAAGGATAAGCTGTCAAAGAAATAAAAAATCATAGATGCCCATGTTTGCTTGGAAATCACCAAATTCAGAAGGTCAGAGGTATTACACATTTAAAGTTCATGTGCTGATTGTGGAACTGGGGTCAGTATGACTTTTCATGAATGAGTTTAGCATAGCAAAACTAGTCACAGGTATGTTGGCCACTATGTAGTCACTGATCCTGGATTACTTTGAGTCATTTAGACTTCCAGTCATCTAATCTCTAGTACACCATCTAAAATGGAAGACTTGGACAGAAGATCTCTGAAATGTCTTCTGACCCTTCAGATGTAAGGTCCTGTCAGTTCAGCGTCTACAGAGTCATGGTGATTTATCTCCTTGTGATTTTACAGCTGGCCTTTTGTCTTTTGTGCCTTTGTGAATACAGCACCACTAGCTGTCTCCCTATACATTTCCAAGACCACCAAACAATCAATGTGGACTTAATTTAAAGGAATTATTATAATTCTTATTATTAGTGTGTGTGTGTGTGTGTGTGTGTGTGTGTGTGTACATGCATGCATGATGTCTGTGTGGGTACCCACGCCAAGACACATGTGTGGAATCCAAATGACATGTAATTTTGTTCCTTTTCTTGAAGATTAGTACTCTTCCCAGGATGCTTCATTAACTAGAATGTTTTATTAGTCAGAATAGACCATTCTGTGAGTATGTAGAATTAGAGTAAATTTATTGTAATTTGAAAAAGACGTACATATTTTAGAAAATGGAATAAGCACTCACACATTGCAGTTTCTGCTTAAAAGCCTTGAAGTCACAGTAACTCAGCAATGTAAGACAGAAAGAGTTGACCCCAGTCATTACCCAAGGCAATGTTGTGTTGAATTTTAATTATAAAGATCACTGCAGCATTTATATTTTCCAGGTCAGCAGGATGGGTTCTGTATAGCCCTTAACAAACATCTGAGATGGTTACATCTGCATTTCTCCTTCATAAAATGGGAACACCTTTGTCACAGAGTAACAAGTGTGACTGTGACGCTAGATCACCGATGTAAAGTGCCTAGCCCACAGCATGTGCTGACACATTAATGATCATGGATGCTGCAGTATCCCGAGTCCTTGGCAATTTTCTTTGGAGTGTAGGGTCCTCCAGCCAATCTGCATGATCAAGAACTTATTACATTATGTCAGTCATCTTAATTAGTTCATAACATTGAATTGACCTTGCAGGGATTCACCATCTAACTCATGACCTCAGAAAGACAGACACCTCCTCTTAGTTTAATTTAAACAATATGAATACTCTGGCTCACACTGCAGGACTCTTCTGTCGAGCACAAGATGCTATTCATCAACTCTTCCAATTTCACTAGCCAGGGAACAAATAGCAGCTGGCTTATCTGCAAATGTAAACAAATGTGAACAAAGAATCCACAAAGTAGACCTTTGTTAGGAAATGTCATGCTTAGTCTTTGTATATGAACCTGAACCTTAAATATAAAAACTACAAAGGCTAAAGGGGTGAAAAAATGAGGATTCATGGATGACAGTAACATTATGATATCCAAACATTAAATCACAAATAGTTCTTTATGATGGTAACCATAGCAAGAAAAATCAGAATGTTAAACCCAGTGTTTGTCTTCACAACTTGCAAACATCATTAACCATATTAATAAAGATAATGTCCTCACTGGTGATAATGAGAAATGTGAACATTAAAATGGCACCTTATTGTATTCCTTCTCTAAAGTGTGTGTGTGTGTGTGTGTGTGTGTGTGTGTGTGTGTGTGCACGTGAGTGTGTGTGAACATGTGTGGGGGTGGGGGCGTGTAGTTATAGTTTCCAATACACCATCTACCTTTTTAAAAACAGGTTCTCTCCCTGGATTACAGGTCAACATGTTGCCCAGGTCTGCCTCTACTTCCCTTCCAAGGGCTGGGATTTCATGCACATACCACCACACCCAGCTTTTTTATGTAAATTCTGGGGATCAAGCAGCTCCCCACATTTGCACAGCAGCCCTTTATGGACTGCGCCAAGCCCCAGTCCCTTCAGTGATCTGTGTAGCCATTGTCTGAGTCCGTGTTACACAACAGGGAAAATGTTACCTTGCAGTGTTTTCCAGGTCCACTTAAAGAAACATTTCTGCCTGTGCCTCTTGTGTAAGTTGAGGTACAAGTCGCATTTTAGTTGATGTGCTCTGAGCAAAGAATAATTCCTCTTGCCATTGGAAATATACCCTTGCATGCTGGAGTCTACAACTCAAGCACACCTGAATACAAATAGGGCTGTGAGTCTGCAAGTGAGTCTTCCTGGCACTAGTTTCTGTATTCATCCAGACACAGCCATCTCCAATAATATTTTTTAGTTAGTTTTCATCAAAATCACTCATAATCTGGCTTAATGATTCCATAAAAGCCTTGGTTTACCCTGCCCCATGTGAATGGAAATATTTGCCGTGAAAAAATATTTGTTATTAGTTTTATAGCCCTGCCTACTTCTGTGCCTCTCTCTATAAAGAATTTGAGGAGAGATATTAAATCTCAATTTTTAATAACATTATTGACATCATTGGGGAGCTTTATAACACTTGACATTTGCTTTCAGTGTTGGGGAAAGAGGGAGAAAGTAAATTGATTTGGTATTTATTTCTGAAGTTGGAGTATGACAAGTTACTTTAAACATAAAATATGTAGGCGCTTTGGAACACAACGAACGGAATGGGTTGTTGGTTTTGAAAGTGAACATAAATTTTAGAATCAAATGGGTAATGCAGTAATGATAATAACATCATTTGATTGCTAAATGAACCTGTTTTATTATATTCATCACTGGATTTCTATTGCCACCTAGACAGCCTTCAAAACTGATATAAAGGGATGTCTGGACCTGCAGAACACAGTTCATGACTGAACGTATAGCTCTTGTAATAAAAGTTAAATTCTTTCAATAGATCCTTCTTTTTCTATAGACAAAATGTATGCATTTCAAAAGCGCACCCTCTGAATGTAGACTCCTTTGTAAGAAATAGACATCCATTTTGCAGTGGACATTTGCTTCCAGCTGTTAACAATACAGGAGCAGTCTCACAGGGGAGATGATGGTGATATTGGCTGGGCACATGTAGATAAGATCTAGAAAAGGTCTAATAAGATCTTGGTGGAGTGAAGATCTTGGCCACTACCTTAACAGGTCAACAGTGACTCAAAGGCTGGCTTAAACCCTACACAATCAGTTCAGAAAAATTCTTACTTTGGTTTTTGTTTTATACCGGTTTCATGTAGCTCAAGCTAAACTCAGACTTATGTAACTAAGAATGACCCTGAACTCCTAGTCCCCCACTTCCATCTCTGAGACCCAGGATTTTAGGCACGAATCATCACAGCCAGACCAAAAAAGCTCCTACTGTGTAATAAATGGTGCAGAAAGTGTGCTTGGCAAATTCGAAGCCAGTAAGAGACTGTCTATAGGACCTAGGAAACAACACTTAGGGGCTATCCTTTGGTCTCCACACGTACATGTACGTACACATGCACAGAGGTGCACTCTCACCTGCACACACATGTGTACCTGGTATGCATGAACACATGCACGTGCGTGCGCGTGTGCGCGCGCGCGCACACACACACACACACACACACACACACACACACACACATATACACACACACTTACTAAAATGTCAACTCATTACATTTGGTCACTAGACAATTATGGCCAGCTCAGGCACCAGTGGGATTTGAAGGCATGAGATTCAGTACCTTATTCAATACTGTATGAGCTCATGAGTTCCCTGGTTGAGCCATTAGCTTGCTGCCAGGTGCTCTGGGATGGTAAAATGCTTGTTTCTGTGTTGCCCACTTGCATGTCCAAGCAAAGGTCTACAACTTTGTATGTCTGCATCCGCCATCCAGCTTCTGCTGTTCCTATCCCCACGAGTGCCAGTCTGCCTGAGTTCTTTTCCCTGCCTGGCTAAATGAAGATGCTGCCATCCTATTTACCCCAGCAATGTTTCTGGTGTAGATGGATGTTAAACTATGCAATAGATTTTTTAAAATGAAATTTTAATTACTTTCTGCTATTCTGAGCGCATTGCAATCAGCAGCCATCTTGCTGGAAGATAAAACAAAACAAAGCCGCTCATCGGAGGAAGCAAAGGCCTTTTGCAGAGTGGGGCACAGAAGCCCATTGTCAGCAGCAGCTGTGGACGCCTTCCCCAGGCACAGGCTCAACTGCCACAGGGTTCAGAGGTTTTGAGTTTTCCACTGATGTTCCTCTTCCCTAATGAGGTCACCTCTCAGCACAGTAGGGGAACGACTCTGCTAATGGGAGACTCAGAAATGCATGTTGCAATTACCACTCTTTGTTTCCAGCTATCTCCCATAGTTTCCAAACAGCCAAAGAGCTAGAAGGAGGGGCAGTTTGCTTTCTCCTCTGCAAATATGGAACAGAGCTAGATAGCTACATCTTTTATTGACCAGCTCCTAAATTCCAGCCATTGTGCAGTGCTGTTATTTCTAAAATATTGAGAATGGGAGCAACTCACTTTTCACTGAAATGACTCTGGCCAGCAGTTCATATGATGACCACTCTGGCACAGCAACTAAAGCCTTGTCAATGACAACTTCCTATATTTGATTAGTCACTTAATCTACATTATGCTCCCCCTTCAAAATCAAAAGGTTTCAATGGCCCATCTGTGGCTTCCCTCTGGTATCATCGTCTACAAAATGGGCATAACACCATCATTTCAAACGCACTATTTGAAATGGACAAAGCGAAAGGCATAGAAATGCTTTGAAAATGCATAATTCTCTAATAAAACAGTGCCCAATAATGATAGGCAGTAAAATAGATTTTTGTGAGCATGATACAGAAAGTGGAAACAAAGGAATAAGAATATTCCCCACCGTGTTTCCCCTTCAAGGACTCTGAGAGGGATGCTCCAGTTAGTGGCTAAGGCTGGCACTGGGTCGACTCAGGATACAGGGGTGTGGCTCTCCGTTGCTATTGTAATCTCTATTCTCCCGGAGGACTGGATTAGGATCCTCAAGTTGCCATGACAACAAGCAGCTCTTAGCTGCACTGCTTTGGTTATTTTTGTTTGTTGTTCTTTTGTTTGTTTGTTTGTTGAGCCTTTCTTTTTCCCTTTAATTTGTCAGAGAAAGCTCTTATTTGGATTTTTGAATCATCTGAATTCCTGACTATTTCTTGGATCTAGTTGTAAACCACTAATTCCTCTTTCCCTAGATGTTTCCTCTCAGTGAGACAGGATGAAGGGTAGAATATGAAACAAGATCCTGTTTGAATGCCAGCCTGGAGTTGAGGAAGCAGGCATTCTTCCAAGGGAAAACAGTAGCTGGAGTTTTGTCAGGGTGTGGAGGCTAATCCAAAGCTTTGATGTGTCTCTCTGTCTTGAATTTATGGATGCATAACCACCTGAGTGGCTGGATGTGTCCAGCCTCTCTGTGGACACTTTCAGGGTTGCTTGGACCTCACAAGAGTGTTGAGAAGCTAGAGTTTCTGTCCCGTGTTCAAGAAGATGTGTCAGTCTCAGAAAAGCTGTTTTGCCTGAGGAAGGGCTTTCCCACTTCACTCTTGTGCATGAGGCCCCTCATTTTTCTCGGAGGGATAAAACAGAAGCCAGCAAGTGAGTATCTTACCTCCTGCCCTCTCACTATTGGCCAATCCTCATCATACCAGCTCCTCCCTGATAGGACCATGCTTAGCCAAATAGGAGCATCACTTAATGGTTTCCAGAAAACCAGCAGGTCAGGATTCTGAAGGGAATGATTGCCCATACTCTCCTTTGACAAAGACTCCTAAAAGTTATTTTCTGGAGCTTGGAGTTTTGTAGATGGGAACAATGGCCTTGCTGGATGTTGGGTAGATCCTGGGTTGTTCTCTCTGAGAAGAATCCACATCCCCACAGTACTCTGACTAAGTGTGTGCCTTTTTGATTTATCTCTGTTTGCGTTACTAAGAATCAAAATAGGACCTGCTGTATGTTGGCGAGAACTCGACCACAGAGCAGCAACCACAGCCCTATTTTTCTGCCTTAATGGGGTTGACGGTATATTATTTATCAACGCAATGATACCACAAAAAGATATCTTTTATAAGGATTAATCTGTAGACCATATGAAATTGCATATGAGGGCAGAGATTGGGCCCAGAGAAGCCATCTAGGAATCTGTTATCATAATCCAGAGGAAGGATAACATATGGTTGAAGAAAGAACCAGCAGGAATAGAAGAAAACGAAAAATGGAGGAAGCAAAATGATGCAAACAGAAGGGCTGGTAGTGAGCTGGGATGCTAGGTCTGAGGCTGCAGGGTATAGAACTAGATAACGGTATTAAAGGAGTCCTGGAGGCGAGGCCTAGCGTGGCCCCAATCACTGTCTGTCTCAGTTTCAAACATTAAGGACAATGGTAATTTTCTTTAACTGCCACTCCTTAGTGTTTCATTTAATCACACTTACTGTTAGCGTATTGCTTTCTGCTGCTTTCTACTGCAGATGGATTAGCCAAACTTTGTGCCGCAGCCAGAGAGCAAACTGAATTACTATTTATAATGCAGTTTCTATGGAAAATGCAAATCGGGTTCAGAATGTTGTACTGTGGCCTTCTTTTGTTTGAAGAGAAATATTCTCACCGTAGATGTGGAATTGACTCTCAGTAAGAAGGTAAAATGGGGAGCCATGTATTTATTAGTATGTTTGATAATCATTCGCAGGCAAGTCAGAGTTTAAAAAGATCATGACGGTTGAAAAGTGGGGGTGGGGGAAGAAATTGGGGCGGCAACATACGGAGTTGGTTCCGGGAGTTTAATACTGAAAGGAAAATAAGGGCTGTTTCATTTTTAAAAATCTATTATGCCACGGTGAAAATTAATTGCAAGGACAGGTATGGTGGCACATGCTTTTAATCCCAGCACTTGGGAAGCAGAGGCAGGGAGATCTCTGTGAGTTCAAGGTCAGCCTAGTGTGCATTATGAGTTCCAGAACATCCAGGGCTATGTAGAGAGAACTTGTCTGGAAAAAATTAAAAAATGAAAAATATTACAAGCAGACAGGCAAATCACTATTTTCAGAAAGGAACCAATTTCAGTGGACATATACCTGAGTGATAGAGAGTTTGAATTAAGATAACAAGCAATATAAATCTACTTTGTAGTGGGGTGGTGGGTTGGATTGGAATGCATGTTAAAGTTTGAGTTGGTTCAAATAAAATCAATGCAGTTCTCTGTGGCAAGGAAAGGGTTGCATGTGCTGCTCTGTCTTCAGGGAAACCAAAGAAGTCACTGGGGGCTTTTGGTGTGCATGTCTCCCTGTGGAGACTACCTTTTATGCTCCAAGTTGCTGTATTCTGCTCAACTCTACAAGTCTTTCTGAAGCATCTTTCACAAGCCAACACTAGTAAAGGAACTGGAAGAGTCATAAACCCGTGATCTTTTTCCCCCTGGCATTAGGGACATATAGTGAAGTTGGGGAGGCAAGACAGATAGACATGAGCAAGGTAGAGTACATAAAAGTTTCCCATACTGTCAGGGGATTTTCACTGTGGACATGCTGTAAGCCCTGTAAACTGAGATTGTTTGGGGAGACTTTGAAGAGAGAAGGATTTAGGAAGAGTTTAGATGGATTCAGGATAGAAAAAACGGTCCTGTGAGAAGATGGCGAAAGTTGCTGAAAACTCACCTGCTATCAGGATTTGGCCATTGGTCAACAGGAAAAGGATGAGTCCACAAGACCTTGTGATGTTAGACATAAACGTGTAGTTGTAGAAGCAGAGCCAGGCCATGGTGCTGAGCCAGGCCACGGTGCTGAGGTTACTCCCTGAGACACCGGTGGTCAGGTTGATACTCTGAGATGACAACCTTCCAAGTAGTGACTCTAGCCTGCCTCTGGCTCCTGAATTCAAGACTTGAATTTTAAAAGACCCTAAACCTAAGCAATGTCAACTGTGGCACGATTTAAAGAACTATGAATGCAGATAGCAAAACTTCCCAAGCAGAGCCTGAAGCCGAGGGATCCTTGTCCATTTGCAAAAGCACAGCCCCCTTAGCCAGCACACATGGGAGCTGGGGAGAGCGTGAGAAATACAGCCAGATCAAACTGACTTTCTTTTATGATCTCAAAATAATTCCCGTAAGTGAAAAAGTCCTTTTGCTAGGGAGACTGTAAGTAACTAGTCAGTTGGACATGGCTAGGAGACAGTCCCCTGCCTAGACAAATCAATAAATCTTTCATTTTTAAGGCTGCTTGTCATTCTATAGAACACACCATAAAGTTACCTGATTAGCTCATGCTTTCTGAGAACCCACACTCCATACATGTGCTTGAGGAAAGCATCCTGCCCTCTCTCATCCTAATCTCCCACATCCACAATCAGTGTTCCCTAAAGCTCTTCCTATGAAGCAGGGGCTGCTGGATGACACTAGCCAGCTACTCTAGCAGTGGTGTCTCAGCTTGAGCCCTGTCACAAACCAGTAGTCTGTCCTTTTGCTTCAAGTGCAACAAATGCTCATTGAGGCCCCCACTGAGCAATCCCCTGGTCCTCAGCTTTGCTGGACTCAGAAGCTAGATTAGGACATGCCTCGAACACTGTTTATTGCTATGGTGAGGCACCATGACCAAGGCAACTTCTACAAGAAAACATTTGATTGAACTTAAAGTTTCAGAGAATGAATCTATGACCATCACAGTGGGGAACATGGTGGCCCACAGGCATGGTGCTGGAGGAGTAGCTGGAAGCTCACATTGATCCACAAACAGGAGATGGAAAGAGGCAAAGATAACTGGGAATGACATGGACTTTTGAAACCTCAAAGCCCACTCCCAGTGACATACCTCCCTCCAACAAGGCCACACCTCCTAATCCTTCCCAAACAGTTCTACCATAGGTGGTAGTATGGGAAAGGGGGAATAAACATTCAAACTTAATGAGGCTATAAGGACCATTCCCATTCAAGCCACCAGGAAGAATGGAAAGCAGGTGTGGTTGTCAATCATACACCAAAAGGAACTTCAGCAGGATGACAGGCCTCAAGGATGGAGGAGGTCTAGGGATCACTTCACTGACTGTAATCACACGAAAACACCCCTTCACACATTGCCTTCAGATAGCCAGTAACCCTAGAACTGGTTCATCTAATTGTAGAGGTGGAGTGGGTTCCAGAGAAAGCTAAAAATAGTTGAGAAGTGCCCTAAACTTTAGCTCACAGTGAGTTGGAGGAATATGTCTCTTGTGTGAGTCTAGCTGGAGCCAGAGATAGATTTCAGGCATCCTCCTCTGCTTCTTTCAAGCCTATATTTTAAAACCGTCTCTCACTGAGCCTGGAGCTTGTTAGCTTGGTAACATGACCAATGAGCCCTAAACAAATGAATATTTGTTCCAAACCTTAGGGTCAGAGCTCAGACTTCACTCCTTTGACACACTGCATGGTGGAGAGGCCTTGCCTTTGCACACAGCACCCAAATGTAAAAGCCCTAGAACCTTGCTGGGGCCATGGCACGTTTCCACAAATCTGCGTTTGCGATCCTCTGCTTGAAACATGCTGGCTCCTTTCTTTTTATAGCAAACGGAGACAGCAACTGTCACACATGGCCTGGCAACTTCTCGTCTCCCAGCCAACATATGAAAGGAGTCAGGGTAATGTGTTCTAAAAATATTGGTGCATTGCTGAAAAATGCATATTTCCAACATGTTCTCCTTCAGATCATTCTGCCTTGGCAGGCAGGCATTACCTCTGCATGCTTTTTGCGCAGTGCGTACCAGGCCCATCCTTAGCCGGGGAGATTTTGCTATTGTTCATGTTCTTCATGAAAGTGGAATCAGTAGAAAATCATAGAGAATTTAAATATTATTATTGGTCCAGCCAACAAAACTGTCGAGGCTGGGAGATGGCTAAAGAGCTTACCACACAAATATGGAGACCTGATTTCTGATCTCAGCACCCTTGTAAAAGATGGGCATGCTGGCATAGGCCTATAACTCAACTCTGAGTATGACAGAGACAGATGGATCCTGGGGACCTGCTGGTCAGCTACTCTAGCCAAACAGCAAGACAGGCTCTAGGCTCAGCGAGAAACCCTGTCTCAAAAAATAAGTGGACAGAGATAGAGGAAGATATTCAAAGTCAATATGGTGAGTGCAGCCATCTGTAAATGAGCACATGGATGCATACACCACACACATGCACACAATAATAAAAACACATACAAATTCCAAAAGCAAAACTATTGTATAGTCACTATTATATAGTCACATATATATGTATATATGTATGCACATATATAAATATATGTGTATATGTGTCCTTGTACATGTGTGTATATATATATGTATGTGTATGTATGTATATGTATAAAACATTTGGTCTCTCTTTTTTAAAATGTGAAGTGCAATATGTAAGCAGACAGACAAGTAATATAGCAGGAAGACAGTCAAAGTAACAAGTAAAGATGCACCATATGACATTACAGGGAAGCTCTAATACACAGCAGCAGCTTCTAGGACGAGTATTAAGAATCAGGGAAGACATAATTGAAAAGGCCAGACTTTATGTAGGACTTCATAGAGAGGGTTGTCATGAAGAAAGTGTTCCTTCCAACAGAAAAGGAAACAGAGACTGCAGTCGTGAACTGCAGTGAACCGCAGGCAGCTCAGGATGCCTAGGGCAGGGAGCATGCTCACGGAATAGACTGCAGTGAAGATGTGGGACATAGCTACCATGAAATCCAGAGACGTCTTCACATCTTACATTAGGAGCTTTGACTCAAGCATCTTGTTAGGTGGGAGACCAAGCCACCTCAAAGCCTGAAAAAGGAAGTGGCATCATGATACCTGCGAGGTACACAGACAGCTCTGCTGTCAGTAGAAGAATGAGTTGCTGAGACTTGACCCAGAGCAAAGAAACCGGACACATTGAATAGCCAGTGGTCCAGGTGAGAACTGCCCAAGCCTGACCAGTGACAGTTCCACTGATGCAGTTCTGAGGAAAGGCGTAGATAGTGTAACGGAACAACTGGTAAATTAGAGTTATTTGACATAGAAAAGGAATATTCGCTATGTGAGCAGATGATGAGATGGCGCCCCCTTGAGTAGGAATGACAGAACATGCTTGAATGGGAAATAACGAGGAGGAGTTTTGCTAAGGGAATTGAAGAGGGCATCTGTCTGAATCTAAGAAGAAAGGCCTGGGCTAGAGGAGTACATTTATGAGCCTGTCTTCTGGGTATAGGTGTCTGTGACATCAGTGGAAAAGGAAGAAGCACGGGAAGGCAAAAAGGAGCTAGCTTTGACAATTGGGTCTGGGTTTGAGGTCTGGGTCTACCTCTGCTCGCTAGACAAATAACCTGAAGACAGTTGTGTAGCCACACTGAACCTCACTCTTCTCTGTGATCAAAAAGAGGTGAGAATACAACCTTAAGAGGCTTTTTTACAATTTCATCGTTAATTAAATAAATACCAAATTCTTACTGTATGTCTGAACCTAGAAACGCCAAGTGGACATCATTTATGCAGTTACCTTTCACCCTTGTGTGTGGGGACATCTATCAGATGTGCAATAGCACAAACACTATTAGGGAAGATACAAGGAAGTGCAGCAGGAGATAATAGATGTCAGGGCTCTGGTACCATTTATACGTGAGTGGGTCCTCAAGTAGTTCCAGCAAGAGAAGTGATACTTGCTTTCACTTCCCATGGCATTGTTCAGGCAGACTCTGGTTGGCAGCTGCTCAAGGAGAAAGTGGGAAGGGTGAGTTTGACGGTAATGACCAAAGATTGCTATTTCAATGTCTGGCGGTTAAGAGAAATAATGATCTTGAAAGCGAGCTAGAGAAGACTGGTACTTGAGGAGAGGTTTGGGGATCCCTAGATGAGAGACATGGGCATGGGTGGCACACCGAGAGATGGAGCAGGTGGGGAGAATACAGTAAAGTCAGAGGAAAGGAGACCTCTAGGGAGACCGGCAGATGCCAAGAAAGAGCCCTTTGCTGAGATAGCATACGAAGCGCGTGAAGATTAAAGGGCTAATGCATTTTGAAGTGCGGGGAGCAGCATATGGTGGGTACTTAAGAAGCTGTTGACAGCAGAGTCACTATAGATAGTGTATTAGTCAGGGTTCTGCAGAGAGAGAACAAGTGGAGAAAGTACATCGATGTATGAGAAGGGATTCACTTCTGATGCATTGAGTCACAAGATTAAGGCTATGGTAAAACCCCAGCTCAGATTTTTCTGAAACCCAGACACCCTAGGCTGGCAATTGTGTGTCTCAACCAAAGCCTGAATGTCTCAGAACCAAGGAAGCTGACTACATAACTCTTATTCCTTTGTTACTTTATTATTTATTGATTGGTTGATAGGGTTTCTCTGTGTAGCCCTGGCTGTCCTGGAACTTGCTCTGTAGACCAAGCTGGCCTCAAACTCAGTGATCTGCCTGCCTCTGCCCTCCGTGTGCTGGGAGTAAAGACATGTGCCACCACCCCCTTGCAACTCTAATTCTTAAAAGCCTCAGAGAGTAGGGACACAGGTTCAAGTCCTGGCATCCTAAGGTTGTGGAACCTGGAGCTTTGATTTCCAAGACAACAGCAGGGATCTCTCCAAACTCTCAGAATGGAAGACATTTTGCCTTTCAAATTCATTTTTTCTGGACCCTCTACTGATTATATGTTGCCCGCCTGTACTAAAGGCAGGTCTTCTCCATTTGCTCTCCTCAGACTTACATACCATCTCCTCTGGGATCATCTCACAGATACCCACAAGCACACTGAGGATAATTTCTAGGTATTCTTTAAGTCAGTGAAACTGATACTCAAAATGAACCACCACAGATAAACACATACATAAACATGCACGTGTGTACCTCACAGAGAATTAAGTCTCTCTTGGGACTCAACCACGGGAAACTAAAGGTCCTGTCTGGCTCCCTCAGTTTCTTTATCAAGAAAGTAACATGTCTGCTGAGACAAAGGCAGAACTCTAAGGCCATGCGTATGAGAGTGATGGTTTAAACTGGCCATAAAGGAATAAAATGGTGAAACTTGACCCAGACGAGAACCACTGGTGTCTGGAGAGATCGTGTCATAAATGCTTTGGGTAGAAAGTTCCCTCCAGGAAGTACTATTTCCCTCTGCACTGATGACTTCAATCTTGGGGGCTGCCATTTTGAGGGTGATGTAACAGGAAGCAGCTAAGAGAGTAACAGTGCTACAGGAGGGGACGAGGTTGTGGCTGCAGGCTTTGACAGTAGACTGTAGGGTCAGTGGGTATGGGTGACATCAGATAGTTCAGAAATTCACAAGAGCCAGTATCTGGGGCTTTGAGAAGGTAGAAGAATTGGAAGAATAGAGAGTGGCCATTAATGATTTGTAAATCAGAATTTCAGTTTTAAAATGCACATTCCTTTTCATAGTCATCCCTGGCACAAGTATTTATACAAGAAGTATGGGAAGAGGGAAAGAGAAGTGAAGATCAGGTAGAAACTGTCTCTGAAGTTAGAAGAAATGATGTGTTTGCCTGGGATTGGGAAATGGCACTGGGGAAAGGCAGAAGAGGGTGTGGAGAATGTTTCAGAGTTTCTGAAAGCCCCTGGACCCATGGGAGAAACATGTTTTAGGGAGATGAAAAAAATGGTAACCAAGTGACTGGAACACCAGTGCTCGTGAAGAGGAAGATGTTGAGGAAAGGCGACAGGACAGGAGTGTGGGCATGAGTGCTGGGGAGCAGTGGGCTCTGTGTGGGGTATCAGACAAAGCCTATGGCTTTGGCGAGTCAGGTAGACATCACACACACAGAGCCCTTGCAGTGGCACTCTGAAGACAGAGCTGAGCACTGGAAGTTCATCTCTGACAGCTAACCGTGCCAGATTGCTCGTGTGGAAAATGCTCTATGCAAGAAGAAGCTAATGCCATCAAAAAGCAGGTAGAGACCATGGGGTGGCTACAGGAAGGCTCTCAGATAGATGTTCCGGGGGGGGGGGGAGAACCAAAGACAGGAAGGGGAGGAGAGTACTGTTTGAGGTTGAGTAAGATGTTGGGGAGGGAAAGACCAGTGTGGTGATGACTTGGTGGAAGGATGAAATCGGGTGGACATAGAACAAGCAAAGAACTGCTTGCTGGGTGGTGCCACGATCAGAAGAGAAACCCTTGGATCTATTTCTTTCTAAAACGTAAAAGAACACTAATATGAAGAGGTGGCAAGCTGGTGACTTTGTTATTGTTGGTGAAGGAGAATGTGACCACATTCAGGTGGAAGACTTAGAGTGGATACTGTGACAGCCATTCTTACCCCTCTTTAGACCTGGTATGTGTGCCTAGGAAACCAGCAGTCAATCATATGTAGACTTGCCCAGGACATCCATGACCTCTGCCTCTTCTGCCATTATAATCTCCATTACACCCTTGTCATTCAGTGGACTGGTGGCATATGTTGCAAAGTCACGCTAGAGAGAAGCCACAGAGACTCAAAGACGAGCGACAACATACAAATAAGACTCACAGATTTGAGGCACAGTGGAGTCCTAGAGAGGAAGGTGTGGCTCAGACTGGTCAAACACCAATCATGTTTGAAATATGATTAGAATTCGGTAGCTGAGCAGATAGCCACAGTCAAAGTCAAAATTCCCCAAGCTTGTTTCTTTTCACACCATGTCAGATCTACAACAATCCTTTTGTTCATATTTATTCTGCTTGAGTACAATTGCCAACAACTGCTTTTGTCCTTTGTTGTTTGTGCCACTGGTTTTGTTTTGTTTTTGTTTTGTTTCCTACTTTCTTGATATATTATGCTCTTACTAGTCACACACTGTCACTTAGGTACTTGGAAGACTGACATTTTAAAAATCAGTGTCTTAAGTGTTTGGGAGTATGGCGGGAACAAGCCCCTTTATCCTTCTAAAAATTAATGAGGGACTCAATGGTGTTATATTTGGGCTGGATACTAGAAATTCACACTGGGAATCTGAAGTGTCTATGAAGTCATTTTAAATGAAGAATAATGCCATGATATGTTACAAATAATATATTTTGTGGAAAATGATTAGAATTTCACAAGAAAAACCATGATTTTCTAACAGTTCTTTTGCAAGTTTCTTTGATATTTGCCTTGACTAAAAGATGGCTTGATTCTCTTATCTGCTTCTGCATGCAGTCCTCTTGTTGAAAGAGAGGAGGAAAATCCATCCTTATATGGATATACTGCAAATACGTTAGCCTGTTTTCTGTTGAGAATAACACAATATCTACAGTATCTCAGACTGGGAAGAATTATTAAGAAAGGTGATTTATTTCAATACATGGCTAGCCAGCAGAATCTTAAGGTGGCCTATGATATCACATGGTAAGAAACAGACAATACTCCCGTGTGTGTGTGTGTGTGTGTGTGTGTGTGTGTGTGTGTGTGTGTGTTCTGGTCTCAGTTCCTTTTCTTATAAACCCACCAGGATTCAGTCATGGGGGGTTCACTGTGATGACCTTATTTAATCTTAATTCATGAAAATTCTACCCTTTACTCCAATGAAGATTAAATTTCAGCCCATTCCTTGTGGGACACGGGTCAATCATAGCCAAACTAAAGCGTGGAGTGAAGACTATTTCAATGAATTGGACAAATGGCATTTTCTTAAAAGCCACTTGCAACACAGAATCTGAAGCCATCACATAGCTGAGCTTTTTGTACTTTGTTACATTAAAGCATGCTGGTTTCCACATTCCATTAACTTATGCATGATTTTTAAACATTGTTAGTATTTAGAAAAAAATTGGTTCACCAAATCATTGACAAATGTATTGACAGTAATAATATTTATAATACATAAAATTTTAAATTGCATGCATCATTGTTACTACAATTCCAGCAGCAAAGTCCTTAAGTGTTGCAAAGCTGTTAAGTGCACACTAGTAGGAACAGGCTTCCCCAAACAGTAATTTTGTTTGAAAGTCTGAATTTTTATCATCAACCACAGATACTTTCAAATTGTTTATATAAGATGACAAGCTCACTTCATTCATTTTGAAAAAATAACCTTCAAATATCGAAGACTGAATTTCTGTACGTTGCTTGAAAGTAGTTATTTCAAATGGGATAACTCTGTCTAGTAGTGCTTATAGCTCACAGCTCAACAGGCTCAGCAACCCCTGCACTTGGGCCCACAGAAGCACAGCTCATTCACTCTTACCTTAGCATCATGTAGAGTGTTAAGATGGTCTTGTGGCTTGCTCTCCTTTCTATATCTCTCTTGGTTCCAGGTTAGTCCCTGCTATAAGAAATTAATCCTTGAGCATACTACTTCATCATGGTTGTTCTTTCATCAATTTCTGGCTTACCCACCCACATTACAGAGTCCCTGAAGAGGCTTCACACTCCTTCCTTCCCAGCACCTACAGTATTTTGCCCAGGTGGTTGAATAGTAGTCCACAGTTGTCAAGTGAATGCTAGGTGGATGAAACTAACAAGAGCCTCTCTTATATTCCAAGCCAAGTGTTATCCTTTGGACCTTACTTTGATAAGGTGGTTATTAAGACAAGGACATTACCTAAAATAATCAGCATATCAATGGCTTGTGTTTATCTAAAACAGTAAGTTTATGCATAAGTGTATTTCATCAATAATACATGACAACTCATAGTCTCTAACAATGGGAGCTGCCTCTAGAGACCAACAGCATCGATGGAGAGCTAAAATCCAGCATATCTTTGATTGTAAGATGGGATTATCTTGTTGAAGCATGCCACCCCTATTGAGTGCAATGGTTTACTTAATCTTTCTGAATTCTATAGAGGTGCCTGTGGGAATGCAATCAGAACAAGGCTCTAACACAATCAATGGTTTGCTGCAGTATATTTGTAAAATGTAACAAGATTATTTATTAAAACGTGCAGTCATACAGCTTCCCAAGTTTGATGTCTGGAATACTACACTTTATAATTAGAAGTTACAGTCTGCATTGCGCACGTTTAAACCTGGCGTCATTTCTCAAGTGTTTATGTATCTGAACAGTTGACTTCTTTTGTGTGCAAACATCTATGAGAAATAAAATGATACTTGATCATCGGGAAATACCCAGCTGCGGAAACATAGCAAGTATGTCTCTGTTTCTCAGCTCAGCCATCCTCCTTAGTACCACCCCCCTGAGCAAGCACCCTCCAGCTGGTGGAAAGTCATTAGATGTCACAACAGGAAAGGAAAAGGCTGTGGAGTGGAGCTTACAGTAAAGAATTTATCTGTAATTTAACTTGAATTCCAGAGTTTTCATATAGTAAATAGACTTATTATACAGGGCACTGTTTCTATTAAGTACATCTAATTTTTTTCTTATATTTATTTATTATAGGTGGAAGCATGTATGTGGTATGGGCGGAGGACTTGTAGGAGTTAGTTCTCTCCTCTTACCATGAGGGTTTCGGGGATTGAACTCAGGTGGTCAGACATGACAGCAAGTGCCTTACCTACCCAGCCACATGAAGCTTTCAGTAACCTAATTTTTCAACTATTGTTGAAATGGCCCCAGTGATAATCAGCTCTGCCATTCTTTACTGTGCGTAGCTTTCTCCTTCCCACTGCGCTGGAACTTTAGGCTTCATTGTTCTTGAACTCTGCACACCCCGTGCCTAAAGAGGCTGTGGCCAACAAGAACACTCTGATTTGAGTTAATGTTGTTCTTCCCAGCTCCTGAGGTCACACAGAGGGGCACACGCTGCTGAGTTTCCTTAAGTCCACCTTTGAATGCCAGGTTCAGGAACACAGCTATGAACCATCTCTTGCTACATTGAAGTTGACAGTGTCTGCAGAGTCATGGAGCTAAAAGGTGTTTTTTAGAAAGTGAGTTTGTACTGCCTGCTTAGTTCTGCCTCTTTCCAGGTTACCAGCAGCCCCAGTTTCCATGGGACCACTCCAACAGCAAGACATAGAGTTCAAGGCCTCTTTTATTACTGTCCAATTTTCCTGACATGGGTACAAATTCCCAGATCTTGCCCTGTGAAAGTGAACTTGGAACCATTGAAATTTTCAAGAATTAAGAAAGAATCAGACATAACCAGTGTTCGTTGATCTTCAAAGAAGAGAAACTCTAGAACATTTCTCTCTCTGAGCCAGGTTTTTTGTTTTTGTTTTTTGTTTTTTGTCCCACAGTGGCCAATACAAAACCTCAAACCCACTTGGCACTTGGTTCTGTTTTGTTAGAAATTTTTGGGGTTCTTGTGCCAGTGGTTGCCCTAGATGTTCATCCTGAGCTTTCAGCAGGACTGTTCTTGCAGTTGCAAATGGCTGCACCAGTTCCAAACCAAGAGGGTCACGGAGGGTTCTGCTTATATAGTGTGGTTTCTGGAAGGAATTCACTACAGATTGCACAAGGAGCACAGCACAGGGGACTCTGCTGACCCAGGCAATTTTTTACAAGATTAAATCAGCCATAAATCCAGTCTGGGCCCTGACAGTTCCTCTAAGAGTGGATGGAACTTTAGTTTCTTATGCATTGAGATATGCAACCCCCACTTTCTAAAAATGGATCTGGGCAAATCCTACATCAGGAAAAGTTGAGCATGAATGCCCAGACCTTGTGGCCATTTTGTAGAGAAAAAGTTAAGAGCCACAAGCTTTCTCTTATACCTGACCTTGGCCTACACAGCCTGTTAGAACTTATATTACAAATGAGGACTATGAAAAGGGAGTGATAATAGCCTCCAACGAAACGACTTACTTTTCTTTTCTAGAAAATGAAAATTATATACTATTTGGAGTTTCTTTGATGATTTTGGAGATCTTATATTTTTAATTTGTTGCTTCCAAATTGGCATTCCTTCTCCTTCTCGGTGTCATTTTAAAGATAGGAGATATCCTCGTTTGGAGATTTGTGCAGGTTATCACCTCAGACTTCCGTTAAACGTATTATTTGATGACTTACAAGAAATACTGGGGTTCTGTTGTCTTGGCTCTGCCATCATACTTAGTTTAGTCTTTAGACCAACTTAATCTTGTAGTCAGGTTAAAGTTCTTTAGAAAAAAATTAACACATACATATTTGGTTAGCATATATAAATCCCTGGGCTGAGTATTGTGCTAGTAAAAGTAGCCATGCCTTCTGTGGATCTTGAGGATGTAGTAGAAGATTCTTATTTGGTTTGCATATCTGTGCCTATCAGTGTGCAGATACTGAAGATTTTAGCCTTTGGTGGTTTGTAGCAGAGCTAAGGGAGAAGAGAAATGGGGAGAAGCAGCCTGTGTCTCTACGGAGCCTCCTATGCCAGGGAACAAGCTGGCTGTTTTCCCATATCCTGTGCTGATTTTCCCCACCTGAAACCTTGGCTTGGATTTTTCCCTGCAGTGAATGGGAAACCTTGCACACGCAGGGCAGTGAGCTACTGTCGACATGTTTTCAGAATGCAACAGTGCCTTGCCAGGAAGAAATGACCACTTAGTAAAACAATTGAAAGCAAGCGGTTACGGATTTTATTTTTCTGTAGACTCTGTACCGCTTACCTGCAGTTTCTCAGTGTGTAGGGTGGGGAATCTGGGTTGGTTGTGGTGTATTACAAGGTAATTGCCACAGAAGCATGTTTGGGGGTCCTACTATAATTTAACAGACAGATAAAAACATCAAGACATACTATGGCAACACTGTTTTCTACTTGACTCTCACTCATCCAAAGCATATCCCTCATCTTGACATTTATGTGTTAAAAAGAAAAATACAGCCGATGCTTGAGGTATGTGCTGCTCATATAAAAAGTCAGAGCCCAGGTGCCTGCTGTTATCTTACAGACTGTTTTTGCAGTGCCTGCTCCTGGCCTAATAACCACCACTGGGGAGGAAATGGAAGAACCATTTTTCTTTTTTAAATTGCACAGCAAGCAAGCCCATGATGTCACTCTCCTTGAACAAATAACAGCGAAGAAATGTTTTATTGGATTTTTTTTGAGATAAATACAAAGTGTTGTAATAGGTTAAGAAATGTTGCAACAGGAAAGGAGACAAAGGAATGTAGACCCGTCCAAGTGTTTGTCTCTACGACAAATGTCACTGGGTTCTGCCCTGGGTGTGCTGCTTTGTTGATACAGGCACAGGGCATATTCTCAGTGGGCAGCAGCCAAGGCAGAGACAGCCCAGACACAAGCTCATGAATGATTCAAGACACCGCCCTGGTGGCCACTGGAGCACATGCTCTCCTGTAGATTTGAAATGGGTGTTTAGTTCATTTGCCTTGGCTGTTCTAGAAAGAGGAGCTCAACTAGGCTGCCTGGGAAATGCACCTGGAAGCCTTGGCCATTACCAGTGTCCTCCCCCACCCCTAACTCCAACCATCCCTCGACACTCTCCTCCCTGTACGCTTGTACCTCCTAGTCAGATGTAGGTCTTTTCCTGTGTGTTCTGATACACAAGAGGGAGAGGTTTTGCTCTGAAAAGTACACCTTTGAGAGGACTCTGATACCTGCTCCGCCCCAAACCTCAAAACACTGCCCTCTGTATTCAAGGGAAGGTATTGTCTTACCTCCCAGCTGAAGCAGAGAAGACTGCTGGAGACTGAAGCCAGGGATATAATGTTCTTCATTTGTGGCATATCTTTTTCTGTCTGTGAGATAAATACCACAAAAGTGCTGAAAAGTCTGACAAAAACCACTCATGTTGCTGGTTCACATCAGCATTGGCTCTGCAGCCTGAACAGCCAGCCAGACTTAATGCTTTTGTTATGATTAGACCCTGTTTCTTCCCCCCAGGAGAATAGGATGTCACAGTTTTGACCTCTGTGGGTTTTATATTAAATTAGTCCTCAGCCAGAAAGTTCAGAACTGGGTCTGAGGTTCCTAGACTCTTCTCCTGGACAGCTGTCAAGAGCATTCAGAAGAGTAGCGTGTCAAAACCAAAGCATCTCTCATATGAATTCTGATACTTGAAAAGGAAAAGATGCATCCAGTCCTGTCTGGAGAAGACAGAAGGGAGTGCTGCTTACTGTGCCCTGGTAGGAAAGACAGTGAGTTATACATCCTGCCAAAGTGGGCCTCGAGGTAGATGAGAAGGGAGCATCTTGAACAGTGTTGAGGAAACATTTTATTCAAACCTGACTAAGATTTACATTTTTAAGACAGGTGTTATGGTTTATGGTTTGGCTGTCTTATTGTCCTGAGTCCCATTAGTATTCCAAGCATTGTGTCAGGGGCTGGATGCAAAGAAGAAAGTTCACCTTAACAGTCTGGAGTGAACAGTGCAGAAAACAGATGGGAAGCAAAATATTACACAGGAGTTTCGAAAGGGATGTATCCAGATATGAGAGACTTTCCCATTACATTGTCATGTCCTTCCCATGTGGCAATGGAGTGTGCAGGGTCACTGAGCACCCCAGTACACATGGTGCACATCATGAGCCTGATATGAATGTTGGCAACCTCAGTATCAGAGAAGGTAGAGTGTGTGTAGCTATTTCACACTATGGAATGGAGCACTTCCCATGTGGAGCTGTCACTGTTGGTAGACCAGATGCCTCTGCTGATTCTTCTGTACAGTTTTAACTAGTATGTCCTCTCTTATAGAGGGAGATCATATGGTAAAAGAAGCAAAAAATGCTCACACTGTTCTGAACACTTCACTTCTGATGCCATGTGCCCATGGTTTTCTCCCATGTACAAACCATTCTCCAGGAGACATCCCAAGAGTGTCCAATAATTTGATAGTATCTATTTAAAAGTAGCAATTCCGATGCTATATTCCATTGTTTGAGTCAGCTCACACAGGTGTGGGATCAGTAGTTCCACAACCCCTATTCCCCCCACCTCAGAGACCAACTGTGCATCTCCGACTGTGACTCCATGCATTTCTCTACCAGCTAGTCAAGGTTCCCATGTTCAAGTGGCTTGCTACAGCGAGTTACAGAATTCAGGGAAGGACTTCATTATGCTTTACTACTTATTACAAAGGATATTACAAATGATTCAGATGCCAGATACACCCAGGACATAATAGGACAAGATACATGGGGAGGACCAGAGAGCTTCCAGCCCCCCTCTCAACAACAACAAATTTCTTTTTTCTAATTTTTTTTATTAGGATTTGGACTCTCAAGTGTGGTGTCTGGGTTGCTCTGTTTTGCCTCAGCTGCAGTCTTTATCTGCTTGACAAGCAATGGGAACTGAGAAGTAGTAAGAATCACTACCTCCAAGATAAAGGAAGGGATAACCTACAGTCCATACAAGAATGGCTTACAGACAACATAGCTGAGCCCACAAGGATATCTGGTCCTAGCATGGGTCTGTAAGGTTGCCTAACTTAGCTAATATGGATATGTACTGTTTGCCTATATCCTTAAGACCCATCACTCACCAGTGAGTAAAGAGAAGCAGACTATAAATGCTCCCTGCCCTGACCACTCCATTTGTGGCCCTTCCCATGTGATGGCCCAGCGTAGCTAGAAGACTACCATCAGTCGTCCTGGCTTCCGATCTGCCCCTCAGCTTCTGTTGTTCCCAAGTAGCAGAATGGACACATCTCTGTACCATGCCTCTTCGTATTCCTCTGCTCTCTCCCTGGGAGGGGGCGGTAATGATGAGGGAAGTAGCAAAAAGCCATCATCATAAAGAGAGGGGAGCACACAGGACTAAGATCACGGATACGGCCTCACCCGCCAAGCGCCGGATGTCTTTCAGCATGGTCTCTGCAAGAGAGAGAATGTGAAATGAGTTTATAAGTAAAGAACTGTAGGTACCACAAAAACAGCCAGAATATAGAGGTCACCTGTGGGTACTACATGGCTGCCACACTAAGCCAGGGTGCCACTGTTAAAGCACAGGTCTGGGCACTAGCTCTGTGTTCTTAGGCTGGTTGTCTGAAAATTTCTGGTTTATATTTCCTCATTTGTTGGGTAGATTAATTAGATCTCCTGATTTGTAGCAGATAGAAGAAAATTTAGAACTCTGTCTTGGGCAAATGCAGTCACTCTTGGCATAAAAAACAAGTTCCCTCTAACTATTTCTAAATTAGAAATATAGTAACTTTACGACATGTTAGTTCCATGTAGCCCCTGACACACACCAGAAAGAGAAAGAAGGAAAGAAAGAAAGAAAGAAAGAAAGAAAGAAAGAAAGAAAGAAAGAAAGAAAGAAAGAAAGAAAGAAAGGTTTTATATATTACATAAATACAACTGGATTATATCAGACTGAATTTTAATGGATGTACTTTTATAAAATTGACTCATACTTGTTCATTCCTGCATGTAGTCAATGAAAATTTGATTTCTAGCTCTTTGGAACTTCAATGGAATTAGTTTACTTGCATTTAAATGGAGCTGAAATGCTGATAAACATATTATTCTTAGGACCTGAAGTCCTCTTTATGATGATTGCTGAGCGGTCTTGATCTTTCTATCAGAGCTGTCTTCTCTACTGTAGTGTGTGAGCTCACCTCACTGCCATACTCAGAGGCACTGTCAAAAAGCACAAAACCCTGGAGCCTTGCTACTGATCACTGGCCTCACTGTTAGATGAGGATTAAATGTTCTCTGTGTCTCTCTATATCCCTGAGCATCAATGTTGCAATCCTGGGGCCAAATAAAATTCTAAATGGCAGTGAGCAGCATTATAGAGCACACAGTCTAGGGGCTTATGCTAGGAACATCTTCCAGGTTTGCTCTCCTGAAGCCTTCAGTGCAATGTTGGCACAATGGTTCAGGCTGCTTCCCCACAGCCAAGCCAGTGTGGATGTCATGGGGCATCTGCTCACTGCTCAGAATATTTTTTTTAAAAATGATTTTAAAGAAAGAAATAATTCATCAAACCTTGCTCAGTATTCTTTGGTTTCTCCAAGGGCTCAATGCCAAACTTTTCAGTAAAGAGCAGACTCCTGGGCAGGTGGAGCATTCAGGTCATGGTACACAGAAGTCTCTCCCTATGGGGAGAGATGTGGTCCATCCCCAGATGGGAGTCTGGGTTCTGAGCATCCTCTTCACCCAGTTCTTATAACTAAAGGTCAAAATCTACATGGGACCCAATT
The DNA here is from genome assembly GCA_028551405.1 of Uromys caudimaculatus. Classification (NCBI taxonomy): domain Eukaryota; kingdom Metazoa; phylum Chordata; class Mammalia; order Rodentia; family Muridae; genus Uromys; species Uromys caudimaculatus. Next base: position 68,087,017 of record CM052706.1, read on the forward strand.
TCCAGAACCATGCCAGGTGTACAAGCAGACATCCTACGGTGGAATCATTTTATAGAATAATAGCTTATATATGGGAAGGCGGCCCTTCTTCCTCCTCCTTCTCTTCTTCCTCCTCCTTTTCCTCCTCCTCTTCCTCCTCTTCTTCTTGTTATCCAATAGCTTGATGTTTCTTTTCTCTCTTTAAAAGGTTGCATCACCTCTTTTACATAACTCCTTGGGAAACTAGAAAGATAAGTTAAGTGGTGCCCAGGCTCTGGGGCCAGCATTTCACAGTTCACCTTTTTCCATACCTAAAAGGAAATGAAATTAGACTCCAAATTCTGTTAAGAATCCAAAGAGACAAGCAAGACTTCTTCCAGGTTAGGCTGGATAGCCAAATTGATTCAAGTGTATCTAAATTACCCTTCCTAGGGAAATATTATCATTTGGAAGGCTATTGTATGTCCTTTATGCTAGCCTACATTCTGAAAACTACACTCTCATTGTCTGGCTCTTACTGGTTTTGAGTTTCTCGGTCTTTTTGCTCGGTTCACTTTCTCTGTTCTTATAAACAGAAGTTTGCAATTTTAACTCCTAACTGATATTCTGAAGGGGAGACTGGATGGTTGCTGCCTGAGTGTGGTAGCCTCCTAGCTAGTAGGAAACCATATTGCCTACCCTTGTTCTGAAGTTCAATGTGTTCCCACAAAATATGCTATAGTCATCTTGGATTTTCTCATGACTGTGACAAGTTACTTGACCAAGGCAACTTAAGGAAGGGGAGATGGGTTACTTTGGCTCTTGGTTTGAGGGCATGATCCGGTCATGGCGGTGGGAGCAGCTCTGACTGTAGCAGCAGGCACACTAAGCAACAGATGGTAGTGAGTCTAGAGTCAGCAAGCAGAGAGCAATGGATTTTCCACTCTCTTCTGTTTTTCATTCAGTGCCTCCCTTAGCTCATGAGATGACACCACCACACTCGGGGTGTGTCTACCTTTCTCACTTCAACCCTGCCAGAAATACCCAGGAATGTATCTCCCATGTGGTTCAAATTCCAGTTCAGCTGACACTAAAGATTAGCCATCACACCTGCCTGATGAAAAGACAGGGCAGCGTGTGTCCTCCCAGATCAGTTTCCATCCAGTATCATTTGCGTGTGTGTAATTGTAACTAGTGGTGCTGTTGATATCCACTGCTTAGTAATTAATGTGCTTTCTTCCACTCCCACTTGAGATGTGTTATTAACTTCTCAGATCTGTCCTGCTGCTCCCGGTTTAGTCTGCACACAGTGGGAAGAAATCTTGTTTCTTACCAAAAATTGCAGAGCAATTTGATCCAGTCTCTTCTGTTGAAATGCTGAGTTAATTATATTTAACCACGGACAGTGGTGAAGTTGCAATAACAGCATTTTTTAATCAGTAGGAAATGTTTAGCTCGTGTAGGATGGGGGAGGTGGGAATCCAGATTGGTTGGGGGTACTGGGAGACCAAAACCAAAAAAATGTTAACCGTGTGATTGAGCATAAGCTTTCTAATGGAGTTATTATGGGATACTAAAGAGGCCTTTATTGCATGAACTTGGAGCTAGAATATAAATGTGCTTGCAGGCCTATTAAAGAGGAGATAAAAGGTTCTCTCTCTCTCTCTCTCTCTCTCTCTCTCTCTCTCTATCTTTTCTGCCTATCTCTCTCCTTTGATTCATATATACATTATTTTTCAGAAATAACTGCAAGATTGGAAAGTCCACAGTAAGAATGTCCTACTTGATATCAACTTTATATCCAAACCAAAACCTGGAGACAGTTGTCTAAATGGTTTAATGGGCAACTACATAGACTTGTTCGCCCATGTTATGATGTTAACAGATCATTTCAACTTGCCTTTATTGGTAGAACAATTAAGATTAAACTCTCTCTGGTGTAAAATCAAAATGCAGATAGGCTCTACATTATTAATGGAGAGAGCAAAGGTTTTTGGTTTTATTTTGGTTTGGTTTGGTTTTTGGTTGGGGAAAAGCTGGCGTGTGCTCCCTAAGCAATTTCCTATGTCTATGGCTATGCTCCATCTTCCCCTCTGTCCATGCAGTGCCTCTGAATGTGCTAGAATGTTGATGACCCCTCTGGGAACAGGTAAAACATGTTTTCCTTTGTTATAAGTTCCCTGGTTTTCATGTGGGCTCAGGCCTGTGAGATGACAGAAATTCTATGAAGATGTGGGTCTTGATCAGTATACAGTGCTAGCTTATAGAGAACTCTTAATATCCTGAATCTGGGGACAAGGACAAATTTTAGCACTTTGTGTTGATGGAAAAGAAAGCTATGATCAGAAAGCCATGTGCAGGATTCCCTTGGCAACTGGAAAAGAACACACCAGATCCTATCCCAGGCCCCAGGCCCCAGGCCCCAAACCTCAGCCTCATCCCAGTGAAGCCCATAGCAGGGCATTGTTTCTGCCCATCAGTTTCTCCCTGCTGCTCAATTTCTGCCCATTCTGAAGTCACAGTTGCTGTTTTATTTTATAGTTGAAGTATATAGTAGCTCCCTAAAAGGCTCTGATGTTCAAGGTTCCTAGATAGTGGTACTGTTGAAAGGTGACCAGATCATGAGCCAACCAACCTCATCAGTGGGCTGAGCCCAGCAAGACAAGTTCATAGCTGAGTGGGCTGTGATGAGGCAGGACCCAGGTGGAGGATGTGTGTCATTGAGAACATGACTTAGAAGAGTATACCTTGTTCTCACATCCTCCCAGTCTCCCTTCCTTCCCCACTCTTTCCCTTCCACCACCCCATCCTGTCATGGCTCTGCTCCACAGCTCTACTCCACAGTGCCCTCCCTGCCAGAACACTATATCACAAAGGCCCAAGCAGCCATGGATCTGAAACCAGGAGCCAAAAATGAGCTCCCTCCTTACATTGTCTGCTGTAGATATTTTGTCACAGCAATGGGAAGTTGGTTAACATTTGTCCTTTCTTCACACCCAAACTTCCGGGTTTCCTGTAAAAGAAATGTTGGCACAAGTTCCAAAGCACGGGAGCATTGGGACACATGGGCCAGAGTTAAAGTGATACAAAAATAATATCCTAGGCTCTAATAGACAACATATTCATAGATCAAAACAAGATGAGGATCATTTTGAGAAATTAGTCAAAGGAAGGGAAGGGAAAGAAAAGGAAGATGGTAAGGGAAATAGGATGTGATTTTGTTGTTTGTGTCATGGTGTTCTATCTTTGGGCTGATTCTCCGGGTTTTATTTTTATGCCTCCATGGCCTTTGTTTAAAAAATAGAAAGACTAAGAAAATGAAGGCTGAAAAAGATGGCATTTTTCTTCCATGCTACATGGAATAGACATTAGAAGTCATGAATCAGAGCTCTCTTGTGTGGAAACAAAAACATCATTCAGCTTGCCTCCCAACCTACTAGCTGCTGATTGCATGGTCAGACCATTAATGCAATAAAACAAGATGCATGTAATCTGGGATGATGTTGGTATCGCAGTGAGTTTGTGTTTATAAAACGTGCAATTGTATAGTTAAAATACAGAGACTCGATTCCAGATGCCAGGCTTTCCATAGAAAGTACAGGGTTCAGGAGAAGACGGAGTAGAGCCAACGGGGTGGGGTGGGGTGACATAATGAGATGTGCCATTCACCTGTAACATATGTTGTTTTCCCTGTTAAATAATACTCACTGCAGATCTGTTAAGGAAGGTCGAGGATGTCACTGTTGCAGAGAAGAAAACATATTCAGGAAGTTAAACAGCTTTTCCCCAGAGCACACAGCTGTTAAGGAGCAATGCCTGAGTTTGAAGTTGTGTATCTAGTCTACGTCACCTTCTATCGTGTTACTTCTCAGATGGGAATTTGAAGAGGGACCTGGCCAAGAACCCATCATGGAAAAGAATGACTGACTCTCCTGGATATTGCTCTCCTAGAGTTTGTAGTGAGCTAGATCTTCTGATCATACATGATCCAACTAATCTAATCTTCCTTCTATCAGTGATGAGTTGAGTAGTGTCCTCCCAACACGCAAAGGGTGAAACCCTAATCCCTTGCACTTCTAAATGTGACTTTATTTACTAATTACTCATTGTTAGTATAATTAGTTAAGATGCACTCCTACTGCAGTAAGGTAGCCCATGATCCAACATGACCAGTGAGTGTCTTATATAAAGACTATATATATATATGTGTGTGTGTGTGTGTGTGTGTGTGTGTGTGTGTGTGTGTATAAAGAGGGCATATGGAGACAAACAGACAAAAACACACACCTGCATGTGTGTATGCATGCATGTCACAATTCATCAAGCCTGAGATCTACCAGAAATTACAAGAGAGACCTAGATCTGACCTCTCCCTGATGCCTTGGAAGGAAGCATAATGCTTCCTACTGACAGCTTAGTCTCTGACTTCTGAATTCCAAATCAGTGCAGGAAGAAGGTCACTCAGTTTATGATAGTGTGACTCAGTAGTCCTAGCAAGCAAGCTGTGTCCACATACAGATATCATAGTTTATGTTTTCTTTAAATGTCTACTTTAAGTCTCTAGTTAGTCTCATCCTCTTCTGGCCAGGCTGGGTCGTTGGGTACCAGCTGTCTTCATGTACTCATGATAGAGGCTAGACACTGCCTCAGAGCCATCTTGCTTCGTGTGATACATGAGCCCCAACTCTCTGAATTCCAAGTAAATGCCCTCACCTGTCCCCCCAGTAAGCCTCTCTTCCAACAACCACATGCTTAATGTGTCTCAGGGTTAGCGCCTCCCACACCACAAAAGGCTCTGTATGTGTTCCTTGGCTGAATGTGAGGATGTTACAGCTCTCAGGTGGATCTTGGTGTGTCCTTTTGTCTGGGTCTTTTATTTTGCCGTTCATTGTTTATTCACAGATTTTAGAAGATAGCACATTTTGTTTAATTATGTTGGAGACAGACTGGCATTCCAGCTCTTACAGTCTGTGGGAGAGGAGTTGATAGCAAAAATTATGTGGAGTCTAAATTGTGTTTGGTGAAGGAAGTAGAAATGAATGAAGCTGTTTCGCCATGAGAAGTAGGTATTTTGTCTTGGATCTTGGAGTTTTTTTCTTAGATGGAAGCGTTCTAAGTGCTGCATTGTCTATTCCGTTTGCCTTTTACAAGTCTGACATTATAAAAAGGCAATTTGTATCTGGATTTGCAAATCTGAGCATGGCAGCTGTGTTTTGAAGGTTTAATCTGGAACTAGCTGAACTGCAGATGATATGGAGTCGTTTACCCCGTGATGTTGTCAGGTTCCACTTATCAAAAATACTGCACGTGGAAAAAAAGGGGGAAGACTGGAGAGATGGCCCAGTGGTTAAGCACTTGCTGCTTTAGGAGAACATTAGAGTTCAGCTCCCACAGACCCCATCAGGAAGCCCACAAACACCCGTGACTCCTGCTCCAGAGGCTCAGACTCCCATCCTCACCTCCATGGGTACTCACACTCATGTATATAAATATGTGTGCATGCGCATGCTCGCACACACACACACACACACACACACACACACACACACACACACACAGAGAGAGACAGACAGACAGACAGACAGAGACAGAGAGAAATAAAAAATAAAACTTAAAAATATACTACATGTGGTGCCTTCCAGCCTCTCTATCAGGAGTTTTAGAATTTTAGGCAGTAAGAGTGTCACTGCGGTGTGACCCTGGGAGCCCTCCCTTCCTTGCCCACACATGACCGCCATAGAGGAACTGAGCCTTCTCTGCTCCTACTGCATTAGCTCTGTTTTTGATTAGTTGTTGGGGGTGGGCTCCTGAAACCAGAATGCTTTTTGTCTCCCATGTCTGTCAAAATGGGGCTGATTTAATTTGAATGAAATTTTAATTAGAAAAATTCTGCCAAGATGCAGCCCTGATTTGAATATTTATAGATACGTTAAGAATCTCCACATACCTGGGGTCTAATTTGAATTGCTTCACTGGACTTCAGCCTTAATAGCTCACGAAGAAGGAGTCTGTGTGATAGGGTGGATTACCCATGCACAGTGGGCTGGAATGGGAACCAGCCGGGGAAGTGACTGCATGCTTGGCCTCCACTGTTTTAATAGCAGCCGTTTGTCCGGATACATTTTTCAAGCTTGTGAGCATTTAGCTGTGGGGGTGGCAAAATATATGACCAACATTAGCACGGTACCTGGAACACACAGGTTATAGAAACAGCAGCGTAGGTTACAAAAGCTGTGGGCGTGAGAGAGGCCACCTCTGTCCAGGCTCATTCTCTTCTAGCTGCAGGCTTGTGTTCTCAGATTTAATCTTCAGTGCCTTGTCTCAGAGTAGGGAGATGCAGACTTCACTGGCCCAGGGTGGACATCAGTGTACCAACCTGCCCTGGGTAGTGAGCTGCTCCAGGCCATTGTAGAGTTGCACAGTGAGAGGAGAGAGACTTTTCTCTACCCTTTGGTTGTTTACATGCCCATTCCCACTTTCCCAAATTATTCTTTTGTATTTGGCGTTTACAAACAAAATGTCTGCAGCCCTTACCTTTGTCGTAATAGATTTAGGGTGAATGTGTGCACCCTGTGCAAAAATAGTGTTTTTAACTAGACAATGCACTGTTATTAAGGTCAGCTCTTATCTGGGAGATTCAAAAGGGGAAACGCTATATGTATATGAATGTAAATGCATCTTCCCCTCTGAAGATGTGCTGGCAATCTGGACACAATGAAGAGATCCTGGCTAGGATTCAGCCTCCCTGCAGAGACCCTGTTAGACACCCAGCCCCTAGGCACCTCCTGTCCAAGGGCTGGTCCTTAGCACATGCTGACAGTTCTCTCAGAGATAAGACTCTATTTCCCCATCAAACGCCAGGAATTTCTAAGCAGTCACAGTTTTGCTCAGTCTGAGTGCAAGGAAGTTGAGCAGAAAGGTTTTTTTGCATTCTACAAAAGAAACTGGGGAGGCTTTGGTGAAAAAATATTTTTTAACTCTGCAGTAGTGATTTGTTTAATTTATGATGTCAACGGATGCAGCCATGGCTCCTGGAATGGGGGTTTCCAATTGCACAGAAGATGATCATGTGACCTGTCTTCCAGTTTCTCCTGTAGTGGGGGCACAGGGTGTTCCCTATCTACCTCCTTCAACCTCTCACTGCTGGAACAAATCTTAATATCTTTGAGTATCTGAAATGTGAACATTTTTACATAGAACGTGATATATATATATATATATATATATATATATATATATATATATATATATATATCATATTATAATTTGCATGCAGCTTAGAGAAGCCAGCCACTCTTCAAATTTCCATGAAGACAAAGAAATAGTGAGGGATTTTGAAAAGCTACAGTAGGGAAAGGCCCTGAGGGTGGGGGGATCCCAGCCAGAAGCTGCTTCTGTGTGAACTACACCCATGCTGGGAGAACATCAAGTCCTATGCTTGGATTTTTCTTCTTGCTCCAAACCTGCCAACAAGTCCATCACCAGCCTCAGGGAATATAGGAGGTTATGTATGTGCGAAGTTTACACATTTGAGGGCCAAAAGGCTTCCTTTTTGCAATCCCTACAAAATAAAAGTCTACCAAAGTACCTTGGCAGTAAAACTGCTGGGTGATGTCATGCTTGGGTGGGAGAATACTAACTTTGATGTGCTATATTAACCATCTGGAGACATTTTACAGTTGTTGTCAAAAGGTTGACTCGGGTCTCTAATGCAACACGAGGAGTTGATAGAAGCTTAATAGAGTTTACCAGCTGCACTGATTTGTGAATGACAGCCTCGCTGTAACCTTTGGCCCAAAGAGATGGCTGCTGTGTATACTGTTTGAATTGAGGCTTCAGGGAGCAGAATGGGAGCCAGGCATTGTGTAACAATTTGGAAAGTGCTTAAATCATGTACCTCAACCCCAGCTTTTGCCCTACTGGTCATATGTACATTATTGATTTATGCACCATTTATTTACCATGTAGAAAGCTATTAGACTTGGGGATTTTGCACATCAGCCTCCATTTCTCAGGCAGGTGTGCTGGCTGGTTTTATGTCAACTTGACACAAACTAGGGTTATCTGGAAGGAGGGAACCTCAATTGAGAAAATGCCTCTATAAAATCCAGCTGTATGGCATTGTCTTAATTACAAAGAGGGCCCAGCCTATTGTGGATGGTGTGACCCTGGGCTGGCAGTCCTGGGTTCTATAGAAAGCAGGCTGAGCAACCCAATAAGTGGCATACCTCCACAGCCTCTGCATCAGCTGGTGCCTCCAGGTTTTTGCCTTGTTTGGGTTCCTGTCCTGACTTCCTTCAAGTATGAACAGTGCTGTAGAAGTGTAAGCCAAATAAACCCTTTCCTCCCTGCATTAGTCATGGTGTTTCATCACAGCAATGATAACCCTAATTAGAACAAGAGGTGAGATGCATTTCAGTATACCACATGGGTATATCTGGTTCGACATCTAGGCTAGGCTTTACCTTCAAGACAAATTGCCCAAGTACACATTATTTCTACTGAGGCTGTAATAATGCCAGGGGGGAAAAAAGATGAAGTCTTAAGCTTTACTCCACCTTCATATAAAACAAATGAGACATCATCTTTGTTTGCTTATTTTTATATCAACTGACACTGTATAAAAACATCAGCCACTGTGCTTCACATGTATCTACACACACGCTCATGTTCCTAGATTTATAAACTCAACATGTTAATGTCTGCATTTAAAAATGCACATATGAAAATGAATGAGGAGAAGGAAAGGAGGAAGGGGCAGAAAAGACAAGGGGATGCTATTTAGGATGACAGGAGGTGGTAAAGGAGTTGATGAGTGGGTAGAAGAGGAAACAAGCAGTAGAGAGGATGACATATGATTGAGCAGCTGGTCAAACAGCCTTCAGGTGCTTGTGTTTTTAATCAAATTCAATATGCATTAGGGGAACCAGGAGTAATCAACAGCAGCTCTGAAAGAGTTGAGAGTTTAAAGATCAAAGTAGCTTTCTCTCAGTCCCCTTATCCACTATGTGAAGTCACAGATAGAATCTAAGAATGGGTGGGGTTGATCTGAGCATGCACAGATCAAAAGCAAATATGGCCCTCTACTGGCTAACTTTGTGTGTCAACTTGACACAAGCTGGAGTTATCACACAGAAGGGACTTTCAGTTGAGAAAATGCCTCCATAAGATCCAGCCGTAAGGCATTTTCTCAATTAGTGATCAAGGGAGGGAAGGCCTCTTGTGAGTGGTACCATCTGTGGGCTGGTAGTCTTGGGCTCTATTAGAAATCAGGCTGAACAAGCCAGGAGAAGCAAGCAAGCCAGTAAGGAACATCCCTCCATGGCTTCTGCATTAGCTCCTGCTTCCTAACCTGCTTGAGTTCCAATCCTGACTTCCTTTTGTGATGAACGGCAATGTGGAAGAGTAAGCTGACTAAATCCTTTCCTCCCCAACTTGCATCTTGGTCATGATGTTTGTGCAGGAATAGAAACCCTGACTAAGACAGGACCCCTAGAAAGCCAATAACATTAGCAAGAATACTCATTAAAAGGAAAGCTGGATGTTGAGGTTGTTCCTGCTATTCTAAATTAAATTTGGCTTGGATTATGATGAAGATGTAGGAAAGGAAGTGGACCCAAGGTTAGAAAATGTGTTCTACAGCCCATCAAAGTCATTTCACCCACAGTTTACTGAGATTGTATGTGGATGTCCTTATTTGACCACTGTCTAATGCTTGGACATCTGGTCTACCCCCCAGGTCACATTCCCACCCAACCTCTGATAACACTCACTAGTCTGAGAAGGATAAACACAAAGCACTACGTGGTTTTCAAGGGAAGTATTATGGAGGTTTTCAAAGATTAGTTGTCTCCCTTTATTATATCTCAAGATACCTGCACACCTCCCCTACTGTTTGTTTTGGTTTTTTTGGTGAGGTTTTTATTTAATGTTTATTTTATGTGTCTTTCCTTTCAGGGGTTATTGAGATGAGGCTGAATTTAGTTTAGCAAATTCTTAAAAGCAGCTACTACAAACTCTTTCTGAATGTTTTCATGGTACTGCAGTAAAATATATTACTTGCCTCACATTCTGTTGAGAAAAGCTAGTCTGTCAAGCTCTTATAGAGACTGAGCACTTGTTGAAAATTAAGCTACAGAAGGTCACAAGTGCAACATGCTGCATTGCGTTTACCAGAAAGGTAACTTGGCTTTGAAAGGTTGGCATTTGTAGTACTTCCTCGTGTTCTCCTAATTTTGCCATAGACTTTATTATCTACCAGTATACTGGGAGGTCTTTGTCAAAACCACAGTGTTATCTCAAGTACATCCTGGGATGCTTTTCTGGCTATCAGCAGACACCACTGTGGTCAGGAGAGAGAATCCAGTTCACAGATTGCACACTTACACCTATCTCTGATTCTGATGCAGGCAGTGCTGATGCTGGTCACACAGGGGCCCTGGCTTAAGTTGTTGCTCACATGGGTGACTTAAGGAGCATCTACCCTTCCATCCTCTGTCTTCACATGACATGCTAAGCTGCAACTGTCCTTCTATCCTTTTGTGCCATACATAGCATTCTACCAGGAAATGCATTTTGTCCAAGACCCATTGTTTCAAGCCACTTAGGGGAAGCATCAGGTTTTTCTCAGAATTTGTAGCTGAGCACTCCTGAGGAAAGCTATGGTATCAGTAAGTGGATGATACAGATCTGGGAAATGTGGATCCGAGTGGGGCAGACCCCTATTTGAAAGGAGCCCTGGCCACAGTGCTCTCTGCTTCTGCCTTTTCTATTTTATCTCTATCTCTCTTGCTTGATACTTTCATATTCTCCACGGACTCTCCCCTCACTCCCTTCAAAAGCATGCCTACAGCAGTAATGAAAGAGGGACTCTCGAGAGGGAAGTGGGTGGGAAGAGTGCTATTTTAGAACAGTAGCTTTATAAATGGGCAGTTGAGCTCCCCAAAAAAGAAAAAAAAGAAAGAAAACCCACGTTCCTTAGAGACTGTGTGGGATTTAAAATCCAAGAAATGAACAGGAGACAGACCATACAGATGAAACAAATGCAAATAAGGTCTTGCTTTACACATTTCCCTCTTATTCCTCACCCCATTCTCCGTGTGCCTTCATCTTAGAGGAGAAAACTCAGTGTAGCAGAGACAATGAGAATGTGAGAGCAAGCAGCAGTCAGGAATAAAACAGAGGAGGGGGCCAGTGGAGGAGAAAGACATAATCAAGGGAGAAATAGCTTAGGACAGGGACACCTGCATGTAGTGCCACATGGCTAGTGACTCAGTATGTTAAATAGGATGTCAGAGTTCATCTTCAGTAAAAGGCCACATGTGTGAGGCTCAGAAACGATTTGATGTTTTTATGTGTATTTCACAAGCAGGGTAATGGAGCTGGGAGGAACGTGGCAACTCCACATCTGGTTGGCCCTGCCTCACAGCCATGTGACAGTGATATCACAGGAGCATGGAGGCTGGTTAGCACTCTGCTTAACACGCAGATATTTTGCAAGTTTCTGACAGGCAGCCTGGCTTCTGGAAGATGCAGGATCCCCAAAGTGAGCTGGGGTCAGGAGAAAGAACTCGGTAAAAATTTTAAGAAGACTCTTTTTTTTCCCTGGGCAAAGGCATGCTGCTCCTCAACTGGCCTCAGCATAGATATCTGCTTGGATTCTGAAAAGTGAGGAAGCTGAGGAGAGAGTCTGAGAAGTAAAACCTGCATGGAGGACATCAGTGAGATCGACCTCTGTGTCCACCTAAACATGCAAGGATTTTCCTCTCATTTATACTCTGCAAACTGCTACAAATTGGATGGGAAGAAGCAGGTTTCTGGTAGTTCTTTCATGTTTCTGCAGCTCAAGGCTCATGTTTGAATGTCAGTCAGGACAATGGTAGGCTGTGGATGCTTGGTTGGCTTCCCAGTTCTGCATTTTATAATATTATGTTGGTAGAATGAAATCTCATGGCCAGAATATTTACACCATAGAAAATTGCAAAGACTACACACTACAGCATCTCTTCTACCATAAGCTCTTTGATAAATATTTACCAGAATGTCACTGGGCAAGAAAGCATGGATAAACTGCATCTTGTATTTCAAATTATAGTAACCATCCCAGCCACAGTACATTGAGGATAGAACTTCCTACACAAACCAGTATTCCAGGATGCTCAAGTCACTTCTGGGAAGTAGTGTCGTATCTGTGTATAACTGACACTTGTACTCCAGTCATCTTGACATCTCTAGATCACTATTACTACCTAATCCATTGCATAAGATTCCTTGTTGTTTAGAGAATGGAAACAAGACAAGAGGTCTGCATATCCAGTACAATGCAGGATTTTTTCCCTGAATATTTTTGATATACATTCAGTTGATTCTGTGGCTTTTGAACATGTAGCTAGGGAGGAATGACTGCATAGACCTGAATGTATATATGTTTAACTTGTTTCCTATGAGGGTAGATGTCTATGTTCATATCCCCCTCCCTAACTTGTTGATTCCTAAGTAAGGAATCTACTGTTTCTTAGCTAGGAAGTAAAATGAGAACACATTTCAATTTTCAGGGTTTGTTTAAGAATTTTGCAACAAGTTGGAGGAAATCATGTCTGCTCAGCTAAGCAATTTGGTGTCTGTTGATAGCCAAACAACCTGGAAAATTATCTTTGCCTCAGCTCATGCACTGTGCAAGGCATTGCTGATGTAGAGCTGGTGGCTTCCAGGGGCCTATTGTGTGGGATGCCGCAGAAGACTGGTGAGGGAGAGGCAGGTATATGATTTAGCCATCTCTTACTCTGCCTGCTTTGCTTAATAAGTGAGCATTGCCAGACAGTCATTGTGTGGCTATTCTGTCAACGCTTGGGTAATTTCTTCTCTCCCATCCCACAGGGAGCTGTGATAAAGCATAGACAATCACCAGAAGATTTTAGAAAGAGCTTCCAACAAACCACATAGGAATCACCGGAGACATAAAGATGTCTGAACCTCTTTAGCATAAAATGCCAAGATTTCTTTTGCTTTCAGACTTTGTCTCTTAAAGTATGGAGACATGTGGCTTTTGTGACAGTGTCTCTGTGGGAGACCTCTTGGTTAATAGAAGAAATGGGATAGGAAAGGATTCAGCTAATTAGTGTTCTAGAGTTGAAGAATATTTATGCCCAGTCTTGATGATCATTTGCAGAAGATATCAGAGGGCTGGAGATTTTGTCTTTCCCAGGGGTTACCATGTCAGAACAAGACCTCAGATTTCTAGACAACATAAATCCTGTATAAATCCTAGAGCTACCTCTGCTGTCCTTTCCACTCTCTGTCACTGTGGACCACTGATGATGGCAGATACTATGCTAAACATACTGCGTTCTACTTGCTTCTTCTGATGGGCATTGGGCAGCTGCTAGACTTGGGTACAGATGGGTACTTGCAAGATGGAGTGGTAGGACATAGCCCTCATTTCAAGGGGCATGCAGTCTCATCCTGCTTACTGCCTACAAGAGGAAGAAAAGCACACAGGTTTGCTCCTATCCCCAAATTCATCCTTTCTTTGTCTAAAGGATGAAAACAAGCTTCTAGAGATAATTATAAAATGGTCCTTTCCTTAGCATAAGAATTTATATTTAAAATTTACATGGAGTTTTCTGGAATGATCCTTCCTAAAGCCTGGTATTGGATTCCTAGCCCTAAGCAGAGTACATACTGGCTTTACTCTCTGAGAAATGTGGGTGTAACCTGGGAATGTCTGGTTCAGAGGTGGCCTCCTCAAGAATGAAGTTTGCTTTCTTCCATTTCCTCACTAAGCAGAAGCAGGAAGTTGTGCTCAGAGTAGAATTGGTAGAAGATATCTGTCTTCCTCTGAAGCATCAGTAAGTAGGGACTTCCCAGAAACAGAAGAGAAATGAACTTTGCAAAGGAGCAAATGTATAACTTAAATGTAGCTTCTCAATAGCTATGTAATACTGAAGAATCCACTTAAACTGCTAAGCCTCAGTTTCCGTATCTGTAAAGTACATCAGTGAGTCCAGGGGCTGGTTGGGCCCCAGGGATGAGGTCTATAAAGCATCCAGCCTGGGGCTCCATGCTTGCTTGCTGATGCAGTCTCTTGCAGATTCTTTTTACTTCTTGGTGTCAACACAAGAATAAAAATATCCCTGATCAGGAATAGCAATGCTGATTCCCCTGCACAGATGCCCTTGTCAGTTTCTTAATTTCATTAATATCATAGGGATCAGTTTCACCAGCCAAGATCTGGAAAATCCACATGGAGGAAAATCCTACTGTTGAGTAGAGAGAAAGGGAAGGCTTTGGGGTCAGTCTGAGAATGCTTGGTTTGGGAGAGTCCTGGCAGTTTCTTGAACTCAGTCAGTCCTGGTTCCAAACTGCTGCTGCTCAAGCCAGCTTGACTCAGCTCTTATTTGGTGGGACTGAGGCTGCCTGGCATGGCAGCTACAAACACTGAGGCCCGAACTTCTGCTTTAAGTGTGAGTAGCAAGCCAGAGATCTGGCCCTGTTTTCATTAGGCAGAGTTTACAGTGAAGTTTTAACCCAGGGGGTCTTTACTGCTCTTGTCAGAAATAGAAAGGGTTGTATAAGATTGCTTGGCGGGGTGCTATGATCACATCTGGGCCTGAGAAGCACTGAGGGATCCTGATGCTGCCTGGCTGGCTCAACATCTTTGATTCTACATGTGTGATTTAATCACATGGACAGATAACCACCCAGAATTAGACTGAGGGACTGTCCTTTTTTTTTAAACAAACCAGCCTCCAGAATTTAAACATTCTTTGGATGACCACAGAGCCATTTTGACTTCAAAAAAAAGTATTCTTGAAATAGGCCCTAGGGGTGCATCCAAAATGTATACTTTGGAGTCACTTACTAATGCTGAAACCCAGTGAGGGGAGAGATTAATGGAACAGCAATTTCTTTCTAATTCCTTGCTTCTCCTATAGTCCTGGTTGTAATGGCGTTCCTTGATAAAACACAGTCTACTGCCTTTGGAGTTAGTACTGTATTGACCTTACGTCTGTCAGGACTGCTTACCACTTGAAGAAGCATCCCACTTCAGAACTGTTCCCTGAGGGGAAGAAGAGCCCTAGAAGAACAGTCTGTCTTGTTCTGTTTCTCCAAACTCACTCTCCTTCCAGATAATGATGTGTCAAGGGATGACAACCCAACTTGTAGAGTCTTAGTGTTGGTCATGCTGGGGGTGTGGAAATAGCTATGCTAATTGGACTCATTTGCCTTCCATCCCCATGGTCCTAAGGCCGCTTCTCTTGGCCCTCTCGTTGTTGTTAGCAGCTGCCTGGGGATGCTAACTTGCT
This sequence comes from Uromys caudimaculatus, assembly GCA_028551405.1. Lineage (NCBI taxonomy): Eukaryota > Metazoa > Chordata > Mammalia > Rodentia > Muridae > Uromys > Uromys caudimaculatus. Next base: position 68,102,280 of record CM052706.1, read on the forward strand.
TTCCTTTGCCTCATTTTAAGGTGATAATAAGTACCATTTACAGAACACCCTTTGTTCTGTAACAGGAAACCCTTTGTGTACTATGCAGGCCATCCCTTAACACACAGCAGGATCAAATGATGTTGCCTTCATAGCTTCTCCCCAAATGGGATTTCCCCCGAGGTGGGAACCACTGCTGCATGAGCTCAGATCAGAAGCAGGATAGTCAGCCAGGCTGTGTTTTGATTGTTCTTGTCTAGTTTAGACCGGAACTTCAGCCGGTAACAGAGAGTCCAAGGATAGAGCCCCACTACAGAAGGGGGGTTGCACCTGCTGGGTGCCCTCAGATGGCTGGAGAGAAGGGTAACCCTGGCTTTGCCCAGGTTGGGTGGGACACAGATTGACTCTGCAACTATGTGAACCCAGAACTATGTGGAACCTGTACTTACAGGGTTTGGGCAAGCTAGTGCCAAGAGTAACTTTTTAATTCAACATCAGTTTCCCTACCTCAGTTGTGTAACTATTGAGGTACAATGAATTTTCACAATCAGTTAAGTCAACTGCTGCCTTTCCCAATAGGTTTGCAGAGAACTGGAGAGATAGAAGAACTTGCCTAAAGCTCTGTGATGGCTTTAGAGATAAGACTAGAAGAGAAAACCCTAACTTCCTTTTCGAATGACCCTCCCCCCCACCTTGCTACCCTGTGCCTCTGCCTTCATGCTGATTTTACAGAAGACATTAAGCACAAGGATCCAGACTTCCAGCTGCACATGACCACCCTGTCTGTCTAACTGTTCAGATCTGGCCCAAGTACTTCCAATTTTTTCTTTTTGTTAAGTAATTTAAGAAACAATATTCACCTCTAGAGATGCTATGTGAGTGAAAGAGGGCCAGCCATCAGGCAGGCCACCTTTGTCTGAACCTGCTGGCAACAGAACCAAGTCTAAGACACTTGGAAATTACAGAGCCACCTCACCTCACTGGGGAGCTTATTGGTGTGATGCTTCGGCTCTGTCTTTTCTGCCAGGTTATCATTTTTGAATCATTCCAAGTATTGCTGTCCATATCTCATGTTATGATGAAGAAATTTCAGCTTCTAGTGATCTACCCAGCCAGAACTTCCATGTGTTGGAATCTATATATGTGAACCCACCATGTATGGAGAGCTATTCTAGTGAACTCATGTGTGCTGGGGGTCATAATAGTAAACTTTCCATGGTAGTAATGAAACATCAACCCAAGGTGCTTATAAACAAAAAAGGATTGGTTTGTCTTATGATTTTTGAAGCTCAAATCAAGACTGAGTAGGCCCCATGGATTGGATTTCTGCTGAGGGTAGCACATAAGGGAAATGCCAATCAAAGCGAGCATGCACACAATTATCAGGAAATAGAGAAATAGAGAAGGCTGGCATCTTACAGTCCCTATTGGAGAGATACTCTCAGTGTTCTAAGTGCCTCCACTGGGCCCCACCTTCCAAAGGTCCTCAGTGCCTCCTGATAAAGCCCCCTGATAACTGAGCCTTTAACACATGGACATATCTGGGTTGGTAACATATCAAACTGTAGTAGACTCTTCCTGTGCTTATGTAGATAGGCCTTCTGGCAAACAAATGAAGTCCCCATGTCTTGTTCTTTGCATCCCTGTATCAGTGTCCTTGGTAGAGTGAGCATCAGGGACAGACACTTATATGGCATTTGAATTTCCCTACAGTCTGAAATACAGAAGACAGGAAGAAGGTACAGGAAAGAGTGTTTATACATGGTCACAGTCACCTGTCTTTCTCCATGGAGGTTATGAATCAGCCACAGTCCACATCGAGTATCAGAAAGATCTGTAGCTCCAATGCAATAGACACTTAGACACTTGGGCAGTAGTTTTGAATTCTCACATTTGAAGAAGAGCTAATGGATTGCCAAATGACCTTTTCTTTAAAGTGAGGCATGCATGGCAGGCAGGCAGCCAAAGAAAGCAAGGAACAGCATAGAGCTATTAAGAAGAAATACTAATCTTTTACATACAAGAGGAGCATTTGTCCTTGAGACTCTCCATCTCTGAAAGCAAGATGAATTCAGCTAGGAATTGTTAGAAACAATTCGGAGTTTTCTTTCATTGGGTTCAGCAGGGGACTGAGAATCCTATTAATGCACCTGTCGAGCTTGGAAATTCATCAGTAGAATAGAATAAAGGTAAGAGGCAAATAGTTCCTTATTCCACAAAACAGAAAGCTTTCTACACTAAAACGACTACCACTTAGTGCCGGGTGCCTTTTTAAATTGCCATTTTGAAGAAATTATAGCCGTAATTTGTATTATTTTATGACTTATAGCTAATTCATAGTGCTAAAGACTTTATTTCAGAGCCCCGAGGTCTCATTTTTGGAAGCGTGTCTGATGCTTCCCTCACACAATCCCTCACCTTCCTTTTCTTCCTTACAATTTGCAAGAATGTGCACAGCGCATACAGACTCTGTTTTGATTACCACTTGGTGATCAGCAGACTCATCTCTGGGAGCTTTGGATGCAGCTCACAAAGGAGGCCTCTCAGTCTCACCGGAGGAGCAAAGCAGTCTCCTAAGTGACAGAGAACTGTCATTTGTAAGCGATACATGATCATCCTGAGCTAGGTGAAGATGTCAAATTCAAATGGTAGCAATTGTACATTATCTCTTCTTTATCAAATCCAGCTTATTGCAGTGTGTATCTAGATAATGGACTCATGTGTCTTGGTATGCTGATTGTGTTGATTCTGCAAAGAAACAGAACCAATAAGAGACACACAATACATAGGCATACACTTTCTCATATATGTGGACATGCATATGCATATGTAAACAATCAGGTATATATACTGTATAAGTATATAGATTTATAAATGAATAGATTGCTGTCATGAATGGGCTCATATAGCTATGGAAGCTGGGAGGTCTAGGTCTGCCATCAACAAGACGAAGACCTAAGAAAAATACTGACCTCATTCCAGTCTGAGCCAGAGTCCAAGAACTGTAAGAGCCTATAGCAAGCTCCATTCCAAGTCCAGGTACAGGCAGGAGAGGTCCTGACACAAAGAGAGATTGAGATTCTGTCTTACTCAGCTTTCTACCCAGGATTTAACAATTAGGTGAGGACCACCACACCATTAGGAAGAGCAGTCTGAGGACTCCACCTAATCAACATGTTAATCTCTCCCAGAAACACCCTGGAAGACCCACCCAGAATGACGTTTATCCAAATACCTGGGTACGTTGTGGCTCAGGCAAGCCTATCGGCACTCCTAGCCCTCAGCTATGCCTGTACTTCCTAAAGTGCTGCTGTGACTCACATGAAATCAGAATTTGTGCACAACTGCATTCCATTGCTTCATGTGACAAATGGTCAAGTAAACAGGATGACATAAGAGCGATTCCAAAAATAACTATTCCCAGTCAGGATCTTGAAGGCTTTAACTGGCCCTGGTTGTTTGCAATTCTTCAGTTATCTCAAACATGGTATCAACTGAGCCAGTAATCCCTGACCAGGCTACATAGCAAAATCATGAGCATACTTAGACCAGAAACATGAGGATGTCAAGACAGAGGTGCAAAATTGGAATTTTCAGGGGATAGAAAGGAGCTCCTCAGAGACAAATCCAGGAACATCACCTTTCAAATTCCAGGAGGGGAAGTCTTGTGTTCTAATCAGTCTAGTCCGTGCCAATAGCTGAGGCCTTGTTGAATGATTAAACCCTAGCCCCCAAGTCCAGAGTATGTATGGAGGGGGCTGTGCATACGTTAACACTGATGATAGTTTCTAGAAGGCTTAGAGACATGGTGGGGTTAGCAGAGAGAATCTTCCCACTAAGGCTTTTTAGAGACGACTAGTCCTAGTGCATCCAAATGCCAACTCTGCCTTTTATTCTAATGATACTTTTCTTCTAGACTGTTCCCTTTCTCCCTTCCTCCTTCCCTCTAGCCTCCTCCTCCTTCTGTCTCTCCTTTCTCTCCTGCCTTTACAAGTTTGTCGATCTCCTGCAGCTGGTGTCTAATGGAGACCCCTAACACGAGGAAGCTTTACTCCGAGCATTTGACAATAGACCGAATCCAAGTCTCCATCAGATCTTGCTCTAGACCCAGTCTTCTCACCTCAGGCTCTGATCTCCAAGCACTCTGCCTGTGATTCTATAAAAGGTTCTGGATCCCAAAGAAGGACCAACTCTGAACTTGAATCCACTTTAGTTGATGGCACTGCCCTAAGTACAGGACAGAAGATGGGAAACCATGACATGGTGGTTATGTTGCTTAGGGATGTTGTTGTTGTTATTTAGGTGACTGATTTTTTAACTGGTTTTGAGAAAACAGGTTTTTCATCCTCTCTTTCCACCTAGGAAGCAACTGTATAACTCGAAGTCTAGTGACGTTGGAAACAGATATGATACAAAGTGTAGGGCCTTAGCGTGTGTTGGAGGTGTTGTGTAGAACATTCAGCATCTGCCACCCACCTGGATGGACTCAGTAAGAAACACTTCATGAAATATAAAACTAAGTGTAGACCCACGGTGGGAAAGAAAAGGAATAAGAAGTCCATGCTGTATCTCCAGAGAGTGGGGTGATAACCAGAGACTGGTATGACATACAGAGGCAGATTCATAGTCCCAAAGGGGGTTTAAGACCTGCTGCTGGTGTTGTCTGCTCTCGTTCTCTCTGTCCATTTATTCTGGAAATCCTGGTCCTTAGGAGACTTGCTTGTCAGGTTGTTACTATTTAATAGCTTTCAATAAGATACTGGCATCATTAAAAGCCAAATAGCAGTGCTGGCAGCTCCAGCTTGTTTATAGAAATGAAGGCAGCTTGCCTTGTTATAAAATAAGGTATACTGCGTGAACATGGGTTCACATTCATATATGTTATTGCTTTTTCTTTCTGACCAATGTTGTGGCTGCCGCTGTTGCTTTTAAGTGTGGAGGCCTTCTGCCAGTCTTGTAGAAGTACAGTTATGAGCCTTGCTTGCTGTAGTAGGGACTATTCTGAGAACTGTTTCATGGGGAGATATCATTTTGGTACAAGCATCTCGCAGTGTAAGAGTGCCCTTATGTAAACTCAGGTAGCCCAATCAGTCACATGGTATGGTCTCCTTTTCACCCCTTCCACAGTCCCCTATCTAGTTTTGTGGAATATACCCACTCTCACAACTCCTGGTTTATGTGCATATAAACATCCACATGTGAGAGAGAGCAGACAATGTTCTCTTTCTGGGATTGAATCACTTCTCTTAATAGAATACTTTTCAGTTCTATCTATATTGCTAAAAATTTCACAATTTCATTTTTCTTAGTAGAAAAAGCCCATTGTGTGTTCTAATTTTCTAAATGAGGCCTCTTTCAGGCCATGTATTTGAAAGTTCTCTGATGTAGGGTTCAAGGCAGGGGGACACTGAGATGGATTGCTGGGGATCAGAAGGTTATTAGAATGTATTAACACCTTGCAAAGGCAGACAGTATGTGAATCTAAGGAGACTTCATCCAGCTCCAGGGGCAGACAGCATGGCAGGGGCTCTGCAGTCAAGTTGTACCCATGTGGCAGAGTTGGATCTTTGAGATTTTTGAGATTGGGACTCTCATAGCAGGAGCCTGCAGTGGGACTCTCTGATTCCCCAGAAGGCAGCAGAGATGGGGCTGTGAGTAGGGTGTGTGGCCACCAGGACCCCTTTGCTGTGCCTCCATGGGTCTCTTGATTAGATGCTAAAAACTAAGCTGCATGAGGCTGCTGCTGGGTAATGTGGCACACTGCTTTAAAGTCCTTTTCATTTTTTATAGGTGTAAAGAGTACATAGTAAAATAATATAAGCCATAGAATATTAAATGCATAAAACCAGTAACATAGTCATTCATGGTCTATCGTAATTGAATGTGTTCGTCTTATCCAGCTGGCGACACAGTATGTGTGTTTTCACAAGCAGTGTGCTCTGGTGGTAGGGATTCCTAAGCTTTACTTTTAAAAATAGGGTCTCCTTATGTAGTCCAAGCTCACCTAGAGCTCATTATATAGCCCAGCCTATGTGTGTCTGTATGTGAATCTCTGTGCACTTATGTTCATGACTATGTGTTTATATTCATGTTTGTGTACCTATATATGACTCTGTATATGTTTATGTTCATGTCCATTTTTCTGTGTGTCTATGTGTGGTTCTTTTCTGCATCCCACTCCATGTCCCTTATTTAAATATGACACAGGGACTATGAGGCCAGGTGTCCCACGCGCTCTTTGGTCTCGCCAGCAAGAACCCACGCGGACACACGGATCCTTCTGCAGCAATGCGTTTATTGCATGATGAAAAGAGGAAGACCCCGGGCTCCAAAATGGCGCTGCTTATATAGCCCTGAGGCAGCGTGTCCTCCACTGATTGGCGCGCCCCGGGAGTGGGCGGTGATTAGTCATGTACACCCATAATGCACAAGTGCTTCGGGGTTTTCCCCGCGCTATCCGTAAGTTTCCTTAGAGCGACAGCGGAAGTCAGCGCCATCTTGTAATGGCGAATACTCTAACCGCTCCCTACATCTCCCCCCATTCTTTCAAGTAAGAAGGAGAGGGGGGTCAGCTGGGTTAAATAGGCCACACCTCCCTACAGTGGTATCAAAACACAGAACCAGGCTCGATCAAGCGAATTCGGTCATGAGTGAATAGGC
>CM052706.1:68109418-68206274 GCA_028551405.1 Uromys caudimaculatus
GGAAGGAAGGAAGGAAGGAAGGAAGGAAGGAAGGAAGGAAGGAAGGAAGGAAGGAAGGAAGGAAGGAAGAAACGTGACGGCTGTTTTTTCACTTAGAATAAGGTATTCTCCAGCAGTGAGGGTATTGAAGTAACAGGATCCATATGTTGAAGCTGACAGCTAATGCTCAGGATATGGGCAGTGAACTTTGCAGGCAGAAGGATGTCTCTGCTTTTAGAGAATGTCCTGGAAACTCCACAGAGGAATACTGCTCAGGTGAGTCATGGTAGAGGAACAGTTTCCGGACTTCGAGGTACCATCCATCCCATGAAGTGTGAGCCACCAAAAACAACTGAAGAAGTTCTGGTTGGCCTTCAAATTCACAGCACTGGCCTAAAGCCTTCTTGGTTAGGCCCCAAGTTCTCAGAATAGCAGAGGGGCCTAATCTTGGTTTTTCTATACTCTTTGAGATGTGGCAATGCTAAGGGGTGTCACTCAGCACGTGCAGATGGTTTCTTTCATTGGATGAGAACATCTTCCCTCTTCACAAAGATTGCACTGCAAAGTGAGTGAGAACTTACCTGAGAGCCAGGAGGCCTTTGCTCCACAACACTGACCGACCAGTAACTAGCAGTGACTGTGAGGAGATCACTTCACTGCTCCTCTCCGTCTGGCCAGTGAAGATTCAGATCACAGTGAGATCTGAGACCCTTTCCAAATGTCACACTATGGGACTGAGCACCACCTAACTCCAGCTAGAGACGTATGATGGGAAAACCAGCCCCAGCTGGTTGCATCTGGACCTGTGGACTCAGCCACTGCCAGCATCACGCCCCAGTACAGCTGTAGGTACCAAGAGCTATGCACAGAAAGGTTGAGGGTGAGGACGTGTTCTTGGATAAGAATGAAGCCCCAATTCCCTGACTGGTTGACAATAACAAAGGAGAGGTGATAGCATAGATGGGTTACTGTACCATTTCCTCCAGTTCAGTATTCAAATGTGCCCAAGCTCAACCTCTTATCCATGGAGGAGAGCTCAGCCTCCTCCCCTCCTTGATCCAGACCACCGTCCCTTACCCCTTTCTTTCAATTTATTTTTCTCCATGTTGGCTCCATTTCACCCCTTTCCCTGGACAGCCTCTCCTGCATTTCCCAGGTCTTGCTTTGTCTGTCTGTGGGATGATTAGGAACACTGTACCCCCCAATCCTCTGCCTACACCCCCCACCGTGCACTCCCTTTCCAGCCCCAGGCAGGCCCTTTGATCCCTGTTATTCTGCTGAGCACAACTGTGGTCTCTTGTCTCTTGAGCCCATACTCAGAGCTGCTGCTCCAACCCTGCCTGCAAGCTGGTCACCATGGCAACAAGCTTTCTTCTGCTGTGAACAGAAAATGGCTGTTGGAAGGAAGAGCTTCTAGTCTCTATGACCCAGCCTGGTTGTTTGTTGTTGGGTTTTTGGGGAGGGGGGCAGGGGGATAGGATGTAGGAGGGGGCTTGCTTCATAATGGCTCTGAGGAGCTCCCTCCATTGAACCCACTGTGTGCTAGCCTTCACCTTTCAGATTTACTTAAAGAGAGCAGAGGCAGAAGGAAGTTGGTTTCAAATGAATAAAACATTCTGTTTTCCTGTTCTAAAACTGCATTTTCATGAACAGTTGTTATCTGCTGTAAGTAGATAAATGGGAAGCAGAGGGAAGAATGCAATCGGTGAGATCGGTGAGATCTGGTGTTGTGTATTTTTTCCTTATCAGTACCATGGGAAGTCTGAGCATATGGATAGTCAAATAAAAATTCAGGGAAAGTAGCCAAGGGGTGCAAAGAATTCCACAAAGCACAGGCTGTGGGATTTCAGAAGCACAGCAGGCTGATTGGCGTACTGATGTTGTTTTTAGCCCCGGAGATAGGTGATGGTTATATGTTGCGGGGTGAGGTGAGCTTGCGTTGGCAACCCTGCTTTAGAATGGATCTGATTCACAGTGATCAAGCACAGGAAATATGCAAGCTATCCCAATGCATAGTTCTGGGGTGACAGGCTCCCTGCTCTTAATAGCCCTAGAGACACTTCAGACTGACACCCAAAAGGGACTGGCTAGCAGCCTCTTTCTGTGAATACAAAGCATAGTTGTTTAGTGAGCTGCCCAGGGGGCTCTTCCACTCTGACAGCAGATAACAGCCCCATGTAGGAGTGGTCTAAGCTGTATCTCCTTCTGGCTATGGTATGAATTACTTTGATTGTGGCAAATTTTCAGAAGCCAAATAAGCCTCTTCTTTTTAAACTGAGCTTGGAAAACCTCATTTTTGAATGAAAGCTCTGGGGTTCTATCTCTATCTGGTGTGTTTGAACTGGACTTTTTCTTTCTTTTTCTCAGTTTCCCTGCAGGTAGATATTGTTCCCAGCCAAGGAGAAATCAGCGTTGGAGAGTCCAAATTCTTCCTGTGTCAAGGCAAGTGTCCTGGGTCCCATCATATCCCAAAGCTTGCCTTTAAAACCTGTTGCTCAGAGCGCAAACTGAGAGTACCAAGCCTAGAATTCTGGCCACCTCTCTGCTCTTAGTCAACAGTGTAACCAGTCCAGGCCATTCTCAGAGACCTTCCCTTCAGAGTGACATGCCGTCTATGCCTCTGCTTGACACTGGAGCAACTCGAAGGGCTTTGTAGGAAAACCAGCACATGCCCCAGTGAGTGCATTATCTCAGGTCTAGTACCTTGTCTTTAGGCACAGCTCCAGGATGCAGCATGAGCATAGAGAGAATGCCCCCATAGATTGGGCTAAGGCCCCCAAAATCCAAGAAGGTCTTGAAAGTGCTCTGGGTGTTCTTACTGTCTCATTGGGAAATATGCCCCTAATAATAATGGGGAACCATCCTTTTGGGTAAGGGATGGGGAAATGAGCTTCAAGGTGTTGGTAGATGGCACGCCTGGGATTTGGACTAGAACAGAAGCAGGAATGAACTGAGCTAGGTGTAGTCTGTGGCATTTAACAAGCAACTTTTGGTGGGAATGAGCTCTAACTGCCGCCATGATTTGCATCTGGCCAGGGGACTATGGCTGCTGGGTACATTTGCTCCCACCCTGCCATCATTACAGCCGTTTCAGTGATCTGAAGATACAGCCTTAGTGCCCGCAGCACAGCTTGCAAATTGTGATATTTATTGAAAACATGATGGGTCCCAAAAGGAACACTACATTTCCATACCACACATTTGCACAGGGCTAGGCAGTGCAGGCTGGTGCCCCCATACAGGCAGCAAATCAAAGAAGGAGTAGTAGATTGGAAAGCCGTTCATCCTGACCCAGCCTGGCCTCTAGGCAGCTGAGTGCCCCTCACAAGTGCCCAGAGAGAGCAGGCATTGCCATGTTCTGTCTTCTCAGAGCATGTAAGGGGTTGGCTGAGGCAATAGGCATCAGAATATCTATCATTCATACCAGTTTGAACAGAGTTGCTACAGTCAAAATGGCTGGAATCTTAACTCTTGGATTACCCAGTTTCTCTTAACTTCAGCTCAGAAGTTGAACAGTCTCCATCCTTTTCATCCTGCTCATTTGGTTCAGGCCAGCTAGGTCCTGGAGCTCAGGGCTCAGATAAGCCAACCCCTTTATTTCCCATTCCATAATACATATTCATTTCTAGCTTAGTGTATGGAGCACAGTCGGCTCATAGCAAATATTGTTTCCCTCTCCAAGGACATGACAACTAAATAAAAAAATACTATATGCACAGGCAGTGGGTGAGTTCGTTCAACTCTACAAGATGTTTTGTATATAATTAAACAGACAAAGAGCAGAGCTGCAAGATGCTTCAGGCTTTGCCACCCAGGAGCTCTTACTAGGTAGCCATGGACACTCCAGAAGGGCTTAATCTTCTTATTTTCTGTGCTCTGAAAATAATTTCTCCCCCCTTAGTGGCAGGAGATGCCAAAGATAAGGACATCTCCTGGTTCTCCCCCAATGGGGAGAAGCTGAGCCCAAACCAGCAGCGGATCTCTGTGGTGTGGAACGATGATGACTCCTCTACCCTCACCATCTACAACGCTAACATCGACGATGCCGGCATTTACAAGTGTGTGGTCACCGCTGAGGATGGCACCCAGTCCGAGGCCACTGTCAACGTGAAGATCTTCCGTAAGAGCCCTCATATGTACCCTCCACTCCCATCTTTGTCAGGAAGATACATGAGTGGGTAGTAAAGGCAGAGAGAAGGCAATAGGAGGACCAGTAAGAGCCTGGTGGTTCCTTTTCTGACCAAGTTGCTAAGAGATCTGGTATATTCTCAAATGGTCAGTGATCAACCCAGAACCAGTGAGGCTGGTTCCCACCAGTTGTCACTACATTCCCACTGTTCGCCATTCTCCAGAAACCACACAGTTCCCAGAGGGCTAGTGTCAGTTCCTCCATGCCTTCTAAGTGACATGACAGGCACATGGTTCAGGTTTTTGCTTCTTATTCCACTATATTTGCTAGTGATATAGCCCAATGACCTAGTGAGATGGAGCATTATATGTGAACACTTGATGCTGTCCAGGGAAGGTGGCTCCCACGGCCATGGAAGGCTGGCCTGGTAGTGACATCTCCCTGCCTTCTTACTGTGCATAGTGTCAGCTCATGTCATGGTAAGTAAGTGTTGATTATCATAGCATTTACTGCCTTGAAGTTGGCTCTAATTCTTCAGAATTTTCTCTGCTACAAGAAAGTTGGGGTGAGGTCAGAGTGGGAGACCAAAAATAACCACTGACCCTGTCATGGTAGGATAGACACAGGGCTCATCACTTTACCTGTGTGCATTGTCACTGCATCAGGAAACCCATTCTCCTCCATAGACCCCTCTCAATGCTAACTGTTCTGGCTCAGTCAGTGACCCAGTGCTGAGTGGAAGCCCCCTCTTACACTGCTGAGTTATGTGTGGAAACTGCCTTGGGGCTGAAATCCGGGCATCGGAATTTCACTGAGAAGATATTTGTTCTTCATTCTGCTCCTCTTGCTGTCTTTCAGAGAAGCTCATGTTCAAGAATGCACCAACCCCACAGGAGTTTAAGGAAGGGGAAGATGCTGTGATTGTCTGTGATGTGGTCAGCTCTCTGCCCCCAACCATCATCTGGAAACACAAAGGCCGAGACGTCATCCTGAAAAAAGATGGTAAGACATGAGTTCCCATGAGCCCTCAGGTCCCTTAAGTTCCCACCCCACACAGGCCCTGCGGCATTCTGTCCAAATGCAGATCCGGGGCCCAAAACTTGCATGCAATTTCTGGATCCTAAACAGATGTGTATCTTTAACAAGTGTGTTCAACCACCTGCTTGTCTCTCCAAAGCAAAAGACAGACATACCATTCCTAGATGGACTCATCTGTATTTCAGGGCCAGAGATATCTTTGCTCGTTTCAGACAAAACCCAACACCATAACATTGGAGGCAGGAGAAAGGATGAGATAGCCAGGTTGTGTAATGTGTCTGTAATTCCAGCATACAGAAGCTGATGCAGGGGAATGGTTGCATGTTTGGGGCTAACCTAGACCTCATAGTAAGTTCCGGGCTGGGTGCACTACCTTGTGAAATTCTGTCTCAAAAATAACACAAATTGCATAAAAGGCAGTGGCAGGAGGCTCAGCTCCTTGCCTGATTGTGGAGTTCACCAACTGATCTTGGATGAACCTGCCTCTTGTCTCTTCCAGTCCGGTTCATAGTCCTGTCCAACAACTACCTACAGATCCGGGGCATCAAGAAAACAGATGAGGGCACTTACCGCTGTGAGGGCAGGATCCTGGCCCGGGGAGAGATCAACTTCAAGGACATTCAGGTCATTGTGAATGGTGAGGAGATCTGTCCTTCCTGTTCTCTCCATTACTACAGCTAGGGTTTGATGGGGACCTTCTTTTCCACTCCCCTTGGGTGTAGACCTATTCTGTCTTATTCTTACATCTCAGGGGAACCTCTTCCCCACTATCACAACCTCTGAGAGGAGGACATTTTCTCCTTAACTCACTTGTCTTTGGTGTATCCCTCCAGTTGTACATATCAACTGCTCTCCTTTGTCTAGCAGAACTAAAGGCTCCCCAATCTTCTAATAAACTCTCCCTCATCCCCAGTGTCCTTGATGTTACCGTCATGAGGAAGTTAGTCCCTTTGGTTTGATGGACAGAGAAAATACTGCAATCAATTCAGGTCTCAGAATAGTCAGCATCGTGGTCCGTGGGCTTATTAATCTTAATTTGCAGTGTCAAATAAACACACCCGGAGCATCGATCTGACATTTGCAAGATGCTTACAGGAAATTATAATGTCAGTGCTAAGAAAATAAGTAAATCACATTTGAATTGTTTTGGTTATTGATACATGTTTTCTTGCCAAGTTTTCTCCCTCTCATTCCTTTGGTGGAAGTACCTTATGCACAAAGTTGTATATGACAGTTGCAGAGAATGTCACCCTGCTGAGCTGATATCTTTCAGAAGCATACCAACCTGGCAAGCAACAGGAACTACACTTTTTAATGTTTGCCAGTATGGAGAGCAGAGCCTCCTTTTAACATCAAGTCCCACCAACCCTTCTAGTTGTATATACTGTATATATTGTGATATATATATTGATTGAGAAAATACATCCCAACAAATAGCCTCTATAAATCAAATACCACATGAACACGAGTTAAGACACAGTATAGGGGTTGAACTCTTAAAAACAATAATGCACGTTTGTGGGCAAATTTTTGTTCAGTTTACATTAATTATTTAGAATACCATGTGAGTTTAGATGCCTTTTACTAACACTGTAGATCTTCAGGACTATGAGCCCTCAGGTGGTGATGCTGCCACCTGTGGGCCCAAATGCCTCTTTTCAGGGCCATCGGGTTCTTTTAAGACATTTACAACCACCCCTGACACTCTTCTTTCCTTCAGTACCACCCACTGTCCAGGCCAGACAGAGTATCGTGAATGCCACTGCCAACCTGGGTCAGTCTGTCACCCTGGTGTGTGATGCTGATGGCTTCCCAGAGCCCACCATGAGCTGGACAAAGTAAGAAACTGGTTTGTGCCTTGTGTCATGGGGGAGAGGAGAAGGCAATCCATAGTCCCACTGCCTGTGAGGTTTTCAGAGGCAAGGGTGTGGGATTCCTTAAATACCAGAGTGAAGAATGGCTCTCTTCTGGGAAGTCCTCTTCTTCAGTGTCTTTGATTATATTTTCAGACTTGTGGGAGCAGATGCAGGTGTAGCTTTTGGTGCCAGTTCTATGAAATCCTTCTGAGTTCTCTCGATAGCCTTCACATATACTCAAAAGATTGGGGAGAGGCATAAAAAGCATATAACAGGAGATGCTACTCAGAAGTCTTTCCCTTTTATGTAGACTGAGCTTGTCCCCTTCGCACAGTGGGAAATGATCAGAAATTAACTTCTTCACCCCACGCTCAGAATCATCACCCTTTGCATTTCCGCACTGTGTAGGGATGGGGAACCCATAGAGAATGAGGAGGAAGATGACGAGAAGCACATCTTCAGTGATGACAGTTCTGAGCTGACCATCAGGAATGTGGACAAAAATGACGAGGCGGAATACGTCTGCATCGCTGAGAACAAGGCTGGCGAGCAGGATGCCTCCATCCACCTCAAGGTCTTTGGTAGGTACAGGGTAGTGCATGTCAGGACCACTGTTCAGCCACAATTCCTCCTATTCCGCACATTCTATCCATCAAAAAGGCATACCCACACTACCATGGCATGCATCCATGAAACAACCATTAGCTGCCTGCTCTGACACCTAAACCCCTATCCAGGAAACTACATAGCAGTCTTCAGTAACACACAATCTCCTAGCTGGTCTCCTTGCTCCCCAGCTTGGCTACTGTAGGTCTTGTCTACTTGTGGTAGCCAGAGTACCTCAATGCCATTCCTCTTTTCAAGATCCCTTGCAACTAAAGTAAGCACCAGACTAAGCCCATGGCCCAGTGCTAGTACCCTAGCTCTTGCCTTGTACTCTAGCCCCAGGTTTCCCTCCCTCTGCTCCACAGAAAAGGCTTTCCAACCACACCAGCCTCCTTTCTGTTTCTGCCTCAGAATGAGCCAATTCCCTATGTCAGAAACATTGCCTTTGATTGCCTTTGATGCTCTTCTGCTTAAAGCATCCTTCCCTAAGACAGACATGCTCTGCGCAGCCTTCTTGTTATCATTATGCAGACTTTAGCTCAAGCATGTCTTCCCCACAAACCTTTGCCTCACCATTCTGATATTGCCCCCTCTATCGCAGCTACCAACCTACTGACCGCCCTCAGGACTCACTGTGTCTTCTCCATATACCTAAAAGTTCCTGAACTAATCTTCTCGACATATTTGTTTGAGCGATCGTTTATCTCAAGTCTCCATCAGCATTCAAAGTGTACTGGGAGCATACTGGCTGTCTTATTACATTGCTTTATCCTCTAAACAGTTCCAGACTCACGATGCCTTAGTAAATATCAGTGCCTGGCTGGTTTTCTTACCTTCTTTTTTCCTCCTCTACTGGCCTGTGTGCCAGTGTCATAGAAAGTCATAGAAAAAGCTTTCATGTCTCCATCCACTTTGTCTTGACAAGTTCAGCAAATTTCCGGGTGTTTCAGAATTGACACGCATATTGGGCCTCCTTATGCAAAAAGGGATTTGTTGCAAAGAAAAGTGAACCCTAATGGCTCTGAAAGGTCGCTACTTATTTGTCTAAAAAGCACAGTTACACTGCTGCATTGTAGACCATGCTGGTTAGATAGAGGCTACAGAGACCTCTCTGGTACCTGTTCCTCCACACCCAGGAGCCAGTGTTGAGACCTGCTTGTTTAGTCTGACGGGGAGAACTGTATGTAAACACGCTTTGAAAATCAGGTGCTTTATGCCAATAGCCCTGGTAATCACAGATGAGTCTCTTTTGTTCGTTGATGACATTTGGGTCTACAAATAGGCTCTACAAAAAAAAAAAAAAAAAAAAGAACATGAAACTTCATGAAAAGCATGCATATATGTATGTGTGTGTACACATGTTTGTATGTGTATGCAGCTGCACATGGGTGTGCATGAGGATGGAAACCAAAGGTCAACCTCAGGTGCCATTCCTCAAGTGCCATACCCTTCTTTGGGAAGACAGGGGTCTCATTAAGTTGGTGCTTGCTAATTCAGCTAGGCTATCTAGCAGCAAGCTCCAGGGATCGGCCTGTCTTCACCTCCCCAGGTGCTAGGATTACAAGTATGGCTGACTACGCCCAGGTTTTTATGTAGTTCTGAGGTTCAGACTAAGATCCTCATGTTTGCAAAGCAAACACCTTACTGATGACCTGTCTTCCCAGCCCATTAAAAAAAAGCATTCTTGATGCTGTTTTCTCTATACTTTAGATTCATCTCCCCCACCCCCATGACTCTGCTTTCTAGATTATAGAGAAGAGCGGGTGCACCTGTTAGTTTGTCCCTTCATTTAAGAAATATCAAGTACCTTTGCTGCTAGATAGAGTGGCTGGAGAGATAAGTAAAAAAATGGACTCGGAGAAGAACCAAGATAGAGATAAACTATAAACATACAAAAGAGAATAATCAGTGTCAATCGGCATTATCCATTTGAGTGTTTACTGTGAATTCAGTCTTTGCCAAGTTTAAAATAAAATTTCATGGAGTCTATTCCCGTCAGTAGATCTCCAGGCATGTGTAGATATCCAGCACTGACATTTTAAATGACAGCCCTCTATAATGATTCCATAGCAACGGCATGATGATGCTTTATAGGAAAAGATTTCCTATCCTGGGTGGCATCAGTTAGTCATCAAACTGATGCACGGCTTGCAATATAGAACAGCAGGACAAGTGCTTTGGGCATACTTGCCCTAGGCAGAGTTGAGCAAAACACACTGTGTTGTAGCTGTGGACAAGGCCTCTGCCTGTTTGGCTTACACCTATACCTCCAGCACCTAAGACAGTTAGCAGAAGCAGTTGAATAATTGAAGGAATAGCCATTCGTTCATTTGACTGAAGCATGACCCAGGCCCTAGGGAGATGATTCTGGGATCAAGTGAGCCTCAGTTGTCTCTGGAAAACGTATAAAGCATTGTCCCCATACAGTGATAATAACAACACCCAGCACAGGAGCATTTATTCCACGCCATGCCACAGAACCGCAAATCAGACTTTCTGAGCCTCATCACAGCCCTTTGAGGTAGCTCAGTGATTCTTCCTGTTCTACAAATGTCACAAGGAGCTCAGGTGCTCCTTGTAAGGAGCTGTGATATTGGCTTCTTGGTCCATACCCAAGGATAGCAGTGGTGGCTACATCTGCATGCAGCCAGTGGGCACCTGTGCTGCATCTGCCTGGTCTAGGGAATGTGGGAATGGGGATATGAGAGAGAACACTCTGCCTCCCGACCACCATGCTGCTCATGGGTTCTCTAGATGTTTTCCACTTGCAAGCCCTTTTTACCTGAGAGATGTTTAAACAGCCTTATTTTCAAACTATGCTTTTGGTACCCATGATTTTCCACTGATTGAAAACTGAAAGCACATTTGCATACCAATGAGATGGGCATACTTGTTTATTTAATAAAGAATTAAATCTTGGCTGAATATCTGATATGACTGGACACAGAATGTCTTCAATGTTCTTCTGAGTTGCTTGATGTTTTTGTTTTATAATCATCAAGGCTGAGAACACTAGTTTGCATAAATACACAGTACAAAATGGCAGAAATTTGTTTAGGACCATTTCAGAAATTGTTGGAAATTCTGTCTCCAATCCCCAGCCAAAACTCATTGAATAATTTTTCTGTGAAACTCATGTCAGCAACTCAAATAGCAATTTTTAAAATCAAGCATTCTAACACAATACTATCCAAAGACACACTAATTTGATACTAACATGCTGAGGAATGGTGGCAGGAAAATATTTGAAGTCGCTGTTTTACATAATTAAGCCATTATGTTTCTGTAAGAGCAGAAAACTTTGCATGTGTAGTAAAAACAGTACAGTTCATAACTTACAATGGTCTTGAATCTGAGCCGAAGTTTTGCAGCCAGTGCTTGTTGGCGTTGTGTGATGGGACAACATATACATGCTGAGCGTTCAGAACCAAGGCTGCAGTGACTTCACATGATACATCATGGGCAGACACTGCCGGAAGCAATTTAGATTCCTTACACGTTTGATTTTGAATTAATTTCTGGGGGTTTGGTTTGGTTTGGTTTGGTTTGGTTTTTGGTTTGGTTTTTGTTTTTGTTTGTTTGTCTGTTTTTGTTTTTTGTCCAGGAGCATTTCACTATTGTCAAACTTTGGGACCTCTGCTTTGGGATTGTGTAACTTCACAGGTTATAAGCGGCAGTTAAGAAGCTGCTCTGTGGAACATCCCAGCTCTAGCATGGCTGGGCGAGAAGAGCTCTTGATCCTCTTCCAAGACCCTTTGGTGGCAATGATGGATTGAGGCAGGAAGGACAGGTAGCATATGAAGGGTCATGTAGGGCCGTGGGAGAAGGATCAGGGTGGATAAGACCCAGGAGAAGTGGCAAGGAAAAGAGAAAACAGGATCAAGAATCAGGCAAGACAGTGTTTGTCTCCCCGGTCTTCATCCTGAATAAACAAATACATCTCTACATCCCTGCCTTCCTGCATCCCTAAATCCCCACACCCCTCCCCATGTATCTGTATCTCAAACGTGCACCACTCTTTCCCAATACTACTAGAGTGTTCTCTAGACAGTACAGTGTAGCAAGCAAAAGAGAGATGGCTGGGCTCTTAGCAAGGTCAGTGAGGAAATCATGGACCTGTGGCAATTGCGTCAGACCCAGAGTCAGGATCCTCCACAATGCCACAAAGAGAGCTCGTGCAGCCTTCTTGGGCTCCTGCTACTCTCCTTTCTCTCTCCTTTCCACCTTCTGGTCCTCCTTTCCCTCCTCCTATTGGTCTCTCTTCCATTGGTTGAGACAACTAGTATGACGGTCAGAGAGCCTGGTAAAAAGGGGTCAGCTGGTTAGGAGATTTTGTTTGCTCTCTATCCCTGCCCTTAGAGATTGGTTCCATGGGCCATCCCTGAGGTGGATTGAGAAGGTTTGCTCAGCAGTAGCAAAACTCAATGATGTTGAAGAGGAAAGAGATCTATCCCTTAGGTAGCAAAGAAGAGATCAGATGTCTGATGGCTTCAGAAAGGGTAGCATCAATATGTAAAGAACATTACTTAAGCAGACACTGTTGTGGTTACAACTGAGTGACACCACGATAGGAACCTGCTCTGGCATATGGAGCCCTCCCTTGTTAGCAGCCTAGGGCTCCTTTCCTTAAGTGCTGCATTCTTCCTTGGCTGGGACCTTCCCTTGCTGTTCTTTGTGGGTCCTTCTGTAAGATAACGTAAGCCTGTGCCAGTGATCCTGATAGCTCATGCCCCATAAGCTGAGGCAAATTCAGTGGAAGGCAGAAGTCTTGTTTACCTGATCGCTGTAACTAAGCAGCACTTGTGGCTGATGGCAAGAGACAGCAAGAGACCACCAAGGGGGCTGAAGGAGAAGGTCTGGGGCTCTCCTCAGACAAGGCTTATAGAAACTTGACACAGGATTGGCCAGGGCTATTGCTGAGTGGAGAACTGCGGAGCTATGAACTGGTCTGCAGTACTTACAGGAGCGTGAGGAGGGTGGTGGCTTGAACGGGCACTATTCCTCATGTGCTCAGGAATTTGGACACTTGGTCTCCAGTTAGTGACACTATTTGGGAAAGTTTAGAAAGTATGGCTCTGCTGTCAGAAGTAAGTCACTGGGGGCAGGATTTGAGAGTATACCCCCTTATCCTGCTTCCAGTTGGCCCTCTCTGCTTGGTTTAAAGATGTGAACTCTCAGCTTTTTGCTCTTGCTGCTATGCCTAATGTTTGCCGCAATGAGTCCTCCATGAAGGACTCCATCTGTCTGAAACTAAGCCAAAACAAACTCTTTTCATTTATAAACTGCCCTAGACACAGTGTTTTATTACAGCCTCAGAAAAGTAGCTCATACAAGGAGAGCTGCAGCCATTGGAGGTACTAGGTCTCAGAAGGGCAGAGAGACAACAGAAGTTTGTAAACACCAGGGGCTGATGCAAGGCTTAAGCTAGAGCAAGGACCATGGGAAGATAAAACTTAGAGAGATCCCTCTTGGTGCTAGCACACACAGAGAGGGAATCTTTTACAAGCAAGAGATGCTCTGTATATGTCTCTATTTGTCCAGTAGTGTTTTCTATCTCCCTGTAATTTAAAATATCTTTATTGTATTTATTTTCTGTTGGTGAGATAGAATGTTCAAACAAACAAACAAACTAACTAACAAAAAAGAACTTAGAAGAGAAAACGGTTTATTTTGGCTTACAGTTCCAAAGGGGATACAGTAGTCCATCATGGGGTAGGGGGACCTAAGGAGCATGAGGACAGCCTCACAATCAAAAAGCAGAGAGATCACATTTCATTCACACACAAGAAACAAACAGGAAACAGAAAGTGACACCAGTCTATAAAACCTCAAAGCCTACCCTGAGTGACATTAATTCCTCCAGCAAGGTTCTATCTCCCCAAAGTGCCATAACTTACCCAAACATCGCCACAAGCAGGGAACCAAGTGTTCAAACCTATGAGCCTCTGGGACATTTCATAATCAAATCTCAACACCTGTGAGGTCTCAAAGGGCGTCCTCTGCCTTCCTCTAGAGTGCTGCTTCCAGAAGCGGAGGACAGCAGCATCCCTACCAAAATCCTCTTTGTTACTAAAATTAATCTTTGCTAATAGTGTGTCAGCGGCAAATGTTTCTATTCCCTATACTTTGAAAGGCAGAGGCAAGTAGAGACCATATTGGTCTCAAGGCAAAGTATAGGTAGCCTAGAGATTCAACTCATATTTTTACCTTCATTGGTTTTGCTTTATTTTACCTCCTACAAGTAAATATTTGATAGGATCGAACCTTCATTCCATATGGTGTAAGTTGCTGCCTTCTACAAGACATCATTATCCAGGCAAGACAGAAAGTGTTCCTCCAGAAAGCTTCATCCAGAGCCGATGGACTCCATTGTCCGCACATCATCTTGCCGATCTAGATTAACGTTTGTCTGTGTACCAGCCATGAGAAAACAATTTGCTCAGCGTCCTGTGGTAACTCAAGGAAGCCACTTGTATCATTCAGATGATTTTTATCTGGAAGCAGGCCATTTGTCGCTGATACCTATTATCTGTTGAAGCAACATAGAAGACTTCAAGACATATGTCTTTAGGACATATTTTCTTAGCTGACTTGCAGTGACTATGAATTCAGATATAAAAGAAGTGTAGTGATTTCAAAAGCCACCTGTCATCCTGACTTTGTGTCTCTCTTGCCTCCCCTTTCTCTCTAGGAGTGAAATAAGTTATTTGTGCAGACTTATCTGTTCTCTTCTATGGAATGTTCAGCAATTTCTGAGTATAATTGTTTTAAATTAGGAAAATTCAATTTCGCCTAATGTTCTCACATTTCACTCAGCATTGGAATGCATGTGTTCCTTGAATTACTCCAGACATTTGGAAAATGAACAGGGCTCAGCTTCTCCCCTCCCTGCTGTCATCCTACCCTGCAGCACGTGACCAAAGCTTCCAAAATGGCTTCTGCTTGAGGTTTTATCCATTCTAGGGTTCCTCCCAGATTAACCTTCTTGGGGTTTAGTGACCACTCCATGGCTCTGATAAAACTCTACCCTTGAGCTTCAGTGGCTTGTGGGTACATTCCCAACTGCTGAACTTTGTCCTCTTGTCCCATGAAATACCTATCTATCTATCTATCTATCTATCTATCTATCTATCTATCTATCTATCTATCTATGCATCCATCTATCCATCTATCTATCCATCTATCCATCCATCCATCCATCCATCCATCCATCCATCCATCCATCCATCCATCTATCTATCTATCTATCTATCTATCTATCTATCTATCTATCTATCTATCTATCCATCATCACCATTCCTCCTTCCCCCTCTCTTCCTACCTCCCCTCCGTCTCTGTTTACTCTTTAGCTTTTCTTTGAGGAGTTTTCTGGGCTTAGAAGACTTCCTTCCACCCAGATTTTCTGGAAACTCATGGCCCAGCCCCAAGCCATCTCCATGTGAAGGCTTGAGCCAGGGTAGCTCACCTCTGGAGCAGATCTCAAGCACTTTATTGTCTGTATATTCCAGAGATTGTGTTTATGATTGTCATTTCAGAGTTGCCAGAATGCTTGGGAGTACAGGTCTGTGTCTCCTCCTGTATCTAGAATTGAGCCTTAAATTTTGTAAATGAGAAAACTCTTTAAATGGATGCATGTTATCACTTAAATCCCAAAAGCTAAATAACCAGATAACTCATCAAAATATTTTTTTTTTCTTTTCAGCAAAGCCCAAAATCACCTATGTAGAGAATCAGACGGCCATGGAACTAGAGGAGCAAGTCACTCTGACCTGTGAAGCCTCCGGAGACCCCATCCCCTCCATCACCTGGAGAACGTCCACCCGAAACATCAGCAGTGAAGAAAAGGTACAACATCGCCCAAGAGTCTCAGGGCTATGGGATGCAGACTTGGAGCACCTCAAGTCTACTCCATGCCCAGTTCTCTTTGGCACGTGGGAAGATGGGATGGGGGTCACCTGTAGCCACTGCAGGTCCTACAGCTTCCCTCCTCCAGCCTGCCTGGTTGTGGCCTTCTCAACATCCTCCTGCATTGGGATGGGCACTGCTCCTTGTATCGATAGACAGGGGTGTGTTGGTAGCGGGCATAATCAAGGAGAAGACAATAGTGAATTTCTGACCCAGGCTTGTGGAGCTGTGAGGAACCAGGACAAGCAAGATTTTGGGACACCTGGTGATGTTTTCATCAGTTCAGGTACACCCAGGAGAGTATCTCTTCCACAAACAACAGGAATCAGGATGGGTCTATTAATTCTCTTCCTTGCGTCTCATATACTCATGCTGTATGCACTCTGTGCACAAAAGCTTGGTTGCCTTTGTGTCTGCCTGTATTCTTGGTCACATTTGGACTCCATTTTGTTCTAAAGGCAAAAATAATTAGCAGTTTCTAGATGATGGTTCTTATATCTGGGTTCTGTAATGCATTCACCAAAGTTTAAGAACATAGTAGTAAATCCCTGGCAAGTTAAAATGGCTGAGAACATTTACTTTAAGGTGCATGGAGCCACTGGAAAGCCACCTTTATTAGTGGCAATATATAAATATTGGGGTGACCACACCACATCATGCAGCCATTTGCTATGGAGCAAGCTGAGAATCAAGAAGAAAGGCCTGCCTTGGAGAGAAGTGTAGATCTTGTTAGGACAAGCAACACAGTGGAACGCACAGCCCTAAATTCAATCTGAAGCACTTCATAAGGGAAAAAATATTGGTGCTATGGCACCTCTTCAGTATTGTGTTGCATCTCCTGTAGTAATAGGCTTTGTTTTAGTTGGCCAAAGCTCAGTTACCTACTCAGGAGTAATAGTCTTAGCCTGAAAAAATATGTATAATGGATTGCCTATTGAACCAGAATGTCAAATATGATAGATATGCATGCTTCTGCCTAGCCAAAGGAAACCTCTAGAAACAAACTGAAATAAAGCCAAAAGGGATGGAATTAAGTAGCAGGGCTAAAACTGGAATTTGCATTTGAGGAATTGACTTCTGCCTGTAACAGAAAACAAAGGAAAATCTAAAGGAACAGAAAGCACCATTCCAAATATCCCATTCCTCTTTTTTGCAAGTTTTATACCCAGAGTTGAATCCAATTTAACAAAGACTCAACTGAGGAACTGCTAAATATTTTTGAAACTCACATATGCTGTTTGATCTGCAAAAGCCAGCTAAATTAAGAAGTAAAGTATTTACTTTGATAATTTTTTTAGTGATACTTATTAAGTTCCCAGCTAAGATTTTGGCTCCCTTTGTGTGTTGTGTGGATCCAATGTACATTTCAGGGCTTAGTCCACATGACCACTGTTTGACTGATCTTTTTATATTAGATTTCAAAGTAGATTTGTCCAAGTGACCCAGTGTGTATCCCTGACCTACAGTGAAGGACAAAAACATCCATTTTAGATGAACGACGTTTTTAAGTTCTGTGTCTTTTCTAGAAATAGCTCAACAGTTAAACTAGACAAGAAGGATTACGAAGATTTGTGCCTACTTGGGGTTTGCTTTAATAGGTTGGCGCTTCTGGCCTGTATCTACGATTTCATTTTTATAAAATGAGAATAAATAGCTAGGAACTAATATGCACTCATTCTCCCTAAATATTGAGACTGAAGGTATCAGAAAAGACCATTTTAAGCCCAGTTGGGACTGATTTTTTTTTTTAACAACTCAGTTTTCTTCTATTGATCATCTGTCTTGATCTGAGATAGCTATTCAATCCTAGCACAGATTAGATCACAACTTCTTTTACTGTAGACTAGCTTCAGGCTTGCTTAAAGTGGCATTTATGGAGCATGACATTTATGGAGCATGAGTCAGTCAGTGTCAGAACAATTCCTCCAGATAGGTCCATCATGCTGCCACATTAATGTATTTGCTTAAATAAAATCCTATATGATAAAATTTGCCACTTCCACCGATTAAATATTGACATCAAAGAAGCTTGGTGCCAATCTGATATTGTAGATGGCTAGAGATGATGAAACATGGTCTGTCTGTGAGCAGGTCGAATTCTAGTCCAAATCATGTTCACTATGGCAACCTCTACTCACAGTCTTTCCCACCTAAAGTCACATTATACATAATTACATATGGAGATCACCTGCACCATTGAATTATAGGAGTGGAAGAAAATTATAAAGTCCAGGATGCTTTGCTGGGCAGGTCACAAGAGTACCCGTTTATCTAATGAGTGGAATAAATAAGCCCCCTAAGAGTTAAGTCCATTAAACTGCAGGCTAAGAGATGGTTGCAAGGCACTTTTTAGGGTATGCGATTCTATCTGGTGCCCTTCCTAGCATCCCTGTCAGGTCACTCAGCCTCGGTCTGACACGTGATGGTTACACTATCACAAGGAACTTAATCCTTCCACTGCTCAGAACCCTCCACCTCTGCCCCTCAGAGTCTGAGTCACCAAAGCAGAAGCTGCTGCCCTTCTCTCTTCCTTTAACACACACACACACACACACACAGACACACACACACACAATTTTCCACATATCATGATTTCCATATCTTCCACCCTGCTAGTTATCCTATACCGCCAGGGTATAACTTCACTAGCACTCAATAAAATCTTACCGTCCCCTGGTAACCTGAACAGATCCCAGTGAGGTTATCATTCTTGATCCAGATACCAGCATATAGTCAAAGCAGCATTGCCCTTGAGTCCTTTCCTATCGTGGTCACCTAGACTATGTAGGTCTACACATGGACTGCATTTAGGCCACATATCTCCTGTCCTAGTCTCATAAAATTAATTGCTTAAACAACTATGCAGGATTTTATATGTATTTCACTTGTTGCAGCTTTGTTTCTTGGCCACAGTAATTTGGCCATTTAGAACTCTCCCTTCACTGGGACTGTCCTATGCATTGCAAGTTATCTGACATTTCTCCCCAGTAGCCAACTGTAAGCATTACTAAAACATTCCCTGGCTGGAGAACTACTATATCAGACCATCTTTCAATTAGGATTGACTGTTCAAAGGAACTTTACTCACAAGTCTGAAGTTGGAGTACTTTCTCTCAGATGACTGCACTCGTGTTATATCTGCCTGTTAAAAGTAATGAGGTAGAGTAGCCAGTGGTGACCCTAGCTCTAAGCTTGAAGTTCAAGTGCAGGTAATGGATTAGCTTTCCCACTGAAGCTGTCACCTAACATTTGTGCTACCATTGCTTCCAGACTTGTGTGAATCCTTATTCAAAATATCTGAGTCACTGATGAAAATATTGACTGGGACAAGGTCCGAGTTCAGAGACCTCAGATTCACTCCGAGTCCGTGACTCAGAAAGTGATGGACTTGATGGCATGGTGCAACAGTGCTCCTGTGTTATCCTGGTAGCTGTTGGTGGAGGTTCATCAATGAGTATAAACGGATTAAAGCAGCTTTGTCTGTCACATTATTGATTGACCATAATGCTGCCCTTCTCATTGGAAGAGGAAGACAAGGATTTCACCCACAGTAGCAACTTACTAATAGATATCAGAATTGTTCTTCCTTATAAAAGAGAAAACGGAATGAATTCAGAATGAGTATAGTCATACCATACCCATGATCATGTCTCTGGATCGAGTCTCATCAATCCATTAAGCTTCAGCAAGTGGAGTTGGTTTAGGTCAGCAACTATTAGTAGCTAAGATAAGTATGATTGTTTGGAGGACTGAGGTCAGTGAGGTAGATCAGATATCCAAAAGTTCATCTATTCCTTAGCAATCATTGGTAGCCTGAGAAAAAAAGAGGAAAGTGTCAGTATGGGTTAGTCTTCACATGTGTGTGAGGTGTTTGTGATACTTTAGAAAGTTACGCATCTGTCTCGTGTCATTCCTCATTCTATACAAATTCATTTTAAATACTGCCAGGTGTTTGAATGTTTACACATTGAGTGAGACCCAGGAACTATGATCTGCATACTCAATCGCTGGTAGGAAAAAAGACATCCATCACTTGCTATTAGAACATCTCTGTGCCTTTGAGATGCCTCTATAGAAAGAATATGAATCCTTCACTATTAAGGAAAAGAAGGATGGGGAGCTAATATCAGAAGAGACAGACAGGACATGTGACAAGTACCTTGTGAGCCCTGAGTCTTGGGCCAGCAGTGTCCGCAAGCGAGAGAGCCCTTTTGACACTCTGAATTCTTTTGAACCCCAACCCTTCTTTTCACTTGGGAGAATTCCTGATTGGGTACAAGCCCAGTGCCCACGTTCAAACATCAGGAAATGTTTTGCATAACATAATCAGAGCCTAACCTGTCTATGCTATGGGTGGATAGAGAGAGAGAGAGAGAGAGAGAGAGAGAGAGAGAGAGAGAGAGAGAGAGAGAGAGAGAATGCTTAATTTGAGTGTAGAAGAGCTTTGCTTTAACTTATATACGTGTAAACTACTAGATAAGTGTATGTAACAGCAAAAAGAAGTATTGAAACAACCAAAAAGTAACAACATTTGCAGCATAACAATCATAGCATGATTTATTTCCGACATATATAATTTGAGTGTAAGTTGCCTTTAAGTGGGTCACACCACCAAATTGTTAGAGTCAAGACACATCTGCTACATTCCACCAGGCACAGAGGGAAGAATTGGGCTACTAGAAATGCGTGTCCCTAGCAACAGCTTATTTTAAAAGCCACAGAATGCTGGTAGTTTGGGACTGAGACACTGAAGAATCCAATTTGAAAATAAACAATCATGTATGATATAGTCCCATTAAAAACAAAAACAAAATCCAGAAGTCTTGATTGACACAGCCCTGGCATGTGACAAATGAGCTTTCAAGCATTATAGAACTGGCAACTCTAGCTGACATTTTGGGCCACTATGACTTTGGTCTGTGCATGTTCTTCTGTTCTCACTTCTTCCTTCATCCCAGCACCATGTGATGTGACCCAACGGTTTCCTCTCCCTGCCTCATCAAAGTGCCTTGCATTTAACGAACTTACTGTTTGCTAACTCGTTCGCATCCACTGTTTCTAGCACCTTTTGTGTCCTTGGCCATCTGAACATCAGGGACAGTCAGTCAGGAATGCCACCCAATGAAAAAACTAACACAGCTCTGATGTTTTTGACTCGGAGTTTGAAAACAGAGTAGAAAATTACGTACAGGATAAATCAACAAATCGATACCATACCTGAAAGAAAGTTCCCCAAGTCTTCATGAGCATGAGATTTCTCACTCTCTCATGAGTGGCATGTTGGGTAAAGAAGGTCCATGCTTCCATCCAAATGCCTCTGGGACCTTCTGACTTTAAGCACTAAAGCCTCAAACCATCACCTGGCATTTAGCATCCTCAAAGCTTCCTGACCCATAGTCTCAGAGACTTCATATTCTCACACTCACTGTATCTCTCTGCACCGTGTTTTGTTCTCTCGTTTTTTGTTTGTTCGATCATTTTTAATTAAATGCATGCTGAATTGTAAAATGCATGAGCAT
Organism: Uromys caudimaculatus; assembly: GCA_028551405.1. Lineage (NCBI taxonomy): Eukaryota > Metazoa > Chordata > Mammalia > Rodentia > Muridae > Uromys > Uromys caudimaculatus. The sequence continues at coordinate 68,130,451 of CM052706.1, forward strand.
TTAATGGCTTTAGTATATGTGTGATAATCTGCCTACAACATTCAGAGGGGAAACCAATCTACTCTAGGTTATGTGATAAGAACTGAGTGCCCTCAGATATTATGAGGACTGTTTTAGTTGCTCAGGAAAGGAGGAGTTGAATCTGTCTTCTGGTATTGATACATCTATCTATAGGGTTTAGGATGCCTTCAACTTTGAATTAGTACATTTTAACATGCATAAGGTGGTGGGGGGAGCTGAACATCAGCTAACTTCTGAATTAAATTTGGGGGATAATCCTATCCTTGAAAGGGGGCCTTGAAATTTTTTTCTGAATTAAAAAGAAGCTGCATGTGCACGGAATGCAGAGTGAGTTCTCTAAAGCAACATGTGACATTTTACTGCCTTCTTGTGTGTTTTATATCTTGTTTTCTCCAGGCATCGTGGACTCGACCAGAGAAGCAAGAGGTATAGCTTACCTGACCACTAGCCAGTCTCTAGCTCTGAAAGCATTTCAGTTTAACTCACCATCACAGTTAATAACCAGACTTGCTAACCTAGTGAGCACTTTAGGTAGATTAAAGATTAGGTCCATAGCAGTAGACATCACCTAGCAATAGTGTCATGTTTTAGGATGAGCAAGCAAGCTGCGTTGGGAGTGGAGGAGCAAATCGTTATGATTTCCTAAAACGAGACCTTATTCTCTTGCTGGTGCTGGTAAAATCATACCCAGGTAATTATATTGATAGACATAAATTGCCCCAATTCCCAAGCCAGGCATTTTGAAAAAAAAGAATTTTTTTTTAAACTCTCATCTGGTGGCTGTGGCTTTGGACCATAAAGCCATAGAGTGAGTAATCTAAAACCCACTCAGCCCTTCCCTTTCCAGCTCAGCTCATCTTGTTGCTCACTTACTTGATAATGACTGGCCTTTCACATCGCATTTCCTGTCAAAAGCAACACCAAAGTCATCTCTCACCAGTGTCTCCAAATCGTTGGATGTATCTGTTATCTTTGTGGAGCATTAAATTTGTAAGATTGGGGTGATTTGGCACAAATGGTTTTATATTTTGCAGAGTAGTATTTAGCCTTTGCAATTTCCCTGCCTACTCGCTTCAGTTTAGGTGACATGGGACTTGGGTTGAATACCGAAGCTAAGCATTAACCTTTCTATTTCACTGCTGTGCTTGAAGACCCTTCAGGTCATCATGACCACCATATTTTTTACCTGCTTTTGTCACCAATTGTAACATTCAAAACCAGTTACCCTGGAAATAGGGAGGAATAGGTCAGTCAGTAAAGTGCTTGCCACACAAGCACAAGGACCTGGTATTGAGCCTCGGCACTCACGTTACCAGCCAAGCAAGGTGTTGTGGGCTTTTTAATCTCAGCTCTGGGAAGAAATAAACAGATGGATCTATGGGGCTCATTGGCCAGCTAGCTTCATCTAAATGAGGAGCTCCAGGTCCCTGTGAGAGACTCTTTCTTGAAAAACAAAACTCTTGAAGAATGACACTTGACACTTGGGTTTGACTTCTAACTTCCACATAGACATACATGTGCACACACACAAAGACAAACACACACACACACACACACACACACACACACACACACACACACACACCACCTTTACATGAGGTTCAAAACTCTAACCTGTGAATACTTAATATTAAAGTCCCTTTTGTGTTTCTCCAAATAAAGCAATAATACCCAAAACAACCATCAGACAAGAGGATTCAGGAGTCCAATAGACTCTATATTTTAATTGAGTGAGTGTGCTCTCTCAGTCTTTTGGGGTAGTAACCATTCAGAATACATAACTCCTGTCTTCAGGTCATAGACATAAATATTGAATTCTGCTTAATATTTAAAAGTTGTCACCTGTCCCCTGGCAGGGACATTCATTTCCACACCTGAACAGTCTGCCATGGTCAAATCTTGTTCGTCATAAGTTCATCTCTGTAATGTGCTTTCCTTGATGATATGGAGTCTGTAGTCAAGCACATGTCTCCACTGAAATGCTTCCCTCCCGTGGCCTTGAAATCACTTAGTGCTGTCATAGCTGAGTGTTTTATTGGCCAAAAATCATGGCCCCATTGGCATTCGGGAAGAAGAGAAGAGGGATGAATGATGGAGCCAAATTCTGCTGATATAGATCTTATGCTGCTTTGCCTTGTGCATCTCCCCCTGTCATTCCGATCTAGACTTGGCTTGGGAAGATGCTGAAATTTATCAGGGAGCTTTGAGGAGATGTTAAATGGATTGTCATTATAAGTGGAAAGCAGACACCCCCACTCCATTTTCCAGAAGTGTCTTTAACTTGAACATTTCACTTTGGACATAATTGACTTACAAGTGAATGCTGCCCACGGGGCTCGGAAGTTCCATGTTTTCCTATTTGACTCATTCAGAGATGAAGACCATAGGCCAAATGAGTGGCAAAGGTAGGATTGTGTTAGGGCCAGGTTCATTCTGTGCTCTGAAAGGCTTAGCACTTTTACCTGGGAAAAGGAAGAGAGAACTATTTTGATGAGAATAATTAAAGTCACATATTTTTTTTTAAAGAGTGAAAGATCTTGCTATAATATTTTTATTCCACTCTTATCTAAGCTTAGCTGCTCCCTCTGAGGGAGCCTCAGTGGTCACCAGGACTTTTGGTCAGAGTGTCTCATTAGTTTGTCCCTATGTCCGAATAAATTATTTCAGGAGGAGATAACCCAATCACACAGGAGTCTATCAGTGCAACCTCCAAGGGATGACTGGATATCTGGCAAAGATATCATCAAACTTGCAGTGTGCCACTATCAAGTAGGAAATCCCTATAGAAATTGTCTCCTTATCTGATGATATCATTAAGTGACCGAAATCTCAACACAGAAAACTGTAGGCAGGTAGGCAGAGTTTCAAAATGAGCCAAAAAGCTCCTGCAGCCTCTCTGAGCTCATCTTCAGACATTTCTGAGCAAAGGCTGTTTCTATCTTGTTTTGTGCTAATGCTCACTTACATGCCTTTCTCTGCCTTCTTTCTGCATGGGTATTTCCTCTTTGATTCCTGAGAATTGTCAGTCGCAGGAAAAGCCCAATCTGGGTCACATAGAATCATAGTTCATCCAAGATCGACAAGACCCCGAGTGAACCTGGAATCCCTTTTCCCTTCAATTCGGTTGTGGTTTGGGCAGAGAGGAATGACAAGCAAATAGGCCAACTTTTTAGAGATAGCAGCAAGAATGACTTTACGCTCTCAGTGTCCCTGATACAGACTGATGGGTGAAGATTTTGTTTGACATAAAAAGATAGCCACTAAGATGGACCACTATCAGTCTACAAGAAATGGAGTCCTGGGATCTAGCATCTCCAATAAACTATATGTCTCTGGGCTCCCTGGGACAGTCTCCTGTCACCTCTCATTAATGTGTATCACTTCCTAAGATGCAGGTTCTTGATCAACAAGCCTCCCTTATATACAGGGCATCCATCTCTGAGAGAAAGAGCTACACACAGCTGTAAGCAAAGATGATTTTCTCTGTCTCTTCCTTCCCTGTTGGAAGAATGTCTTAGGTCCCAGACAACTGAAAGGGACCTGATTCAAATAATGCATGGTATTGAGGGGAAAATGGACTTCTGTGCCATAGTTCTGCTGAGATTGCTGCACAAGGCCAGAGACACCTTTTTGGTTGGGTTTTGGTTTGGGTTTTTGTTTTGTGAACCTCCTGGACTGGCTGGCAAGGGATAGTATGGTTCTGCCCTCTCTACTTCTAATTGATAGAAACAGGTTAAGAGCCCTTTAATTCTCTGAAGAGCAAATCCAACAGCATGGCAGATGCAGCATACCCTCTTGCCCTACTCTACTGAGCATCTTGCAATGGGCCTAATAGCCCAGCTTACATAGAATCGGGCCCTTCTCCAGTTTGCCAGTTTTCTGGGGAGTCTAGCCCAGAAACACCTGCCTAAACTCTTCAATGTTATCAACCCTTTTGCTTAGAATGCCAAGGAAGGAACCCTTGCAAATATTCTAATATCCATCACCTAGGGATTATGTGCTGATTCATTTCTTAGCAGTGCTTGTAACCCTAGAGACTCGGTAAACTAATGGTAGTAGCAAAGATAGGGATGGATGTAGACTTTGGTGCAAAAGATCCTGGGCGAGCCTGCAACTCTTTCTGCACTGTTCTTCAAGAGGAGGCTCTGTTACTTTCAGCTTAGCAGGGCATGAGCTTTGATTTGTTTCTGCATTAAGAATGAAAATTGGCTTGCTATCAAGCGTGCAGGAAAGAGAGGCATCTACAGGAAAGACACTTCTTGCATTTCTTACATTTGGCTCATTGGCATTTCCTAGTACACATTGGCACACCATAGAACTGTGGGTGGTAGTCAGACCAGAAGGAAAGGACAGAGGAGAGTGGAAGACAATGCCTTGATGGAATCTGTGCCAGCCAGGGCTTTTGTTTCCATTTTAACACACCCCAAACTAGTCTTGGGGATCCTTACTATGCCCCCAACCAACTGAGTCCCGTTTTCTGTTTAGAGTGCTTTAAAGTTTCTACTCTGCTCCTACACTCTCCTCCATTATGAAATAGGTGACGTGAATTTAGAGGTTGATGTAGAGAAAGGACTAGAGACTGATCACAGACAAGCAATGGCCTTGTCTCCTAGACCCATACTGCTCTAGTTGCCCCTGCCCTCTGCCTCACCTCAGTGTCTGATGCTGTCCCTTTCCTCCTGGCAGACTCTGGATGGGCACATGGTGGTACGCAGCCATGCCCGTGTGTCCTCTCTGACGCTGAAGAGCATCCAGTACACAGATGCTGGAGAATATATCTGCACTGCCAGCAACACCATTGGCCAGGACTCCCAGTCCATGTACCTTGAAGTTCAATGTAAGGAGTAACTTAGGAAGGAGTGGGTGGAGGGAGGAGCAGTGAAGTGTCAGGATGCAGGAGACATAAGCTTCAACTTCAGTAGAAAGTTCTACCTAGTTCATTCTCTGAGGCTGTTGGCCCACAACTATTTCAGAGCTATGGCCCCAAGTACCCACACATAAACATCACCCTCAAGCTGCCCACCAGACCTCCATGCTGTGAGTTTTCTCAAGCAGAGAATTCCAACATGAATTCCCAAATGTGTCAGAGCCCTACTGCCCCAGGCACCAGCTCTACTTTGTGTCCTGCTTACCTTTCTAGTGCCAGAAGACAGACTGTGGGTGTTCCAAGAAAGTGGTAGCTGTTCTGATGGTCATTGTCCTTCATTGCAGATGCTCCCAAGCTCCAGGGCCCTGTGGCTGTGTACACTTGGGAAGGGAACCAGGTGAACATCACCTGTGAGGTCTTTGCCTACCCAAGCGCCACAATCTCCTGGTTCCGAGATGGTCAGTTGCTGCCAAGTTCCAACTACAGCAACATCAAGATCTACAACACCCCATCTGCTAGCTACCTGGAGGTGAATTGGGTGGGAAAGGCAGGGTGTGGCCATGGGACGAGTTCCATCATTTCTCCTGCTTCTCTGGCATACCCAGAACTGAGGAACAGAGAGTGGAGAAGAAACTGAGCCTTTCTTCTAGGTTCCCATCCTCAGCTTCACTGGTCCTGACCATATGGCTAAGCTGGGACTGGGAAGTGGAATGTGTCTCTTCCGTGAGCCACTGAGCTCCTTTCACCGAGATAGATAACGTGTTCCTCACCAGATTTATTCTTTGCTAACTGTATCTAAGAAATAAAGATGAGTGTGGCCACCCATGGGACACTTGTAATCCATGAGGTTTATCCTTCTACAGGTAACCCCTGATTCAGAAAATGACTTTGGAAACTACAACTGTACAGCAGTGAACCGTATTGGACAGGAGTCCTTGGAATTCATCCTTGTTCAAGCAGGTAAGTGTCATTCATGTTAATTTCCACACCATCCTTGCCCTTGCTGGCCCATCTTATACACTTCAAGGATGCCAGTGAAGGGGTAGAAGATGAAGTCAGGCACTGAAGAGTCAGATGCCATTAGCCACTTAGAGTGAGAGAACCCAGCTATGGGATAGGTTGAGGAGAATGTACAGTAAGCTAAGAAAGTGGAGTTTCCAAAATCAGAGATTCTTACGTTTAGATAGGATTCCCGAAGTGGAGCAGAAACATAAGAGACATACTTCAAGTTGGGCGTTGTGGTCTTGGGCCACATGTGTGACCTGGGTGTCCATGTTTATTCTCACAGACACGCCGTCTTCTCCATCCATTGACCGGGTGGAACCGTACTCCAGCACAGCACAGGTGCAATTTGACGAGCCAGAGGCCACAGGTGGCGTGCCCATCCTCAAGTACAAGGCTGAGTGGAAGTCGCTGGGTGAAGAAGCTTGGCATTTCAAGTGGTATGACGCCAAAGAAGGTGCGTCTAGTATAAACCCTCGAATTCATCAGATCCTGGTTGACTACGTAGGAAGGGAACATGCAGGATGTCCCCATCTGCCATCCCATCCAACTTCCTCTAGAATTAGGAACTCTTCAGCTGGAATTAGGTCAGGGTCACACTTCCATAGAGTTGTTGACCTTCTGTCCCTTGCTGCTTCAGAACCTAGTTCTTGTGACCTCACCAGGACGGGAAAGACATCTCAGGTGATTGCCAGGCAGAAGACCTGATTAGGTGCTGAGCTCATTGGGAAAAAGTGCAGACCATCCCCCACTCTGCTCTCTGCTTCCTCTCTGATGACACCTGGGTATCCCTAATGGTCTGTACCCAGGGGCAGTAGCCAGCAAGATGACAGACAGATCTACCATGAATATATCCTGTTCTATCGTCCAAGTTAAGTCAATCCAGTGATGTCTTTCAAGATTAAATATCCCCATATCTCTCTTCCTTTCTATCGCCCTCTCTTCCTTCCTCCTTCCCTTCCTCCAACCCCCCCCCCCAGGGTGTGCCTCCCTCTCTCTGTCTTTCTCTGTGCCCCCTTCTGGAGTCAGCATCAAGTATCCATGGATGAATAAAGATTTCCTGTATCATTCCCCACCTTTATTTTCTGGCCCTGAAAATCATGACTTCAGCTAGGCTAGCCAACCACGGAGCTTCAGTGGACTATCGTCTATCTGTGTCTACCCCCCTGTGCTGGGTTACAGGAGAGTGCCTCCACCCCAACTTTTACATGGCTTCTGGGGAGGGATTTGAAATCAGGTATTCCTCTTGTACAACAGACACTTCACCCACTGAGATACCTCCTCAGTCCCTTCTGTTTTAAAAGATCACTTCTACTTATATTTTCATTATGATAAAAATTCACGTGAATTTTGCATTTAACCATTTTTAAGTCTACAAGTCATTAGCGTTGAGTCACAACTATCACCGCTGACCAGCTTCGGTGGCACATTTCCATCACCTCAGACAGAAACTCTAATTCCTCCTTTATCTACCTCCTCTGGTTCCTAGCAACTACCATTCCACTGTCGCTCCCTAGTTGATTATTCTAGGTACCATATGAGAGTGGAGCCATAGGCTCTATGTTCTCTAGCATCAGCCTATTTATTTAACAAAATGTTCTCAAGGTTTATCATATCGTAGCATGTGTCCACGTATCACCTGTAAGACTGGGTAAATACTCCACCATTGCTCCTTGCTGCATTTCATTAATCCATTCATCTGTTATATAAAAGTCATCAAGGCTGCTTGTGACTTTGGACCGTTGGTGTGTACTCGAGACTTCACACTGCAGGTGTGAACGTGCCTTCAATTTTTCTACATAGTTGCCGAGCAGTGGTTGTGTTTAATTTGATATCCCGTCAGACCATCTTTCACTGAATTTCCTTGCCTATGCATGGGCACTCTCCTTTAATCAGCCCCGTTTTCTCACAACAGCCAACATGGAAGGCATTGTCACGATCATGGGTCTGAAGCCTGAGACAAGGTACACGGTCCGACTGGCGGCCCTCAACGGCAAGGGGCTGGGCGAGATCAGTGCAGCCACTGAGTTCAAGACACAGCCAGTCCGTAAGTACAGCCAGCTGCTCTGTCTCTCTCCACATTCACACTCTTCCCTCTTTTCCTCAGGGACAGACAGGGACCCTGAACTGGCCCCTATCATAGTTCAGAAATTAGCTTTTGACTTTCGGGTCCCCATGTTCCTAGTGGCCCACTCTGCTCTCTGGTTCTTGGGGATGGTTGATCTACACTCACTCTTTTCATTCTCAAAATGTGTGGAGGATACTTACTGTCCCAGTGGGTGGCCCAGTTTATTAGAACAGCAGCCAGAGGCCACCAATGATTAACTTTGCTGGAGGGTCTGAGGCAGGGAGGGGGGACAAGCAGGACTAATGGAAGGAATTGGGAGAGATGCTTTTTGAGCCAGGCCACAGAGACCCCCTAAATACCTTGTGACTTGAAGGAAGACAATAGAGACAGTGACTGCTCATGTCATTAGTGCCTGCACTTTTGACGCAGTGACAATATTAAGTCATAGAGAGAAAAAGAGTCTTCTTTGTGAGGAGGTATGGGTACCCACCATCAAATAGGGGTCCTGCAGTGGTCTAATCCTTCCTTCCCGAGATGACTCCTCAGACATCTCTGCCTCTCAGACTCTTCCAGGCGAGCTGCTTTCCCTAGGTTCCATTCAGGGCTGCCTCTAGCTTCTCTCTGTCATTCTTCCCAACCCTAACCCATGCTCGCCCAGCTCAGCCTCCATTTCCCTCAGCAGCCAGGCTCTAGGCAAGCCTTTTCCTGACCACGTTCCTCTGCCATCCACATTGCTACCCCACAAGGCTCCTGGGTCCCTCCAGCTGATGAGGATGCTGTGGAGCTGGTCTCCTGCGTGACCGTGGAGCTCCAAGCTCTCCCCAGACCCTGATGTAATCCACACAAGAGAACCCTTTGCTTCCTTGCCTGAGAAGCCTGGGAACCTACAAAAGACCCCGTTAACCCCTTCCCCGCCATAGAACTGTTTCCCGGTCCTTCTGCAAGGACTGTTTCTTTCTGTTTAAAGTAATTTGATGATTTGAGTTTCAGCTCCATGTGCTCTGTGGATTCTGTTCATTTCTTTTACATCTTATTTTTTTTCCCCTGGGTCTGTCTCTTGGTTTTCTTTCCGTCTGTGTTCCATCCATGGGAAATGCAGATAGCCCTCCTCCACGTAAGTGCCTCTTCATACCTCATTACCTCTGTCCATAGTGTTAACACCTAGTTCTAGTTCATAATTTAGTTCTGGCCCCTTTTTTTGTCCCCTAGAGGCTGAAGTAGATGATGCTGTCTGAGCCCTAACCACACTGACCTTAGTCTAGCTGTGCCTTTGTTAACATATATAGGTCACTCCAGGAAGCTAACACCACTGTTCTAGAGCATGCAAACTCCGTGTCTTTTGAAATTGTGTTTATTTATTAATCTTTGTGTGTAGTAATTACTGTGTGGAGAAGATAAGGTTTGCTGAACCAAGCGTGGTGGAAATCTGCGGATGATCTCCAAGTAACAAGCTAATAGCAACCCCTCACTTTTAGCCCTGGCACCAGCGGAGTGACACCTGCCTCCGGAGGACATTGTCCCAAATAAGATCGAGGAGAAGGAGCCAAAAATAACCTTCCTCTTTGTTTTTAGGAAGTAAGAAATGGAGCACACACGCTTCCTGGCTTATCTGTTAGGTAGTAGATGAGGAGGAGCAGAGGTGGGAAGACCTAGTAGGGACTCTCAGGTAGAGCTACACTGTGTCCTGCAGGCAGCTACCTGCAGTGGGCATGGGGAGGGAGCTAAGCCCTCGGTTCTGGTCAGCTCTCTTCATTTGCACTGGATTACTGACAGTGTACATTCCCATGTTAGGAAAAAACTGGCCACTTAGTAGCTCCTCAGTAGCATGGAGAGAGGGGGAGATTCCCCTGGGAGTAACACCCTAATTATGTAAACTGGAAACACATACATGGTGCTGAAAACGAAGGAAACAAGAGAGGTGGCAGATGCTACAGAGAGTAGAACTGGCTCTGACCCTTCAGCCTGAAGAGACACCCAACTCCCAAAAGTTACTTTGCCAACGTCTGATTCTCCCTAGGCTGAGCGCCTAGAGAGCAGAGCATGGAGGCATCCGACAGATCCGGACAGAAAGATATTCAAGAAGCTACACACCATTCTAGAAAGCTGCTAGATCCTAAAAGACACTGGGGAAAACTTATAGTTATGAAAGTATTTCAAAATACTGCAGCAACAGCAAAAACTAAGTAGCCGAGTGTGGATGTTGTGTCAGCCAAGTTGGTGTCAGCTAGGGAAGGTGTCAGAATCAGGGCCTGTGGGACTGAAGGGTGCAGACAGGGAGCAGTGAGGAGGAGTGACAGCTGCGCCCTAGGGGAGCTCCGATGAGAAAGCTCTTCCTTCTGGGTCCTTCCAGCAATCCTACACTACTTCCTCTAGGCCCTTCTCTACAGGAAGTGATCAGTAAGTGAGGACCAGCTTTGCTAGTTAGAGAGAGGGAGGCCCAAGTAAGACTTTCTGTTGACTGTCTTCTCTGCAGCAATTACACTTGACTTGGAGGGACTGGAGTTGCCCCAAGGTCACAGTAGTTTCCATTCATTACCAGCTTGGGCCTTATGAAGATAGGATTATTGGGGGATTGGTTTTGTTTTTTATTATAGCAGAAGGTACGTTTCCAGTCATGTTAAAAAATTATGTGTTTAATTAAAATTTTTGCTTTTAGTTTTAGTTGTTAATTTTTAAAAGAAGGAAGCCCCTGGACTTGGTCTTTTACTGTCTAGTAGTAGAACATGGATGACTAAGGGAGACTCTGAGAGTCCTCTGCAGAAGGCTGTGACCCAGCAACAATTAGCACGAAAGTTGCTTTTTTCAATCATATAATAAAGGCTTGATTTAAAGAGTTAATAAGCATCAGGCCTTACAGGCCTTAAAAAGCTTTGTGGGAGGCTTAGGTGGGAAGATCGTAAGTTCAAGGCCTGCCTGGGCTACAGACTGAGTTTCAGACTACCCTGGGTAACTTAGTGAGACCCTGTCTCAAGACAAAATGAAAAGAGAAAGGACTGGTGCTATATCTCAACCACCGACCACTTGCCTGGCCTGTGCAACACCATAGATTCAAACCTCCAGGCAGGCAAAGAGGGAGGGAAGGAGGGAAACTAAGCAAGGAGAGAAGGAAGGAGGGAGGGAAGATGTCTTGCTAACATGGGAAGAGCACATTCCCTGAAGAAACCTCAGTGGGATCTTTCCTTTAATCCCCATAAGTTTTCCCCAAGTCACTTATGTGGGTCTGGCCGGAGAGCATCCTGCCTGTCCTGAGAAAGGACACCCTGGGGAAGATGAAACCAGTATTTACCACTGCTCGCTTTTTCTACTGTAAAGCTGCAAGTCTTCACAAGAGTCTCCTCTGGGTCCTTGCTCCCACTTCTTAGAAGACAAGAAAGTTGTCTGAACTCAGATAAAGAGCCATTCATGGACTGGTCTGTGTATGCTTCTCCCAAGCCTACCCTTGTTCACTGGCACCATCCCCCGATCCTATAGGACTGTGGGTGTATAACACAGACTGGCTTGTGGCTCTGGCCTTGGGACCAGAGTATAACTCCTAACCCCAGGAGAGAGAAAAGGTACAGGGCCAGAAGGTTAGCTGCCAGACTTCTGAGTTGGGAGGGGCTAGTTAAGACCAGTGTTGGGCATTAACTAACTGTAGGAGTTTATTGGGATGTCTCAATAATAGGGTTGCTTCCTTGGCTCCCTAGGAAACCTCTGCACAGTCGGGGTGTAGGTTAATCACAGCCAGAGAAGAGCAGGCAAAACTAGCAAAAGTACTAAGGCCTCTGGCTAGCTGCGAGGCAAAGCATGATTTAGCTTTTTGAGAGTTCTCTGCGTACAGTGCATGGAGGAGAAAAGAGCTGTGAGTCTAAACAAACTAAGCTCTAAGCTCTAAGCCGGGGACTGTTCTGTGCATGGGTTTTCAAGTTCGATGCCTGTGTGGACTTGAGACCCTCTGCTAATAAGTTCGTGATCTGCTTGCCGCAGGAAGGGCTGCTTCCCTTCTGGATACTTACACTGTCTTCTTACTGACTCTTCTTGCTCTGTCCCTGAACCACACACTTGTAAAATTTCATGGCCTAGTTGGTACTGTTGTTTTGCTTCTGTGCCAAGAAACAAAATTGAGTATATCAGGTGCATGCTTTTTAAAAGACATGTCTTGAGAGTTTTAATCTTGATATGCTGTCCCCTCTGTGACACATGTGAAGACACCTTAAATGCATTGGAGTGTACATGATTAAAATGCATAAGGTATTAGGCCTTTCCCAAAATAACATGAACAATTACACAAACATCTCAAGACACACACACACACACACACACACACACATGCAGCCTTTCCCAAAATAACATGAACAATTACACAAACATCAGAAGACACACACACACACGAAAATGAGAGACATTTACCTTAATTAACTGAGTCACCTACTCATGAAAGATTGGTAACCAAACTACTATGCCATCAGGGGCATTGGCTCTGATGGTGTCATCTGGAAGGTACTGGAAAACTAAGCCCTGAGCACTGAGGCAGCTCTGCCAACAGGGTGGCTCTTTCCCATTCTATCACCCAGGTCTCGGAGGAGCCTGCCTTTTGTTACTGCTGACAGACAACTTCTGGATACTTGTCAATCAAACACCAGAGTCCCATTCGGTGTCCCAGTGTGCCAGGTGTAGTCTCTAACCACCCTCCATGCTGAAGGGTACTAGGATTGTTTGTGAGGATCCTGTACCTTTAACAATCCCTTTCTGGGGGCGTGGTGGGGGGGCAGACTGTTATTTGTCTCACTCTTCCCCAGCAGTGTAAACAATCACCTTCTCTAGGGAGGGTTTTGGAAAGCAGCCATGTTTTTAGAGGCTTCTGTATAAAAACCGACTGTCCCTTGTCATTGAAGATGGCCAATTCCATCTTGCTCAGTTATTCAGATTAGAGACTGAGATATGTAGGTTTTGCTGTATGTGCCAGGAGGGCAGGGAAGATGCCCAGTCATTTAATCACTTGCTGTGCAAGAGGATCTGGGTCTAGTCCTAGCACTCACATAACAAATCCAGGAACAGCTGCATGTGCCTGTGTCCCCAGGATCAGGGCCATAGGGACAACAGGGGTCTTGCTGCATAGCCAGCAAGATTCTCTGAATCACTGAGCCCTAGGTTCAGTGAGAGACCCCCATCTTAGAAAGTAAGGTGGCTGGGGACTAGAAAGAGGGCTCACTGGTTATGAGCATGTTCTACTCTTGCAGAGAACCAGACTTGAGTTCTCAGGATCCATGTCAGACAGCTCACAAGTACCTGTAACTCCAGCTCTAGAGGATCCGAATGTCCCCTTCCAGTCTTCTCGGTACCTACACTCATATACATCTACATATACATCTACACGAAGACATGCACGTACACATGCACTTTAAAATAAAATATTTTAAAAATAAGGTGGAGAAGCAATTGAAGAAGACACTCAACATCTGGCCTCGACACGCACACACACAGTTGTGCACGATCATCCACTAACACAAGTGTGCACACAAAGAGGAGATGCCCATAATACATTCCTATATATAAACACATATCCAGAGTGTAATCTGAAAAGCCAGTCTCTTTCCTTGCTAAGGTTCCCATTAAGTTGAGGTCTAGATGTCTAGCCTCCTGTCCCTCAGAACTTATGGACACAGGTCATCCTGCCCAGTGGCTGTTTGTGTTCAGTAAAGGTTTGAGGCCTCTTCAGCTGCTCCGGGCCAATTCCTTACCTGCATGCCAGCCTTAACAGGCTCTTGGGCTCAAGGTGTGTACTTAAAAGAGTGCCCTGCATTGTTTGCTAGTGTGCCAGCACATGTCCCATGCATTTTTTCAACTTTGCTTCCCACCGGCTCCTCGTACCAGCACCCCAGGATTGTTACTCCCGTTTTTTTTTTTCAATTCAGCATCCGTATGTTCCCAGTGATTTATTTTCCATTTTTTTCACTTTCATGTTTGTTTCTCCAGTGGCTCCTGCTAACTCTTCCACCTTTGTTCCGTTGTCTTCTCAAGCTAGTGAGTATTGCTTTCTTCACCCTCATCCCTGCAGGTACCTTTCCACCAGGCAAGACTCATCTGCCTAAGGTTATATGCTTTACCGGTTTACCGGGAGGTAACTCAGCTCTGGCAATGGAAAGTCACATTGGGTTTTTGTTTTGTTTTGTTTTTGTTTTTTTTTTTAAGAAGCAAAGGGAAAAAGAAATAGACACAGGGCCTCTCAGGGCAGACAAGAGAAGAGCTTTGCTCTGGATAGGACACCCTGCAGACAGCTGTCCTGAGGCTGCTTTGTATACTTGTGATGTGATTCCCAGCAGGCCAGACCAAAGCTGATATTTGGAAAAGCCAAAGGAATTTACCAAGAAAAAAAAAATCTCCCCTGCCTGCAGGGTCATGTAAAATGCTTTGAGGAGTTGTGTTTTTACCCTTTATTTTAGTTGGACTTAAGCTCTGAAATTAGAGAGTGCAGCCTGTAGCTTTCACTGTGTCCATAAGTGCACAGACCCCTCATAAATATTTGTGGGGAAATTAACAGTGCCTGTTCACAGACGGGCCACACAAATTACTTAACACTTTGCAAGTGACACTTGCTGATCTCTGCTCTAAAATCAAACGGTGAGCCTACTCCCACGACATACCCACCATAAAGAAAATAATGAAGACTATAGCATTTATCAAGCTCTGCTTTGCTTACCCTGGCTGGGCGTCACTGACCCAGCAGGAACATGAACTGGGCCTTTGTCACAGTGGGTGAGCCTGGTTCTTTCTGCTCGTTTCTCTTTCCTGTGTTATACTTTAGTACTTTGAATCTGGAGGAGTGGAGCAGGTCCACTCTTTGGAAACTTGAACCTAGGTTTCTAGGGGGAAAGCAGGGAGGATAGGGAGGTAGGGCTGGGGTGGGAGTAGGGGTGACAAAGTGAGACATTAGATGAACAATGCCTGGGGTGATGTGGGCACCAGCTCAGAGCAGCACACAGCAGCATGGCCCTGCCTAAATGGCTTTATTCTCCATAACTCTGCAGGAGCCCCGTGGTTTGGACTTAGCCTCAAGCCCTCCTTCCATCATTTTGAATAAGAATCTTTCCTACCATCTCAGCCCAAGCTAGGCTCTGTGGCCAGGGGAGTCTAGGCTTGGAAGCAGACTGCCCTTAGTTCAAATCCCTGCTCTGACCTTCTACCTGTGACCTCATAACCACAGAAGAGTCTCTTTGGAATCCCCAAATCTCAGATTTCTTATCTCTAAAACTAAAGATAGATTCCCCTTTATGGTATGCAATTTGTTTTTAAAAAAGAAGATTAAATGAAAAACAATACACAAAATATAATGTCCTGCATTTAGTAACTGGATTTATTCGAAAGAATACTCGGGGATATGTTATCTCTTGCTGCATGAGTCCTTTGTCAGCAAAATCTTTGATAATCTCTCCAAAATATTTATATTAATATTGATAAATCAGGGTAACGGGAATGAGTGACTTACACACTGTCTCTGATACATGTGTGTGTGTGTGTGTGTGTGTCTGTACACACCTATACACACATATGATACATATGCATACACTGATATGCATAATTTGTACTTTTAGGTATGTGAGTTTTAAGTCTTTTCTGGCCTTTACCATTTAGTGCCCTTTCTGTCCTTCGTGTTTCCATAGCAACCTGGCCTCTTCCTGTCCTTCCAACCACAGACCTGACTAGTGAGTACAGAGCGTGCTGCTATGGGCAGTGCCTCTGACTGGATGCTTGCAGTAGCACAGACTACAGTGTGACTGCATGCAGACTCCCAGCCTCGAGTGGTTTCCTAAGCATGCTGTCTGTTTGGCCAAGAAGGATTAGGAAACGTGGGGGTTGGAGGGCAAAGAATGGCAACTCCTTCCCATGGTTTTACTGTCTTTACTTCATGCGACTGTGCTCGCACAGAAAGAGAGAGAGAGAGAGAGAGAGAGAGAGAGAGAGAGAGAGAGAGAGAGAGAAGAGAGAAGAGAGAAGAGAGAAGAAAGAGAGAGATACAATAAAGTGAGAAAAGCCTGGGAGCAAGAAGAAACCAGAGGAAACAGAGAGAGCTGCCCAGAGAAAGGCAGAAGGAGCTGTGCCCCCTGACAACATGGCTGCCCTTGTCTCACAGCAGAGCACACAGTAGAAGGAGCCACAGCCCCTTCGTTCTATTCTCCTGAACTCTTGGTGCTAGAACAGTAATAGAACAAAGCCACCTCCTAGGCTGCGGGGTTGGAAATGCTAGCTGTCCACTCCTGACAGTAGGATCCAGGGGACAACTGCATGCCCTAGGTCAGTCTGAAAACCTGGCTGAGTCCATGCTGAAGGTCCAGGCTAGCCTTAATGATGTTAAGCCACATGGGTGCTGGGGTCCTCAGGCCCTCGGCTAGGCAACCAGAGTATTTGCACATGACTGTGTATGTCCGGCGGTCAGGGTTTTCATTTCTGGATCAGGGCGAGCTTGTCCTGCCTCCTACCAAGCAGCAGTCAAATAAGGCAGATGACAGGTCTGCAGAGCCCAGCTCCCACACCCTGGCTAAGGCTTCTGATACATAATTAAAGAGGGAAGAGTTTCCCGGTTGTGTGTACTGCATGGAATGGCTTCTTTTCCTCCTGTGGAAGACAGCTACGGTCTGCTTTCTCAGTGTTCCTCGGGGTGTGTGCACTGCAATGACTTTCAATTCCTGATGCCTTTGAGGTTTGGTTTTGTGAGGAGAGCAGAGCTGACAATAAGCTGGGCTCATTCGCATGGGTTTGAGGGTTTTCTTGTTTGTGGTCTATTTGCATTTGAGAAAGGAATGCAGCTAACATTCCCCTCTACTACAGTCCTTTTCCTGCCTCCTGCTGTATGTGTCCCGTGTCCCGGGCAATAGGAGAAAGCTACAGGACCCATTTGCACAACCCTGTCCTGTTTGAGACACCTCTTTGCATCTTGGTCTTGTCTGTCAATGAAACACAATCTTGGCTCCAGACTTCTCCTGAAGAGGAATGAAGTATTTCTCCCCTGACGGGTGTTTCGGTATTTTTACACAGATAAGATGCTTAGTTGTGAAATCTGAGAGTAGGGAGTTGAGTCTGTTTTATTTGAACCACTTGACTACTGACCCAAATCATAAGTCCCAGTAGACAGTGAGATAAAGGAGAAGCTGTCCCGATTGGCAGCAGCCTGAGTCACCATCGAATCAAGAAGCAGAGGATGTGAGCCGTAGGGCAAGGGAAACAGAGTAGCTGGGGTCATGTAGAATTCCATCAGTCAGATAACACCGGTGAAATTAAGTAATATCTTCACTCTGTGTGTGTGTGTGTGTGTGTGTGTGTGTGTGTGTGTATGTGTGTGTGTCTGTATATGATAATGATCTGTTTATAATCATAGGTGAAGAAAGTTTTCACAAATAATATCAAGAGAAACTACTTGTCACATATAATCCCTGCCAGGCACACGTGGCAAAAACCTGTGTCATGATAGAGCATAAGATCATGTATTCTGTTAGCTCCCTGTGGCAAAGGGCTATGGTGCTCAGCTCAAGCATTTCTCTCTTGTCATTTTTAAACAGCAGCATGCTTTCAGAGACATAGCTTGACCTCACATCTTTGCCCTCCTCTCTTCACCTCAACTGTCACTAGCTAGAACTTCCTTCCTCAACCCCAGGCCTATGAAAGTTATGATAGGAAACCTAAGAATTTAGGGTAGGCCGTTCAGTCCCAAACTGCAATGTGGGATAAACCACACAGCAAAAGTAGTATAGGTGAACCCAAACAGGAAAACCCTGGTTTACACTGTAAATCTTGAGCTCCTTTCTTACCCATGTAGTCTGGGCAAATCTGAAGGCACCATTGGATCCATAAGTAGTTAAGCATATGTTTAATGTCAGTCTCTGTGTGCTGGATCAGGGCTGGTTCCTGCTGTTTGGTATTAATACAGCCATTGTCTCAGTTGCCAAGAGGGTACCTAGTCATTTGCTGGTCTTTTCCTTCTATGTGTGCCTTGACTCTGCAGAGTCCCATAGGGTGTTAAGAACATCACGGGTATGCTATAAGGAAATTAGACCTCCCAAGCCGGCCCTCTCTACCCAGCGTCCTTCAGTCATCTCCCTCTCCTATTTGACCAGGACAAACCCAAAATGACTCTCATTAATTAAACACAATCTATTATTCTTTCAGGACTCTTCCCTGATGACCTACGGCTCACTGCCATCACTTCCCCAAGGATGCTGAGACAATTCTGGAATCTGTGAATAAATAACTTGCTGTTGTTTTTCTTTCCCTTGAACAGACTCTGGGATTGACCTTGATTGACATCTGGGCCTTGACAGAAACATCCCCTCATTTTAAAAGTGTTCATGCTCCTTGGTGTGGTATTAATACGCAATGTTGCAACTGTATCTAATGCTTACTGGTGTTGTTAACTAAATGCGCTATATAGTTTGTTATTCTCCTCCTTCTGGGCAGTCCGTCTGCCCTCCCAATGTTTTCTATATAAGCTGCTAATTTAATTTGATTTCTCCTTTTATTTAGTCTGTGATTTTGTTGTTGGTTTTTTTCTCCCTGCCCATTGTTTACATCAGTTTTTAATTTTTTTGTATTTTTCATGTGACCTCCTCCACTTTCCTTTCAACCAATCATGTGCGTGCGTATCATGTGACTTTGTCATGTGGCTTGCATGGTGCTGATGATGTCGTCCACGCTGGTGAACAGAAGGTAAAACTCTTTGTTCTGACTAGAGGAATAAACCTGGAGGCACAGCCTGGCACGGATTTCTCCCTGTCTCAGATAGATGCAGCCAAGCCATTTGAAAGATTTGCTCTTGCTATCAATTCATGTCTAGAATTCAACAGTCCTTGCAACCTTCACATGGCAATTTGATAAGCCTTTCATTTAAATATTTTCCCTCAAGAAATCTGGTCGTACCAACTGCCCTCTCAGTAAAGCCATGTTAGTAACAGTACAGTTTGGGAACTTGAATTTTTAACAGACTTCACAAACATTATTTCCCAGAATATATGCTTTGAAAATTAGGCTTGTTGCTTAATTTTATATCCAGTAGCTCCATAAACTACAATTTCTCCAAAGTGAGTTGCGACCCCTGTGGAACTAGTTTGCAACCTTGAAATGCTCCATAAAGAGAGACCGATCCGGGCAAAGGTTGCTTTCCTGTAAAACCAGAGAGTGCTTCACAAAATCCGCATACATGGAGGACTTTTCTGAAATAAGAATTTGGATTGATGACTGAGGTGTCACTTCTCAAAAAGCGGCCCTCCCCCAGGCAGGAGGCACAAATCAAGCAAAAGTCACTTGGCAATTAACAGTGACTGGAAGTCTCCATGTAATCAAGAAGCACATGATTGACCCTTACAGAAAAGGAAATAAAATTATAGCCCTGATGAAGCGCATAACGGTGACGAAGTAATGAGTTAATTCTGTGCCTGTCACAACCTTGCTACAGTGTTTCTCACTCACCATCAAGAGACAAGGAGGCGTCAGCTCTCAGCTTCCCCCACTAAATTCAGACCTGTCCAGAGCCTCCCCTGGGAGTCACAGGCATTCTGTTCTCTCCTAACTAAAGTTTTACTTCTCATCACACCCTAAAGACACATACAGGCTGCAGTGATCACGTAGCCAGACTAACACCAATAACCTCCCAGTGTGCCTGCGCATGCAAGAGCCTCCCCTCCATTTGACCTCCCCTCTGACCTCATTTCTCTGAGAATTGATTGGGCGACATCCACACAGTAAAATCTCGATAGCTCGTCTTGCATGGTCCGTGTTCCTGGTCTGAGTCACACTCCCTATATGTGTTACCTTGTGTGTATCCCTTTTCCTTCTCCCTCCATTCGCAGTCACTGAGGACTTCCTCTTTGTAGCTGTGGCAACAGCACCCTAAATCCAGGTCCATTTACACCCAGACTCCTGGACTTGCAGAGGAAGCCCCTTCATTTCCAACAATGAGTTGTCTTAGATATTATATAGTATGCAGCAAAATAGAAAAGTCCCCAAAACAAAAGAACCTTGCAAACCATAGTAATCATTTGATCCATGTTAAAAATTGGTATTGGATCTGTCGGCCTTTGGACAGAGAATACTGGGGGTTTAAGATTGCTTAATCTTAAAGATTTTGGAACCCCTCACCCCAAATATAGTGACTTTTACTCTCCCCAAGTTGGCTTCCAGCAGGGGTAGACTTCTTTCAGAATCATGGTGAAGACTAAGTGGTTAGCGTTCTAGAAAAAAATCTGCTGAGACTTCCCTGTAGGATACTAAGTGTATGCAGATGCTGAAGTCTGAATTTGAAATTGGTTTTTTTTTTTTTTTTTTTTTTTTTAAAACAGATTTGGCTATTGCAGTGCAGTGCTGTGATTCATGATGAAGTGGAACACAGCACTGAAACTGAGAAATTTGTTCATTCCTTCAGGGGAGGCGGGGTGGAGAAGTTAGAGCAAGTAAAATGTATGGGGTAAGAGAATGGAGCTTTGTTAAGGACAGCCCCTCCCTCCCTCCCCTGGTCATTAGTAAGGATTTAAGTGACTCTCTGGTCTGAGTTCAGATGCTTTAAATAAGCTAATAGCATCTCTCTTGTTAGTGAATCGTACATAGAACAGCTGATAAAGTCAGGTGTTCCCCGTTCCACCCTCCATCCATCTACTCCCACCCAAAATTGCCTGGGATGCGTTTAATGTGTACTGGGTTCTCTGCCCGTCAGTCAGGCACTATTTAGTATGTTCCATTCCGAAACACTGAATGAAGAGAAGGGGGGTTAAGCCAGGGACTGAATCCCATCCCCCATTATCAAATAGCTGTGTTGGTAAAGACACTTAAGCTCAAGTCCCTACCACAGGGCAGCAGCAGAAGTGAATTTGTTGGGGTGAGCTGAATTCTGCTCTATGCAAACTAAGTTGCCCCTATTGTGCCCCCACCCCTGCTTCCGTGTACCCAAAGAGCTTGAGGTGCCTTTGCAGAGAAGTGGCTTTATAGGTCATTGTCCAGGGACTCTGTAAATGGGACTTCTGGTTTCCCACGATCAGCATGAGTGTGACAAGCCCGCTGTGCTCCCCCTGTCACCGTGTTGCATGTCTGAGCATGGCTCCCTTCACACCCTTTCATAATGATCTTTTTTTTTTTTTCTTTAGCTACTGACCCTGACTTGTGTTAGGCAATGCTGGTTCTGATGAACTAAACTCTTTAACACCCACTCTTCCTTCTTAGATTGAAAACATCACTAACCGCCCCTTCCACGCCCTCCTTTATTTTATTTTATTTTTTTTTTACAGCTGTGTGTTTGGAGCCTCGGCCTCTGACAGGTCGACACAGACTTTCTACTCTAATTGCCTTTGTTCCGAAGGATCTCCCGCCCTGACGGCTCCCAGGGTAGAGAGGTAGCCGGAAAGGTTCTCAGAGAGGGGCAGTGGAGTGTTATCAGCCTGAAGCCTTCGTGTAGGGACCGGATCTCTTAAGGTTACCAGTGCGAGGGCAGCAACATCCCAGTAGCCCACTTAATACCCATTCCAATGTTCATGAAATAGTGAAGTGTGGCGCCCCCTTGTGGCTCAGAGGCAGGAGCAGCGTTCACTCGGTCATAGTTATTTCTGTCCTAATTTCTTCAGCCTGGATCAGCCCCATAACCACAAAACAACCTTCATGGTCATTTTTTTTTTTTTTTAAGGACAATGAAACAAAGATAATTGGTCAATTAATCCGTTGGTGCTTTCATGCCACCCACAAGAATGGAATCGGTGTTTTCGTGGCTCACTCTGTCAGAGTTCATTTGTTGCTGTCTAATTTGCATTTTCTCATCCAAACCCCTCCCTTCTGCCCCCAACACACATTCATAATTCCTAAGAGAACTGGGCAGGAACGGACTCGGCACCAGGTGCCTCAGTGAGCTCGGGCCCCAGGAAGTTCAAGGTCAAGCTTAGGTCTCTGCTAAGACCTAAGGAATTGAGACTGGAGAGATGGCTCAGTGGTTAGGAGCGCTGGCTGCTTTAGCAAACGACCTGGGTTCCACTCCCAGTACCAACATGGAAGCCGCAACCCTCTGTAATTCCAGTCTTAGAGTATCCGATGCCCTCCTTAGGTGCCAGGCATTCATGTGGTGCACATGAAATTGTTCAGGTGAAATCCCCATACACATTTTAAATAAGTAAAACCCCAAACTGACTACATCCCTACCCACATATCCATATTCCCTGAAGCCAGGGACTCAGGTGGCAAGGGTCACCTTAGCACAGGCATCTCTTTAACCCTAAAGAAAAAGGCCACTTGTCTCCAGAGACCTCATTTGGGATGAACAGTGCTGAGGACAAATTGGCACCTTTATCTTTAATATAACTGAGCTAAGCTTTGGAAGTATGGGAACTCCAGAGAGGGACCCCTAGAGGGGTGTCAGGGAGAGTCATAAAGACCGAGACCAGACCAGCCTACATCATATTAGAGTCATTCATTTGATATCTCTAGCTAAGAACTCCTTTTCAGGAAGGAGAATTAGTGGCCTAATCACTCTAAATCCCGATTCCCCAAGGCAATTTGCTAATCCCCAAAGGACCTGTCAATACTGTTTCCTGATGGAACCGTAATGTGTCTGAGCCTGAGACATGAAACAGGTTTCCCATGCGAATAAGGAAATCATCCATGTTGGACTTGTGTAAAGAGGCATAGAATAAAAAGAGGTATACCCAAGGTTAAAATTCCTGGGAAGAAGTAACAGAGGACATGGGAGCTGGGATAAGCAAAAATATTCAGTGTTTTCATTCACAACAATGATATTTGATAGTAAAAACACTAGATTTCAATACACACTCTAGACCAATCAGTTGTTAAGCGTGTGTATAGCTGAGACTGCAGACCTCCTCGGTGCCGATCAGCTTGAAAGAGAAGACCCAGTGAACAGTGAATGAGGGCTGGAGAGCTGGCTTAGTAGTGAAGAGTACTGCTTGTGCGGATGACCCAGGATAGTTCCAGTCCCCACACTGGGCAGCTCACAACTGCCTCTGACTCCAGTTCCAGAGGCTCTGACGCCCCCTTCTGACCTCTGTAGGCACCTGCACTTATGTATACAAACCCACCAGCAGACACATCATACATACATCATTTAAAATAGATATCTAAAGTGAATGAGCAAAGAGCAGAGACAGAGCCCTTGACGGGCTGTTTGGCCCTTGGTCTTTCACGCACAGCATACTGTTGGCATTGGGCTTCCTGGAGTCTCTTTTCGCTGTTCACAGATGCTTCTTCCCCAAGCCCCAGGCTTGCTGTGATTTTTGTTGTAAAGTCTTTTCCACCTCCAGGCCCCTGCAGATGAGAGGGAAGGCATGCAGCCCGACTTAGATTTAAGGAAGGGCACAGAAGCCCAGTAATTCCAAAGGAGGAACCTGTAATCTCCAGGGCCAGAAATAAACATTTCAATTACGGTTTCTTAGCGGGCACTCGTCAGCCTGCCTATGGTGTATCTGACAGTACTCGGCCTTTTTCATGCCATTTTTTCCATGCGTGTATGACTTATGGTCTGCTGGAAAATATCAGAACTGTCCAGGATATTTGTTATTGGCAAGGTTTATTTTTAAAGTAGTGCCATGTTCAGCTTTAACATAAAATATTTGAGGGGGGGGAGGAATTGAATCCTAGATGACGCTAAACTCAGAGGGTGTAATTAACCCCGGGGGTCTTCTTAAAGCAACATGCTTATTGCTGATGAATGGCAAACCAACATTTACAAATAATTACGATATTGGTTTTTCTGAAATTGCCCATAATGATTTCAATCACAGCAGCAGCCACCCCAGAACCTTGGGACCCCCTAAACCATTTCCTCTGCTAATGTGTTCAGTTAAGCAGTGAGCTTCTTTAATGCTGAGGCCCCATTGTCTCTGCAGTGTCCCCCTCCTCATCAAGTCTGGCTTCATGCAGAAAGGAAAGTGTGTTAGCCCAATTCCTAATCTATAATAAAAACCAGACAGCAAGCATTTAAAGATGCTAAGACAATTGATTGAACAACTGCTCTTCTCCAGTCCAAATGCACCTACAAAAACTTGTAGAGCCACCAAATTGGTCCAAAGTTACATGTTAGTTGAAAATGATCTTCCGTCAGGCATACTGTCACAGAAAAGGTTACTCTACTGTCCAAGGACCCACTATCTCTTTAATGAATCATAGCTATATTATGTTTTTCATTTTGTTAAAAAATCAGGTCTCGTTCACCTTTGAGATATCATTGCCCGATAGATAACTTCTAGAACACAATACAACATATATTTGTATGATTAATCGTACGTAATGCTTTCTAAATGATAACCTAAATACTGTATGATATAAAATGCTCTGAACTTCAAGAGAAAATAAATGTGTCAGAGTAACCTTGTCAGATAGAATGATAACTAATTCTCTTCTGCGTATGTAAACTGATAGAGCTGTGGTAGTTTTTAGGAGGTTTTATTTTTTTTAAGATTCTAATTATATGCAATTTTTTTCTGAAACAAATCCAGAGAGAGGACCCTACCTTCAGTAGGGCTGCTGGGTTCTTCAGGGACTCCTGGGAGAGATGTCTGTTATTCACGTGTCTTTAAAGGGACTTGAACTCTCTTTCAAAGACCAGATTTTTTTTTTTTTTAAAGAAAACTTTGCAAAATTGTAAAGCATGACATTGAGAACTGTATGTCTTTGAGATATGGAGTTGTTGATCTTAGGGTGTGTCTCATAACAAAAGCTAGCTGATGTTCAGTTATCCTGTCTTCCACCCTCGTGGTGGTGTGAGGAATTGTCAAGGAAGAGTTGACACTAAACTCACCCGGGCAGGGATGGCAGCGGTGGAAGGGCCCTTACATTGGATCCTATGCTCCCTTTCTGCAAGTATGGAGACAGAGTAAGGCAGTGATGTTGGTGACTTTTCATACTTACCACCAATCAGAGTTCAGAGGCAGTGTTTTAAGCCCTTGATTATACCTTGAATACCCACTGTGCTCCATTCTGGGAGGAAATAGTGAGGTTGGTTCAACTGAATGGACTCCCCTCCACCTTACTCCAAGGAGACCTCGGGCAAAGCCTCCGGTCTTCACCTGCCTGGTGAATCCCCCCTTCCCCAGGGAGCATCCAACAAACCCATGTTGTGATTCTCAGCACAGAAAGCTATAATGCCATACACTCCTGGCCGCCAGTCAGCTCAGTCTGCCTAGGACTAAGGGTTTTCCTGGGATATTGAGCTTTCGGTGCTAAAGCCTGTGATGTCCGAGGATCCCTGAGATTCGTTGCTCACCTTAATTCTGTCAGAGAGTAGAACTAGTTGAGCTCTCTCATGGCTCCTTCAGCATGGCTGTGGTCAGCATTTTGGAATCGATCCAGAGGCCCTGCCTATTCTAAATGGGACTCCACCTTGAGCCCTACCAGACACTTATAATGGTGTAGACACAATTGTCTTATTGCCTAAGACCATAGAAAAGCCCAAAGGAATTTGAAAAGCCTACATAGATTGACATATCCAAACTAGGTCTAAATGCTTTCCTCCAAATAGCTGGGGACAATGGCGACATTCGAGTTTAAAAACCAGGACACATATTTTTCTACAACCTATTTACCTTTGCATTCTGTGGGGGGTTTTTTTGTTTTGTTTTGTTTTGTTTTTAATTCCCAACCATAGAACAGATATTGAGCCCAACTTTCCCCAAATATCATTCAGACATCAAGATTCTGAGTCCTCCCTGTTACAGTACACAGGACCCCTCATTTCTTCTAGTTCTCGGAGCACACCCATGCACACATTGAACCAAGGGATCCTGATACAGAAATAGTCTGAGTTTCTAACCAGCTCCAGACGATGTGCATGCTACGCCCCAGGGGATGCCTCAGAGGGCTCTGAGTGGCTTGTGCTTGTCCTCTCTGCTTCCACCTCTGAATCCAAGAGAGGAGGTTTCCAACAGCTGAACAAGGAGACCAGGCTAAGCTGCAGCTTTGCCCACAGCCTTCCATTTATGGCAAGGGGTGCAGTGTGAGGTAATTAGCCTCTCTCCCTAGTGGCTCTTCCTTTCCTGACTCTCTCTCATGTCATAGCCCCCATGGACTAGAGCCTCCCTGAGAGATCAGGAAATAGATTACAGAGCCTGGTCCTCCCTGGAAGTTCTGGTCCCTCACAAGTTTGGAGTTTTAATTTAGATCCTGGATTACACTTCCTCAGCTGTTCCCTCAGTGTATGCTTGCAGCTTCTCCTACAGTAAACCAGCAGCATAGTACAGAGCCATCCTGACACCCTCTGACTCCTCATACACAGGCTCATCCTCCTTCTTCCACTTGGATTCCCAGTGCCACCGACCGAGTGAGCATAAGGCCCAAATAAAGAGAAACAAGAAACTTTATTTTTCTTACTGTAAAATACTAAAGCCATTTACTTCCACCTCCCCCACTCCTCTCACAAAGAAAAAGACCTCAATGACTGTTGCTTTAATACACTGAAGAGCCAAAGATTCTCCCTCACGCCACTGAGCCATAAATGTAGTTAACAGTCACAGGAAACTTGCCTATGGCAATTCGTGTTTTATTTAGCCACGATTGGAAACATATCTTTAAGTGATCCTAAGCAATAAAATTTAATTCATGAAAAGCTAGTTGCAAGAACATGGAGACATTCACTCACATCAGTGACCAAGCCCTCGGGACTCTAGGGTGAGTTACGACGTACCCAGGGAGAAAAAACGTGGGGCTGTTCTAAAAAGTAATTCTATGTTTTTAAATTTCCTACTCAGACCTGCCTACATTTGTCCATATTCCGGGCACTCTGTCAGGATGTGTCAGGTTTATAGAAATCAAACTGCAAAGCAGAAGGAAGAAAAGTGAGTTCCAGTGAGAGAGACAGAAAAAGAACTGTGCTCACAGGGAGTGTCTTCCAGAATATTCCGACAAAGCACCCTCAGCTAAGACCAAAGGAGGAAGCCAAGTGGGGTTCGGGGTTCTACACTCATTGCTTCTTAACCATTTAAATTTCTGAAAAAGCAAGCAAAGTGCCCAGCCCCACCACATCACTCCATCCCAGTTTGATGGGCCCATTCATCATTCCACGGGCCCAGATTTCATGTAAATCCGCTGGCTGTTTCAGGGGAACCCAGTGCACCCAAGCTGGAAGGGCAGATGGGAGAGGACGGGAACTCCATCAAGGTGAACCTGATCAAGCAGGATGACGGAGGCTCCCCCATCAGACACTATCTGGTCAAGTACAGAGCGGTGAGTAGCTTCCATCTTCAGAGGACACACACACACACACACACACACACACACACACACACACACACCCTGGGACCCTGATACCTACCTTGTTAAATCAAAAACTCGGAATCCCAGGTGGGGTGAGGCTAGGACAGGGTCCCACCAGACATCTTGTAAGAGACTCTTGACACATGGTCAAGGTTTTAAATCACAAGACTGATCTATAGCAATGCCCACAGTGGGACCTTTTGAAAACTTCTACTATGACTGGGATGGTGACATCACTGTGATTTTTGTGATTCATTTTTCCTTCAAAGCACTATTTCAATAATCCAGGACTTCTGTGAAAAATTGTCACAATGTCATATAACAGTCACTACTTTTGATCAAGCACATCTGGACCAGATGCAGTATCCGGGCATATTTCTTGCACAGAACCTATGGAACGGATATTACTGCTACCCCTCACATTACAGATGAAGCAACCAAGGCTGAAACAGCCAGCACCCGATGGTCACACATCTGGGTGAGGTCTCTAGCTGAGGAGCCTAGGTTCTTACTCACTCACTTCAAGATCCTAAGCTGGAGCCCTTGCCTGATCTTGGCACCTCAGCCAGTACAACTGCAAACACTCAGCTTGATTCTGAGCTTCTCTTTTTGGCTCACTCACCACCAAGCTAAGATCTCTCCTATTCCATCTTTCATCACCAACCCCCAAACTGAGAATCACTCTCTCCTTTTCCAGTTTTAGAATGACAGACAGTTGGCAAGCAGTTGCCAGGGGCGGGAGCAGTCTCCGGACACTGGGAATAACCCCTTACTAAGATTTTCTAGTAGTTGGAGATCAAGAGCCAGAGAGCTGCTTGCTTTCTCCGTGAAGCCCCAAATACAACTCTTTCCAGGAAGTTTGTTCATTCCCTGCCTCTCCTAGGAACAGCTCTCATGGAAGTGGTATATGGGTCTGGAACAGAGCTCTGCAGGCTTGCAGACCTTGCAGCCAGGGGTCAGACATTTATCTATTCAACTCTCTAAACTGAGTCTCAAGAAGTGGGAGATGAGCTGGCATGGAGGGAAGTTGCTGAAGGACCAGCCCAGAGATACTACTGGATGGGAAGTCCTGTGGTTTGCTTACTGCAGGGAAGGATGCCAGGATTTGCCAGGTGGCTCTGAATAGCCTACTCAGAGCAGGTGGAGTAGGAACAATCTACTTGGAGTAGGGTAGAATACCTACTCCACTATTTGAATGGCTATGATGAGCCTCAATGACTTCAAATTCCAGCTTTGTCATTTGTTAGCATGTCATCTGAAGAACAGATAATCGCATCTTCCCTAACCTCCATTTCCCTATCTGCAAAATGGGAATAAAAATAACTTGCACTGTTAGATTAGTCACAATATATGCAAATATCCCCCAAATGTTCCAGATACTTTGAAAGCTCTTCAAATGGTAGGCAAGATGCAGGACCCAGCTAGAACTTTCTCCCGCAGGAAGATGGTCTCTATGTGTGCTTGCTCAAATGGTCACTGCGGCTGTGTTTAACAGACAAAGAAACAAACTGCTGAGCTCTTTTGGATTCCAGTGACTTTAAGCACCCTCTTTCACTTTGAAGCGTAACGTTTGCTAAATGCAGTCACATACTATTAATATGTATTACATAGCATAAAGTTTGCTTTCCTGCGTGTTTGCTTTATCGTCTGGTTGTCTCTTTTGTAATGATGTTTGCCAAGGAAGACAGGGAAGGAAGAGCAAAGAGAGACAGCTCAGGTTCTTTATTTTAAATTAAAACAGCACCATAGCAACATGTGCAAAGCTAACTTACAGAGGACAGCCCAGGCTTCTGGGTTAGATTATAGGACACCAGAATCCCCTCAGAGCATTTTCCCAGAACACTCACAGCCCTGGAATGAACACTCCCACGTGCCCAGAGGCATCTTTGTGGCTCATCAGAA
This sequence comes from Uromys caudimaculatus, assembly GCA_028551405.1. Classification (NCBI taxonomy): domain Eukaryota; kingdom Metazoa; phylum Chordata; class Mammalia; order Rodentia; family Muridae; genus Uromys; species Uromys caudimaculatus. The sequence goes on from CM052706.1 coordinate 68,159,514, forward strand.
CTACTTTGCTTGGTGAAATCTCTTCCTCCAGCCACAGGCCTGGACCTGTGGTGACCACTGGACTACTCGTGTCTGACACATTGCTGTGTTCTATCCCCCTGTCTAGTAAACATTTGTCAAAGCTCCTTGGGTGCCCAGAATGTACCTGAAGCATACTTGGCTTTTGTAAAGGCCAGAGACTGTGAAGTGACAGGCTTTGCAACTAGAAAACCATCTGAAGATTTCTCAGGAGGACTTGAGGCCTCTCCTACACTGTTTTGTTATGGAGGTGGTTGTCTAGCAACGGCTTTGGAAACGTCCTTCTGGTACAAACTCAGTGGTCAACATGGATGAGGTACCTAGAGGTAATGTTAGGTGAGAAGCAGGGAATCCCTAGAATTTTGCACCTCTCCTTATGCTCTGGACACTATTTGCTAAGCACAGTGGGATATTCTATGTGGGCCCATGAGCATCCCAGTCTTGAGTCTCAACTGTTCAGCCACAGTGATGACAGATCATACTGCAGAATATAGAAAATCACAGTTCAGTTCAACACATGCTTTCTGGGCTCCCGGGTATGAAAGGAAAAACCCTGTCTGGGGCTTGAACGTGCTGGGCTCCAACCTTGACTGCAGCGTGACTTTGTGAAGTCACCTGATCTTTGCTTATGTCCCTCTCTTCAGATTTAGTAAGAGCCTGAAGCGATGCCCCAGCAGGTTTGTTACAGGGGTGTAATGGGAAATGATAAAGCCATCTCCCAGGGTAGAGCCTAGCCTGTGGAACATAGTCAATATGAGGATTTGCACTTTTAGCAAAATTGAAATCTATGTGATATTCACCTGTCAGAATGTAGACAGCATTCTGAAATATAAGAAACATTTGTTGTAACTCCTCTAAGAAGCCCTTACACCATGAACCCAGCATTCCAGAGTATAGGGGAGATAGGACAAGTGGGGGCCAGTGTTTCAGCCCGTCAGTCCTGAAGTTAGTAGGACAGTGGAGTCAGAACCACGCCACACTGGCATTTGCTACGGTTGATCTTGGCAAACGTACTAGGTGGTTCTACCAATATGGAAAACCCTCATCAAGTCCCATTTCTTACAATTCACTCCACAGTTTTCAAGTCCCCTGAGTCTGTGTCTCCTAGCCAGTCTCCCCAGTATTCCCACTAACACTCCCTGGTGTCTTCTGTCCTTCCTGCCGATTGTTCCCAGAAGCTTGCCTCTGAATGGAAACCGGAAATCAGGCTCCCATCTGGCAGTGACCACGTCATGCTCAAGTCCCTGGACTGGAACGCCGAGTACGAAGTGTATGTGGTAGCTGAGAATCAGCAAGGAAAATCCAAGGCGGCTCATTTTGTGTTCAGGACCTCAGCCCAGCCCACAGCCATCCCAGGTACAGCCACATCTGTTTTCTATCTGTTTCCCGCTTTGGATTAATGCACACAAGCCACGCCTCCTAATGAGCCTGAACACCCCTGACAACTTGCTTGCTTACAGCCATCCTCATGACTGGTTGCTCGTGCCAAGCTTAGTTTTGCCTTATCGCCATCTGTGCAGTGGGTTGACATGTGCCAGACCCCAGGAGAGTTTTACCAAGCATCCTGGGGAAAAGGTCCTGTCTCACTGGGCTCTGACAGACCAATGCTAACCAGTCTATGGGGTTCCCTTGGGTGGGAAACTCCCCTACTCCTGCCTTGCCTTGGATGCTGGTTGAACAAGGATCCTTATTGAGACTTTCTCTGCCATCTGCATTCCGTACTAGGGCAACGTAACTGGCTTTATGCTGTTTATAAGCAACCCTTGCTTTAGCTGTACAACCATGGTCTAAATCTCTTCTCTCTGGTGGCCCCAAGAGAAGGAATAGATGGTGCCCAGTTAGCTACAAGCTTATCTGTGAAGGGCCTCTCCACTGTGCCAGAGACAAACTGAACCTCTTGGAATGGAGCAAGTGGAAAACCTAGATACTGGGACACACCATCAGTGAAAGGACAGACCATGGTAGCGGCATTGCTCTTAGGACATGCAGATTCGTCTCCAGGATCCAGGACCAACTCAAGTGTGGGAATAAAGTGAGAGCCATGATTTCCGGACCACATGCCTTGTGCCAGTGGTCAGTCCCCTCCTTAGGCAAATGCCTCAGAGAAGACCCTGTTCTTCAGCCATCACTTTGCCTTGTCAGGGCCAGTCAAATACCAAACACAGGCAGAAGAGGCGGTCATAGATCACACAGCTGGAGACTGTTGGAGAGGGCCCTTGTGTTCTACCATGGTCAGGTGTGGTAGGAAGACAGCCTGGGGTAGGCCCATCTTGCCCGCCCTGTCTGGAGAGCTTGCTTAGCTGCTGACCTCAATTATCAAGATTGCTTCTCCTGGGAAAGTCAGGCCAGAAAGGGGATAGGCTGCCTTCCCTGTAGGGTTTTATGTGCCAAAGTCGGTAGCACCAGAAGCAAAGCTTGGCGTGTGGTTCTTTGTGACTGTTTGTGTGTGAGTGGGTTTGTGGGGCAGATATGTGTGGGACCTGCAGCCAGTTAGCAGGCGAGTTTTAAGCTGTAGATTAGAAGTGTCCGTTGGTTGTATTCACTATGGGGAGGGCTTTCTTGCTCAGTTTAGGGTCCTGTGTCTCTACACGTCCTGGAAGGAAGTTCTTACATGAGGCTACAGAAAGTTGCCCTCATTGTGGCTCAATAGGATGTCCAAATGGAGGTGGCCCTGCCTTTCTTCTGTCTCTTCTTTCCTGTGTTCTTTGGTTAGTTTTCCATTGAAATCAAGAGCGTGATACACACGTCTGTCTAGTTACACACACGTCTGTCTAGATCCACACTTTGAGCCTCTTAGGATTCGGGGAATAGTGAGGCTTAGATTTAGCGCTTTGCAACAGGCCATAGGCTAGTTCTTCCCCAGACGAGACTGAATGGGCAGCGTGCTTAGGCCTGCTGTGTTCCCAGGCTGGGCACTGCCAGTGACCTCATCTTCTAGGTTTCCGATATTAGAGAGAAAAACGCTAGAGTGCTCGACCTGCAGAGGCCTTGTAGAACATCATCCAGGCTCCCATTAGAGCCAAATAGTGCTAGGAAGACTTACCTTGTCTACGATGACTCTGGGCCTGCTGCCTAAGCACTAAAAAGACATTGCTCTGGTTGGACCATCCTGGCCGTTTTATTGGAATTGGAGAACAAAGCCTCTTTGCATTGCAAGAGGTACATTTGTGGTCAAATTCCATGGTCGGCAGGGTGGTTGAAGGTGAGATGTTCAGGACTCTTGCACATGGATGGCGGTGGGGCTTGTATGGTAGAAAGACAGGTCTACCTCGGCTCTCCAGATTGCCAGTGTTCTGACCATAGGGCAGCCCTCCATTGCTTCTCAGCCTCCACACACAGAACCTAGACACAGAAGAACTTTCTCCCTGCCCGCTCCTAAGAGGCTTCATCTTAGCAAGAGGTAACCCTCTCCTGCTCTGCCCCTGCTGTCCTACCGCAGAGGCTCCTGTTCTCTCACTTTAATTTCATTTGCTCGCTGGCCCCAACCCCCAAATTAACCTGCTATGCTGCTTCTGGCCTTGCTGAGCTGCTGACCTGGCCTATGATGTTGATAGAGCGCTGAACTCTCTAACTTTTGTCAGCCTAACTTACTAAGTTGAATTAACCTTGGATTCTTGTTTTTTCTATATTTGACCTATTTTTCCTTTCTTCTTTTTTTTTTATCTATTTTTTTCCTCTGTTTCTGTCTCTGCCTTCTCTTTCCTCCCCTCCCACACTCCCCGTGTGTCTGCCGTCACACTTGTCACCCTGGACGTCACTGGGACATCCCCACTGCCAAATTTATGTCTCAACAACCACCTTTCCTCTGGGACCCATTGCTTGGCACCTGCAGCCACCCTGGGAGGAAGCTCCACCTCCTACACCTTGGTCTCATTGCTTTTCTCTGCGGTGACTCTTCTTTTGCTCTGTTAGGAACTTGAACACACACGCACACGCGCGCACACACACACACACACACACACACACATACACACACCATTATATTTGATTAAAAGCCCAGTTCCTATGAAAATGATCAGTTATCCCTCTGAAAGAACCTGTCAGGACCACGGTTGGCCAGCCACAGCCACTGAGCAAGTGTTCTGGGTGAACAAGGAAGCTCTTGGTGACTGGAAACAGATTTACCTCCTGAGATTTTTGTCATTCAGTGATACTTTTTTGTCACTTCTATGGAGTCTGTCCACTTTTTAATAGTAGTAAAAAAAAATATATATATATACATGAAGAAGAAGAGGAATTTGAGAGATCTTTCTTCCAATACTATTTTTTAAAAAAACATTGTGCAAGGTTTATGGAGATGTCACTACCATCTGTTGCCTGTGTCTTTGCTATGGTTCATACCTAAAGTTCAGCAGAGGAGAAATTCTAGACTTCTAAAGCTTGGCTCAGATTATTGTGAAGGTCAACATAAGTGTCCTTCATCCTAACACTTCGCCCACCACCTTTCAATAGGTAGTTAGCTTCGCCTGCATTTAAGCATTTAAGCACCCATGTTGAAAGAGCACCCCGGGGTGACTCACCTAAGCTCTGCTGACCTGATAGGCAAATTAAATCCCCTGTTGCCCATGCAGTGGGAAAAGTTAAAAGCATCTGTTTTCTGGAGCTGATGAACATTCTGGAAAGGGCTGGTGTTTAGTCTTAACAGCTTCTGTCTCTGTGACATGCCCGATAGGAATGGACTTTGCTATCTGATTCCCAGTAAAGTTGATTATTCCACTCATGGTAGGATGCTTCAGATGGACACTAAACCTCCAGGTCCTGGTGGCAGGTTCGGCCGTGACCTCCATCATCACCATAAGCACAGGATGCTGGGCAGTTTGGAAGCATCCACTGTGAATCAGTCACCTTCCCCACCACCCCTCTGCATGCTCCAAAGAGCGCAAGGTAAGGGGTCGAGGGACATTTTACTCCCCCACAGTGCTCATAAATCAGGCAGTATGTCTATCAGCACTTCCACAATGCCCCAGCTTGCCTACTGGCGTCCATGACACTTTTTACATGTTTATGAAAAGCCAGGAACTCCTGTTGCTGTTGGGCAATTCACCCAGAAGAGGAGGTGGGTGTGTCACAACCGGATACATGAGAGCCAAGGCTGAAACCCAGCCAATAGTGTCAGCATGCGATGGACCTTCTAATGAATAAAAGTCCCTCCCCTCCCATGGCACCTATCATTCTACCTATCTCATCTCTGAGCACCTCCACAGAAGTTTAATTTATGTTCTCTTTGGTTCTTTACCTATTTTGTTTCTGTTGTTATTTTTTGTAATGCGCAAAGACTAGCCTTTGCCTTTGGAAAGACAAATGACTCCGAATTGTGGTCTGCAGGCTGTTGCCACCTGCCAGTGTGGTGTGTTGCCAGTCAGTATCCCCAAGTGTTCAACAGAGAGGCTTCACACTGCTCAGCAGCTAAAATTGATAGTGCCTCTCTCTCCGATATGAACCTCTGCTCTGGACCCGTGGCCTCTTCCCACCAGCTCAGTGAAGCAAGGTGGCACGGAGCAGTACAGCAGACAAAATCACATGGGCCTCAAGGCCTGATGTGAGAGTCACAGGTCATTTAAGGCAAGCGTCAGGGAGGGCAAGAGAGGTCCTCTTCTGATGACCCTAGACAGATGTCACATGCATTCACTCTAGGAGAACTTGGCTCAGAGAGTCTGCCTCAGCCTCGTCACTGACCCACTCACAGGAGAGGGACAGTGTCAATATTTCTAAAGGGACTTTTGGAGATCAACCTAAATGTCCAGAGCCATAACATGGTTCTGTGCTCTTAGCAGACACAGGGCCCAGCTGGAAAGCCTTTGGGTTTACTCCAGCCAGCTTGTGGCTTGTAATAGTGTGCCCTACCAGACACAGCTTTATTGTACACCAGTCCCTGCCAGTCACTGGGTCCCTCCTTATGAAGTCTGTGGCTCCTGGCCCAGCCGGGAGCCTTTAAGAGAGCAGCTCCCAGGAATCGCCAAGGGAGTGAGCTCACCCCCACCTCTGCACTGTGTATTACTACAGACCGTACACCGTGTTTCTACCATGAGGGTTCTCTGCTCGTAATTTTTTTTGGAATATTTATATAGCAGGTTCAGATCACGTTTTTCTACTAATAAGAATGCTAACATCATTGTGTAGATAATCAGCAAGACTTTATGAAGTTTACACCTTTGCATTATTAAAGGATATAACAGTTCATGTAAACCCAACAGCGTGTTTTGATTTTCTTTGACTTTTGTGTCCAACACAGTGATAAAAACCCTCTCCTTCCACCTCATGTGCATCTGGTAACTGATTACCAGGAAAGACATTTAAATCGGGCCCCACCCTTGGTGAGCCGGAGAGTCTTAGTCCAAGGTCTTATCTCGTGAAAATCATTATGTCTTCCTAAGTGATCCTGAGAGTGTCTGGTTCTCTGTTGCCTGGGAATCCTCAGCAGACAACAAGAGAGGAGTGAGCCTTTGCAAAAGTGGGGCAGTAGTGACTCTGAAGACTGGATCAGGGGTAGAATGTTCCCCCAGCTGCAGAACTCTCTAGCAAGGTCTTCTGGGTATGCAGCAACCTTTTCTCCCCCTAACAGTACACATGAACATGTATACACACACACACACACACACACACACACACACACACACACACACACACACACACACACACATCTTATGATAGATAGGAATTAACTGGAACTTCTGTTGACAACTTGAATCCTATGCATAGCCAGCTCCAGGAAGGAGCAAGCAGACATACAAGGGGTTTATGAGGAAACTAGCTGCCAAGCTCAACCATTCTGGTAGTCAGACAGTCATATTGGAGCCAGGACTTCTGTACCTGGGGGACATGGTACAATAACTCAGACCCAGCTGGGCACCTGGAATGTGAGATCCATTTAAAGGCATAAGAAAGCATATATATGCAGTCTCGGCCTTCAAGCAATCTGGTTCCTGCTTTGAATGCCCAGCTCTCAAGCCAGGAACCACAGATGGTTGACAGCCCCAGCCAGGCACTGCTCAGGGCAGCTCTTACCCAGGGAGATGTGTGAAAGCTGCCCCCAAGAAGTCTCTTCATGTGCTAGGCACCTATGTGTTGGGCTTGTCAAGGAGGGCAAGATGAAGATCACGGCAAAAACAGACATCTGAAAGGGTTTTCTTTGCTTTTTCTTTTACGATCTGTTCAATAAGATGCAGGATCTAGACCTTTTCCCACTAGTTCCCCTGGACTAAACTACTCTGTAGTACCCACAAAGATATGGTGTCCCCTGACTCCAGTGTCCTTTAATTTGTACACAGCCTCTCCTTGTTCCCATCTCTCTGTCAGGGCCACCACCGTTCCCTCCAACTTCAGGAGTACTCACTTCCTGTAGAAGAATTAGTGCTTGGAAGTGGTGGGCCCCTTTCAGGAAAGAGTCTTTGTTCTATCTATCTATCTATCTATCTATCTATCTATCTATCTATCTATCTATCTATCATCTATCTATCTATCTATCTATCTATCTATCTATCTATATCTGATCAAATTTGTTATGTCTGAGACATGGAGCAGGTCATGACTCCTTGGTGATAAACCCTAGAATCAGGCATGAGCCACTAGAATTGAGGACAGGCAGGCAAGGATTAGGAATGATGGCCCTCATGTGACCTGGGTACTTGTTCAAATCCCAGTTCCTGACCCTCACCCCCCAGGGGTTCTGACTCTACAAGAAGAGCCCCAGAAGCTAAGTATATAAAAAGCCCCCTCAGGAACTCCATCACAGGCAGAGAATCACTGCTAAATGTTAAAAGGCATTTGATTTTCATGCAAAAATCAAAATTGCAAAGATCAATGAATGGCTAAAGATGGGGCCTACCAGCATTTTAGTCTTCCAGAAAAAAAACCCTCCCAATACACACTATGGAGACTGGCGTCTTGGAAACAGTATCATGTGTAGAGCACTGTACAACTCTAGTTTGAAACGAGGTATTTATGGTTGAAAAAGATTTGCAGACTATCCCCTACCCAAGGCCCTTCTAGATACAGATAGCTCATCCAAGATCATCATCAGAGATACAACATCTCTGTCAAGAGCTCTGGTCTCTGTTTAATGGTTTCCAGAAGCAGAGTGCTCACAAGAAACAGAGCTCCCAAGGCAGCTCACTCTGTTTGACTTCCTATGCTTGCCAGTCCTTCCTGAGGAGAGCACCTCCCCTTATAGTAGCACCTAAAGAAGCTGTAGAGAATACAGGTCCCCCCCCCCCCCATAGCACAAAATTAAATTTTTGGAAAGGTGTTCTCATCCCCAGGCTGAAGACTCACTCAGTTACCCAACAAATAGTCTGTGAACATTTGCCCAACGTCTGAGTCACACTAACTGCTGGGGAGACAGAGAAGAGAGTGGGCGCCTGCTTGGATGTTCTAGAGAAGCCATGCAGTGGTAGTGTTCATACATCCATATACATGCTCAGGGGAATTAAAAAGTCAGATGGGAGCAAGAAGAGAGTAGGGCAGAGTAGCTTGCTAGATAAAGAAGATAAAGAAGGCAGATGTCCAAGAAGATAACGTGAAACCTGAGGCCCTGTAAGACAACATAGCTACACAGTCAGCCAGCCTTGAGGAGATGACAGGCTGTTATGCCAATCAAACAGCATGCAGATGGACCTGGGCTGGAATACACTACTGAAGGTCAGACCCTAGTTTACAAGGATCTGGGGGATCTACACAGAGGCCACAACACATGTGAGACAGGATAGGCCAAGAAAGAAAGGCTTCAAACTTTGCATCAAATGAAAGGGAGAACACTGATCTATTTTTTCCTTATGTGGCATTACGTTCTTCATCCTTGGATACATCCATTCGAATATGCTTAGACCCAGTTGCAAAACCTCCAGCTGGTTCTGCTGGGCCCAGAGCAAACGCTGTCCAGCTGCTGTACTCTCACCCTCAGAATAGCTCTTCCATGGTTTACTTTTCCTCTTGAAGAGATGAACAGTCATGAGGCTAGAGACGTGGCTCAGAAGTTAAGAGATGAGCAGTCACATAGGACTGTTTTTATGTATGGAGCTCAAGATAAAAAGCATTGCTGTTGAGATGGACATGGTTGGTTGTGTCTGAAATCAGAACAATCAAGAGGCCGAGGCAGCAAGGGTCTCATAAATGTGAGGCTAGCCTGAGCTTCACAGTGAGGCCCAGACCAGCCTAGGCTATAGAGAAATAAGACTTACCCTCAAAAAAATTTTAAGAGCCCCACTAGGTACAAAAATTCATAGGTATCCCCCCTAAAAACTACTTTCATACTTAGGCTCTTTCCTCATGAAGTAGACATTGGACACCTATTAGGTGTCAGAGGCTGAGGCTAGGATGATTTTCCTATTCAAGGAAAGCCCTTAGGATCCTAAAGATCAGGCCTATCAAGGCATCTCCTCCCTTCCCCATATAAGAGTGAGGGTTACGGAGAAGTTCTCAAGTGGACGCTGGAAGAATGAGTCTTTCCAACTGAGGGCTGAAGCTGGGAGCGACTTTCCTGATGCCAAAGCCCATACACCTGGTAGCTAGTGTTCTTTATTCATCTTGGGGCATCTCAGAGACAGCAACTGGAGTCCCCAGTGAAGGATGAGAAAGGACTAGCCCAAAGTCCTGAGGAAGAAAGAATGGGAAACAAGCCGAGATTCTAAAGAGTAAAAACATCTGTGAACCTGGAGTTTCCTCCAGCTCAGGCCATAGGGCCCCAAGAGGAATTTGTGTGAGCATTCCTCTCTGGCATTCTGGGCCAGAATTGAAGCTTGTAATTAGGAACAGTGGAAACCCCTAAGAAGCACTACAGTACCTCGGTGGGCCATCCTAGTACAGCAGAGCACAGGCTACATGAGGGACAGAGAATGGCGACCAGGTGTGGTGGTGCACATGTATAAACTCAGCTCTCAGGAGGTAAAGGCCAAGGGATGAGAGCCCCTAGGCAGAGAGATCCTGTCGCAAATAGCCAACAGTATTAAAAGAAACACAGTAGCCCACAGGCAGTACCATCCCTGCCCTTGTCTGGGGGGATGGCATAAGATAAGATTGGCAAGCAGCTGGACTAGGCTTAGCCATTTGACAAAGTATAGTATACTGACTCTGAAGACAGTTGGGGCCAATTCCCAAGTACTATCAGCTGTAGTTCTTGCAGCCAGTTCGAAGATCTGAGTGTCCTTATTCCCTTGGGAGCACAGGAAGCATCAGGCAGGGTCTAATGGTAGAATGGAATGGGACTAATGAATAAGAAGTGCTCTGTGTCAGTCTGAGACTATTGTCCCCACAATGCCTTACGTAGGCAAAACTCTGTGCAGAGTTGTGCTTCCCACAATACCAGCACTGATGGAAGTAATCTAGAGTCAGTGGGTCCCTCCCAGAAACCTGGTGCCAGTGAAGTCACACATGGAACTCACACAGGGTCCTTCTGTGGGAGAATCTATAGGCCAAGGCCTTGGAGGTTGCTAATTGTCACTAGGGGAACTAGACAGTGAAGTCCCAGCCAGAGTTAGGAGGCTGTGTACTGTCAGGATGTGAGACTGAGTCCATGGACATTCGTCCTGTGCGTGGGTGTGACTGTCTGTGAGAATGTGCAGATCTGGGTAAGTCTACAGGTTTTCCTGAAGTGTGCTCCCAGAATGCCTGGCTCCCACATGGTGAGTATTCCCAGACTCTTCGCCTTACCCATGCGGCCTGGGGAGGCTGCTGTGTCTCCAGATACAGTCACTTTCAGCCTCCTAAGGTATGAGAAACGATAAACCAAGTCCCGGTTCCCTCATAGTTAAAGCTCTTGGACTTACTCTTCAAGAGAGGAGAGGAAGTTGAATCATATGTTGGGCATCCCATCTCCACAGGACCCAAGACAGTCCTGGGAACCCCATATGAGATCCTGTCTGTCACTGAGCCTAGAGCCATAGCATAGCCTGAAGCTAGCAGTCACTGCCTAGCAAACCAGAAAAAAATATTTTGCATTGGTCCAGAGATACAGCAAGGCCCTCCTGGATTCACCTTCACTCAGTGCCCTCAAATATTACCTGACTGGGCTTCCGGGACTTGTGAAGACCAGTTGAGCACATGCCTTAGGGAGGAGGCTCAGAGTTGTTGGGGGGCAAGAATGAAGACACAATCTCTTCTCTCATTTAATTTGTGGGAGTCCTCAAACCGTCTCTCCAGCATCAGATGAGGCAACATATCCCATCTGAAAAGTGCAGAGAACCTATTGTCCCTACACCAGGCATAAGAATGCCCCAAGGAAGATGCCACTGGTCATAAATGCCTTAGCTTCATGCTGAGGGCCCTACTCCACCCAAGGGATGGCTGTTCACAGGGTCAGGGGCTCAGGGTCCTACTCCACCCCATGGATGGCTGTTCTTAGGGTCAGGAGTTCAGGGTCCTACTCCACCCCAGGGATGGCTGTTCACAGGGTCAGGGGCTCATATGCAAACCCATTAACCACCGACCATTTCTCTCCCACTTAAGCCAATGGCAGCCCCACCACAGGCCTGAGCACAGGTGCCATTGTGGGCATCCTCATCGTCATCTTTGTCCTACTCCTGGTGGTCATGGACATCACCTGCTACTTCCTGAACAAGTGTGGCCTGCTCATGTGCATTGCTGTTAACCTGTGTGGCAAAGCTGGGCCCGGAGCCAAGGGCAAAGACATGGAGGAGGGCAAGGCTGCTTTCTCGTGAGTACAAATCCATCCTGTCAGTGAGTTGTAGGCTCTGCCCCATCCCAGGGCCTAGCTCTGTGCTATCTGAGAGTGCTATGGTGACCTCCCCTACTTGAAGAATGGGTTTAAGGCCAGGTGGGGTCACAAGTTTGAAAAGCAGTGTCTCCAACTCACCCTAGGTTCTAAAGTCTCATGAAGATTTGAAAATTCCTGATGAGGTAAAGAGGTGTAACTTGGCAGATTTAAACCCAAAGAGAAGCTGTGGTGGAGGGAACCAGTGTGGAGGAACATACTTAATCTCTCATTCATTTACTGTTCAAATAACTTGGCTTGCCACTACTAAAGACAAGATCCTGTATTCTGGCTCTAGGGTACCAAAGGGAGAAAAAACGAGTACAAATTCCTCTCCTCTTAGAGGGACAATGTGTATGAGCTTCCTACTAGCAGCATCAGTTAGCTAGTTAGCAAGAGAGTTTGAAGTCCGTGGGTGAATGAGGCTGTTGTAGCAAGCTGAGAAAGGATGGAGTGAGAAGATAAGATGCTTAACACCCCCACATGCAAGAAACTGGATAGACAGACAGACAGACAGACAGATGCACACAGGTCTATATATGCACAGTTACAAATACATTTGTATGCATGCATACACACGTGTGCACATGTGTTTGCATTTGAGCAGTTATCTGCACTGTGCCTAAAAACTTTACATAAATTATTTCCCTTAGTTCGCATAGTTAGGCAAGGTATACGCTTACTCGTCCTAATGTACCGACGGGAGAACTGAGGGAAGGGTGAGGTGAGGTGATTACCTTAGGTCTAGCGACTGGACTGATGCAGAGACCATCATCCAGACTACTCTGGCAGCCCCAGGCCAGACCCTGATATTCCTTGTTACAGCTTCTTGCTTAGATGAATTTCCTTCTGAAGCCATGCTGGGATCTAACCAGCAGAACTCTCTCCACAGGAAAGATGAGTCTAAAGAACCCATTGTGGAGGTCCGAACAGAGGAGGAACGGACTCCCAACCATGACGGAGGGAAGCACACGGAGCCCAACGAGACCACGCCGCTGACAGAGCCCGAGTACGTGGAGTAGGAGGGATTGCCGCCTCAGTAGAACCTTACCACCCTACCCTGACCTTCCCTGCTTCTCACCCTCAGCTCCTGGCCAAACATGGAAGCCAGAGCTCTGGAGCCCTGGGTCAGAAGACCTTCTGAACCCACTCTCCAGAGAGAGAGAGAGAGAAGACATTTTTGCTTCTCCTTGGATCATAGTGGGTGCCTTACTGGGCCCATTGCATAAGTGGGCTCCCTGGAGTATTCCAGAATTCCACACATATTCTAGGAGTGGCTTACCCTCACTGAGAGAAAGGACTAGCCCATTTCATTTAGGATTTCCTTAAAATCTTTCAGGACCTGGTGAGGTTCCTTGGTCCTCTTCCACTCAGAAACCTTGGAGATCTTCAGGGATTCTGACCAGCCATGTTTGTATTGCCCAAATGCTATCAAGGACCTGATAGCCTTGAAGGAAATATATCTCACAGGAACACAAATCCCTGGCTGGAAGAGCCTTTGACACATAGGAGCCATTTGGAGCCCTGGTCCTCCTCATTCTGGCTTTCCCAATCCTTGCCTAAGAAGAATTGTAAGGTAGCTGGACCCCACTCCTATGGGGCTCCAGAAACCTAGAGAGGTGGATGATGGATGTCAGCTGCCTTCACAGGAGTGGAGATCCAGGGCAGCACGAGAGAATGCTAGACTGATCAGTAGGGGACTGAAGCCCTGTACAGAGAGCTGAAGGGGCGTCAGCATGGAGGAAGGCTAGCAGGTCCCTTTGAGACTGCCACGTTCTTTGTTGTCTCCTGTGTCCTCTTCTGCCCGCCTGGGGCATGTACTTCCTCTTCGTCCTTGTTTCTCCATGGGCCCGTGTTCCTGCCCGTGTACGGTTGCATGCCCTCCCACACTCCTCTCCTTGTCTCCTATCTAGCTTCTCTGTCATGTCTCAGCTTCATTGTCTATTCTCTTTCTACTTCCTGTCCTCCCCACAGGCTGCCTGCCGACACCACAGCCACTGTCGAGGACATGCTGCCTTCTGTCACCACCGTCACCACTAACTCTGACACTATCACCGAAACCTTTGCCACTGCTCAGAACAGCCCTACCAGTGAGACCACTACACTGACCTCCAGTATTGCCCCACCGGCCACAACTGTGCCAGACTCAAATTCTGTGCCCGCTGGTCAGGCCACCCCTTCCAAGGGTGTCACTGCTTCATCCTCTCCCCCAGCCTCAGCCCCAAAAGTTGCTCCTCTTGTTGACCTGAGTGATACACCAACCTCAGCTCCCTCTGCTAGCAATCTGTCCTCCACTGTCTTGGCTAACCAAGGAGCTGTACTCAGTCCTAGCACACCTGCCAGTGCGGGAGAGACCTCCAAGGTCCCTCCAGCCAGTAAGCCCTCCCCCACTCCAGCTGGGGCAGCCAGCCCCTTAGCAGCAGTAGCAGCCCCTGCCACAGAAGCCCCCCAGGCCAAGCAGGAAGCCCCCAGCACCAAAGGTCCGGACCCAGAGCCCACCCAGACTGACACCGTGAAGAACCCACCTGAGGCAGCCACAGCCCCTGCTAACCTGAAGAGCAAGGCTGCCTCCTCCGTCAGCACCACAAACCCTTCCCAGGGCGAGGACTTAAAAATGGACGAAGGGAACTTCAAGACCCCAGATATTGACCTTGCAAAGGATGTTTTTGCAGCCCTGGGCTCTCCTGCTCCCGCCACTGGGGCTAGTGGACAAGCCTCTGAGCTTGCTCCTTCCACTGCAGACAGCGCTGTGTCTCCCGCACCAGCAAAGACCGAGTACGGCCTCTCTTTGTCCACTGTCATTGGGTTGTGTCCAGTAGTGGTGTGTGTCTGTGCTGTGTTATGTCCTCCATGTTTGATGTGTCCTCAGCCTTTTGCAGGGCTTCTGTGAGACAACTGTCAGCTAGGGGCCTGGGATGAGGCAGGAACAGGGGCAGGCAATGGGATGGGCGAAGCAGCTGCTGGCTCCATAATTAGGTCGTGTTCATTAGGTTCCATCCTTATCATCCTAGCCAAGCTTATTTCCCCCCCCGGGGATGCCTTTGCAGTTGGGCCATTGACAGCAGAGTTTGAGAAGGCACTTTGGAGGCCAAGGTGCCTTTATCTGCAATCCTGGGCCCATAGTTGTGTGTATTGTCCAGGGTGAGGTCAAGACCTCCCAAGAATGGCACCGTGGTTCTCAGAAAGAAATGAGCTAGCTCTGGCAAGGTGCTTGTGCGAGGAGGATGTAGCCACAGACAGCTCTGTCCCCTCACTGGCTGCGAGGCTCACTCTTCCCCTACCCAAGACTCTCAGACACTCATGTTATCTCCAAGCTCAACATTCAGGTTTCTTAAGCACCATGCTAACTAAATGCATTGGATTGAACCAATAGCTGCACTTGCTCTAGTGTGTGGAGACAGAGGCACGCCTGGACTTTTATAAAGGTCAATGTGGCTGTCCCTTCCAGTCTCTTGGAGCAAGCAGGCCCATGCTAGCCTCTTGCCACCCTGGTAACAGTATTCTCTCACCCAACTCAAGCAACCAAGGAGTCACCATCCTGAAACAGTGTAAGACGAAATGTTGGGGGCAAGCAAAAGAGAAGTGGTTTATGGTAGGGATCCCTGGAACTGGTACCAGAGGCAGAGCCTGGGGCACCCCACTTTTAGCAGGTGGAGCACTGCGCTTCCACTTGTCACTGTGGGAGAGAGGAACCCGGCCTTCTCTTCTACTCCAGGTTAACATGGGCTGGGGAAAGTTAAGGCTGGAGGAAGAAACCATTGTTCTTGACTAGTGCATCTCCACCTAGCTGCACCTTGGAATCATGGTTGCGTTCCCAGGATTTCTGGGGACATGCCCCAGGCATGAGTCCTTTGGAGAGCTCGCAGGTGATTTCAGTGTGCATGCAGGGTTAGATGTTGGAGCTGCGACTGAGGCCTCCTCCACTCCATGTGGCACAGGGAAGAGGGGGCGGGGAGGAGGGCAGTATGTGCAGAGCTCCACAAAGTGGTCTTAGCAACACTGTTTCTGTTTCTTTGCAGGAAGAGTCCTGTAGAAACAAAGATTGAGCCCCAGGAGTCAGAAGCAAAGCCAACGCCAACTGAAGTCAAGACGGTCCCCAACGATGCCACACAAACAAAAGAGAATGAGAGCAAAGCATGATGGGTACCAAGCAACAAGCAAAGATCGTAATAAATGACACAGCGGCTTCACCAGAGCATCCCCAAATAACCCCCCCCCTCTCTCTCACACACACACACACACACACACACACACACACACACACACACACTCATTCCTCTAGTGTCTTTTGCCTTTAAAAAAACAACAAAAACAGATAAACATGGGATTGCCTTTTTGTAGGTTTCTAGAAAGGGCTCCTTTGTTGCACACTCACTTGTTAAGAAAAAAAGAGACAAAAAGGTTAAACCCACAGCCAAACTAGGACACTCCGTTCCCTGAAACCATTTAAAAATCAAACAAAAGGGCCCCAAATTAAGAATCTAGGAAGCTCAGATTGAAAAAAAGAAAGAAAAAAATCTAGGCTCGGGAAGGCTGCAATTGGTGTTACCCAATTGGCACAGATCAGTTTCAGAAAAAAAAAATGCTTCCAAGAACTTAGACTAACCGAATGAACCAAGCCCACAGTTTATTTTTATACTTTCAGTCAAGCTGGGACTCTGTAGAACCTCACAAATAAGTTATACTTTCTGTTCACTTTGTATTTGTTCTGTATGCAAAGTGTGGCACTCTAGCTAGCTGCGTTCAGTTCCCACGTAGACTCCTGTTTCTTAGGAAGAATGCCAAATCGCAGCTTATTCGATTTCTTTTGCTTTGGGTTTTTTTCCTCCACTGTTTCTTTTCTTTCCCTTTCTTCCTCTTTTCCAAGTTTGCTTTCCAGTGTTTACAAGGTGACAGACGTTTGACTTTGGCTGTGTTTAATGTCCGTGTAAAATAGCTGCCCCCACCTTTGTTTTTTCTTTAAGCAACAGGTGCCCTGTAGAGGCAGGTAAAATCCTCCTAGGTTGCCTTTAGCACAGGGTGAAGGTCACAAAAGATGATTGTTTACAGTGGCTCTATTCCCCCAGCTGTCCCCCACCCTACCCTACTCCTCCCCCAGCCGATTCTGATTCATAGCAGTTTTTACTTGTGTCAAACTGGGGAGAAAGCCTCTCCTTCTGAATTGATTTTGCCTTTTTTTTTTTTCCTGTTTAATTCTGTTGCTATTTCTTAGGGGGAGATGGGGGATGCTAGACCACTTTCAGATTAGCTGCCACCTGCCTGTGTCTGTGACACTGGACCTGCCTCCCAGGTGTCTGCACACCCTTCCTCTGAAGGACTCCTTTGGCTTTGTTGAATGAAGCAGAGAAGATTGTATAGTTAGTTGGGGCTGGTCTTGGTGAACACACTTTTCTTTTTTTCTTTTTTCTTTTTTTCTTTTGTTACCCCAGACACCCCCTTTTTGTAGAAAGCCAAATAAGATATATACATACCATTTCCTTAGAGCCCAGAATCTAGATTTGAGCGGAAGAGCACGTGTGCTTCAGGGAAGTAGTGTCTCCTTTTGGAAATCTATTGAAGTAAAATGACATTGGCCTTCTGTTCAGTTAGGCAACATTTGTAAAAAAAAAAAAAAAAAAAATCAAATACCGTCTGGAGTTATAATACAACTCTCCTAGACCGGAAACCAAGTGGGGGGAAAAATACAGAAACTTTCAGGGGATGGGCGGGGGGAGAAGGGAAAAACCAGCCCTTTGTATAGAAATTTTGCTTTTGTTTTTCATTCTGCTTTAGAACCGCAAGCTTGTGCACTGTGGATGCGTGAATATTTTAGTGTGAAACGTGTTTTTGTCATAGTATTGAAATAAAACTTCAACATAGTTTGGTTGTGGAAGGTATAGCAGATAGTTCAGAAAAAACACAAACAATTATTCAGGAAACAAAACAAAACAAAAACAAACAAATCTCAAAAGGAAAAAGGAATCAAAGCCTTTCAATAAAGGCAATACACACATGACGCTGATGAAGGACACTAAGCCAACAGATGTCCCCCGACAGCACGTGTTCCTTTCCCAAGTACGAAGCGACAAGAGGTTAGGGTGGCCAGATGCACCCCATGTTCACTCTGTGGGCCACACACCCCAGTGTTCTGACACTTCTGCAGTGTGACCAGTGGTGATGCTAGATTATAATTTCAAACTGTGAAAAATCATGGTCTTGTCATTTGCTCAGTATGGGGTTATTTTGCATTTTCTCAGCTCCTGGGGATGGAAATGGAGGATCCCAGAACACTCAGCCTGGCCCCTTTCATTCCAGGGCCTGCACAGACCCACAGTTCACACACACGGGTCCTCAGGAAGAACTATCGGTCAGACAACTCTGAGGGCACATGGCAGATTGGGAGAGGTGGGCAGCACCTGAGCCAGGTCCTCGTGGTGAGGGACAGACTCCTCCTCGGGCCACAGCCTGTCCTGGGGAATCTCTTTCCCATATTGTGAAGTTAGTGGCTTGACCAGCTAGGCCAAGGGCACACTGTACCTCCTGGAAATAGTGTAGTTCACTCTGTTTGTAGTTGGACAAATTGAGCTCAACTAGGATGATAAGAAGAAACAAAGTAATGGCCAACCCCAAAATAATGTGGCCCAGAGTAGCTGACCCCCAGAACACTGGCCCTACCATTTGCTGGAATCTAAGACTGCCCACACTTTGATATGCCTCTCCCTTTATACGTGTTTGTCTCGGCATGCATGGGTTTTTCTTTCTTCCTCTTTCCATTTCTTAAAAAAAAAAAATAGCAGTAATCTCTCTAAAATCAAAGAGAGAGACAGTGTATTCCCCCCCCAGTTCTTTTATGTGAAGAAATAATATGTATTTAGTTTTCTGTAGGGTTTTTGTTTTTTTGGGGGGTTTTTTTGTTATTGTTGTTGTTGTTGTTGTTGTTGTTGTTTGGTTTTTTTTTTTTTTAGCTTTTGGAAAGAAGGATGGACTCCACCAGTGTTGGTGTCAGTGTGTCCTATGTCTATGTGGCATACATTGTATCACATAAAGACCAGCATGGCCACGTTCTGTGGGAAAGCTACCCAGGTGCCATGAGTGGGGTCCTGAAGGGCCAAGATGTTTCCAACAGGATTCTATGTTCTCATTTTCTATAGAACCTCCCACGTCCCAGGGTCTCACCCTCAGCTGTCCGTCTGGATGGTGGTGATCACACCTCCAGTAACACCCTTACCCAGCATTCTGTACTTCGGGGGCCTTCTCTCTTGTTATAAAAACTTTTTACTGAGTGAAACATCAACACCACCTTTGTTTCCATTCTCACTGCTGTAAATACTGAGTACTAACTGAGAATTTTGACTTTGCATTCTGTCAGAATACTTGTGTTCAATAAAAATTGAAAGAAAAAAAAACAAGTATAGTCTAACTGGAATTTCTTTCTGTTCAGTGAGGGTAGCATGCAAATAAATGTAGGTATGCCTGTGTTCTAGTTTTGGGGTTTTCTTTGGTTGGTTAGTTGGTTTTAGGGCAGAGTTTGTTCCATAGCTCAGCTCTGTAATCCTAGTATTCAGTAGACTGAGGCAGGAGAATTGCCATGAATTTGAATTTGAATTTACATTGCTGCGAACTACACAATAACTTCCAAATCAGCCTGGCCTGCAATGTAAGATCGTGTCTCAAAAACAACAACAGAAGAGTATGTGTGTGTATGGGTGGGTAGATGGATGTAAAACTATCTTGAGTTTATGTTGTACAGATTGGTAGAGAGGATCCTGTTTAAAGGGCCCAAACCTGAGATTCAAAAAGACTTCATTTAGATGCTGGTTCTGTGGATTCCTAGATGACCTTGGAAGAATTAATTTCCCCAAGACTCAATTTTCTCTTTTGCTGGAAGTCCCCAGGGCATAGATGTTGATACTGGTTGATGAACAACGTAGTGTGTGTGTGTATACTTAGCATCGCGTTTTCTTGACTCACAATGGGAACTCAGAAAATAAGAATTAATGTTGTTCACATCACTGAGGTGCAGCACCATCAAGCGTAGTTATAATAACAACTAACACCTGAGCATCAGAGTCACAGCTGTGAGGTGGATGCAGGAGGCATTTTCCAGAACAATGCATGCCTCCTCCCTTTTGCTTTGTCTGTGTTTGGAGCCATAATTTAGCCCTGGGTATTTGTTAAAGCAGACAAGAGTACAAATTCTAACTTCTCTGGCATCTGCTGCCACCTGGCTCTCTGCAAACAACCTCTACAGTTAGACGTGTCCATTAAACTATGAATCTGATTCCTGAAGGAGCCCTGGCTGCAGGTTCAGGATGAGATTCTATGTTCTCACTTTTCTATAGAACCTCCCACATCCCAGGGTCTCACCCTCAGCTGTGCGTCTGGATGGTGGTGATCACACCTCTGGTAACATCCTTACCCAGCATTCTGTACTTTGGGGGCCTTCTCTCTTGTTATAAAACTTTTTACTGAGTGAAACATCAACACCACCTTTGTTTCCATTCTCACTGCTGTAAACACTGAGAGAGTATTTACTGAGAGGTGTCTAGGTCATAAAATATGAGCCAGTACCCACTCAGGGATTACTTTGCCCTTGCACAACTCTGAGGGTGACACCTCCTTCACTTTGTACCCAGTGTGCCTGTCTCGCTTGCTTATTCTGATGAGATCCACCATCTTTGGGGATGGGGAGCAGGGGACTTGTGCCTCTTCTGCTTTACATTCTAATATCAAGTCACATGCAGCCTTGCTATTTCTGTCATCACAGAGTCCCAGCTGCAAATAGCAGGGATGGGTGGGGAACAAAAGCCCACAGCTTATTCAGAACTGGACAAGACATGCAATGAAGACTGGGTTTGTTGACTCACGGGAGCTGGTTTCCAGAGCTTCCTTCAGTGTTACTTTTCTATCAGACCCACTTGAAATATTGAGTGTCTCCAAGATGTTCCAGTGAGCAAATCAGCTCTGGTGGAAGCTACATTTATGTATGAGAATAACATACCATAAACACATATACACACATACACATATATATACACATACACAAACATACACACACACCCATACCACACACAGACATGTATACACACATACACACACATATAAATACACATATTACACACACACACACACACACACAGACACACACGTACCACACAACATCACAAACATACACACACACCGACACACCACACATTCACACACATGCAAACACACACCACAAACATTCACACACACATACACACATGTACACACATACATGCACACACCACACACACACAGGTACACACACATACCTCACTCACATACCACACACACATATGCACACACACACACATGCCACCCAAACACACACCACACCTTCACACACACACCACGCATTCACACATACATGCACACACACACACACACACCACACATTCACACATACACATATACACACATTCACACACATGCACACATGCTCACTCACACACACATGCACACGCACATGCACATGCATGTACACACACACATACACACACACACACACTCACACACACACCTAATGGAGTGGTTGTCGGAATTGCATACACTATCGCTCTGCTTTTCCTTCTTCCAGGCACATGGTGGCCTTGTACTTCTCTGCTCACTTCACCAGGTGTGACTGTGTGACTTACTTTGGTTGGTGATTTATAAGCAGAAGTGTGTGGCAAAGGCCCACAAATAGTGAGAACAGATCTGGGTAGGAGGATATGTTCATATGTGTAATATCAATTTTGCTGATATAAAGAGTGTGGTATGCAAATACTGTGTAGAAATTGCTGACACCCTGAGAATTCTTTGGTTCATTTGTGTTGACATTGTACATCTATAGTTAGCCTATGGTTCTAATTCACTAATGGGTGTATTTCCAATCTGAATATTGACTGATTTGTTCACTTGTATTAGAAAGGGTTCTCTAGAAAAACAGAACCAATGGAATGTCTCTAACCTTCCCTCCCTCCCCACTCCTTCAATCTCTCCCTTCCTCTCTTCCCCCCCCTCCCTCTCTTTCTCTCACACAGGGTGTGTTGGGTTGGCTGACACAGTAGGAACTGGGTAGACTTGACAAAGTCCACCTGCACACTGGAGGAGGAGAGAACCAGATGTGCAGTTGAGGAAGCAGGATGCTGGGCTATTCCAATCCAATGCCAAAAGCCGGAAAGCTCCCTGAAGAGGCGTTGAGTTCACACTGAAAGCCACGGAAGCTGGAGTCTGGTGGCAGCAGGCAGCAGCAGGACACTCAGTCACTCAGCAAAGACAGAGGCCTGCTGGCCTGCCTATGCCCTCCTTGTTCTTCTACACTTCTTTCCAGCAGTTTGCCACTCAAGGATTCTTCCCCTACTCAAGCTGGGCCTTTTCCTAGCAGTCACTATCCAGTCTGCCCACCCTCTCTGGAAACGCCTCACTAGACACACAGGTGTACTCCATCAACCCTAGGTTCCTCTTAGTTCATCGAGCTGACAGCTCAAACCAACCGTCACACTTTTTTAATCGAGGGAAAGTGGAACAGGAAAGATAAATTTCAGGATGCCACTCCTGTATCCCTGGTGTGAATGATGTCACTGGTTTGAGCATCAGTTCTGAATGTGGTATGCATTTTTGGCTACTATCTCAAGTGTGAGTGGGCATGTGTGGTGTGTGTGTGTGTGTGTGTGTGTGTGTGTGTGTGTGTGTGTGTGTGTGTGTATTATTCACATTTCAATTCCCTACTTTAAAATTTAATGTGTATTGTAAATATTACTCCATCACTTTAAGCACGCGCGCGCGTGTGCGTGCACACACACACACACACACACACACACACACACACACACCTGATTTGTGGCTCTTACTGACTTTAACAATGTGCAAACACTCTCAAGATGGCCGATGCACCATTACCAGTCCTGAGTTAAGTAAAGCTGCACTGTATACTGTCACTATGTGGTATTTCCTTCACACAGATACAGCAGCCCTAAATACATGCAAGGGTATAGATTACAGTAATATGCAACAGTAATAATTTAATAGTAGTAAAATAATTAAGAAGAAATGTATAGGTAATTATACATTTATTTCATTTAGCTTGTCCTAAAAAAAAAAAAAAAAAAAACAGGACTACATATAACAACTGGTTCACAAATTTCCTGAAAATTAAACAATTTGCTCTCGGGAACCAGCAAAAGCTACATAAGGCCTACATTGTAATCTACTTAATTTGAGGACTTGTTATGATAGCATTATTTAACCTGTTATTTTGCAAAGTAAGGGATCAGTTCTATGGATTACAACAAACCTGAAGTTGAGAGGCTGCAAAAGGTCACTGTTTTATTCAGGACAGCAGGTGTGGAACACTGGCCTGAAGGAAGAGAAGACAAAGACTATGCAGTCATTTAAAAGAGAACGTCTCAGACAGAGGAAACAGGACATACAAAAGGCCTGCACTGGGGACCTAGTTGCCATCTTTGAAGAGAAGCAAGATGGCCATTGTGGTGAGATCAGACAGCAACTGATGACCTGAGGTGGGGAATAAAAACACACGAAGCCCAGAGGTCACCAGGAGCTAGCTGGCACAGTCCACAGACATTGGTTAGATGTTTGCTTCTTCCTTCAAGTGAGATAGGTAGCCAAAGGGTATGCTTAAGCATATTTGACCTGACGAGTTTTTTAAACGATCACTGGCTGCTGGGTGGGTAACAGATTTCGGAAGGGCAATAGAAGATAATGAGGGTTAGCAATATAGAGGGGATGAGGAGGTTCTCGAGGAAAGAAGGCAGACAATGGCTAGACTTCAGTTATACGCCAAGAGCAAAGCCAGACTCACTGGATAATGCACTGGCTGTGGGTCTGGAGCAAGGCATCATGGGTAACTTCTAACTGAAGGCATTGACCATTTAAGGACGGATGGAGTTGCCATTTACATTGTAAAAGGAGTAAAGGAGAGAAGGACTGGGATGCCAGATTTGGAAACTTTAAGTCTAAGATACCAGTGGACCATGGAGGAGAGTTGAGGTTTAGACTATGAATGCAGTCCCCATAGATAAAGGACACCATTGGCCCAGGAACCCTTCTCTGCTGGCTCTGTCCTTCAATCTTATAAGGTGGAGAAGACTCTCAACTGAATATGAACTGAAGTTTATTAATATTCCATTGAATTTCTGCTCCGACCAGCTATTCCACACAGTTGTCAAAATTCAATCTCCATCAAACTAAGATTCCACACTTCAACTTTCTTGTCTGTCTATCTATCTATCTATCTATCTATCTATCTATCTATCTATCTATCTATCCATCCATCCAAGATCTTAATCTGTAGCCCAAGCTGGACTTAAGCTCATCCTCCTGCTTCCGTCTCCTGAGTCCTGGATTAACAGGCCTGTGTCCCACCCAGGGTCAAACCTCTCTAATGTTTGCTGACAGGACATAGGCTGCCTCTCTGTGATAGTTAATTTTAATTGTTCACTTGTCACAATCTAGACTCCCCTTCGGAAGAGAATCCCAATGAGGAGTCATTAGGATTACATTGGCCTATGAGAATTCAGCGTTTTTCTTAATTGTGTTGAGTGAGGTGGGAAAGCCCAGCCTGAATCTGGGCTTTCATGGGCTGGTGAAGAAATCAGGCTGAGCATGTATGTGCTCATGTGTGTGTCATTTTCTCTCTGCTCCTGACTCTGGACCAGTTGCTTCAAGTTCTGGCCTTGACTTCTGGCAATGATGGACTGTAATTGGGGCCAAAATAAATCCTTTCTTCCCTAAGTTGCTTCTGTCAGGGTTGATTTTTATGAAACTGTGTTCTCCAAGCTTGTTTCTGCCACACTCTCTTCTCCTCACACCCTGTGTCAGCAATGACTGTGTTTGACTGTGCCCTGCTTTCACCCCTAATCTAGGGTCTTAGACGCCTACTTGCTTTTTCCTGTGCCGCAGACTTCCCATAGCTCTCCCAGTGCGTACACACGTTCTGGACTCTACTCCAAGCATTCAGTTTAAGCATCTTTCTATCATGCAAGCCCACCAGGTCACCTGATCCAGGTTCTGCTCCCACTTGCAGCTGACACCTTCCAGTCTGATGTTATCTGGTTGCTAAAATATCAAGATGTTTCTTTGCAGTTGTATGTAGCTGCTGTCTCCCCAGCTACCTGCTTCCTACCACAAGCATCTTCATACTGGCTGGTTTTGTGTGTCAACTTGACACGAGTTAGAGTCATCAGAGAGGAAGGAGCCTCAGTTGAGAAAAATGCCTCCATGAGATCCAGCTGTAAGGCATTTTCTCAATTAATGATCAATAGGAGAGGGCCCTGCCCATTGTGGGTGGTGTCATCCCTGGGCTAGTGGTCCTGGGTTCTATAAGAAAGGCTGAGAAAAGCCATGGGAAGCAAGCCAATAAGCCATGCCCTTCCACGGCCTCTGCATCAGCTCCTACCACCAGGTTCCAGCCTTGCTTGAGTTCCTGTCCTGACTTCCTCCAATGATAGACTACGATTTGGAAGTATAAGCCAAATAAATCCTTTGCTCCCCAACTTGCTTTTTTGGTCATGGTGTTCCATCACAGTGATGGAAACTCTAACGAAGACAAATCTTCAAGTAGTCCCAAGACCCCATTGTCCAGTGAGGTAGCACCTAGGCCAAGAAGGCATCAAGGTTTGTCTCTGGCACAGCGTCTGGTGCCAAATGGATGATCTAAAACACCTTTAGCATACCTTCTGGGGCCATCCTAAGACCCTATGTGTTTCATGCATAACTTAATGTATCTCTTTCCTACTGAACTCCAAACTCCCCCAGGGCACGTTCTGAATCCATCTTGTTCTCAGATTTGACCCACTACCTCTGTACACAGCATCTGCCTCAAAGCAGGGGCTTCATAGTTGCTGGCTTCATTAATGACTGGCCAGATCCCAGCCAAATGTCATTGGAAACACCTGGCCTATTGCTAAGTTATTTTGAAAGGGTACGAAGTGGCTGAACAGCTTTATTTTCCAGTCTGTGGTCTGAAATACACAAGTGGAGTTTAATTCAGAAGAAAATAGACCACACAGACTTTGTGCTCCTGCTCCTACAGTAATATCGAGTTATCAGTCTCAAAGTATTCAAGGTGTTCTTAGCAATTATATTCTACCTAGACAGATAGCCTGGAGTTGCCAAAGACTCACTGACTCATCGGAAGCATTGACATCACAAAGGCTTCTGCATTTTTCAGTATTCTTTTCGTATGTGTGAAAAAATTAAGATAATAATTTTGCTAGAGTGTGGAATGGAGTGGAAACAGTCCTATCTTCTCCAGGCAAAAAAAGAAATTCTGTAGTAGCCAACTGTTCGCTCATTACATGACTTCTAATTCATACTGCTGTGCTTTGCAAATTAATTACTTTATTAATTAAACCATTGATGGCGTTAGCATGATCAATCACCTTTCAGTAATGTCACCAGCCCAAGACGGAACTTTCAGTACAAACCAGCCATCAGCATGGCTGTAAGAGAGAACACAGTGTCTCTAAGCAGAGGACGGTGACCACCACTCAAAATTGGGAAGAGGTTGGCCCATTATAGGCTGAAGACTTTATTCTGATTCTAGAATTCCTTGATAGCATCTAGCCTGAGCTACCACGGCAGCCTGGAAACCGGAATCCAAGAAAGCAAATGCCAACATAACAGTGCCATTGTTCAAGGTCACCTGCCAAAGTCCTGGAAGTGAACTCAATTCCAAATGGTCGTTGGTAAAGGTCAGGCTGCACAGGGAGGCTGGAGTGAGCAGGGAGTGTGACACTGAGGAGCCTGAAGAACAGAATTAACCATTTAGTCAGCACTTAAACCCAGAGAAGCCACAAGCTTTATTTATCTATCTGTTGGCACTATGTTGGGTAATGAGGACATAGTGATGAACCTGGTGAGCGGTCTCTTCTTGTTGTGACAGACTTTGATGACTGTGGGCTGCACAGCAACACAGCTCTCACTGGAGTCTTGGCTGTGCTACTGCCCACCTGTGTGATCACAGACAAGTACTTTTCCTTGCTGAACATGTTTACCTCATCCGTAACACGAGGACCCCTGCTACATAGAATTGCTCCAGATGTAGAGAGGGATGGGGCTTGCACATCTGTTTTGCTCAATGGATTTTAGTTTAGAGCAGCCCATGTGGATTTGGGCTGGTTATGCTAAACAAGGAGTATATTAAGTCAATATTGGTGGGATGGCCTGATTGTGGGAGGGAATATTCTCCAGGCCTGGAGAATGTGCTTACCATCAGCTTCCCAAACATAGAGGCATCTCAGGCTTCTATTAATGCTTCCAAACAACTCTTCTCCCAGCCCCAGCCCCAGCCCCAGCCCCAGCCCCAACCCCAGCCCCAGCCCCAGCCCCAGCCCTAGCCCCAGTCCCAGCCCTACCCTTATGAAAGGCCCAGCAAAGCCACCTTTTGGTCAAGACTAACTAGAGTTGTTCAAAAACTTCTGGACAGCCAGAATACAGCACGTGTCCACTAGTGTTTCCCACTGAGGCTAGACATTAAAGACACACCCAATCTCTTTGCAAAGCTACAAACTGCAGATTTGCCAAAATCTACAACCCCGACACACTGCTGAAGTCCATTATAGGCAATGATCTACCCAGTGAGCTCCTCTGTGCTCAAAATACAGCCAGTCCCAGCCAGGCAGGAGGCTCCAAGAGGCTAAGGCTCCCTGGGGAAATCTCAGCTACCATTTCCAGGGCCGGGGCCTGACTGGGAAGCGCACAGAGTGGACTGAGACTGCCATCTAGTGGCTATAATGAGAATCACAGGAATACAAGGCCTGGCCTGCAATTTTGAAACAACGGGGAAAGCCATAGTCTTGCCAGAAGTCTGAAAATTAGGGTTCCCCTTGTGCCTTTCCTCCTTGCTTTCTCTTCCCTACCCCTCCTTCTCCACTAAGCTGTGTATTTTGATGATTACGAAAGAGGTAATGCTATCCTGCGTTGATTTAGTCCAGTATAAAAGAGCACACACTTGCATGAAATAAGAATGTATTATTACTACAGTAATTCCTGTTGAGGGCTTCCAGCGCACCTGCCACTTCAAAATGTCATTACAGTTTCCACAAAAAGTCTGTAGTGGACAAATTCACTTACCCAGATGATGTCTGTTCTCTCTCCTTCCTTTCTGGCCTCCCTCTCTCCTTCTCCCCTCTTCCTCCCTCCTCCCCCTTTTCCTGTTCCCTTGCTCTCTTCCTCTTTTTCGCTCCATCTCTCCTTCCCCTTCACCCTCCCCCCTCTCTCTGTGACTTTTTCTTTGGTTTTGTTTTATAACGCAGGATGGTCTCGAACTCACTACTCAGCTTGGGTTGCCCTCAATTTTGGCATCTCTACCTGTCCTTCCAATCTCTGGCACTGTGGGTGTGTGCCAGCCTGGATCCTTTCTATTCCTTCTCTTAGTAAGCTTTCTATTTTTCTTTGAGGATGCGCTTCTACTCTTGGGTTTGTGGAGGGAGGTTAATTTCTGTATATGAATGTTTGTCTGCATGCATGTATGTGCACCACGATCATGCAGTGCCCAAGGAGGCCAGAAAAGGATGTTAGATCCTCTGGAACTGGAGTTATAAGGAACTGTGAGCCACCATGTAGGTGCTGGAAACTGAATCTAGGTCTTTTGCCAAAGCAGCAAGGGCCTGCCCTTAACTACTGGGCCATCTCAGTAGCCCCACACTGCTAGGATTGTTACAGAATCTTCTAGTATAAAAGAAAATATTTTAACCAATAGAAAGAGAAATCTTGAGTACCTGTGCTGAGAGCGACAGGTAGAAAGTAAGGCGAACCTGACTCAGCCTTGAACCCCAGGGATCCGCCTGGTCTGAGGAATCTCTAGAACCAATCGTCTCTGCACTTTTTTCCACTAAAGTCAGTGTGCTTGAGAAGGCGTATTTAAAACCAAACTAACTCTATGAATTCCCCTCCCCTTAGAAAGACATTAGAATGTAGAAATAGGCTGTTGCAACAGATAAATACAGAATTATCAAGGTCAAGGGAGACAGTCGTTCAATGCAGTGCTCTGACCCTCCTGTGCTACAGGCAGCTCTTGTGCTGGGATCCAGTCCCCAGTGCTATGCATTGGAGGTGAGGCATTTGGCTGGTAAGTCAGTCATGAGAATGAGCCAGGAGAGCTCCCCTACTCCTACAATGTGAGGATATAGGAGAAGATTGCTGTCTATGGCCCAGGAAGTGACTCCTCACAAGCTTTCATTTTCTTTGGCCTTGATGGTAGACTTCCAGCTTCCAGAATCATAAAAAAAAAAAAAAAAAAAAAAAAAAAAAAAAGTTTATAAACTACTCAATTTACATTCATTTGCAATAACAATTTGAACTAAGACACTGTTCTAAGAGCTATAAATACATCAGAGAAACTCAAAATTGACAGTTGACCATGCTCTCTTGACCCAGATTTCTCCTGGGGATGTCACAAGAAACAATTTGGAACATAGCAGCTCTGCTGAGGATTAGAAGCAGGGACATAACAGATTCCAACCCTGAGACTTCCTTATACTGGTTGATCAACAGTTTGGTTCACTGAGGACTACACTACCCAGAATCCCCTTTCTTCTCCGTCCACAGTGCCCTGCCTTGTTCACTTGCAATTTTCTACACCTCTTCTCTCTTTCCTGCTGTGTTGAGTGGGTGCAAATCTCTTTGGATGAATTCACTCCCTAACGTTCTAACACCACCCCCTCCAGGTTTGCACGGAAGATCATAGTCTCGTCGAGCCCATCATTCTCAGATCTTCTCAGCACGGTTTTCTCCCTGCTGCCCAGTCTCCTATGCGCCCCAGAGCTGATTAACGAATTGTTGAATGAGTGAAGGATGCATGAACAAGTCAAAATTGTGAGAGATACTAGTTTAGGATCAGAAGCTTGAGGGCCCCCTTTTCCCCCTCAGACTTTAATTTTGGAATAGACTTAGACATTTCAATACTAGAGCAGCTTTCTAGCAGATCAGCCGGATCTTTGTAATGCTCACATAAACCAGGGAAGGTTTTTGAAAAGCAGAAAACTGTGTTGCTGCAATACTGATACTATAAACTCTAGGTCTTGTGGGACAGTCACCAGCTCGTCACCAGTGATGTCAGCATGGCATCGCATTGCATTAGCCCTTGTTTCTCAGATTTTTTCTTGCTTTTGATGAATTTTTCATCTGTGATGACGTTGGTCAGAGATCTTTAGAATGACCTTCTTTTTGATCTTCTCTTTCATTCCCCCAGAATTGGACCAGAGTTACAGATTCCAGAGAGGAATGTCCTAGAAGTGATGGGCCCTTCTCACAGCTGTGTGATATATCAAGCAGCTGACAGCTGGTGTTACCACCCGCAGTTCCTTGCAAACCTACTATGGGCCAAGTCTCCTCCCTATCGAGTTACTGCTCACCTTTCTTTACTTTCCACAGTCGAATATTGCAATCGTATAGGCCAATAAAGTCCAAGAGGAAGGGTGTCAGGCTCTACCCTAAGAGCAAGTAAATACACATTTATCATTCAGAATTCACCTGTAATTCAAAGAGAGGCTTCCTAAACAGTGTTTCTGCTTTGACCCTCTAGATGTCAAGTGATGTGTGTGTGTGTGTGTGTGTGTGTGTGTGTGTGTGTGTGTGTGCATGTGCATGTATATATATACATCTTCTCAGAAATATATTTTTAATTTAATATACTCATTTAGAAATAAAATAGCTGTAATTAATAGGGAAGTATTCATATTGATTTGCTTTATTTTTAAATGGAATTTGCAGCATAATAACACGGATTTCTTAATTAGCACATTGAAATGCAAGTTCTAGCAGCTTGCCTAATGACCACTGTGAGTCAAGCTGCCTGCTGCTGTGCTTAAATGACGTCATGGCTGTGCAGTGAGCTGTTACTGACATTAACTATAAGGTAAGTGCTATGCTTCAGTGATATGCTTGAAAAAACCTTAAGTAGTAGTTATATTGTTAAAAGAATGTAAATTTTGACAATTTTATCATCTATAATTATAATCAAGCTCAGAGACCCTCAACTGTATCTACAGACTTTCAGACCCTAGGTTAAGAAACCCTGGTTTAAAGGCTCCAGTGGCACAGATGGCTTAGGACTGTACATGTGTGAGAACATGCTGTTCTCTGTTGACACTTCTAGAGAGATCTGGAGAGCACCTGTGCGGGGAGAAACAAGAGGCCTCAGTCTAAATGTGAAGCCCAAGCAGAACAGTCCATTTATCCTGGGTGCATTTTCAGACCATTCACCATCTGAACCTCAGCGGTAGCAAGGACCCTGGTGTTCTCAATGGGTTGCCAGTCAGAATGCCAACCGCTCCGACGTTTACGAATCACCGAGGAGCAATTTGGAAGTTTTAACAACCGAGGAGAGCAAACTCTTGCAAAGTGTAAAGGGAACTAAAGATCTACGTGGATGTGGCTGAGGGACTGGAACAAGTGTGGATACCACACACAGAAGAACGCCTGCCTCGATGCGCTAACAAGCAGGAGTGTGTGGCACGGCAGAGCAAACTGGCTTAAAAATAGGAGGATAATGAATAATAATTACGAAAACAATGTGGTTAGAAAGTACTCACTGAGGCAAGTGTGTACATAAGTATCCCTAGGGGCCTCTGCTGTTGGCTGTTGGGAGGATAGGAAAGCATCTCCTGAGAGCGTCATGTTTGAGCCCCTAGAAAGGGGTCCTCAGAAGGAGAAGTGGCTGGGGTGGTGACATGATGCTGAGCTAAGTAACTTAAGACCATATGTAAGCAAGATGACAGCATTGCAGAAATCCACAGACAAAAGACCGGAGAGGAGAGGCATCTGGGTCTAACTAACGACACAGGGGTTAAAGCTTCTGCCACGTGCTTCTGATGTAGTAGCACACTTCATACACAAAGTCAAGAGACACTGCTCACTGGCAACACCTGTCTTCAATCGTCCATGGCAACTGAAATGGGACCCGCATCAGGACTGTGTGTGACCATGGAGGCATGCAATTCTGTGAGCGTCTTTGTCCCACAAACCTCAATGGCAGAGAAAATTCCAGTGAACGAAGCTGATGTGTCTTCAGTTTTCTGAGTGTGAACAGTCACCCTTAGATGGATGACCTTGTACCTCAAATAAACAATTAATCACCATTAAATTTCTCAACACCCTGAACTGTTGGCTTTAGTTCACTATCCAGAGAAGCAATCTCAGCAAAGCAGCCATACAAAGAGCCTTGCCAGGTGTGGTTGGTTTAAATATGCTTGGCCCGGGGAGTGGCACTATTAGGAGGTGTGGCCTTGTTGAAGGAAGTGTGTCACTGTGCAGGTAGGCTTGGAGACCCTCCTCCTAGCTGCCTGGACACTGACATGCTTCCTACCATGATGATAATGGACTGGACTTCTGAAACTGTAAGCTAGCCCCAGCTAAATGTTTGCCTTTATAAGAGTTGCCTTGGTCATGGTGTCTCTTCATGGCAATAAAACCCAAACTAGGATACCAGGTATGCACACACAGGAGGTGCTCGGCTAACACTAAATAAATGCAAGAAAAGCACAAGAACACCTGAGCACTGACCTTTCGCCCTAATGCCCAGTCCTGCCATGGCACTGGCTAATCACACCCACTCAGCCCACAAGAGGGCAGTGCTACTCTACAGCAGGCAGGATAGAGCACTACTCCCGTCTGGCACAGGAGCTCCCGCTGCCCTTTTCTAGAATAAGACAAAGTCTCTAAAGAAAGACACTGGTGGAATCACCTTGCTTTCTTAATGGAGTCAGGGACACTTCCCTAAGGAGGAAAAGTTAGACCTGTCTCTGACAAGCATAGAGCAGCCTGCTCTACACACCCAGGGAGGAAAGCTAAAGCTTAGGTGGAAACGCCCAGGGTGACTGCTGGCTGCAAAAGTTTAAAACCAGCATTGTCTGCCACAAGGGTGTATATGGGAGTCAGGGCAGTGAAGTGGGATAGCTTTGAGGGCACAGACCAAAGCTCAGGTCTTGCTCGGCCTCTGAGAAGTCTCAGTCCCTTTTGACTGCATGTTCCTGACTTTAGAAATGGGAATAAACAAAACATTTACATTAAGTCATATATATGCCTGGCACACAACAGCTCAGCAAGTGTTTCTCGGGACTGCCATTGTGGTTGGTGCCATCATACCAGCACAGAAATATCAAGGGATACTCTTGTCTCCTGCAGACACACGAACCTGAGATCTTAAGAACACTCCTTCCTCTATAGTGGAGTTGGAATAGAAAGGGTACAGGAGAACCCAAGGGACCGGACTTTTTAGCTTAAGGGTTTCTTTCCCTGTAGGGACATGTGGTTAAGAGAAAGAAATGAAGCATGATTTAGCAATTCTCCTTGGGGAGGCAGGAGCCCTGGACAAACCCCTCTGACTTCTTCCTCTCTGAATCTTGAAACCAAAGTTGCCAAGCTAACTGGCTCCTGCAGCTGAAGGTTTTGTCCATCAGACTGTAGTACGGCTCCTGGATTCTGGTGGACTTGTCTGTACCAGTTGGTCTCCACAGGCAAAGGTAGTTTGTTTCATTCTGCATGAGGCTGGGGATTTTTTTTTCTAATCTCTTCTAAGCTTGTATAATATAATTGATGAGGAAAAGCAAGGAGTTAGGATTGTTTGCCCGATGGGGAGAGAGCTGAGTAAATGTGTAGTCATAGCTTCTATTAATCTGAGTCTCAGATTTATGATACAGTGGAAGATGAACAAATGTTCCCCCATTTTTATTGAAGACATAAACCACGAAACCGGAGTCCCATGCAAAGAATGTAGGCTCTATAAAAGTAAAATCATCCTTGAAATACAGCTCACTAATGCTTTCAAAAGTCTCTGCACATGGAAACCACTGTGCATGCACACAGACATTGCCCCTTCAAATCAAACAGCGATCCTGATCCACACAAATTCACCCACAGGGTCCTTAGGTTTTTGGCCTGGCTTCAAATGAAGAACAGGAGGTCTGAGTGACTGAGCATGTTACACTGCGGTAACAAACCCATCCAAAATGTTGACCCCTTATCAGTCAGGTCTATTGCTTACTCTGTGTACTGGCTGGTTTTGTGCGTCAGTTTGACACAAGCTGGAGGTATCACAGAGAAAGGAGCTTCAGGTGAAGAAATGCCTCAGTGAGATCCATCAGTAAGGCATTTTCTCAATTAGTGATCAAGGGGGGAGGGCCCCTTGTGAGTGGTACCATCTGTGGCTGGTAGTCTTGGGTTCTATAAGAGAGCAGGCTGAGCAAGCCAGGGGAAGCAAGCCAGTAAGTTACATCCCTTCATACCTCTGTATCAGCTCCTGCTTCCTGACCTGCTTGAGTTCCAGTCCTGACTTCCTTTGGTGATGAACAGCTGAATAAACCCTTTCATCCCCAACTTGCTTCTTGGTCAGTTTGTTCAGGAATAGAAGCCCTGACTAAAACATTCTTCTATGTATCAAAGGTAGACTGGGTTCTGTGAATGCTTACACAGGCCTCCATTGACTAGTTGCTGGGTGGGGTGGGGTGTAGAAGAACTCGGGTTCCCGAAGGTTCTTGTTCATGTTGCTTCTCTGTGTACCACATTGGCCATATCAAGTTACCAGGCCACAAAGAAGTAAAATCTACATGTGCCTGGAGGAAAGAAAATCAGACTCTTTGCTGCCAAGTGACTGACTTTCCAGGGTCACTTAGGACTTCTGACCAATCCAAGGGGAATTTGGCGGCACACACCTGCCATCCCAGCACCCGAAGCAATAGGATCACCTTGAGCTCAAGGACAACCTGGGCCACAAAGTGAATTTTGGGCTAGCCAGGACCACAGAATGAGATAGCATCCTTAAAAACAACAAATAGACCAGCTAAACAAAGAAGCAAAGCAAAACAAACAAAAACCCTAATAATCTATCAAGTGTAAGATTCGTTCCCCAAAAGTGGCTTGTGACTGTACCACTGTAATCCTATTCTTCGGGACAGATAGCCCCTGGAAGCCTGATGCAAACTGTCAACTCTCTTATCCTTTCTCCACCCGGAATAGCATACTTGACAGTTCCTGAAAGCACATGTGCTCATTTAACTCCAAGTGCTAGAAACAAAAAGACAAAGCACAGGCAAACCTCTAGTCCTAAGGAACAGGGACTAGTTCTGTAATGAATGGGCTTACAGGACTGGGGAGTAGAGACCCGTGCTCCATAGCAACAGGAATGGAAGCCATCAGACAGAAAGGACTCCTAGAGAAGCACCAGCCAGACAGTCTGTGGCTACTGAGCATCACTATTCAAGGCAGTCCCGGGAGCAAATGTGTCTACTCCTCCTCTGGCCAGTTGCTCTGGAATTCCCATCACCTCTTACCTGGGCTTTGTCTTGCCACTGACTAGCCTCATGCTCTTTTTTGTGGATTCTGGCTTTGACTGACCTACATTATCTACATCTTGGAGCTCAGGACTTACCACTCTTACATTAAAGTTATTTTTTCTCTTTTATACATCACACCATCTCCTTCCTCTCAACCTCCTCGACATGGAACCTCCACACTTGCCCAGAATCCAGTGACTGACAACAGCTCTTCCTGCAAAACAGAGCTGAACAGCTTCCTCTGTCCCCTCCTTGGGCATGAGGCCATTCTGCCCTGGGAGCTGGTCACAGGGAACACTTCCACAATCCCTGTGGCTGTTTCCGTGGTAGACAAATGCGAGAGCATTATCAGTGAACAGAATGAAGCATGAGACGTTCTGTAAAAGGTTAGTGTTCTGAGTACATGAGGAGACGTAAACTGGATGATGACTTCTAGTAGGAAAACAAATTATGTAACTTTTCACTCTAAGGAACACCAGTCTTTAGCTTCTGTCTTGAGTTTTTCCCCCCTGTGCTGTCATAAAATACCTTGACAAAAAGAGACTTAAGGTGGGAAGATTTATCTAGCTCACAATCCTAGGTACAGTCATTCCATCAAAGTCGGGCAAGGCAAAGCAGCAGGAGCTTGAAGCAGCTCGTCACATCCCATCTGCAGTCAAAATAAAAGCACAATGCATGTATGCTAGTAGTTAGCTTGCTTTTTCACACTCTTAAACAGTCCAGGATCCCAAGCATAGGGAATGACACCACCCATCGTAATCATGTCTTCCCATCTCATTTAACATGATCAATATCACCTAAACTCTTGTTTAGAGTCCATTGGCAAGATATATTTTAAAGTCCTTGGGTGTTTTTAAAATACCAGCGCTTCCTCTTAGACTGGCATAACATCATTTAGGCTATTTAAAAATGAAATGGTGTGCCCACTGATAGAACATTAGCGGAGTGAATGAATAGTGCCTTCTATATCAGTTCACATTAAATTTAACGGGGGAAAACTGTGTTTAACAATATGGCAGGATAGTCTCATCCCAAACTATAACAGGCATATTGCAGGAGCCAATTCTCCCACTCTACCTCCGTTTCCTGGGGACTCCGCTTGCCATGCAGGAGGCCCAGCCCTTTTTAGCTCGTTCCCATTCCTTGGTGTCAGCCTGCAATATCTAGAAACACTTTCTACCTGGGATCCCCAGTAGCTACATCAGGCCCGGACTCAGCTCAGAATCTCACTCAGCCATCATCAAGAAGCTTCTTCCTGCAGCCGACAGAAACTAATTCAGAGATCCACAACTGGACAACATGCAGAGAATGAGAAGCTTTGGAACTCTCAGTTCTAAACAGGATGGCTTCATTAACACCCTCCCCTCAGAGCTCAGGGAACCGTGAGGAAGACAAAGTAGAAACATTGTAAAAACCAGAGAGGACCAAGGAAACAGTTTCTTCTACACTACAGGATTGACTCAAACATGAACTCACAGGCTTTAGCAGCATGCACAGGGCTTCCACACAAAAAGGAAAAAATTCGTTTTCTCTGGTGACATTTCACACTTAAGGGCAGACAGCCATGCCCAGCAGTAGTTGGCCAACACAGAACAAGCTCACTATTTTTGGAAGAGTCTTTTGGTCTCATATTTCTTTGTTTAGACATTTTTTTAACCTTACTAGTCCTTTGCTTGTATATTGTTTTGCAATTTTGTGTTTTTATGTGATGTGATGTGTGTGTGTGTGTGTGTGTGTGTGTGTGTGTGTGTGTGTGTGTACATGCGCATGCACATGTGCGTCTGTATGGTTTCTCATGGTTTTGGGGGGTTTTTTTGTTTTTTGTTTTGTTTTGTTTATTTTATTCTGGTTGGTTTGTTTTTGCCTGGTTTTTTTCCCCCTCAAGAAAAAGAAAAGGTATGGAGTTGGTTTGTTGAGGTGGTCGGAAGATCTGGAAGAAGATGAGAGAAGGTAAACAATATATCAAAATATATTGTATAACAATTGTTTATTTTTTTTAAAGCAGAAAAGAAAATGAGGCAGGGACTTAAATAAGAGGAGACAACTCTGCCTCTTTGTGCTGTTCTCCATTGGCAAGTGCTCCAGTTAGCCTGCCTGTGTATCCCGTGCCCACGTTGGCTTCAAATAACTCTTCTGTTATCTGTGACTATGCATTGTAGAATCTTGCAATTAATATTGAAAATAGCTTCTCTGTCCCTGGTAAGTTCTATCACTCAATCAGTCAAACTGACTTCTGTGAAAGTACCCATAGATTTGCTGAGGAGTCACCAGGGTCATCGGCTCAAACTTTCACCCACAAAGGCCTAGTATACATGCGCTGAAACTTGCTTAAAGAGCAGACTAGTGCTGGGTATGATGGCACAGAGCTCTAATTCCAGCACACAGTGATACCCTGCTTCAAGGTGGGGGTGTGGTGGGGGTTCTTTAAAGATGTGTGCGTGTGTTTTGAATGTGAATGGATGTGTCCCAGCTCACTCTACCCTAAATCCTACTAGTGTTCTTTGTATATCGCTTACTTCTGTAGCTAGGATCCAGGCCCCTTAACCATAGCTTTATGAAAAAGTGTCGTTTCTTCCATTTTGTAAATGAGAAAAAATGATAATCAAAGAGACAGTACTGCCTTGGAGGCCACACATTGGTCATTAAAACAAAACCGGACTCACACCGAAGTAGCTGGACGGAGCCTTTACATTATGGGGATAAAGATCAATTGGGAGAACCCTCGCGGCTCCAGAGCAGAAGGGTGTTACCGGCGTTGCTTTAGCGACCAGCCAGCACCTACCAGCTTCTCGCTCTGGGTGGGACATCCCAGCTTCAAACCAGGCAGCGAGTCCTATGGGTCACAAGAGGCCCCGCCCTCCAAGGCCCCGCCTCTCCCCAGCGAAAACCAGTCACAGCCTGTCCTCGGCTTCCACTTCCCGTCCGATCCTGGGCACTAAAGGTCAGTCTAGCTGGGTGGCCCTGGGGATCTATCCTGGAACTGGTCCTGGCCTGACCTTAGAGTTGACAGAGTCCACTGACTCGGGTCCCTGAGGATGACTGAGTACCAGCTGCGGGCTGAGACCAACCTTAAAGTACAGGGCCAAGACGTTGGGGAGAGGTTGCCAGGCAACAGTATAACTGTCCCCGCCCTCCAGTGAGGTGTGCAGGACGGAGGGGCGGGGCTCGGGTGTGCGTTCCCAACTCTCCTCTGCTGCTCTGTGCCCTGCCAGGGAGCCTTGGCTCTGTATTCCTGCTGATCCTTCTGGCTTGGGAGTACTGTTCCGGAAAGATTGGCTGTCTCCGTCCCTGAAGCGCCTGGTTCATGCCAGCCTTGTACCCTTGCACCAGTTAATTCACTTCCCCCCGGGGTGTGAATCCCATTCCTAGGGAGCGGTAGCTGTTTGAACCATATGCCAAGGCTTTTTTCTAGATAAAGAAGGCTGACTAATCACCCACCCACGTTCCGTGGTGTCCTCTGGGTTCGCATTATAATTTCCATAACATGGATGGAGAAACTGGGACTCACGGACTAATTGTGCATGGCGAAGTTTTAGTTCGAAGTTGTCTGACTGCACTACTAAGCCTGCTGTCTGCAAGCCGGAGCCACAGTATAGTGTATTTAAAATGTACATACCTGGGGGTGCTCCCACAGGCCAAGGCTGGGGAAATCTATGCTTTATAAGCTTCAGGTGATCTTTAGGTTCGTGCATAAACCTTTGGGTACCACTGAGTTTATCATGTAATCTTCACATTCAAAAGCGAGTGTAATAAAGCTAATGTACCTTGTAGAGTACTAGAAAGCAGAACTGGTGTACTCGTGACACCTTCTCTTCATCCTCCAAAACAAGGCAGAGTCAAAGGTTTTAATCAAGTGTGGACATGTACGTGATGACATCCATCTCCCTACTTATCCTGTGCTTTACCTGGCCCAAGCTTCTGAGGAGGCACACCTGCCATGGCCAAAGTTGGGAGACTACACTCCTCCCCCAGCCCTGGTGATCAGGCGGCCCCTCCCCCAGCTTCCTTTGCCATTGGGTCCCTAAATCACAGTGGTTGATGTTAGCTTTGGAGGAATTATTGTAGAGCAATTTCCCCCAGCAGAGGCAGGGCTGGCAGCTCTCCGGAAGTATTGCCACAAGTAATGACTGTCCCTTGGCCTTAAACAGCAGTTGGAGGAAAATGGCTCTCCCTGCTGTTATTCATGACATTTACAAACACAAATCTGCCTTCATAATAATCACTTGGCTCTTAGTCTTAGGCAGATAATAAGCCCGACGGTTCTGTTTAGTGTTTTATTATTAATTTCATAATTTATACTGCCTCCCTTAGAGATTTGTGTCTGCAATGGCTGATGATCAAGAGAGAGACTTGCAGAGATTTCTGGAAAATGTGGATGAAATAAGTAAGTAGCAGTAAGTCACAGATTGGTTCTGCCTTGGAGCTGTGAAGTGGGTTAAAAGAAATGAAGTTAGCTCCTGGCTTGTTTGGCAGGTTTATGACTCTCAAGGGGGAAAAAACTGTAATCGAAATTAAACAGAAAGGCTATTGAGAACTCCATTACAGCCTTGGGGCAGTATTTTCTGCCTGTTAATTGGTATCATAGAAGCTGTTACGATCTCTCTAAAATTCAGACTGACGGCTCTCCTCTGAGCACCTTTCCACGTTGCCAGTGAGTCTTATCTGTTCCCTTTGAGATGGCTTGGGAGCTTACTTAATCATCTGGGTCCCTCTTGTAGGCAGGGGACATGAGTCTGTGGCTGTCCCTTCAGATTTGTGGGTTACGTGAATGGTTTATGAGTTTCATCCTCTTTCTCAGTCCCTCTGACCAAGAATTGCCTTCGCAAGCTCAAACAGGCAGGACTTTGGAGAATGTCTTCTGAGCCCCACTCAAACCAGTCCCTGCCCTGACTTTAGGGAGCTTGTTTGCAGCTAAAAAGAGTACATGTGCACACACACACTCCTTATTTAGCAAGTAGAAATATGTTAAATTGGCAGGCTGTATGGGTGAAAGGGAAACAACAGATTTAGAAATAAGGTAACCTCGTGTGGATTTATACTTGTGTATCCAGTGTGCCCACATCAGCCTTTCCTGAACTCCTTCCTGAATGCTTTTGTGGCCTCAGTACACTGCTCTCTTCATGTGACCCTACCTGCTTGCTGGTGTCTATACTGCCTTCCTGCCTTTTTTTCAGAGCCTTGGGCTCTATGGCCAATTGCCAAGGCTCCTGTATACCACAATGCTTCATCTAATGTGTCCAGAGTTGAGTCATCACCTCTCATGTTCTCTCCTTTCCCCTTCCTAAATATCAAACTCCCCTCTCTGCTGTCTCCTTCTGGTCTCAGTTGGTGGCACTGCCACCCACAAATCTCCCAGTCAGCAGGACTCCTCCCACCTTTCCACCTTGTGTCCAATCAGCCTTCAGGTTTGACTCCCCTCACCCCACCTCCTGTCCTTCCTCTCCAAGGTGCAGACTCTTAACAACTTCTAATCCTTATTTCTGCAGCCTACACTCCCCACGGAGTAATGTATCTAAAATGCAGATCTGGCCAGACACTTCTCTGCTTGTGTTCTTCTCAGTCACAATGAATCAGGAGCTCTCATCAGGACTAAGTCCTCACATGACCTCCTCCTTGAGCCCCCTCACCTCCCCACATCTTCTGCGTGAGCGGCTGCTTGCAGTTTACTTTTGTCTTGGTTAGGTTTTTACTGTGGTGAACAGACACCATGACCAAGGCACCTCTTATAAGGATAACATTTAATTGGGGCTGGCTTACAGGTTCAGAGGCTCTGTCCATTATCATGAAGGTGGGGAGCATGGCAGTACCCAGGCAGGCATGCTGCAGGAGGAGCTGAGAGTTCTACATCTTGTTCTGAAGGCAAACAGGAAAAGACTGGCTTCCAGGCAGCTAGGATGAGGGTCTTAAAGCCCACACCCACAGTGACACACCTACTCCAACAAGGCCACATCTCCTAATAGTACCACTCCCTGGATTAAGCATAGTTCAGTGTGAAAACAGATATTAAAAAATTAATTCCAGCCAGGCAGTGGTGGCGCATGCCTTTAATCCCAGCACTTGGGAGGCAGAGGCAGGCAGATTTCTGAGTTCGAGGCCAGCCTGGTCTACAGAGTGAGTTCCAGGACAGCCAGGGTTATGCAGAGAAACCCTGTCTCAACCCCCCCCCCAAAAAAAAAAATTTCAAGGTGATATGTGGAAAGAAGAGAGAATTGAAAAGTGCAGAAGAACCTAACCACCTAACCCAGTTAGACAGCTGTGTTAGTCTGGTGGGACTATCACAAAATACCAAAAGCTAGATGAATTAAACAGGGAAATACACTTTATCATTGTTCTTGAAACTAGACTGTAGGAACAAAGAGTTGACAGGATTGGTTTTTCCTAAGACCTCTATATTTAACTTGTAGAAAGCCACTTCTCATTGTATAATTACATGAATATGTCCTATGTGTGCATGCGTGTGTGTGCGCATGCTTGGTGTCATACCCACACAGGTGTGTGCGTGTTCATGAGGATGAAGATGGCTGTGTGTATTTGTGGAGGGTCAGCCTTGGGTGGCCTTGCTCAGGAGCTATCTACTTGGATTTTTCTCTTAGATAGGGTTTCTCACTGGGTCTGAGGTTCACTGATTAGCCTAGGTCCCCTGACCAACAAGCCCCAGGGGTCCATCTGTGCCAGCTTTCCCTGGGATTGTAGATGTGCTACCACACTCAGCTTTTTACAGGGGTTTGGGGGATCAAAGTCAAATGCTCAAATTCATGTGTTGGCAAGCGCTTTACCAATAAAGCTTTCTCCCTAGCCTCTTCTGTATACCTTTCTTTGGGGAATTTTTTCTTTTCCAGTGAGTAGGAACCTTCGTGTACCTAAACCCCCCTTTACCACTCAGGGAGAGCAGAGAGGTGGTCAGAACCAAGTCAGAACTTAATAGAATAGTTACTTCCCATCCTTGGACATTATCCCAGGTTGAGACCCAGGGAACCTAGCAGTGGGACCTGTCCATGCACAGGTCCGTTCACTGCAGAATCACCTTTTCCCCAGTCAGAGCCTTCTCCCAGCCATGGAATTCCAAGTAGTTTCTGAGTCTGGTTATGGTTGGGGAAATGGCTGTCTAAGGGCTGT
Source organism: Uromys caudimaculatus (assembly GCA_028551405.1). Lineage (NCBI taxonomy): Eukaryota > Metazoa > Chordata > Mammalia > Rodentia > Muridae > Uromys > Uromys caudimaculatus. Next base: position 68,201,631 of record CM052706.1, read on the forward strand.
CACAGTTGGTGATTATATTCCTGATGTCTTTGGCTAAGGTGTTGACTCCTAAAGATGTCTCTGGCGCAAAGCATGGCTCAGTGTGGCTCTTCATTAAGACCCCTCTGTGCATATTCATTTTTTTGTATTTATTTTACATCCGACCATAGTTTCCCCTCCCTCCTCTCCTCCCAGTCTCTCCCCTCCACCTCCCCTTTTCGCTACCACCCCATCCACTCCTCCTCTGTTTCTCTTCAGAAAGTGGCTGGCCTCAATCGATATCAACCAGCAATGGCAAATCAAGTTGCAGTAAGACTAGGCACCTCCTCTTCTGTTAAGGCTAGACAAGGGAACCCAGTAGGGGGAAAGGGTCTCAAAGGCAGGCAACATAGTCAGAGATAGCTCATGCTCCCACTATTAGGAGTTCCACAAGAAGACCAAGCTATACAACAGTAACGTGTGTGTGGAGGACCTAGGTCAGGCTCATGCAGGCTCCCTGGTTGGTGGTTCAGTGTCTTTGAGCCCAGATGGGCCCAGGTTAGTTGATTCTATGGGGAATTTTGTGGAGTCCTTAACCTCTTTGGCTCCTACAATCCTTCCTACCCCACTTCTGCAGGATTCCCTGGGTTCTGCCTAATGTTTAGCTGTGGGTCTCTGCATCTGTTTCCATCAGAGGCTTGATAAAGCCTCTCTAATGACAATTGAAATAGATGCCAATCTATGAGCATAGCAGAATATTACTATGAACCATTTCATTGACATTTTCCTATTCGTGTTTATTTCTATCTCTGTGCTATGGGACCTCTAGGCAGTGTCAGGGGCAGGTTCCCTTTCATGGCAAGCTGGACCAGTCATTGGTGGTCATGTCCCAAATTTCTGCTCCACGATTATCCCAGCACATCTTGTAGGCAAGACAACTTGTAGGTTGAAGGTTTTGTGACCAGGTTGACGTCCTAATCCCTCCATGGGAAGCCTTCCCTGGTTACAGGAGGTGGGCAATTCAGGGTCCATATCCCCCATTGCTAGAAGTCTTAGCTAGGATCACCCTCATTGATTCCTGGGAGTTTCATTGCCCAAGATTTCCAACTTGTCCCAAAGATGTCTCCTGATTCCAGATGTCTCTCCCAGTACTCCCCCTCAGTCCTGAGGCAGACCTGATCTCCGAACAGAGTGATAGATATGGTTCTGTTTGCATTCTTCTGCATGCGGACATCCAGTTAGACCAGCACTATGTGGTGAAGCTGCTTTCTTTTTCCATTGTACATTTCTGGCTTCTTTATCAAAAATCAGGTGTTAATAGGTGTGTGGATTTACTTCTGGATCTTTGATTCAATTCCATTGATCAATATGTTTGTTTTTATGACACTACTATGTAGGTTTTTTATTACTATTGCTCTGAAGTGTGGCTTGAAATAAAGGATAGTAATACCTCCTGAAGTTCGTTTATTTTACAGGATTGTTTTAGCTATCCTGAACTATTTGCCTATGAAGTTAAGTAGTGTTCTTTCAAGGTTGGTAAAGAATTGTATTGGAATTTTGATGGGAATTGCATTGAGTCTGTAGATTGCTTTTGGTAAGATGACCATTTTTACTATATTAATCTTATCAATCCATGAGCATGTGAGATCTTTCCATCTTCTGATATCTTCTTCAATTTCTTTCTTCAAAGACTAGAGTTCTTATCAGACAGGTCTTTCATTTACTTGGTTAGAGTTGCACCAAGATATTTTATATTATTTGTGGCTACTGTGAAGGATATTTCCCTGATTTCTTTCTCAGCTTGTTTATTGTTTTTATATAGGAGGGCTACTCTTTTTTGTTGTTGTTGTTTTTAGTTAAATTTGTATCCAGCCACTTTGTTGAAGGTGTTTATCAGCTGTAAGAGTTCCCTGGTAGAAATTTTGGGGTCACTTATGTATACTATCATATCATCTGCAAATAGCAATACTTTGATTTCTTCCTTTCCAAATTGTGTCCCCTTGATCGCTTTTAGTTATCTTATTGCTTTGGCTAGAACTTCAAGTATTATATTAAATAGATAGAGAGAGAGTGGGCAGCTTTGTCTCTTCCCTCATTTTAGTGGAATTGTTCTTTATTTAATTTGATGTTGGCTATATATTGCTTCTTTTATGTTAGATATGTCCCTTGTATCCCTGATTTCTTCAAGACTTTTTATCATGAAGGAGTGTTGGGTTTTGTGAAAGGCTTTTTTGGCATCTAATGAGATGATCATGTAGTTTTTTCTTTGAGTTTGTTTATATGATGGGTCACACTGACAGGTTTTCATATGTTGAACCATCCCTGTACTTCTGGGATGAAGCCTCCATGATTATGGTGGATGATGTCTTTGATGTGTTCTTGGATTCAGGTTACATGTATTTTATTGAGTATTTTTGCATCAATGTTTATAAGGAAAATTAGTTTGAAATATTCTTTGTCTTTGTGTGGTTTAGGTATCAGAATGAGTGTGACCTCATAAAATGAATTTGGTAATGTTCCTTCTGCTTTTATTTGGGGGAATAATTTGAAGAATGTTGCTATTAGCTCTTCTTTGAAAGTCAGGTAGAATTCTGTGCTAAAACCATCTGGCCCTGAGATTCTTTTGGTAGGGAGTCTTTTAATGATTACTTCTATTTCCTTAAGGGTTATGAGTCTATTCAAATTGTTTATCTGGTCTCAATTTACCTTTGTAAGTAGTATCTGTCTTCATCAGGGTTTCTATTCCTGCACAAACATCATGACCAAGAAGCAAGTTGGGGATGAAAGGGTTTATTCAGCTTACACTTCCACGTTGCTGTTCATCACTAAAGGAAGTCAGGACTGGAACTCAAGCAGGTCAGGAAGCAGGAACTGATGCAGAGGCCATGAAGGGATGTTTCTTTCTGGCTTGCTTCTCCCAACTTGCTCAGCTGGCTTTCTTATAGAACCCAAGACTACCAGCCCACAGATGGTACCACCCACAAGGGGCCCTCCTCCCTTGATCACTAATTGAGAAAATGCCTTACAGCTGGATCTCGTGGAGGCATTTTCTCAACTGAAACTCTTTTCTCTGTGATAACTCCAGCTTGTGTCTAGTTTACACGAAACCAGCCAGTACAATATCTATCAAGAAAATCATCCATTTCTTTTAGATTTTCCAATTTTGTGGAGTAGAGGTTTTTGAAGAAAGACCTAATAATTCTTTGGATTTCCTCTGTGTCTGTTGTTATGTTCCCCTTTACATTTCTGATTTTGGTAATTTGGTTATTGTCTCTCTGCCTTTTAGTTACTTTGGATAAGGGTTTGTCTTAGCTTGTTGATTTTTTCAAAGAACCAGATCTTTGTTTCTTTGATCATTTGCATTGTTTTCTTTCTTTGTCTTTTAACCAGTAGAGTAGAAATGACTAAAATATTTTACTCAAGCCCTGAGTTTGATTGTGCTGTCTACTAATCTTGAATGTGTTTGCTTCTTTTTGTTCCAGGTTTTTAAGTATGGTGTTAAGTCACTAGTATGAGATCTCAACTAATTTCTTTATGAAGATACTTAGTGCTATGAACTTTTCTCTTAGCACTACTCTCATTGTGTCCCATAACTTTTTCATTAAATTCTAGGAAGTAATTAATGTCTTTATTTTTTCCTTGACCAGCAGTCATTCAGTAGAGAGTTGCTCAGTTTCCATGAGTGTGGAGGCTTTCTGGTGTTTCTGTTGTTGCTGAAGTCCAGCTTTAATCCACGGTAGTCTGATGAAGTAAAGAGGGTTAGTTCAATTTTCTTATATCTGTTGAGACTTTCTTTGCAACCAGGTATATGGTCAATTTTGGAGAAGGTTCCATGAGGTTCTAAGAAGAAGGTATATTTTTTGTGTTTAGATGAAATGTTGTATAGATGTCTGTTATTTGAGTCATAATGTCTGTCAATTCCATTATTTCTCTGTCTGCATGACCTGTCCATTGGTGAGAGTGGAGCATTGAAACCTCCCACTATTCATTGTGGAGTTCAATCTGTGATTTAAGCTTTAGTAATGTTTCTTTTACAAATGTGGGTACTCTTGCATTTGAGGCATAGATGTTCAGAATTAAGATGTCATCTGGGTGGATTTTTTTCTTTGATGAGTATGAAGTGTCCTTCCCCTGTATAGTATCCTTCCTTGATTAATTTTGGTTGAAAGTCTATTTTGTTAGGTATTAGAATAGCTACACCAAGCCGGGCAGTGGTGGCGCACACCTTTAATCCCAATTCTCGATCACCTGGGTACGGGGGACAAGTTCCTGAACAGAACACCAGGGGCTTATGCTCTAAGATCAAGAATAGACAAATGGGACCTCATGAAACTGCAAAGCTTCTGCAAGGCAAAGGACATTGTCAATAGGACAAAACAGCAACCAACAGATTGGGAAAAGATCTTAACCAATCCTATGTCCGATCGAGGGCTTAGCCAATATATACAAAGAACTCAAGAAGTTAGACTCCAAAAAACCAAATAACCCCATCAAAAAATGGGGAACAGAGCTAAGCAGAGAATTCTCAACTGAGGAAATTCGCAAGGCTGAGAAGCACCTAAAGAAATGCTCAACATCCCTAGTCATCAGGGAAATGCAAATCAAAACAAATCTGAGATTCCACCTCACACCAGTCAGAATGGCCAAGATCAAAAACTCAGGTGACAGCAGATGCTGGCGAGGATG